>CP126895.1:35428345-36042233 GCA_030440675.1 Furcifer pardalis | reverse complement strand
AATAAATAAATAATAAATAAATGATAGCAACTTTAAAAAATCTACTCTTTCACACTGCAGTCCTATATTTACACCAAGAAATAAATTTCACTGTTACAATTGATCTTACTTGGAAAAATGAACAGCTAAAGAGCTGTAGCCACCACCTCTGCCTGACACCATATCTACATGGAGGATAGTCTGCTACACATGGAGCCTCTCTGTTTGAACAGGAACCCTGATTTTTCAAGATATCTACCTGTATGAAGAAACTCCACATGTATATCAACAATGTCCTTTTCATACTAAGTTCTACTCATGTTATCAAGTTAACCCTTTTTAAATGCCTCAGTAAGTCTTCAGTCAGCCATATTCTAAGTTACTTTGCACTTGAAACAGAAATTCTTCTATAAAGACTTCAGTGCATCCAGCAATTATTTCCTCTAAAGTTAGTGTCTCTGGGGACAAAACGAGTAAATATGTCATTAAGCCTATAAATGCACAGGAAGATTGTTCACTCTCTTATTTGGGTTCTTCAGTGGCATTTGCAAGAAGGCAAGGGACAGCTTTGGACCAGTTTTGTTGTTCAGTCGCACATTTGATTCCAACCCTCCGCGACCCCATGGACCACCACCCGCCAGGCCCCTCTGTCCTCCACCATCCCCCTCAACTCGCTCAGCTCTGTGCCCATTGCGTCCACAATACCATCTAGCCATCTCATTTTTGGCCGCCCCCTTTTTCTTTTGCCCTCTACCTTTCCCAGCATCAAGGCCTTCTCAAGTGAATCCTCTCTTCTCATTCGATGTCCAAAGTACCTTAGCTTCATCTTTACAATTTGACCTTCTAAGGAGCAGTCAGGGTTGATTTCTTCTAAGATTGACCTATTTGTTCTCTTCACTGTCCAGGGGACTCTCAATACTCTTCTCCAACACCACATCTCAAAGGCATCTATTCTTCTGCACTCAGCTTTCCTAATGGTCCAGCTCTCACACCTTAGAATGGTTCACCTCTGCTTTCTAAGTTGTCAACAGTCAATGTCTCTATTCAAATCTAGGAGCAGGGATTCAGAGGAAGCAGCAGATAAAGAAATAAGAATCTGAAGCAAAGAAGGTGAAGAGAATAGTTTGAGAAAGGATAGACAATGGGGGCACAGGACTACTGAATTGTGACAAAAAGGAATTAACGAGAAACAATGTTCTTTTTTAAAAAAAATCACACTCTAATATTTCAGAAATACTTCTTGCTATGGAGATAAAGAAAGAGATACATATTTGTAGAAAGGAAGTAACAAAGATTTTTCACTTTCCCCCATTGCTGCTGTCAAATGTGTGCAGTTTGTGTACATTTTAATTGCATGTTTTAACTGAATGCTTCTCCTCCACCCAAAGCCCCCCTCCAAAAGACAATATAGAACAGTTTTCAGTATATTTGCACACACATCCCCAAGACATTTAAGAGCTAGCCAGCAATATGATTCCAATGTACATGTTGTATATGGTCCATTGTCATATTTTTCATGGCTTTGGGGCCAAGTCTGAAGAGAAGAATTGTCCTGCTTGTGTATCAATTCTACAAGTTGCTTTCCATGGTTTTTACTCCCATCTCTATCCCTACTCCTGCCAACCTAGCAGTTCAAAAGCAAGAAATCGCAAGTAGATAAGGAGGTACCACTTTGGTGGCAAGGTAACAGTGTTCCAAGTGCTCTGGTGTCTAGTCATGTCTGACAAATGACCACGGAAATGTCTGCAAACATAGACAGTGCTTGCTCTTTGGCTGTAAATGGAGATGAGCACTGAGCCCTAGATTTAGATATAATAGCTTCCAAGCAAGTGTGACCTTTACCTTTTAATATGAACAGAAATCTCTCTTCTTCTAAAACATAAAGAATATAAAAGACTCAGTGAGGCTTGTTCACAGTGTAGGGTTGAATAATACCTGAATAAGGCTATGTATAGAAAATGGAAAGGGACCATAGCATTGTGTTTGCTTCTTCTGCCCCAAGTTCCAGTTTGTACATTTGTACTGAATTTCACATATCAATTTGAAATAACTAAAGCATTACTGTATTTGGCTATTGGCCTCTGGTTGGCTACCTGGCTTCAGTAGAAAAGCAAACAAGTCCCTCTTCTGACTTTTTTGTATCCAGTTTTACCAAAAGCAGGCAAAGGGATGTGAGAGATGAGTTCAATGTTTTAGAATTGTTAAACTTTATTTTGTTGTTCTATTGTGTTGTTTTTATTATTTGTCTGTATACCACCCAGAGTGGGAAATATCCCAAAAGGGTGGTATAAAAATGTAGTAAGATTATAAATAAATACTTTGAAACTGAATGCTTAGCAATGTTGGCATGTTTCCTTTAAGGGCTAATTAAACTAAAAGTGAATTGACCAGGTACTGTACTGAAATGGCTGACAGTGTTTTTCTATTTTTCTTCTAGGAAAAGCAAACCTTGATTGAAATAATGCATTGGGAATTAATTTTGTGAAGAACTAACATTCCTGAAAATGAGCTAAACTTTCATGACCTGAATACTGACTTAGTCAATCTTAATTCTGCCCCCATCACCTCAGTTTGCCAAATTGCCATCTTGTCATTTACTATTCATTTTTCCATTTGTCAGCAAAATTAATTTGATTTCTTATATTTAGTATATGTCCTATATTTTAGCATATGCAACTTTCTGCTATGGCTTGCAAATGCAGCGGCATTTATTACCTATTTAAGGGAGTCAAAAGAATCTTCTGCTTCCTTCTTTTTTATATTTGTCAAATGAGTGAAGGGCAGAACTTGTAGAAGTTTCTTTATAAAATTGCTTCTTCCAAAAAGGCCAACTAGCATGATTTAATTGCCTGTGGGATTCTAGGATTTATAGTCTGAAAAAGTAACTTTTCAATTTACATTGAAGCATAGCTAGGAAACACTGAAGTTCAGCTTGAAGTAATGTAGCTAACTGCAACTCATTAATTCTTGGTTAATGACCAATGTAACTTCTTGTTGTAGAAGGTATAATGAAGGAACAATGAAGAAAGAAATTTCTTAGGATTTATGCCATTCTCTTGTTAATCCTAAATAGCAAAGGAAATATCCTTTGTTGTATCTTTTATATTTTGATAAACATTTTCAAAGTGTGCTATCAGAATTGGCTCATAGAAAGAAATAGAAAATATTCCTGGTTCTTCCCTGACAGTACAGTACAATGCAGGAGACCATGGTTGGCTTCACAGCCATGCCTCCGTTCCAAGCTTCATAGAGCCGGTTTGGTTGGGAGGAGAATGGGCGTATCTGATCTCCCCCCAACCAAACCAGCAGTCTAAGCCTTGGTAGATCTCTGCCCCAAAGTCTGCACGACTGGGCTCTAGCCCTGCGGGCTTTGGAGCAGAGATCAACATCAGGAAATTTGAGGTAAACATTTGCATCACACAATGTTATCTTAACGTTGTGCGATGCAAATGTTTGCCTCAAATTCCCCGACGTTATCCAATTTTAGCGTTGTCCGAGGCAATCGTTATCCAAGGTACCACTGTACTAAGAAGCTAATCTCCATGTAGGTCAACTGCCCTGCTTCCACTATATCCTCAGTTTCTTGAATATAGACCAGTGTTTCCAATCGTGGGGCCCAGGCCACACAGGGGGACTTCCATTCCCAGGAGCCTAAGTCAGTTCATTGGATGATCAGTCATTTGGGGACTTAGGCTTCTGAGAATTGAAGAACAAAAAGGAAAAGAAAAAAGGTTTGGAAACACTGGTATAGACAGAGATTGTGGATGACAGACATATGATAATTGTATTGCAAAATCAATAGGAAAAAAACCTCAGTTGGGCTACTTTAAGAGTAACATATATATTTCAAAATGCGCCCTCATGGATTTTGTGGCTATGGAATTCTTCAGACATATCCAGACTGTTAACATTATCAACTAATCCTAATCTATAATGAATTGTTCTAATAGGTTTCATTATTCTAATATTTTAATTTTCCCCCTTTCCCCCATTTATTGTTATTTTAAACTGATTTGAGATGTTAAAAGCAAAAGTGGCATTAAAAGATTTAAAAATCAATTTGCTTCTTAGGAAATAAGCAATACTTATTGAACATAGTGAGTAGATATGTATAGGATTGTCTTGCATATCCAGTATAGAAGTATACCAGTTGTTCTAAGTGTAATTGTCAAATTAAAGATTAACAGCTGAAATCCTGTTGCTTTGCTATTCATGTGGAAGGCAAACAACATAACATTTTGGTGCTTGTAGCTGACAATAAATGAGTTGCTGCTGAGATTCTCAGTGGTGGATATGCCTGCTAGCTTGGTATGTATTTGAGAATCCCTGTGGATTTCAGCCAAGAAGATATTCTGTCATGCTCTTGGGGACATGAAAGGAGCCTCCTCCTCCTCCTCCTCCTCCTCCTCCTCCTCCTCCTCATTATTATTATAGTAATACCTCAGATAACGTTTACCTTGGATAATGCTAAAATCGCATAATGTTAAGCAATCTGGGGTGGAGAATTGGATCGAATAACGTTAAGGTCCTATGGGATGGATCAGATAACAATAGCTAAAACCTGTGTGGTTACAATGTATCTCTATGGAGCTTTGCCTCCCCAGGCCCCCCCCCTAAACAAGGACACCAGACAACTTCGTGGAATAAAATTGGCCACTTTATTAAGTGACAATAATAAAATGATTACAACCCTAAACGCAGGGGCCAGCAAAGCACGGGGGCAAATCTCCGGGGGGAGATTTGGGCTGGGCAAAATTAACATAACCCCGCCCTAAACCCAAACTCCTCCCCCTCCCCTAAACTCACCACACCCCCACTACCCCCGTGCTTTCCGCCCTACCCGTACAATTCTGTCGCCCCTATACCCTTACTCATCGAGATGAGGCAGGCGAAAACAGCCACCGGCAAGGCCAATCAGCCGTGACCCAAAATTCCTGCCCGGCCCAAAATATTGCGACCACTATTGGCACCTCGATTTTTAGGGTGGGCGGGCGGGCGACCAGTTCCCAACCCACAAAGATTAATCTTGAACCCAGGATAATAACACCCGCACAAGACACGCCCCCCAACACAATTGGACCAATCCCAGCCTTCCACGCTGTTGTCTTCCGACCCGACCACCTGGGGTGGGGCGGGGCGGCAAAGACCCTTCTCGAACAGCATTCGCTGACTCAAAGGTACCCTTGCCTCCCCAGCCCCCCCCCCTAAACAAGGACACCAGACAACTTCATGGAATAAAATTGGCCACTTTATTAAGTGACAATAATAAAATGATTACAACCCTAAACGCAGGGGCCAGCAAAGCACGGGGGCAAATCTCCGGGGGGAGATTTGGGCTGGGCAAAATTAACATAACCCCGCCCTAAACCCAAACTCCTCCCCCTCCCCTAAACTCACCACACCCCCACTACCCCCGTGCTTTCCGCCACACTCCGCGGTTCCGCTGGAACTGCGGACCCCCCCCCAAACAAACAACCATGCCCCTGCTAATATCCCTAACAAAGATGACATAACCCTTCACATTCAGCTGAACCCATCCATACTAAAAGCAGGACAAGTCGCCCTTGAGAATCGCAGCATGAGAGATTACACGCCCCGCCCCCAACTGCAGGAAAACCTCCGCCAGACGGTAATTCAGGTAGAGCCGCACTTGCTCTCTGCTGGTGAAGCCCGGCTCCATACGCTCTTCCTCGGCCCAGTCCTCGCTCATAGGCAAGATGTCTGAGAAGACACAAACAGTACCGGGCCAAGCCGCTCCCATCCGGTTAACCGCTTGGACCGCCCCATTAACAATTTTCTCTAATTGCCTGTAGCCCAATACATCCCCCGCCCCTATGAAAAACCACCACCCTAGGTGCACAGTTCTAGGAAGTGTGTCCAACTTTTCACCCACCCACCAAAAAAACCCCATGATGTCCTGCCCCGTCCACTTGACTGAACAGTGCAGGATCCCGATGCGTCACCCGAAAACGACCGGGCGGCCCATTCCTCAGCCCCCTTTAAATGTCGATCCCCTAGGATCCAAACGATGCCCTTCCAGTCCGAAATCCCACCTGCAAAACATAAACTCATAACAACATCAATAACTCAGCATTCCCCCGGCAGGTCCCACACACGCACCCTGAACCTAGCCGAGGTCCATCTTCCTGCCCCCTCTATGTCCTCCGCCTTAAAACCCATTGCTGCCCAAGAGGAGGCCGCCCCCTATCATAAGCAATGTGAAGCAATTATCCCCACATATCCCAGTGCCTTGTCCGTCACCACCCTGAATTGGAAAATTTGTTAGGGGTTCCCCCCCCCTTGCGTGCATGAGGAACTTACCTTCCCGCGTTCCCCTTAACACCAGGTATTCCCGTACCCTACGCACTGGGCAAAGCTCACCAATATGTCAGGAACCCAACACCAAGCGCTTATCTACACCTTCTTGAGCCGTCTTCGAGCAGCGCACGAAAATATACTCGCGTCCATTTGCCACTACTTCCTCAAACCCCAGCGCCTAATTCTACCTGTCTGTCCTAGACCCAGCCACCAGCTAACCCACTCGTAAAGCCCCGAAAAAAGCCAGCAGCGCCGCCGCTTAAAACAAGGCAGTCTCAAAGTCATTCACACACACCGTGCTCCAAGCCCTATCAAGCCTGATTAATACCCCCAGGGAATCCGGGGTACGCGTGTCCCCCGACCTCCCTGCCATTCTGTCCCATCCTTCCCAAACTTTCCTAACCCTAAAATCCCCCGACTCGTCCCCGAAACCTCTAGACTTCGCGAAAAAAAAAAAAAAACCGCTAACGCTGCCAACTTACCCCTGATCATAGCTGCTACCAGCCCTTTGTTGTGAAGCCATACGCAAAACTGCAACATATGCTCAACCGGGACTGGCCACTCCTCCTCCAAACCCGCCTATACTCGAAACTCACAGAACTCCGTGCATGCCGCTGCATAGTACAGTACCTCCTCGTGCTCCCCGCCATGGAACTCTTTATAGCCTCCGCTACTTGCCATCTACCAGCGCCCTAACCTCTTCCGGCAACAGTACAGGCCAAGTGGCAGCCGATGGCACCAGCTCCCGGAACTCGTCCAATTGCTGCCAGGACAGAGCCTCTGCAAAGCAATTGTCCACCCCCGGGATTTGCTTTGCCACAAACAAAACGTTCAAGTCCAAACATTTCCTCGTCAGCGTCCTCACCAAGAGTATAACCTTTTTTTTTTTTTTTTGGACTTAGAAGTAAGACTGTTCAACACCATCACCACGGCCCTGTCATCGCGCCGAAACATAATCGTCCTGTTCTCCCACCTATGCCCCCCACCCCCACAATGCCCCGACAATCGGAAACAGCTCCAAAATAGACAAGTCCCTAGTCACCCCGTTCTCCACCCATCTCTGGGGCCACTTACCGCTGCACCATTCCCCTTCGAAAAATTATCCCGAAACCTCAAGCCTCAGACACATAGACGCCCTCCTTTGCAACAGCTTATCTCTCCAACAGGAAATCCCATAAAATTCCCAAAATTCCTCCCACACGCACAAGTTCGCCCTAATGCCTTGTGACAGCTGCAACCTGTGATGTGGCTTCCCCAGACCCACCACAGCGTCGCAAAGCCTACGCAAGAACGCCCTGCCTGGCGCCACTACCCTGCAGGCAACGTAAAGGTGTCCCACCAACCCTTGTAGCTCCTGCAAGGATGCCCTCTTTCTTTTCAGCATTCTGATTCTTTCCCTCAAAATCATAAACTTGTCCGCCGGCAAACGAGAGCACTGTTGCCCCGTATCCAGTTCCGCCCCCAAAGAGGACAACTTGACTGCCGGCCCTTTGGTTTTCTCATGTGCCAACGGCACCCCCAGCTCTTCACAAACCCCTTGAAACTCCCGCACAACACCCTACATTGCTCCCCGCCCCCTCCCGAACATATCAAAATTCATCAAGGTAATGAGTTATAGTGTCCACCTCTGCCTTTCTTATAAAACCCAATGAATACACGTACTAAAGCATTCACACAACGAACAAGAAATAGAACAACCCATCAGCAAAGCTCTGTCCACATAAAGCTCACCCTCGAAGACAAAACCTAATAACCTGAATTCATCCGGATGAATGGGCAACAGTCTGAAAGCCGCCTTCACAGCACATTTCACCAAAAGCACCCCCCTGCCCGCTCTACAAATCATGGCCACCGCCGCATACAGGGAGGTGTACCTCACCGAACTTAGCTCCACTGGAATGGCGTCATTCACCGACCCCCCCCTCGTGGTGAGAAAGGTGGTGAATGAGGCGGTACTTCCCTGGAACCTGCTTAGGCACAAACCCCCAAGGAAAATGTGCAACCCCTCCAGCAGGCATACTGAAAAAAGGGGGGGCACAATCCCCCCCAACACCATTTCCTTCCTGCTCTTTACCCTCACCTGCTCTTCATTGCCCTTGACTGACTTCAGGTTCCTATTGGCCGATGTGCCCTTGACCCCCCCCCCCCAATATAGGTATACGAAAAACCCCAAAGAAATCCATTAGCCAGCCACTCTGCCTCCTTTCTCTTAGGATAGCTCGCTAGCCATTTTTCTAGTGCCTGAACCCTAATTGGGCTGGGGCAAATTGCACCCCGCCGCTCCAGGCACCCCTGGCCTAATTCAAGTCTGTGCCCCTCTGGCTGCTGCTCCCCTTACCCCGGCCACACGCCGTGATTGGGCGGGCACCACCGCACTGCGAGCATCCGTGTCGAAACTTGCATGGCTTCCTCGAACAGTACCCATGAGAATTGTCCTCCCCACAGACCAGCCGGGAAAGAACCAGCTGTCCCCAGGAACCCAGGGGGGGAGGGAGTCAACGGAGGCCCCCGCAGCACCAATTGCCCACTGTCGTGTCTTTCTCCTTGTAATGGTCTTGCAGGCGCCATATACTGCAGCCAAACATTGAATGTGGCCCATCCCCATTTATATCCGGCTTCTGTTGGGCCAGAGAACTAAAGAAGTCATCGTGTCTCCTCCACGACACCCCCGCAAAGTCCGTGTATGCACTATATACAATGACCAGATATTTCAATAAAGACACCGCCCTCTCCGGTTGCTCGTGCACAATGAACCCCATGTATATTAAATAGGCCGGCAACCAACTGCTCCAATTTCTCAGGGGCTTCTTACTCTGGGCCATCTCTTTCACTCTCTCATCTAGCTTTTCGGCCTCTTTTACATCCACCTCCCTGTATAATACTGAAAATAGATCAACAAACTCCCCCTTTTGGATCTATTCTTTCGTAGCCTTCGATAAGTGCTCTCCAACAGACAATGTCTCTTGCGCGCCTGCGCACCTTTTCCCGCTCGTACTCATCTTCCCGCTCACTGCGGCCTTCTTCCCCTCAGCTCCACCCCCCTCCCAGCTAACTCTAGGCCTCTTCCCGCCTACTCAGAGGCCGAACCCCTCGGAACCCCATTCTAAGGTCCCAATGAGAAATGCTCGATCATCCCCTGCTTCGACCACCTCAGCCACATCAGGCCCATCTCACACATCGGAACGATACCCATCCTTCTATCCCCCGCCCCCCCAGAAACACCCTCTTTCTCCTTGGGTCCCGCTGGTCCCCAGGGAAAAATCCCCAACGCCCCCAGGACCCTGGGTCGCTGGAGGCGCCCCTGGCCCCCCTAACTCACCTTGTCACCGATTCGTGACCCCCCGCTCACCACGGAGCCGCTCGTCCCTTCCTCCCCTGACGTGCCCGCCGGCACAACGACCAGCTCGGCCGACGCCTCAGCCGACGACTCGTGCGTCTCCAGGTCGACTTCCCCCATTCCAACCTCAGAAGGGGCCAGCCGGCCTGGCAGGGACCGCCTCTTCCAACTCCATGCCCGAGGGCCCAAAAAGGTCCTGGGACGGAGGGATGGCCAGCCTCCCGCCCATCAGCTGCTGGACCCTCTCCTCTAGTAAATGGATCGCTTCGCATCACGATCCTCTCCCTTTCTTGCCCTTCCGTCGGGTGCTGGTATTATGCGATCCAGGAACCTACGTTCCTCCCCCAGCCTCCTCCTCTAGAGCCCTCACCCTGTCCTCAAAAGTCCCTAATTCAAATTCCTTCTCTGAGGACTCCTCCATTGCTTCTCTGCCCCCCTATGATTGGGAGGCCATCTCCTAAAACCCCCTTAAACTTGCCCCCTCTTTCTAGACATAATTAGGCCAAAACTCCACTCACTGAACCGCATGTCTGCACCCGACCAGTTCCCAACCCACAAAGATTAATCTCGAACCCAGGATAATAACACCCGCACAAGACACGCCCCCCAACACAATTGGACCAATCCCAGCCTTCCACGCTGTTGTCTTCCGACCCGACCACCTGGGGTGGGGCGGGGCGGCAAAGACCCTTCTCGAACAGCATTCGCTGACTCAAAGGTACCCTTAACGTTATCCAATCCATCCCATAGAATTTTAACATGGATCGGATAACACTAAAAATTGGATAACACCAAGACTTGTGGAAACAAGTTTTAGCGTTATCCAAGGTTTTACATTATTATTATTATTATTATTATTATTATTATTATTATTATTATTATTATTATTATTATTATTATTATTATTATTATTATTATTATTATTATTATTATTATTATTATTATTATTATTATTATTTAATCTGAGCATCCCAAAGAAGATCACTGCTGAAGCTTTTTATATGCCTAAAACAGGGGTTCTCAATCTATGTCCTATGGGTCGAAGCCAGCGTGTGGTGCCATTTCATGTGGCCCACCACCACTGCCGGAAGTGGTGGAACCAGCAGAAACAGCCACATCAACATCTATGGCTGTTGTAAACGTGTAAATGACAGCTATAAGTGCACCCACATGGCAGCGCTTATGGTGGGAGGACCCACCAGTCTGGTCCGTTCAGCTGTCTGAAGGAGTGTGACCTGGCCTGCAGCTTGAAAAGGTTGAGGACCCCTGGTGTAAAACATGGAATAGACTTAAAATTGTTTTTCTCCCCTGATGATTGGGAATAAACATTGGAACATGAAAATAAATACAGTATGCAGCAAGTATTGATTTTTCCTTATAAAATAGAAAAAAACACATTATTGATGTTACAACTTCAAAATATCAGAAGAAGTATGGCTAAGGAGATTCTTGCAAAGGAAAATCCTCTTTTTTTTAGATATTTCACAATTCTTCAAATATTACCAAAATGTGAAGACAATGAATGATGTGTACTTGGACTTTTTAAAAAAACATATATCCTGGCTTCATTAACAGCTATGTCAACTTGTTTTACATGTGTGGATGTGCACCATACTGGAGCAACATATTCTGCTACAGAGATGCTCAGGGCCAAAGCTGATGTAGCAGTGTGGATGGTTGAGTTCCCCATTTATAGTCTGTGAGTTTTCTGAAGATGTTGTTTCTTGCACTAACGTTTGCTTTGGTATTCAGGCAATGTTGCTTAAAAGGTAGTGTCCTGTCAAGCATCATACTGAGGTATTTTGGTGCTGAACAATGATATAATTGGTTACACATACATACATACATATACATACATACATGCATACATACATATACATACATACATACATGCATACATACACACATACATATATACATATACACATATACAGTCAAACCTCGCATAAAGAGTAACTCGCTTAAAAAGCAGAATTTTCTCTGAATGTTCGCTTCGCTTAACAAATAAAACCAACTGAAAACTCACTTAACAAATAAATCAGGGTTTGCAATCCCCCCCCCACGCACATACACACAATTGGTTACTTACAATGGTGTTTCGCTTAAAGAGCAAACTCGCTTAAAGAGCAATGCCATGGAACGCATTATGCTCTTTAAGCAAGGTACAACTCTCTCTCTCTCTCTCTCTCTCTCTCTCTGTGTGTGTGTGTGTGTGTGTGTGTAAAAATACAATGTTGAAGACAATACACTTCCTTGGTGCAGTCCATTCTTCTGCTGCTCTTTCCATTCATCATCACATAGAATGTCTGGTTCTGAAGGAAGTTGCCAATGACCCTAGTAAGCTTGTTGTCTCTGGTAAGATTATTTATTTTGCGGAGAAGAATCCTATGATTAAAAATATGGTACACTGCAGTTAGGTCAGTAAAAGCCACTCACATAATTAGCTTTCTTTTGAAGCCATCCTCAGTGTGTTGCATAAGGTTAAGAATCTGACTGCAACATGACCTGCCCTGCCAGAAGCTTGCTTACTCCTTCATGATCTTTCCATCAATAAATTCAGAAATACAATTGTAAATCATCAATTCCAGTGCCTTATACAGATGGCAAAGAGGTGACGCTAGTTGGTAGCTTTTCTGGTCAACTGCGTCTTTGCCAGGTTTCATTACAGCAACAACTCTTTCCTATCTCCACAATTTAGGAACCTTAAGTTCTTCTATGCCAGGGGTGCTCAAACACTGCCTGCACCGCTCCTGGAAGGAGAAGTAAAATGTGCATGCATGTATGCAGAACATGCCTGCACATGTGCATAACATTGCTGTAAATGACTCGCGGCTGTCGTAAATGAATTTACGAAAGTTGCAAGTAAGTTACGGCAGTGTTATGCACATGTGTGGGTGTGGGAGCATTCTGTGCATACGCATGCATGTTTTACTTCCACTTCCAGTGGGAGGAACCACATGACTGGCATGCTCAACCACGTGACTGGCCAGCGGTCTGAAACGTTTGGGCACCCCAATCTATGCAGTTTTTCATTAATTGCAGGAGCCATTCCAAAGTGTGGGGCCCAAATTGCCATATCTGTTCTGTTCTTATGCCATTGATACCTGCTGCTTTATTCAGTTTCATGCTGTTTATAGCTTCCTCCAGTTCAGATGCGACAAAGGGACTATTAAGTAATCCCTTCTCTTGTTCCTCTGGTCAGATGGCTTCCCCCCCCTCCACACATACACCTTTTTGTCTTGTGTTTTTTATATATATATTCTTTATTAACTGACTAGTTATTTGGTCTGCTGTTACTCCAGTATACTTTTGCTGTGGTTTGGTTAAATTTCCTCCTAATTTTCCAAGTTTGTCTACTGTTCTGCTTCATATCCAGGTTCTTGACCAATGTGCACCATCGTGAAGTGAATTGAGACCTACTAATGTACTCTGTTCTGCATTCATAAAAGCAGACTATATTTAGTCATTTTATTCACTTACAGCAATACACTTAAACTAACAGCATTGCATGCTGACTCAGTACTTCCTTGACGGGGGGAAATTGCAGGAGAGTGTACTGCAAGATTAAACAAAACCATTTTAAATATTTTAATTCCCTAAAAATGAACTGTTCAAGTTTTCTATTTAGAATCTACTCTGTTCTGTGAAATATGTTCCTATTAGCCACAAAGGTTTTTTAAAAAAAAAAATACATCAGAGTGAAAAGGGCAAGCTCTGAGAACTACAAATAGTTCTCCTATGCAAAATTGGTTTTCAGTAATAACATTTAAGAGGTTTTTCAATAGTACTTATTTAGGTTTGCTGTGAATATTATTCTTTTAAGGATTATTTTTCCATTATTCCATTTGACCGCACTTTCTAGCAACCCCAAGCAATATTTTCAGAAGTGTAGGTTCTCTTTTGGAAAACAAAAACAGGGAAGGAAAAGTGAAAAAATAAATAAACACAATTTATAAAGGTGGCACATTGGTTTACAGCAGGCTAAGAGATAGATGTTTTGTTGTGAAAAACCCTAACAACAGCTGAGCAGCAATTTTAACTCACAATGCAATCTTATTCATGTTTATTCTGATATATCTCACCCTGTTGTCAGTGAACCTTATCACCTGCAATGTATTATTATTGCAAATATTCGTAATTCTTATTTCAAATATTCTGCTATTATAAATCTGTGTATACTCACCATGAATAGAAGGAAGCTTTCTAGTTTGCCCCTCTTTTTTCAGTTTTGACACTCTCCTACATATGGCAGGTAGTGAATCTGAAGCAGAAATCCTCCAATATTCTTGGACATTCTCCACAGGTGGGACTCTGATTTCCCATGGATCCACAGTGAGGGCTTCTATGGATAGGGAGCTATTCCTCTTCACATTCATAATGTTAAATGTATAGGAAGCTGAGAGCCAAAATGGTATGGGCAAAGCTAGAATGTTCCTGCATACCCATGATGAGAACTGGATAGACTTTAACAGTAAAACTCTACCTACAGAAATTAGTAGTTCAATGAATTCTATGGGAATTGTTTCTAGGTAAGTCTATATAGGACTTTCTTTGTTGTTATGTGCTGTTGCCTCCAACTTAACATGGTGACCCTATGAATGAGATATTTCCAAAATGGCCTATCCTCAACAACCCTGCTCAGCTCTTGAAAGCGCAAGCCTGTAGCTTTCCTCTTGGAGTCAATCCATCTCATGTTTGAGCTTCCAGTTTTCCTGCTGCCTTCTCCTTTTCCCAGCATTATTGTCTTTTCAGAGATAATAAAGTAAAACAACCTCAGCATCCATCATTTTTGCTTTCAGAGACAATTTAGACTTGAATTCAGACAGTCCAAGTTATCCACAGAACTCTCCTCCATCTCGATATTTCAAATGAGTAAGTTTTTATTCTTTTCAACTTTCTTTACTGTCCAGCTTTCATACCCAAATTTGGTGACTGGGAACACAATAGTATGAATGATCTTGGTCTTGGTCTCCAGTGAAACATCCTTATACTTGATGATATTTTCTAATTCTTTCATTGTTACCATTTTTAGTTTCAGTCCATGTTTAGTTAACAACAAATTTATACCGCTTTTCATTCAAATAATATGAAAGAGATTTACAATCATTTGTAATAATATATTACAGTGTTTAAGCAAGTAACTGATAGTTACATAGGTATGTCCCAGCCAGCTCAAATAGTAGGAAAGCAAAGGTTTGCAGAGTTTTGCCTTTTGGAAATGCTAATACAATAACAGTGAAAAATAGCATACATTTAAAGAAAAGGCCAAATGTTTCCCATTTTACCTCTCCTTGGACAGAACATTAGACAATGTGTGCATGAAGTTTACTTCTTGGTTAGAATGAAGTTGAATATTACTTGCTTCCTTTCCTTAGCAATTTTCTTTATTGAGAATGTTTTCCTCATACATGCCCTATCCAAGTCCAAGCAGAGGTATGTAATGATAGTCATAAGGGGTGATTTCATATTTTAATTTTCTTTACTTTTATTAAATGCTAAAATTCATATAGCATATTCTCTGTAGGTTTGAGGATAGCTGTTCATAGGGAAGACACTGATGTCATCCACATTCCATTACACATACCAAACAAATACCACACATCAACAAGTCACCACATACCAAGGTTCCTTAGTAGCAATGCCAGTCATTTAAACATCTGTGAATTAGCTCACACTTGCATAACAAACAGGGGATTCCCAAAGTTACAATAGGTCAAATACTCATCATCTTAGAGAAAGGGGAAAGGTGACATTCTTTACTATATTACTGTACTTTATTGATTTGTTATACTGTATGCTATTGAGTTTTTGTCTGCATTATAATTTTGATATTTGTGGATTCTCTGAGCCCCTCTGAGTCAGTTTTTACCAAGTAGGCAGTGATGGGATGTAACAGGTTCTCACCAGTTTGCCAGAACCGGTAGTAAATTTTATCAGTGTCCCAGAGAACCTGTAGCAGCTTTTGGGGGGAACCACCTTCGGGGCTTACCTTTTCACTGGTTCCCCCACTGCGCATGTGCACCAAGCATTTGGTGTACATGCATGCCTACAGTGCTTGGCGCGTATGCACGGCCTCCTTGCTGTCCTCCCAAGCAGGGAAGAAGAAGAGAAGCTGCTAGCCTGAAGCTCCCTATAGCCTGCTCCCCAGATTAAGTGACTCACCTTTGGATGTGGTGTGTCTGTGTGTATTTTAATGTGTATTTAATACCTTTACCTATATTGACGTACTACCACAGTTCCTAAAAAGGCCTGGCGGCTGGCAGGCCTAGCGGCCTGGCTTGGGGTTTTTAAGTAAAGTCTTGGAGTTACCTCATCAATAAGCTGCACCTGTGCTGTTCCAATTGCTGTTCCACTTGGAGAACCCTTAAGAAGGTACAGCTGTTTTACATTTACATTAAGGCATATTATCCTAGAGAACTGGTTAGGCAAAGACTTAGTACCTAACTTCTTTAATTGTTGAAAAGTTGAAAAGTTGCCAAAATGAAGCCGTCTTGTGGTGAGTTCATTCTGTAGTTCCTTCCATCTGACCTAGTGTGAGAAAGATTAGCCAGAATAAGCTTTAAGCTCTGGTTTAAAAGCTCTGGTGGATTTGTGTTTGGGGTTGGTGTTTAGGTGGGTGGGTGTATTTTAATGTATTTTTTATTTTATTTATTTATTTTATTTACGGGTTTGTGTTGTGGGTGGGTGGGTTGAGGGGTGTGTGTGTGCTTATTTTTATTTTATTTTTATTTTTTTATATATATTTTTCTTTGCCCCCCCATGACATCATGACGTTAGCTCCGCCCACACTGTGATGACGTCACTGTGGGGTAGTAAAATTTTTGACATTCCACCACTGCGAGTAGGGCAGCATACAAGTCTAACAACAACAGCAGCAGCAGCAGCAGCAATAGGAACAGCAACTGCAACAACAACCTCTTATTTCCTACCCTCTTCCTCTGGGTAGGGTAATAAATAGCTTCAGGCTCCATTCTGGCTAGTTCTGGAGTAGATATTCCTATACAGTACATGACACCTAACTTCTTCCTTTCCATCTTCAGCCTTGAAAATAAAAGCTACACAGGAGAAAAATACTATCTACTTACAAACCTTGAACATACATCCTTCAGTTTTGTGATATATGGGGATACTTGGCTTTTGAAGGTGAAAGGAAGCAGTGAGTAGGAAACAACACATCATCCCCCACCACCACCACCACCAGCAGCCACCTTTTTGTTGTTTCACTAGATTAGTGGAAGCTAGCAAGAAAAACAACTCTTGCAGGTGTAATTTAAAATGAACTGTCCATGCAGTTATTTTCTTTTTCTTTTCATGGCGGTGGTGATAGTAACAGCAGCAATATTAATCTCAGATAGTATTGACAATTCCACCTTTCAAAAATTTGGAGCACAATTACACAACCAGCACAGCCACCTTGTGGAGCTTTGCGGTTCGAGTTCAGTATGTAGCTCTGGTGAACTCTCACCAAATAAAACTTCCAAGACCCATTGTTATGCACTATGCCAGTGATGGTGAACCTTTTAGATGCTGAGTGTCCAAACTGCAACCCCAAACCTACTTATTTATCACAATGTGCCAACACATTAACTGGGGAGGGAGGAAATGCTTCCATTGGGCTGCTGGGGAGAGGGGCAGGGTGAACTCTGTGCTGGGGAGAGGGAGGAATTGTTCCCATTGAGCTGCTGGGCAGAGGGGCGGGGTGAACTCTGTGCTGGGGGGAGGGAGGAAGCATTCCCATTAGGCTTCTGGGCAGAAGGATGGACCAAACTTTGTGCTAGGGCAACCGCACAGGTGCCCACAGAGAGGGCGCCAAGTGCCACCTCTGGCACGCGTGCCATAGGTTCGCCACCACTATACTATGCAATGTATACTTGCCTTGAAAAGGGTCCCTTCATCTTATGTCCATTTGTTTAATATGGGAAAGAAATGGTGTCTATGGTTATAACCAACAGCACACAATCATATTTAACATTGTGTATATGATGATAAACTTTAAGAAATCCTACACACACACACACACACACACACACACACACACACACACACACACACAGACACACACAGACACACACACACACACACACACACACACACACCTCCTTTTTTCTGCATTTCAGTCATGAGCAACAGGAACAAAAAATGAGTCTTAACAGACTCATTGCTTACTGATAAATAAGATTTACCTTACGCTTATAAACAAGTGGATTGCCTCCCCATTTTCTATCCGCCAAGCATTTAGAGGCAAAAGAAAGGCAGTTTTTCACCCCCAAAAAGGTCATAAATGAAATGGAATGCAGCAGCTCTGACAACAAACACTTTAAAGATCTATCGGAGGCCTGTTAAAGGCTGTTTGTTCTTGGATGAAGTATTGCCCGTTAAATCTGAAAAAGTTGGAGGCTGAATAAACACCATCTAGTAGGGTCAGTACTCTTTAAAGTCATGTAATGGAAAGCACAAAAATGTTCCAGGCATATTGATAATGTGTAGTCTATCTATATTACATTGTATAGGGTGAGACCCTAACGCTACAGTTTTAAAGTGGCATTTACAAGGATGAGTTTCCATAGATGGTCAGATTGCTTAATATGTAATTTTAATTTATTTTAATATATCAACTCTAAACACCAAGCAACAGTGGTTCACTCATGGGTAATCTCAAAAAAAACAGACTACTGTAATGCTCTCTACCTTTAATAACTGAATCTCCAGGATGCTGTCAAAAGTAACCCTTTCCTATTAAATCTAGATGTTTTGTTTATAATTATTGTTTGTTGTATTGACATATTGTTTTTAAATCTATTTTTATTATTATTGTGGTTTGTAAATTCTAATTTTGTGTATATTTTCCTGTGTAGTGCTTGCTCTAATGAGATGACTGACTGACTGAATGAATGAATGAATGAATGGGATAAACCTTGTTATTGCATTGTATCATATATCAAAAAGAGGAAAAGTGACAAAGAAATTAATGGGCTGCTACCCACAAGCTTGGTACTGAGGAATTCCTTTTGATTGATTGATTGATTGATCCATTCATTCATTCATTCATTCATTCATTCACATTTATATGCCACTCTTTTGATGTGAGGACCTCTCAGGTTGGCTTACAATATAAAAAATACACATCATTATCATGTAAGAACAGATAAGGGGTGCTCACAAATTATGTCCTGGCTTAGTAATCAGTTTTTTTCTTCTTGTTTTAACTAGCCAGAAGAGTATAGCAGAAAGTGGTTAAGATGCTAACTGGAAGACGGCAGGTCAGCAGTTCGATAACCCAATACTGCAGGATGGAATGAGGCCCCGGGTTTGTCCCAGCTCTTGCCAACCTAGCAGTTCAAAAGCAGGAAATTGCAAGTGGATAAATAGGAACCACTTCAGTGGGAAGGTAAACAGCATTCTGTGTGCTCCAGTGTCTAATCATGCCTGCCACATGACCATGGAACTGTCTACAGACAGCGCTGACTTTCCAGCTATGAAACAGAGATGAGCACTGAACCCTAGAGTCAGATACGACTGGCTTTTGAGCAAGAGTGATCTTTATCTTTACCTTTACTATTACATTTATTCAAACCAGCTGAAAAATATCACCTATTTGTTGCAAGTTACATGCTAAACATGCGGTGCTTGGAAACTATCGGCCGGTATCCAACCTGCCCTTTTGGGGCAAGGTTTTGGAGAAGGCAGTGGCACGGCAGCTACAGGGAATCTTGGATGAAGTGGATTATCTGGACCCTTTTCAGTCAGGATTCAGGCCCAGATATGGTACAGAAACTGCATTGGTCATGCTGGTGGATGATCTCTGGTGAGAGTGGGATGGGGGGCATCCATCTGTCTTGGCTCTTCTTGACCTCTCAGCGACTTTTGATACCATCAATCATGGTATCCTTCTGGAAAGGCTCCAAGGATTGGGGATCCATCCAGGGCACTGTGTGGTCCTGGTTTTCCTCATTTCTGAGGTGCTGGACCCAGTCAGTGTGGTTGGAGGATGAGATGTCCAGCCCAAGGCTCCTTCAGTATGGGGTGCCTCTCCTATTTAATATCTACATGAAACCATTAGGTGAGATCATTCATTCCCACGGGGTGAGGTATCATCAATATGCTGACGATAACCAATTATATATTTCAGCCTGTGGGGACCCTAGCGATGCAGTGAAAGTCATTTCCAGGTGCCAGGAGGCTGTCAGGGTCTGGATGGGGGACAATGGGCTTCAGCTGAATCCTGGCAAGACTGAGTGGTTGTGGGTTAGGGGTCTTGCATTATCTCAGGAGCTACCATCCTTGGTTCTGGATGGGGTGGTTCTGCCCCAAACAGACCTGGTGCACAACTTGGGGGTCCTCCTGGACTCGCGACTCCTGCTCGAAGAGCAGGTGGCAGTCGTGGCCAGGAAGGCTTTTGCACAACTTTGTGTGATTTACCAGTTATGTCCGCTCCTAGATCGGGACTCCTTCCTCATGATCACACACGCTCTAGTCACCTCCAGACTAGATTATTGTAATGTGCTCGACATGGGGCTGCCCCTGATGACAATTCAGAGGCTTCAACTGGTCCAAAATGGGGCTGCCTGAGTGGTGATGGGGTGTGAGCGGTATGCACATGCTTGGCCTCTGCTTCGGGAGCTGCACTGGCTTCCTTTTTGCCTCCGGGTGCAATTCAAGGTGCTTGTTATTACCTTTAAAGCCCTATATGGTAGGGCCAGGATACTTAAGAGACCACCTCACCCCAAGAGCATCTGTCCATTCCACTAGAGTGGAACGGAGAGGTGCTCTAGTTGTTCCATCGGCCAGAGAGGCACATCTCTATGGCACTAGAAGGAGGGCCTTCTCTGTGTACACTCCGGCCCTATGGAACCTCCTACCAACTGAGCTACATCTACAGATGGACTTGCTGTCTATTAGGAAGAACTTAAAAACATGGCTGGCAAGACAGGTATGGGGTCCTGGTCAGAAGAGTAGCGTGCCTTGGCGGGGCCCCGTATAAAAATCTTTTGGGGGCCCTTAGGAAGGGTAAAGATTTGTTTTATTTACGCACGTTGGGGGCCCCCGTGACCCGGGGGCCCCGTATAATTGATACGGCAGATACGGCGGTAGCTACGCCTCTGGTCCTGGTGGTACCATGATCCCAGCTCACTGGTTAGTTTGAGCTCTCTCTCTCCCCTGGTCTTTTAATCTTTTATCCCTGGGATTTAGTTTTTAATATTTTTAATTATGATGGGAATTGGCTGATTTTAAAAAATTTTAAATCTTGAAAATTTTTAAATTTTTATAATTGAGATTTTGAAATTCTGAGATAATGAGTTTGGGTTGTATTATGTTGCTTTTTTGTGATATGTAAACTGCCCTGGGTCAACCTGACGAGGGGGGCGGTATAGAAATATAAATAAATAAATAAATAAATAAATGTTTGTGTTGGGCAGGAAGGAATGATAAGAGACATCTAGCAGGTAGAAATGCTATGTTACAACATCCATAACATGCATCTGGAGGGAAATAGAAGAGAAATGGAGCTTCAGGTGTGCTCATTTTAATCATTGTGTCTTGAATCCTTTGAAGGAGCATAATTTTCTGCTAGAAAGCTTGCTTCTTTCTAGTTGTGCTTTTTAGGGCTTCTAAGTCTCTATATGATTTGGTATTCTTGACAGCTGCCTTAAATTTGTGAAGTTTTCTATTCAAGTAAGTTGAGTGTGAGCGTGTCTGTTCCACAAGTGAAAAATGCATGGAGTGAAAATTCACACAGGGCCAAAAGGTTATACTTTTAGAGAATTCTCTCCTTTATTAATAGATGTATGATAAATGACTCATTTTTTTCTGTCTTCTCTTGGAGATCCATTAAAGTAAAAACGGGGATCCTGTGCTTTTCTGTGGTCTCTCGCCACCCAAACAGGAATCTGCATTGCCTGTTAACATATTCAGTGAATTTGCACAACTGTTCTGCTTTAGAAGCTGTTTGTCCCACCTTGGGTGTTACTGTAGGAATGATCCGCTCAGGACTCTGCAATAGAACACATTTCATAATTTGCTCAGGAAAAATCTGGGAACTCTTTTGTTTAGGGAAATTTAATATAACTAATCCTGAGATGGATTTCATACTTCAGGAGAATACTGCTTCATTTTCTTGCACTGCACATCTGCGTTTGTCACTGACAACAGCAGCAGGGTGTGTGTGTGTGTGATATTTTCAGGGGAAGGCATTTGAAGGGAAAATGTGTGATTTCAAAAAGTGGGAATCTGATTGCCCAAAACCATTAAGCTGCCTCCTCATTCCTCAATCATTTCCATGGAGGTGAGACATTAGTAGTAACAACAACACAATTTGCTATTGTTGGCAGCTTCAATTTTTCAGCATATCTTCATGATTTAGCTTCTCTGCACAGAACTGTGGAATACGTTATTATTTCTGCTATCCACTCCAGAAAACTGGCAGAAAGTCATGAGACAGGAACTATTGTTGCTTTTGTGAGGAGAGATATATTTGGTTTGCTCACCAGTTTTTGATGCATAAGCCATACAATACCACTTGCTAAATTCAAATGTGTCTCATAACAGGAATGGGCAAAACTATCTTTCCCCCAATAAATGCTGCCATTTTTTTTGTTCAATTTTGGTCAGTTTTGACCCAAACTCATCAGCAGAACAGCAGCATTTGAAGCTTTTTCTTTTTTATTGTTAAGTTTTCTTACATCTATTTGAAGAATCATATCCTTGTTAATTTTTTTGTTATGTTTTCATACTTAGAAAACATCATGTACCTGTATACAGTTGTACCTCGCTTAAAGAGCATAATGCGTTCCACAGGATTGCTCTTTAAGCAAGTTTGCTCTTTAAGCGAAACACCATTGTAAGTGACCCATTGTGTGTGTGGGGGAATTACGAACCCCAACTTATTTGTTAAGTGAGTTTTTGGTTGTTTTTATTTGTTAAGCGAAGCGAACATTCAGAGAAAATTCTGCTCTTTAAGTGAGTTACTGTTTAAGAGAGGCGCTCTTTATGCGAGGTTTGACTGTATACATACATGCATAGGCAAGCATCCAGTATTACATACTAATAGATATGGCTCTTTATAGCTATCCATAACGAAGGCTAAGAAACATTGAGGTTTTTAAAAATAAATGCATGTGTGAATCTGCTGCCACTACTAAAATTGTATTTTGGCAGTAATCTACAATTCATTCATTCCAGAATTGTGGTGCACTACAGTCAGAAAGAGTGGCTGAACTAACAAATTTACCTTAAAACACCTGCTTGAAGTCAACTTAAGTTTCCTTTTTATCTCATAGAATGAGAGTTTTCAGCATTACTGACAGAAATTATTAATTTCAGTTCAGAAGTTTTATCACAACCAAAATTGAAGTCTCTCTTCCTTTATTTACACAGACCTCCAACATCTTTACAGGGTGTCCAAACAAAGAAATGTATCAATACTCCCACACTATTTTGATTAACACTATAAATAATACAGGATGTAGAAGGACAGATACTAAAAATAAAACCTTCTAGGGAACTTCTGAAAATCAAACCCTTGTTTTGTCTCATTCATTGCCTAAGGAAAGCACATCTCATTGTGATAAGGGCATCAACAAATAAGGTCCTTTGTTATGCAATTCCTCCTGGAAACAAAGGGATTATTAATTTACTTTCTGATAATAAATCAACACTCTTGTGCTGTTATTTTCTTATCAATAGGCCATAAATCCAGGTGAGAAAAATAAATGGTAAATAAGTTGTTGTTTGTTTGTTTGTTTCCTCTTGGAAGATATATATATATGCAAAATTAGATCATTGTGCCAGCCTGGATCATTTTATCATTGTATATATGTATTGGTAGAAACATTCATTTAAAAAAAACCACTAAGATTTGAACATTTCAATAGGAAAAAAGCAAAATAATATTGGCTGCCAAGTAAACCACCATGTAAGCTAAGTTATCTATACTTTCTCTCCATCTCATCAGATGTGGAGGGTTTGAGAAGTGATGAAATACTTTCCCCTTAGTCAATATAGCAGTGGATCTTCCTTTCCCCCATTCCCTCTGATTAGCCATCATAATTTCCATTAGATCTAAAGAAAGTGCTCCTTCTCTGGAAGCTTTTGATTTCTGCAGAAATGTCAGAGATAGAGACTCTGCACTCTACTGGTCTCAATTTTACATGAGCTTTCCCATGGATGCTGTTCTGAAAGACAGAGAACTAAAAGCATTAAATGCATTCATTTAATGCATTTTTCTCCTCGGGCCTGATACAGGTGCCTGACATGGCTGAACTCACGATAATAGAGAGGAGAATACAGACACCATCAGCTTCCTCCTCCTCCTCTGCGTAATGCAACAAATTTGAATAGGAAGAGAGTCACTGTCTGATTTTCCAGGAGCTTCTTCAGATCCATCCTTTCCACATGTCAGAGAACAATGAAACTAGGGGGTGGGGGTAGTTAAAGAATGGGGGTCAGAATAGTGCCATCTGTGTTTGGTGAGTTTACCCCCACCCCTCCATTACTGCAGTTGAAAGTGGTTAAGGATACCTCATGAGTCTAGAATGCAGAGCACCATGGGAAGGCGCTGGACAGTGAGTGGTGGGAGCATCTATTTGGGGAGGAGGGTTGGAGGGAATACTATACATTTCTATTGGTGCCCCAGGGCACCAGAGGTGAGGCCGGGGTGTGACAAAGCCTGATTGCCTGATATACCACACACAAGTGCATATAGCTAGACAAACATGAATTCAATCTAGGATGTTAGATCACCAAAAGTAAATTACAATGGGAAAAGTAAAACATAATCATACTCACTATAAACAAATATATCCTTGATACCAAACCAATGAACAGCATACTGAGATTGACTTTGTACATTTCTGCTTTTTAAACTGTCTCAGTTGGAAGCCTTCTTCAAGTAAGGCAAACAAACCATGCTTGAGAAGATGTTGTGATCATGATGATATAGATATGCATGCATAAATTAAATTTCCCTCCATGGACTGAATCATAAGAACAGCAGTGCAATAAATAGCAGCAGATCCTTTGAGGAAAAATCTTTCCAAATGTTTAAAATTTCAGCACATTTGTCACTCATAACATAAGTGATTTCCTAACCCTGTGTGACATAATTCTCTTAAGAAACATCAAGCCTCCTGTAGCCTTTATAGACGTTATTACATGTGACTGGCCAAAGTATTTATAGGGCAAAGAATTTAAGAGGCAGAAACTGGTTTATGGGATGATTCAGACGCCAAACAACACTCAGAATAGTTACTTTTTTATTCCCACTCCCAGAATGCACCAGCTAGCACTGACTCCTGCTCCAGTATAAAACTGGCCACAACAACTGTATGCCCATAGTCATGATTCATGAACAATAGGTTAGGGAAATAGATCTTGCTAGTTGATCCTGATCTGTCATATCTCATTGTCTTCCCTTGCTTTGTAATGGGAAAAATCTAAAACAGGGATCTTGTTGCATATGTGTAAGTTCTCTGTGTGATTTAGGACTCTGATCTAAATCACACAGAGCTCCAAAATTCTGTGGGGCGTAGTCCCCAGCCAGCTGAAAAATTGCGCTTCACACATTTCCCATCAGCCATTGGGTGTGTGAATAAAGGTGAAAAAACACACTTGTCACATTTAATGGAAACAGAAAACATATCCTCTTGTTGGTATTGCTCCACCTAAGTCTTAACAAGTGAAGTAGCAGCAGACGCCAAGAGAACTAAGTAAAAGAATAACCCTTGACATCCTCTGAATGGATATGAGCCTCATGTCTGCCAACTCAGTTCCAGGAAGAGCTTTATGGCAAGAGCAAACATTCTTGAGGGTACACAAGAGCAAAATCAAATTAGAATATGGAAGAAAGAGCCTACTGGACAAAGAATAACATTAAAGTTGGATATAGCTGAGGAACTCGACCTTCCTTATGTGACTTGGAGGACCTGATTAGACTGAGGGTTGGAGTCCCTAAGTGTAAGACCAACATGCTCAAGTGGAGACTGCTGGCAGACAACAACACACTGTGTGAATGTGGAGAGATACAGAATCTGACTCATTTGCTGGTCTGTTGATTACTACTGATAAGATGTGTCAATGAGGATTTAAGTTTGGCCAATGATAAAGACAATGGACCCCCTTGTGCTGGCTTTGCCTGCTTCCTCTGGGAAGAGATGGGCCTGGTGCTCTTGCAAGCCTTCCTGCCTGGTGTGATAGGGAGAAGCCAAGAAGCCTTTATAGGTGGTGGCTACTTCTTTCTCCCTCTTGAACAGCCCTCACTATGGGCCTGATGTCTCATGGCCCTGGCCTGATGAGGAGTGGTTCAATCAAACACACTGCTCATTAGTGGTTGGGTTGCCAAAGGGCCCTAAGTGGATCCGGCCTCTTTGAATCAGCAAGGAAAAAACTGATTTTCTCCCTTGCTGGGCCTTTTTCTGGGAGGCTGAAATTGTAACCAGAGAATGGTTGATGTAAGGCAGGGTCTCTGTACCCTGACACTGGCACTATATTGGGGTTGGTGGATCCCAGGTTTAGTGCAATTGTGCTTTGAGCTATTAACAAGGTTTTTGCTCCCAGCCCTATGCATGAATAGGTTTTGGAGAATAGTAGGAGATGGTATTCCTCTATAAAACCAACATTGAAACATCTAAGTGAAAAGGAGGGCACTGTTTTTCAGCAGATTAAATACTTATTTAGTAAAATGTGCAGGCTCTTAAAAACAACTGATTACCTTTAAAAATGTGGATCTTTACATTTTCCCCACTTTTAATAGTGTCCCCATATATATTCTCTATGGTTATGCTTCTAGATTGCTGGTTATGATTTAGCAAAATGGTAGCCAAAAGCCTGTTTCCATAAAAACAGTGTTGAATATTACAGATGGATAGCACTAAAATTCAGCAGTGCTTTTTGCTGTTCAGATATCCTGCATCCAACACTCACAGATTTCATCAATGAAGGCCAATATTTCCTATACAGCAATAATGAATATTTATTTGAGAAGAAAAAGTACCCCTCTCCTATACACACTCAAAGGCAATCATTTTATTCCATGAAGCATGAGATTTAATTTCCCCTATCGTTAGTTTCCACAACTATGGCATTTATTTGCTGTAATAATGATTACTCTTACTTTCCTTTCTTCCTTTTTTTAAAAAAAGAATCTAGTCATAATATTTTCTTTATGTCACTGCAGGGAAGAGCAGAGAAAGAGGCCACAGTTTTGATCAGATCTACTTCCAGTTACAGAATAGAACATCCAATTGTTAGTTCGACAAACACTTTCTGCCAAAAATCCAGAAGAATCTAATTGAAGGAGGGTTGTTGTTTTTTTAAGTGGTAGCTGTATTAGTCTGCCCAAGCATATCAGAGAGAAAGCAAAACAAAACAACAGCAAAGACAGAAAAACATTATGGTACCTTAAACTCATACAGGAGCTAGTCTTTAAAGTCCCACAACTGATATAATTAAAGGGAGTATTTTGAAATTAGGAATTTGCACCACAACTACCAAATTGATTTGAAGACCAATTTGAGATTTTTGAAATATTAGAACAAAACAAAAACACTGCAGCACTTTAAAGACTAACTGCTACATTATTACTGTGAGCTTTTGTGGATCAAGCCGACGTCTTCAGACAAAGGAGTAAAACTTTCAGGTGTGGTTTATATACACCAGATGCAGAGGTTAAGAATTTACAAGATAAATGGATTATAACATAATGAAATAAAGCGTATTCAAGCAGAATGACAGATAAGCATATACTGTATATCAATACAGCTTCCTACAAGTAGCAGTGACAAATGATCCATGGTTTATTATTCAAATTAGTCTTAAATGTCCCTTTTTCAATCTTAAAAGTGTTAAGTTGCCAAGCAGAGTATATGCTAATGAGTTTAACCTCTTACAGGTTTAACCTCTTCCTAGTTCAACCTCCTACTTGTATAAGTACATCCTGTTTTGCTCATGTTGTAAAAGAGAATATTGCAGGAAAGTTACTGAAGATGGTAAAATACACCAAATATAGTATATAAAATATAGCAATCTGTGTATCAAATTTGATAATGTCCCTGAAACCCTTGGCTAATATTTAAGCCTCTGGGATGGGTATGCAACAGATGGTATTTGATTTCTGCTGTCTCTCTTTGGATCCTAGGCTTGTAATTTCTCTGTTCCAGAATTGCAACTTTCAGGTCTTGGATAGAGTGTCCAGGTAGATTGAAGTGGTTTGAGATAGGTTTATCTGTGTTTCCATTCTGGATGTCTGATTTGTGTCCATTAATTCTTTTGCACAAAGATTGTCCTGTTTGTTACTGCTAGCTGTCCTGTTTGTTACTGCTCTATTTGTTACTGCTATCTGTAGGAAGCTGTATTAATATGCATGCTTATCTGTCATTCTGCTTGATTACTCTTTACCTCATTACTTTGTAATCCATTTATCTTGTAACATCTTGACTTCTGCATCTGGTGTATATAAACCATGCCTGGAAGTTTTACTCCTTTATTTGAAGAAGTGGACTTGATCCATGAAAGTTCACAATAAAAATACAGTAGAACCCCGGATAACGTTACAACTTGGTTCCACTAGTCTTAGCGTTATCTGATTTTTAACGTTATGCGATACATGCATTGCATAATATTGACATCCTATGGGATGAATCGCATAACGTTAAAATTCCATAGAGATACATGGTAACCAGCACAAGCTTCAGCGAATGTTGTGCAATACATCCCATAGGATGTCAATGTTATGTGATGCAATTTCCCCCTTCCAGATTGCTTAACGTTATGTGGTTTTAGCGTTATCTGATGCAAACGTTAACCAAGGTACAGTAAAACCTTGGATAACGCTAAAACTTGGTTCCACAAGTCTTGGTGTTATCCGATTTTTACTGTTATCCGATGCATGTTAAAATCCTATGGGATGGATCGGATAACGTTAAAGCTCCACAGAGATACATTGTAACCGCACAGGCTTTAGCAGTTGTTATCCGATCCATTCCATAGGACCTTAACGTTATTCGATCCAATTCTCCTCCCCAGATTACTTAATGTTATGCGATTTTAGCGTTATCTGAAGTAAACATTATCCGAGATACTACTGTATTACTGTATAGTAGTTAATCTGTAAAGTGCTGCAGTGTTTTTGTTTTTATCTTTTTGTATTCTGATATGTCTGACCCACAAACTAACATGACTACTATTCCAAAAGATTTTTGAAAGTTACCCAAAGTGATTTTGGCACCATCTGATTCAACTGAATTTTATATATCACTAGGATTAGTGTTATACCTCTATTTATGCTAGTAAATAATATAATGAGTAAAACATTTTATTTTGAACAAAGAAAAGGTACAGTAAAGAATTAAGGTATAAATATAAGCATTAAAAATAAACCCAATGACAACTTCTTCTTCTGCTATATTTGAATCCGAATATTGGTGATCCTCATGGTGACCAGCCATGAAGACTGTCCTGAGAATATAATGCAGTGGCCTTTCATCTGCCTTACACATCAGAGAATGACCCCCATACAACTGATTTAGTTCCATGAATCACTTTCTGGTTCTGAGCCCTTTTGGCATGCAAAGTCGTCATCAGCCCCAGGCCAGTATTGGCGAATGTGCTGCCCTTCATTAAAATGGACTCAAGTGGAATTTAATCCACTTGGGGATCATCACCCTTCCCTGTGGACTTTGGTACCTAAGGTGGGCAGGTTAGTTAACGTGTTAACCACCACCTGACACTCGGTGTTGAGTTGCTGGCAGCATGGTCTACTCTATTACCATAGCAGAATAACCTGGCCAAACTACTCCAGAGACAACAGTAGAGATAAGCTGGGGTGAAATTTAGAAGTTTGCAGATTTGTACTTGTGGGTTGCAATTCCCAGGATTTTTCTGGATAGAATTATTTAAAAATGTTGAGAGTTGAAGTCCAAAAAATATGAAGGAACACATTCCTAGCAATTTTCTTTACCACTTTATTTTCAGATGTACATCTAAAGAAGTGTAAAAGTTGGAGTTTATAATTTTTTGGCAAATTCATTCATTTTACGTCTCCTGAGACTAGCTACAAAGTCTTCAGAAATCTTCACTTGTACAAGTTTTGTCATGCTGGAAGGGAAAAATAAAATCTGCATACAACAGCGTCAATTTTAAAATGTTAATGGCTAAAAATATACATGACTGATAATGTGGATTGACATGTTTAAGTCAGTGGGGAAACGTGTTCATAGAAAATGCATTTATGGGAAGAAAACAAAAAGTCTCACAATCCAATAAGAAAGGACAAAACAAGAATTTAGATGCATGGATATGGAGAACAACAATTAAATTGATAGTTTTTCATATCTTACGTGCATGTTCTTTCTCACAGAAATAAAAAATATATACCCTATTTGCTAGTGTATAAGACCCACTCCCCTCCCCTTAAAATACACTGGGAAAATGGAGTGTGTCTTGTACTGTATAGAGTGGCCCATGGTGGGCTATTTTGTTAAAAACGGTGTGTGTTAAACTCTGATGCATTTTATATGCCAGCAAATAGGGGAAGAAAAAGCCAGGGCAGGATGAAGACCTTGCCGCCCCTCCCCATATCCCTACACCAACTGCCAGGGGAAGAAGAAGCCAGGGCAGGATGAGGACCTTGCCACCCCTCCCCCTGTGCCAACACCAACTGCCAGGGGAAGAAGAAGCCAGGGCAGGATGAGGACCTTGCCGCCCCTACCCCTGTGCCTATACCAACTGCCAGGGGAAGAAGTCAGGGCAGGATGAGGACCTTGCCGCCCCTACCCCTGTGCCTACACCAACTGCCAGATGCAGAGGTTAAGATGTTACAAGATAAATTGCTGCCTCTGGCACCTGGACGTGGAAGTGGGTGCATTTGATTTATGTCATCTGTAAAACATGCCAGCAGCTGGCATAAATGCAGAAGTGTCCAGGGCATGGTCAGGCCTGTGATGGAAAAAGGTTGACCACCCCAGCATAGATAAAGCACATACACAGCAACTAGTGCTGTTTTATTGTGTTTTTCCTATTACAATAAGAATGCACAAATGTTCTGCGGAAGAGTAAAATTAAAGCATATGCATTTGCATAAAAGAATAAAGATCCATGCAAGATAAAACATAATTTATTTGAATGATCATGCTGATCAGTGCAATATCCAGCTGCTTCTCTTTGGCTGTAGGATATTTTCTGTCCAGAAGATATTGAAGACCATGCATTTCAAACCTATTTTTGCAAAACCAAAGCAAGAACAGTTGTTTGACTATGAATATATGAGCATTTGTTTCTATTAAAAGTAGTTTAAACTTCAGATGCTGTAAAATGTATTATAGCAAAGAGAGTGGACAAGGACTAAGACATAATATTGAAACATGGAGCTTCCTCTGAGCATTTGTTCTTATTGTTACTGTTGTTGCAGATATTTGGCAGAACTGCACAAATCCTTAAATGACTGCAAGAATAAACACAATGTAGGGTATGCCTGAGGGCAGTTGTTTTATCACTATTACCAATATGCTATATGACTTAGCATATATATAGCATATATATTATGTATGCCTGTACTGTATGTTTCTTTTCTCCAGAGAAACATCAGTTAGCATTTGTTGTAAAGGTCAAAATATTCAAAGCAGACTAGGGGGTATATTGTAGGAAAATACCAAAAGGGTACTCAGGTATCAGATTTTAAGAAGAGTATGGGACAGTAAGGCTGAGACACTACCTAGTTCAGCAGTCTAGTCCCATAGGGACCAGTCATTCAAAAAGATGATAAAGCAAGGCATGAAGTCAGCCACTACCTCCTTGCTATAAATGAGCAAAATGTGCCTATGCTCCTGTATTTTATATCAGTATCAGTTAAAAGTAAAGGTCACCCTTGCCCCAAAGCCAGTCATATCTGAGAGTGCTCATCTCTGTTTATAGCCAAAGAGCCAGCATTGTCTGCATTTGCAGACATTTCTGTGGTCTTGTGGCAGGCACAACTAGACAACAGAGATCACGGAATGCTGTTTATCTTCCCACTGAAGTGGTACCTATTTATCTACTTTCAATTTCTTCCTTTAGAATTGGTAGGTTAGCAGGAGCTGGGACGGAGATGGGAGCTCACTCGGTCGTGCAGTACTCAGGTCTCAAACTGCTGAACTTCCAGTCGTCAAGTTCTGCATCTTAACCCCTAAGCCACTGCAGTCCCCAGTATCAGTTAGGGACATGAAAATGACCCAAATCCTGTGGCTTACTGCAGTAATTGAGTCAGCGAAGATCTGGTGTATCAGTGGGGATATGTTAAAGAAAGTCACAGTTATAGTAAGCTGCATTGAATCCATGGAATTTATGGAGACATTGAATCACCAAATCCCCATTGATTCAATGGGTCTACTTTTGTGCAATGTACAATGCGAAGCAAAATAATTCTGGATATTATATTTTTTGCAGTAGAGGTTAGTAGTGGTAATTCTTCTTAGCCTTGCTTTCCCATTTGGTCAAGCCTCTTTGAGCAGGTCTTCCTTCCTAGGTGCTCTGATAAAGACTGTTTATACTAACAGCTTGAAGAGAACCTAGGAGGGAGGTGGTGTTCCTAAGCAAGGTTATCCCTCCTTTCTTTCCTGACAGCTGTCAGAATCTGCAATAGTGAAAAAGTAAAGTAAGTATAAAAATCCAGGCTACTTAACTTTGCTATCTGCTTGAGACAAGAAAGAAGAGCCTTTTGTACTCAGGCAGCTTAACATGTTAAAGGATGATGGCTCAGCTGGAATCCTGGAAGCTGATCCAACACATTTTGCAAAAAAAAAAGACCTGCAAGCTTTCTTTGTATAATATTCTGCATCCTTTTAAAAACTATATAGCTCATAAACCTCTTCCCTTATACAAGTACTCAAATGTATTCTTAAGTACTCCTGAACCTAGGCAGCAGGGGTTTTCAGTGGATGAACCCACCTAAGCGATGAGACAACCTTTATGCTTCATTCTGATACCCTGCTAGTCAGAGGAATATTCCTGTGAAGATGGAAGCTTTGTTCCACATCTATAATCATCATTATTAGATTTATATTCCACATTTTGACTGACCTCCACATAAAGCCAGTAGTGGGATTCAGCAAGTTCACCCCAGTTCGCCAGAAATTCCAGCTTGCCCCACCCACTCTGGCCACGCCCACCAAACCATATCCACAGAATAGGTAGTAAATTATTTTGGAGCCCACCACTGGCCCTGCCCATCCAAGTTTTGAAATAAAGTAGTCCTAATTCGGGTGCAACACAGGGCTTTCCCCCTGGCCATGCCCACCATACCATACCCACAGAGTAAGTAGTAAAAAATTTTTTATTCCCACCACTGCATAAAGCAGATATTATAAATGTGTGGTTTAAGAAGCTTGGAAGGCGTATCTCCAGACTCATTACTTCCGTCCCTGAAAAAAAATGGTGCGGTGGGTTCAAATGAAGAATTGTCTCCCCGGGTAACCTCAGGTTCTGATCCAGATTTCCACACTAAAGTAGGCTCTTCCATAGGCAGTGGTAGGTTACTGCTTAAACATTCAATATAAATTTGAACTAATAAATAAATAAATAAATAAAATAAAGACGTAGCCTTAGTTAAATCCACCACCTGGGTCTTTTCTCTGTCAAACAAAAGAACATCAGTAAACTAATTAAAGTTCAAAGGAGAAAAAAAAGAGAACTGCTCATTATTTTTATACAGATGGACAGATCTTTGGAGTTGGATCCATGACAGTTGTTAAAATCATAAAAGCAAATTTAGCTAGACATTAAATTACTTTCCATCATTATAATCTGAAATTGTCTGAACATGTATACTAGAAGATAGAAAAGCTACTGTCCCTGGGATTTCAGTAAGCAATAATGAAGAACCAAACATTACTGAAAAGATTAACGACATATCTTAAGAATGTGGCCATTTTAAACAATGCTACATTTCCATTGTTGTCCCAGAATATTATTCCTACTCTCTTAATCTTGATTGAAATGGCAGGAACCATTGATGGGGATTTTCCTAAGGAAGGAGAGCAGCTTTCAAATACAGTAAAAAGTACATTCTGTAGTTTTTTTACATAATACAGTTTTTATGTAAATCAGTGCATTCCCATAGGAATGCAGGGGGGGGACAATCCCAACTGGCCCAAAAAAATAATAATAATCAGCACAAAGGGAATGATGAAGCAATCTGCTTACCTTTTCCATGCTACTGCTGCCGCTGCTTCCTCCTCAGTAGTTTGTCTGCCTGTCAGGTGAGTGGGGGTTGCCAGCATCACCACCACCAGCACTGTCCCTGTGTCTGCTGCTTCTACCAGTACCAGTAGAGCACAGGGAGGACATCAGCTCAGCCATGCTCCCTGTCTGAGGCCTCCCCGCCACACACTCCAGCCAGGAATGCACACTGGGCAAAGACCACTCGGATGCGCTCTTTGTCCAAGGTCCCCCTATGGCGCACTCTAACTGGCAATGCGTGTCATACAAAGAGCGAGATGGAACAGTCTTTGCCCGATGCACGCTCCCAGCCAAAGTGTGTGGCAGAGAAACCTTGGACAAAGAACACAACTGAGTGGACATGCCCACCACACTCCACCAGTGCTGGTAGAAGCAGCGGGGACTCCAGAAAAGATGACAAAACTGCAACAATCATTGGTGCTGCCTCCGTCACCTCCACTACTGCCATGGTAAGTGATGTCTTGTGACTTCTGGCAGTGTGTGTGTGTGGTGTGGGGTGGAATTTTTAATTCTAAAATGATGCATGGCTGTGATTTTAGAGATTAAAATGGTGGTGGGACCATTTTAGAATTATAAGACGCAAGTAAACCCCTTATGTAAAATGATTTATTTGCATAAAATGGGACATGTTTTCTCAAAAAATCATTATGTAAGTTGATTTTTGTGTAAATCGATGCATATGTAAATCAGGGTTTTGCTGCAATTCAAGAAAACAGCCAAATGAAACAGTAAATAATAACTTCTCAACTGATAAGAGGCTTTTCCACATTGGTACACCAATGTCAGAATGATCTCACCAGAGTGAGGTACTGAATGTCTTTTCAGATCCCCATAGTGATACATTATCAATTTTACCAAGTCTTTGAAATCACATCATTTTAATGTTGCTGTTTTGTATTTTCTCTTCTTCATTTTCTTTGATAGTTTTAAATTGCGTCAATGCTTTTTTAATCCGGTGTTTTATTTTATTGTGCTTTTTTAAATTTTTAATTATCTTTATTCTTTGACCTGCTTAATAATAGTGCTGCATGCCTAGAAATTATTTACAAAAATAAATCAAACCATTGTAAGCTAGTTATAAGAAGTAAACACAAACTAGGATTGTAATGTTCATAGTAATCCAAGAAAGAGTAATTCTCCTGATATGAGTGAAATCTAACAATTTTCATACCCTGCAACGTCTTGTTTCTCCAAGGAATTTCCTGAGTAGCTTAATAGAGTCCCACTTTGAGCCTTATCTTGTTCGATTGCTGAATTTGCAAATTTCTTGTGCTTTTTAATATGTTGTGTTCAGGCAATTTACATAACATTGAAAATAAACTCGAAGGGAAAGGCTATGCTAGGCATGTTCTTTTTCATTCTAAGTATATGGAGAGCTATATATGAAGTGAAATAACAAAAATGGGTAGCTGTCTCTCTGAAACACAGATCTGGAATACATAAGAGCCCGGAGTGTAAACTATCTCTGATCTGTTTATTACACATGTGTACATTTTTAATTACACTAGATAAGGGCTGCAAAGCAAGTATTTAGCAGGCATGGCAGATTTAGAGGCTGCATATTTTTCTGGCAGTGAAAAATGGCAGGAAACTAATTTTGTTTACCATATTACATGGTACTATACAGGATATTTGTAGTGGATGTTCAAAAATGTGGTGATGTTACATTGTGAAATTTTATGTTTGTTCTGTCAAAGGGAAAACAGTTGCTTCATGACAATTGTCAGGTGTTTGGTACAGTGTGGACAATGCATGAGTATAGAGAGGTAGCTAGCCTTACTCCTTCATCATAATTTCTTACCGCCCTGTAATTTCCTATAAATATAGAGGGCAGCAGTATGAAAAGGAACAATGTCATTGTTGATGGAAACTCTCCAGCAACATCTTCTCAGATCTAGGATGCTACACATGTAAAAGAGAAACAAATGTGATCCACTCTAGTCTATATTATAGGGTCAAGCAGCCACCCCCCGTGGTGGGGAGACAATTTACCGGGACGGGCTCTGCTGCTACTCAAAGCCATACCTTAAAGGAAAATGCCACCTCAGCATTTTCTGCTTTTGTTCCTCTCACCAGGCTTTGTTCTGCTCCATGGGAGAAAGTCCAAAGCACATCAGGAGAAGATGCCAAAGTTGCCGAAGTGCTTCAGACTTTCTCCTATGGAGCGGAACAAAGCCTGGCACAAGGAACAGAAGTGGAAAAATGCCAAGGTGGCATTTCTCTTTAAGGTATGGGCTTTGAGCAGTGGCACATGCATGCCCGTCCCGGTAAATTCTCCCCCTAGCACCGGGCTGCAAGATGCTGCTGAGGGTTGGCTTTCTTAACCTTTCTTTCAGACTCCTAGCCAATACCACCTGTCTTTAAAAGAAATTCTGCCAAGGCTCTTTAAAACAACAACTTATTTCATTGGGTGTTCAACCAATTGTTTTATGTTATTCATTTTTATAACTTCTGTGCCTGAAGATATCACTTATGCTTTAGCACAATGCAATCACATTTGCTGATCATGAGGTTCCTGGCAAGAAACCTCAATAAAATGCCCACTAATGGATTGCTCTTAAAGAAGAAAGAAATAGACATCTATTTTAAAAGAAAGCCCCTGCTAAGGAGGACAATCAAATATTTATATTGGTATGCATGTGCTAGTAGAAAATTGGAGATAATTAACAAGGTGAACAGTTGTCTGCCTCATCATGTGATTGGCATGAATTGCAGCACACAACTTGTACTTTGTTAGGCAGCTGCAGTTAGCTTCTGTAAAGTGTATGGTTTCACTTTCTCCAGAGTAAAATCCTAAGAGTATTCTGGCCATTGCCATAATTTAAAGTGAAAACAGTGAATTACATTATAGTGGGGGATTTTGTGCCAGATGGACTAACTCTGCTTGGTGCATAGGGCCTCTTTGATGGGTTAAGTCAAGGGTCCTGCTTGCTTTCCTATCATTTTTTTAAACTTAAAATTGGACTTGAATTAGGCAGACCTTTGAATAGGGGATGTCATGAAACAAGGGGCTGCCTTCTGTAAAGTATGGCAGGCAGACAGCTTAGCCCTAGAGTTCTTAAGACATGATCTTTAGTAACCCTAATTCTTTTCACAAATCTCTTGCTTTAGTGTTGTCAAAAGGCTTCTCTAGTCCTGTCAGCCACCATTTTAAGTTAGAACTTTTGTTAACTTGCCACAATGACCGATTTCATTTCTTTAGACTTATATTTCAATGCAAACTGCAGCTTAAAGCTGATTTCTGTTTTGCTATAAATTGTGTTTCCCTTTAGTGATTGATTATGCTGTTTTCTACCTCAGTGGATTTCTCATCCACTTTACTTTTAATTGTTTTTTAATTAAATGATATATTTTACTTGAGGCATGCAGGAGGATAATAAGAATTCAAGTGGGCTGCCAGATGTTCAGGAGGATTGCATATAAACAACATTTCCCCACAGGCACAGAAGCAAGAAGGCTTAGGGAGTTTTTAAACAGCCTGTGCGGCCCATAATGCAGACTGTTTACACGTTCTTATTGTATGTAAACATTGGTGGAGAAGTATTTGTTTCTCTCTGTGGTTACCACTTGTGCAGTGGGCTGGTTAATCCTACAGCACGCAAATCAACTATTTATGAAGTACCCATTCAGAGGAAGGTTAGAAACCAGTGGGATTGTTGTTAGGGCAATCGACTCTCAGAAGCTAGCTTCCCCCAAGCCTGAATATAACTTGGAAAATAGAGGATTCCTGATGCTAAATTCAAACTGTTTGTCCTGAGATCAAAAAACTGGTGTTATAAAAAACAAGGTACACTAGTACCTCGGATAACGTTATGACTTGGTTCCACGTCATAACATTATCCAGTGTTTAATGTTGTGCTATGCATTGATCGCACAATGTTAAAAAAAAGCGCTGTTCCCTTTCCAAAGACGAAAGGGAACAGGGGGTGCTCCGGTTTGCTTGGGAAGGGAAAGCGCCCTCCCACCCCAAGCAAACTGGCGGTCCCAGTGATCGCCCTTTGCTTGTGAAGGGAGCCATGTTCCCTTCATAAGCAAAGGGCGATCTGGCATTGGATTCACCCTGCACTCATCAGCTGGGTTTGGGAAAGAATGGGGAACGTGCCCCGTTCTTTCCCAAACACAGATGATGAGTGCAGGGTGAATCTAGTGAGCAATCACCCTTTGCCCCATTCTTTCCCAATCCCAGCAAGCGATCACACACTGCGCTCATCAGCTGAGATGGGAAAAGAATGGGGTGACAGAGAGCCCAAAATGAGTGGGGAAAAAACTCTGTTGCAATGGAGTTTTTTCCACCCATTTCAGGCTCACTGCCGCCTCTAGCAAGGTCAGGGGACATCTGAAACAGCGTGGATTGGGTAACCTGACCTTACCAGAGGCAGTAGGGAATCCGAATTGAGCGGGAAGAAAATCGCCATTTTGACGGAGTTTTTCCCACTCATTTCGGGCTTCCTGCTACCTCTGGCAAGGTCAGGGGACCCAACCTGCACTGTTTTGGAGGTCTCCCGACCTTGCCAGATGCAGCAGGGAGCCCGAAATGAGCAGAAAAAACTCTGTTTCAACTGAGGTTTCCCCCCGCTCATTTTGGGCTCTCCGTCACTCCATCCTTTCCACATCTCACCTGATGAGCGCAGCATGCGATCGCCTGTTGGGTTTGGGAAATAACGGGGCAAAGGGCAATTGCTCACTGGATTCACCCTGCGCTTGTCAGCTGGTTTTGGGAAAGGACAAGCTGAATGTTGACAGTACCAACATCAACAATTAAGGTAGTCCTCTGGATACCTTTTTGTACTCTTTACCATTCACAAAGAGACTCAAAGCAAAGGGATGGGGGGAAATCCTAGAACCTGACTCCTTAAAAAAATCAGTTAATTACTTCTTGCCCAAACATAAAATATGCAGGCCGCTGTTTGCTATGTAAAATTTGACATCCTTTTTCCTGATGGCAACTTGGGCATAACATAGTACAGCAATACTGGGTCCTTTCATGAATCATAGTTAGAGAAGCACAATATCCACCATTCATAAAAGGTTTTGAAGAACTGATTCTCAAGCACTGATACTCTGTCACATATGTGGTCAAGCATCTAAACAGATAAAATGAGGATGTTATGAGGATTAGAGTTAGGTTTCTAAATGCATATAAAGATGCACAGAGTCATCCAGCAGCAAGAGAATACTAGCATAATTAGTACTGCAGTGCAACCAGGTTATATGGGGTCAAAATACTGAGTCATGTTGACTGTCAAGGGCTATGTCATTGTTTGTCACCCCTCACAGCCTCTTCTGTTCCTTCTGATTTTACCTTTCATCTTCACAGCTTGGGGGTAATGAATCTTCCCAGGAACACTACATTGTTACAAGCTCTCTGTAATGCTTAACATTTAGAGGTAGCTTCTGCTTGAAAAGGCATATAAGGGCTATTTGCTTTAGGAAAAAGTCCTTTTATTTAATGGTATATTTCATGTTTAGAATCACCTGTGGGGAAAACTGACTATGTGAAGTGTCATCACGATACCTGCTGTTTCAAATTTACCTGTGATGGTTACATTAGGGCTGTTGTACTGAGAAGAAAATAAAGCAGCGTTTCTCAACATTTTCAGGTTGTGGGCCTGAAGCAGGACTCTGCACATGCATGGTAGGTGCCCCTCCCCACTTCTGGGAGTAGTGAGGTTGTCAGGGGCCAGATGACTTGGCGTCGGGGGCCAGCTCGGACCTTGCCCACAGGCTGTAGGTTGTGAATGCCTGAAATAAAGTGATGTGATAGACTCTAAGATGATGGTCAGGTGACAGAGCTACTTTCTTGAACTCTAAGTAATAAGAAGAGGTCACTTGATAATGCATGGCTGCAAAGTCAGAGTGACTCTTTTTACTGATCAGTGCAGTGGCTCAAGTTGCTAAGATGCTGACTGGAAGGCAGGAGGTCATCAGTTTGATTCCCGAATACTGCAGGATGGAATGAGCTCCCATCTTTGTCCTAGCTCCTGTCAACCTAGCAGTTCAAAAGCAAGGAATTTTATTTATTTATTTATTTATTTATTTATTTATTTATTTTATTTAATCACATTTATATCCTGCTCTCATCCAAAGACTCAGGGCAAGTAGATAAATAGGGACAAATTCACTGGGAGGGTAAACAGCATTCTGTGTGCTCCAATGTCTAATCATGCCTGCCACATGACCTCAGAAACATCTGCAGAAGCAGACACTGCTGGCTCTTCGGCTTTGAAACAGAGATGAGCACGGAACCTTAGAGTCTGATACGACTGGCTTTTGAGCAAGGGAAAAATCTTTAACCTTTGAAATATTATTGGTGCGATCTCAAGAATTACTCTTTAAGGCTATCATAAATACTACCAAAAATACTACTGGTTAAAAAATGTTTCAGTACACTGAGACAAACTCTCAAAGGGAAGGGCCACCTCTGTAAAATGTTTTATTTCTTTCCATGAAAGCAAAAAGACAAGCATCCCCCTCCTCAACAATAGCATTAATTAACAAAAGTACTCCTCTGTGTTTTTGTTCAAAAAAACTTGTATTCATCTAGCCAGAAGAAACCATTTGTAGCTTTTCACTCTTGCCTGCAAGAATGAAACAAGTAAAGATCAGTATCTGATTTCTGCTCCTGTTTTTTTTTTTTAAATTATAGAACTGTGAAATAATCTTTAGCAGGATTCTAGCACACCAGCTGCAACCTCTGACAAGTTTCTGCTTTCCTTTTTCCACTCTCAGATATCATCGGTATTCTACTCCCACTAGGATAAGATCACAGCGAGCTATATTGATGGGTGTTATTCATGGGGCTTCCTTTAAAAGATATTGGGTTTTGAACACATCTGCAGGCCCCAGAATTCTCCTGAGCATGCTCATAACTTTGTGGTCCTGTTTTGACTTCAATCTTGTTAGCACTTGGCTGACACCCAGGTGAGCATCATGCCCTTTGCTGCCCTCAACCTGTGCCAAGCAGAATCGGACCATGGCTAATTAGCCAGTGGTGACTTGACACAAGTGGAGGGTGAAAATGTGGCTTAAATGAGGTGCCCTTCTTCCCTACTGGATCTTCGGCATCAGAAGCTGGTGGGTGAGGGCTAAAAGCAGGTGGTGTCGCTGATTTCATGTTGGCTAACTGAAATTAACCCTGACTGGCCATTGGAAGGACAAATACTGCAGCTGAAGCTCAAGGACTTTGGCCACCAAATGAGAAGAGAGGACTCACTTGAGAGGAAAGATGGAAGTCAAAAGAAGAAGGGGTGGCAGAGGATGAGGTGGATAGATGACACTATTGACACAGTGGGCATAGACCTGTGTGGGCTGTGGAGAATGGGAGAGGACAGGGGAGCCTGGCTTGCGGTAGTCCATGGAGTCACAAAGGATCAGACTCGACTGGGCAACAACAACAATACCTCACATAATTTCCTGCAAGGTTTCTCAGAAGAAAAATCTTACAAAGTTTGTTTTGCTTTTTTCAGTGGCGTACGGTAGGGGGTGCCAGGGGGCGGCCCGCCCTGGGCAGCACTTTTTGGGCTATGGGTGTTCATGGGCTACAATTCCCAGGAACCCTAGCATCCACCAGGGGGCAGCAAATTTGGTTTAAGCCCCGGGCGGCTGAAATCCATGCGACGTTACTGCCCTTTTTAAAATTATGTTTGGTTTCTCATGATGAGTGAAGGTCTACTGTAAGGTTCCTTACTTACAAAAGCTTGGGTAACATTTTGTCCTTCATATGATATCATCTGTCAAGGTCTTGTTTTTAGGTCACAGAGTAGTGAGTGAGAATAAATGAGCAGTGTAATCAAAGTCAAACTACCTTGCCTCAAGCTAGAAAGTATTTATAGAAACATTATTTTTTGATAATGCTAAACACATCTTATGCTCTCTGTGGAGAGGGAACTTTATTGTCACCCAAATCATGGCAAATGACATATCGACTGCTGTGGGACTTTTAAAATAATTTCACAAGGGGATACCATATGTGTCACAAAGTCTGCTATTTTCCTCATTCTAGTGTTCAGTTCTCCTTATACATTTTTCCATTCTCAGCTTGAAAAACAGTGCTTCAAACACATTAGAAGCATTTCACCAACTGACTTTTCAGCCCGATTTTGTAAGAGGCATTTCAGCCACATGCCAGAGCATGGAACTCAGGTCATATTAGTATCATCAGTCATCTCTCATCATAAAAAGAATATCTTTTATGCCAGAGCATGTCACTTCTAGAGATGATAATTTACTTCAGAACTCTTGACCTTCTTGAATTCTTAGTCAAAGTATGGAGCAAAACAAACAGTATCTTTCCATTTTGTAATTTTGATAGGTGATTCTGCCTGTTTTCCTTATATGTCACTGCCTCCTCTTTCCCACAGTTCCTGGTGCTCCACAGATATGGCTGACATTTTTACCTTTAGCAGGGACATAAATCCTTACATATGTCAGTGTCACAGGTGCAGAAAAAGAATTGCAGCATTCGTCCCACCTTTTAGGTAAGAGATTTCTTGCCATTCTCAATATTGTGCTTACATTTACAAGGAAATCTCTTTTCCAGAAAATACAAAACAACAAACAAACAAACAAACCCAACCTTTGGGTGAAAACTCCTTAAACTCATGAATGTAAATTATTTTAGGTCTTGCATGGGTTAATCGCGTCTTTCTTAACAATCAATCAGTCTTCCCTTGATTGTTGTGAATGTTTTGCTTTTCAAGGGGAAAAGACTTATTTCAGTCATATTTTGGTCAGTTGTGGAAACCTGGGGAGGTGGTGAGGCAATCTTTGTCTCATTCTGGCCTAGAGATAAAGAATCTCACAGGAATTTTAATGATATAAATCAATAAGAAAAAAGGATAAAAAGAAAGAAGTTACATCAGCAACCCAGAGAATAGTAGTCTAAGGTTGAAGGAAGGTCAGTACAGGTCAGAGAAGACAAAGTTCAGTATAGAAATCCTAATGAAATTCTCCTCTCTATTCTTTTCCATTTTTCAGTTGACATGCACCCAACAACTTCCAACAAAAAGAAGCAAGTTTAGACAAAGAACACACTTGTTTAATGAAAAATATATAAATAAAATAATAAAGATGTGCTGTCAGTTCTCAGTCATGGTGGGCCTTTCTAGTGTGTTCTAGATACAAAGTATTCAGAAGTGTTTTATCACTCCTTCTTCTGGGGGTGCTCTGGCACTATGCAGCTTGCTTGAGGATACACAGGCTGGCTCTTCTCTCAGAAGGCACAGCAGGAAATTGAACTCCCAACCAGTAATTTTGTAACTGCATACATAACTCATTGAGCTATCAATTTATAATATTTATCATGTTATAGATTTGGATAGAAAAATCAGTCTGTTTCATTCTTAAATTAAGTGTACAGTTCTTCAAGCACAATTCACTCTACCTTGCATAAAAAGTCTGCACCCTTTTTACATTAAAATTCACATGCATGAAAAGTTGTTTGTGATTAGTATGCATTTTTTCAACCAATGCATTTTTACAAATAATTGTCCCTAATAAATTCCTTTTTGTGCACTATTTCATCCAATTCATTTTTACCAAATGCACACACAGTTATATACATTGCTTAAAAACAAACCTGAAGAACAGTATTACCTAATTTTGGAAAAAAATATGAACATCAGAGAATATTTGTGTTCCACTGTGTGATCTGATTCAGGAAATGCATTATCGAAGCTGACATCTCAGCCCAGCAATGTACTCTGATCCTGGCCTAATTTTGTGCCACCATAGAGAATGTGAGAATATGGGCTCAGACGGATTCAGATCTGGCATATCTGAACTTTTTCTCTGTTCTTCTCCAGCTCCTCCTCCTCCTCCATCTTGCTGATAGCAGCCAGCAAAGCAGTTGTGATGGAAGATGCAGTTGTGCTGACAGGTCTAACTTCAGCAGAACAAATGGGTTGTGTTGGCAAAAAGGCGTCTGCCCATTTCAAATCTAAAACCAACATATCTGAGTCCAGATTGCACTGCCCATCAGTTTAAAGCCCAAAGCAAAAGGCGCATTTCCCCATCCAGCTCCACTTCATACTTCCCCCTTTCCTATCACTTATCAAAGACGTCACTTTGATTCTTATTTTTCAGATACTTAGATAGTCTCTATTCACAAAATGAAAAAGGATTTGGCTTATCTGGGACTAAGAATCAATGTTCAAAAGATAAATATTGCCTATTATTTAAAAATGGTTCTCTGATGGGAACGCCACAGACCCGAGCATGCTTACCTGTCAATAGGCAAAGTGAAATTAATTTCCAAGGAAAAATACAGAGGATAGGTATGTCAAGATATTTATTATTTTTATCCCTATGCTTTAAATGAGACAAAGTAGATTATTTCATTTGAAATCAAAAGTAGATAATAGAAATGTGGCCTTAACTGGATAAAGAAGAAAAGCTAATTAAATGACAAATGCCTTTCATCACTGCAGTATATTCTCCCACTAGCTAATACTGGAGGTCTGATTGCATGCACTATATTCCTGTTTCAGCAGCTGATGTATTAATAAAGTACTCCACTAAATTTAAATTATTTGTACCAGCTTAGCAATAGGAGCTTCCAAACGCAAAAAATATATAGAAAGATCTTTGAAATACCTGCATATTCTTAAATAGAGATGAGTTCTGATTATGGAAAAAGAGTCAAAACATCACTTGGGTAATACAAGGTTGTTGAAGAAGACTTCAGTCATGCCTGGATCAGTTATGGTGCGGCTATAAAACACTGAAGTTTGTTTTAGTGCTTTGGGCATTAAAATGCTAGTTACTGCAGCAAAAGAAGGAAGCATCAAAGCAGAAGGAAATTGGCAGCTCAAGTTCCAATGAAATAATTATTTCTGGAATCTCTATTTGCTAAGCCCTTCTTCTTCTGCCGTATGTGAATCCAAATATAAGCTATCATGATGGTGATCAGCCATGAAGACTGTCCTGGGAATATATTACAGTGGCCTTTCATCTGTCTTCCGCATCGCAGCAAGACACCCATACACCCATACCAATGATCCAGTTTCGTGAGTCACTTTCTGGTCATGAGCCCTTTTGGCATGTAAAGTCCTCATCAGCCCCAGGCCAGAATTGGTGAACCTGCTGCCCTTCATTAAGATGGATTCAAGTGGATTTAATCAACTTGGGGATGATCACCCTTCCCTTTGGACTTTGGCACCCAAGGGCATTAGTCCTGGATTCTGATATCCCCCCCTCCCACCAACAAAGCAACTATGAAATGTCCAGGCATGGCAAGAAGAGGGTGGTACATTGCATAGTAGACTAACTGGAGTTTAGAATGTTCTTGTATTGTCTTTTAGTTGGCTACGTTGAGTCTCATTACACTGATTTAGAATGCATGTGAATGTGGGATGGAGTAAAAATCAAAGCTTCTTTGACAAGCTTCTGTTTAAAGGATGAAAAAAATGGGAGGTGGTGGTAGCTAATAATGAAAGGTTACATGGTCAGGTCCCCTCCCAGCTTTTTACAGAAGCTGTCTGGGAATATGAGCCATGGGTAATGTGTGAGAGAAATTTTGATTCATATTATTTACAAGCAAGTGCAGCCATTTTAATTGAAAGTAGAATCAAAATGATATAAAGGGAGTCATCATGTCACTGTGACCTATAATAACCTCTGCATGTGGCTCAAGACAGAGTTACTTGTGCCTTGTGCTGACCACGTGCTCACGTGTATCTTGCTAACCCCAAAACGTGACTCATACTGACCATGTGTCTCACGTGTATCTTGCTAACCGCAAAACGTGACATGACCTAATGTACTAGGAAAAAAAAGGTAGTTTAGAAGGTATATAAGGGAGAAGGAAAGATAGGCAATTTGGGCATTGCAAACACGGGATCCTAGGGAAACCTGTCTTTGCTTTGTTCCAAATGTCTATATTATTGGCCAATCTTAATATTACTTGCATCTCTTTATTATTAAGGTATTGTACTTTATAGAATATGTTCTGATTTTAGTTGGCTTATGTATGCAATAAATTAATTAATAATATTTTAAGATATTGTGCCTAGAGTCCTTTTGTGTGTAGCAGCTGGGGAAAATAGAAACAAAATTTCTTCGACAGTAATGAATAATGATGGATTTTGAATTTCTCCAAAATGGCAAGGTCAAGTCAGACATCAATCTAGTAGCCTTTATTTGAGCACAGAGTGGACTACAAGTGAAGATACATACTTAAATTCCACCTTTGATTTCATTAGTCATTCTACTCCAAGGTTTTCATTACTGATTTTAAATGTGGTGTGCAGAGGATATATTAGTCCAGGTAAGGTCCAACCAGAAGAAACTAGATTAAGCCTGCTGCTTCTTTGTAACTAGGACATTCCACTTCTTTTGATAGCTTTATTCCCCTCAGGAAACTGACAGAACCATTTCATTCCATGTCAGATTGGGAGGAATAATTTTTTCAGCCAATTTTTTTCATAAGAGATCATCCAGCAGTCTTAAAACAGAAACCTTTACACATCAACTCAGAAGCAAACCCTTTTTGGTTCAATAAAGTTTATTTTCAGGTGGGTATATAGATAATTTTAGGTGACGTTTTTCACATTCCACATCTGTATTTTAATGGACTTGAAGTCATATTTCTCTGCATTACAAAGATGGATCCTATAGTAGGCTGCAGACATTAAAGCTTGTGTAGCATATGCTGTTCCTTGTCATTTTTATAATGCACTGTCATACTGTGATGGGAATAATGTTCAGAATGGCTTGCTTTATAATTATAGTCGAGAAAAGAAAATGCTCCATTGAGACTATGAGCTTTACATCAAGCTTTGCAGTCCATAGGTTCTCAAGGGAAATTCAAGTTATGTGAGTTATAAAGTAAAAATGAAATAAAGTGAAATGATATGTTTCCTTTTACAGATGGACTTGCATTTTGTAAATATTTCAGATAATGTCCTGAGCTATGTTGTCCTTTTGCTTTAGCTGAGGCATCAGCATGGTGTGGCAGTTAAAACCATCTATTCTATACTATATTGAAAAGTTTTATCAAACAGATGTTGGGTTTTCAAGCCCTTTGAGGATGGTCTGCCTATACGATGTTGTTTAGAGTTTTCTATAAAGTAATTGTAATGGACATGAGCCAGAATCCAGCAGAATATTTCCACCAACAGAACTGTTTCCAACAGCGAAGTTATATAGACACCCACTCCTTGCTCACCATACACAAACAAAACATAGTCTGAAGAAACCCTCTCAAAATGTATGAATGACCAGGAGATTTACTGTAATTCAATGTGTGAGTAAAAACCATCTTTGAATGCATCTGATTGTTCCAGGATGAGTTTTTACATTTCCTGTAGTTTACAATTGTTTTTTCTGTTGAATTTGGTCCTCCTTCGCCTGCTTCTCTTCTCCCTCCTCTGCCTTCACTATACTGAATCACATTTTTGGAACACTAACAGAACCCAGATTGACTATATATAAAAAACATATAATTTGGCTGTCGCTCTGAATTCTAGCAACCTCTGGTTGGGCTCACCACTTATGTCTGCCCTGCATTGGCTACTTGATTAGTATAAGACCAACATTTAAATTTAATATAAGTTTAAATATATATTAGTACCAACACCATTAGTACACAATTTCTAATAACACCATAAAGTGACATAGCATTCTGGGACATGGGGAAAAACCTGTAGACCAAGGTTTCTCAAACCCCAAAGAGCTGATCAGAGTTTTTGGTGATTGAAGTCCAGGAACATCTGGGGACCCAAGATTGAGAGCTGTAGGGTCAGCACTCTTGCTATTAAGGGCTTCTGGGAATTGAGGTTCAAGAACAGCTGGAATGCCAAGGTTCACCATCACTGCTGTAGAGCTTTCTGAGGAATTTACAACAAGGAGGAAGCAGCATGAACAATGCTATAGAATCCTCCTTAGCTGGTTTAAAAGCCTTTTTTTTAATTTGGTAAAATGAAAATCCAACAATAAACAATATTAAAGCAGAAAGGAGTGGTTTATTGGTCTGTCTGCTTTATTCATTTTACTGGATTTTGACATACAGTAACACAGAATATCTCTCTTCCTTCTTTTCCTTGAGCTAATTGAGTGATTTGCTATCTTCTGTGAAATTAAACCTACACCTAAACTGAGAAGCATTTTGCTTAAGTGAAAAATTGCATAGCATTAGACACAAACTTACTTGCCTTCTGAAACTAATTATATACATGTTGTTTAAATCTTTTAAAATATTTACCACTGCCTGGGGCATATTGAGCTTTCATCTAGAAAGGACTAAATTGACTCTAATTTGCATGTTGCAAGGTGAAAAAGAACTCAGTATTGACTTATTTTGACAAACAACTGATGTATATAAATGGAATCCATAACAGGTATAGACATTTGTTTTCTGAACTGGTTACTGAGAGAATTCATAAGCACTAATACTGCACAAGTCAATAAAGGATTCATTTCACTGTTTAACTGAGGTCTCTTTCTATTACAGTGGTGAAATAGGATTGCCAAGAACACTGTCATGCAGCTTTAAAACCATCCCAAACTGAACCAACAGGAGACAGGTGCTAAACTTAAAACTGGAATAATAATGAGTATAAAGAAAAAAGACAGATTGCAGTAGAATTTTGGGAGCTATGATAATTTTCATGGAATGTCATGAAAATTACAGACATGTCAATACAATATCAATACAATATAAAAACATTCAATCAACATAATATCCATCAATACAATAAAAATATAATAAGACACACTAAAGTAGCACATGTCACATAGCAATACAGTATCACATAGCAATTAAATAATAATAGTTAACTAACAAAAAGTCCTTGCTGCTTGAACGTCCTCATTGAGGGCCGGGTTCAATGTCCTCTACCACATCTGCGGCTATTAAAGCCCTCCAACTCTGGCTGGTGGCGAGGGCGCGGAGGAGTGTGTTGGTGTTCCAGGCTCCAGCTGGCGGCTCTTAAGCCCTCCAATTCCAGCCAGTGGCGAGGGCGCGGAGGAGGGCGTCGGCGTCCCGGGCTCCATCCGGTGGCTTTTAAGCCCTCTGACTCCGGCCGGTTATTGGAAATGAACATCAGTTTTCTCCACATTAGATGGGAGTTCAGCCCCCTGTTCAATGCAGGAATCCAATCAAAGCAGATCTGACAGATGGTTCTCCAACTTTCTCTTTAATGCATCCAATGTTGGAGTACTCACCATCTCCTGATATAATTATTTATGTAGGGCTAATGTCTGACCAACATCCTTGATATATCATAGAAATTATTATATATTACTCTGTGTGTGTGTGTGTGTGTGTGTGTGTGTCTGTCTGTCTGTCTGTCTGTCTGTCTGTATCTCTATCGATCTATCCCTATCTCGAGTTTTTTTCTCTCTCTCTCCCAATCCCCCTCTCCCTCTCCCTATCTCTATCTATCTCTATCTCTATCTATAGATAGATAGATAGAGATATATAAAACAAGTAATATATAAATAAAAGGATACCTACAAAGAAGGGTAATGGGAGGAATTTGAAGTACAGTAGTTGATAAATTAATACAAGAAAATAATTTTAGTAGCTCTTGTGGAGAACTATATTTTCAATTTCACTGACAGAAATTTTCCATAACCCATGCATTGCACAATTCCTTTGCTCAGTTAATTAAAAAATAAAGAATAGTGCTTTGCTTGCACACCACACATTCATGTTGATGGTTTCATGTACCTAAACTTCCCAGCACCTTGGAAACAACAGTGGAACAGAGAGATCATTTTAGTCGAAATGAAAGAGACACAGTACATCTCTAACTGTCAAAATGAGCAAATAATTGTACTGAGCAGCAATTCCACTGCATACATATCATTAAGGAAGAATTCACTGGAGGATGGGGGAAGCAAATTTGTTATCTAGTCCCTAAAATGAAATCCTCATTAAAGCTTGAAAGACATGCAGTGTTTGCGATAAATGGGTGTCTTTTTCATGTGGCTGTCCTTTATCACCAGAGAACATCTAGGACAGTGCGCTGCTGCCTGCAATGTTTTGTTCCCTTGTGAGATGACATCCCCCCCCCCACTTTGTCATGCTGAAGAGTGTCGAGCTAGTGTGTTAGGAACTCATTAAAGGCCTGCCTGACCAAGTGCACAAACAGGCTATTTAACAAACCACTGATGTGGCTGCCAGGTCTTTCCACTTCCTCTTTGCTGTGACATTTGGAGCTTTGCTGCACTTGATGCTCCTCTGCCTTATGAGGTTGATGCCGGTCTTGCTCTCATTTGTAAAATGCAACCACATTCTAGAATATACTTCTTCTATCATAGTAAGGGCTGTTTCAGAATCCTGCTAATTCACAACTCACATTTTTTATTTCTCTTGTAAGCTGAACACTTGGTGGAGGCATGTATTGCCAGAGGGCTACCAGCTTCTGTCCAACTGTATTTGTTAATTTTCTCCAGGATGAAAATGTCCAAGTAAAGGGGTAACTGGTACATAAATATGACCATGGAAACCTGAGTGGCTTAAGCACATGCACACATTTTCTTTCCAAAAATGAAAATGAGAGGACTGGTATGTGACACTGTCACACATTCAAGATGCCAAGATGTCGATTTTTTTTTTTAAATTTAGTTCTCTCAGAGTAGGAGTTTGCATCTCCTTTGGCAAGAAATCCGAATTCCCTGCCCTCCAACTATTTTTTCAGAATATAATTGAACAGCCCAACAATGGTCATCTTCTGTTTGCATTACTGGTTAGGTAGCCATGAAGAGCTCACCAAGAAAGAGGGGCAACATCAACAACAAAGAAGGCAAAAGAGGACACTTATTTGTCTAAAATGGCATTTAATAAATTTTATGCACAGATGTAGTGCATTTTGAATGGGGAAAGCAGTAACTAAATCACCTGTATGCTTCCCGAGTCTGCTGCACAACAGACTCAGGGTTATTGACCTTCCTTCCTTATGCTTTATTACTTGTTAGTGAAACTTGGATAATACAGCTCTTTATTTGGAGGAGAGGTTCCCAATCTTGGCATCCCAGATGTTTTCAAGCTACAGTTCCCAGAAATCTCAGTCAGCACAGCCAACGATGACGGCTTCTGGGAGCTCTAGTCCATGAACACATGAGCTTCAAAATTGGAAGCCACTGATTTAGAGGACACAAAAAGTTGAAGAGCAAACAAAACAAAAGCAGACAAAAAAATGCTGTGGCACCTTAAAGAATAACACCTTTATTTTAATGTTAACTTTTGTGGATCATGTCCCCAACATCAGACACAAGAGTGGGTTGCAGCTCACCAAAACTGGGAAGAATGTGTTTGCACTTAAGCCTGAAGAACTTCATCATGAGGATTTTAAACTGAATTGGTTTAGTTTTATGCAGCACCAGTAAGGCAGGGCAGTTTTAGGCAATCTTAGTTTTGAAATGCAGCACCAGTAAGGCAGGGCAGTTTTAGGCAATCTTAGTTTTGAAATGGAAGTTCCTCAAGGTTTTTACTCTGTTTTTTAGCACAGCAATAAATACACTTCACTAAATGTTTCAAAAGAACAAAAGTCTTGTTTACTCAAAATTAGGTTCAAGAAATAAACATGGGTTCTGGATTGTTGAAAAGAATAGTTTCAGAAACAAATACAGTAAAACCTCGGATAACACTAAAACCTGGTTCCACAAGTCTTGGTGTTATCCGATTTTTAGTGTTATCCGATGCATGTTAAAATCCTATGGGATCCATAGAGATACATTGTAACCACACAGGCTTTAGCGGTTGTTATCCGATGCATCCCATAGGATCTTAATGTTATCCGATGCAATTCTTCCCCCCAGATTGCTTAATGTTATGCGATTTTAGTGTTATTCGATACTAATGTTATCTGAGGTATTACTGTAAAGGTAAAGTTAGTCTTTTAGTTATTTTAGGCTTGCCATGTGGCCTTCAAAATTTTGAGCTCAAATATATGTTTCCCCTTCCAAGACAAAAATGCAAGAGACAGAGAGGCCTGAACAACAAAGCCTTAATACATGGGAAAAATAAGTCAGGTGACCCCTTAACGCAGCCATTCACAGCCTACAGCCAGTGGGCCAGCCCCAGCCCCTGACACCAATTAATCCAGCCCCCACCCCGATGCCCTCGCTGTTCCTGGAAGCAGAAGTAAAACATGTGCCACACATATGCAGAAGGCTGCTAAATGAGGGTGAGATTCTAACCATCAGAGGAGGAACCACATGACTGGCCCAATCAGCTGTCCAGGCAGTGTGGTCAGGCCCAGGACCTGAAAGCCAGGAAAAACGCTGCCCTACAGGCAGGAAGACAGAAACTTTCCTGTTGGTTAGTTAGGAATAAAACGATACAGTCAAACCTCAGATAGTGCAAATAATGCATTCCACAGGGCCTTTCGTACTACAAAATTCTCATAGTACGAAATGCATTGAAAAGCAAAAATTCCATTCTGGACATTTTACAAAATTAGGAAAAAAAATCCCCAAACTGCTAGAACACACATCAAAGAGTATATCAGAAAACAAAACAAAATAAACAAAACAAAAAAATAGCACTTTAAAGACTAACTGCTATATTTTTATTGTTAGCTTTTGTGGATCAAGTCCACTTCTTCAGACAAGGAGTGAAATTTACAGGCATGGTTTTTATCCACCAAATTCAGGGGTCAAAGGAAGAAGGGGGGCTCAAACAAAATGACAGACAAGCAAGCACAACAATACAGCTTCCCACAGCCATCAGCAACAATAGATGATTCAGATTAGCTCTAAATGTTTCCCTTTCAATCTCAAGGCACATTCTGGTGGTTCGCGTGGTTCATGGGTGTCCAAACTACAGCCTGTGCACCAGATCTGGCCCTGACACCAATTCATCTGGCCCGTTCCACTCTTGTCATTCCCAGAAGTTGGGTGAGTTTTACTCCCTGTGGGCCAGATCTGGCCTTCAATGCCAATTCATCCAGCCCACCCCTTGCTCATCGATCCCAGAAGCGGAAGTTGGGTGAGTTTTACTCCCACTTCTGGGAGCAATGAGGGTGGAGCAGCCTGGATGAATTGGTGTCAGGGCCAGATCTGGCCCATAGGGAGTAGTTTGGGCACCCATGAACCATGTGACTGGCCAGTGTCCTGAAATGTTTGGGCACCCCTGCTGTTAACAGGGCTTGTGGGCCATATCTGGCCCATGACACCAGTGGGTTCCTGTGCACATGGCTCCAGATGGCCACCTTGCATATTGGTAAATGTTGACATCCATTTTGGGTCCTGCTTCTACCTTTCATAGCCAGGGGTGCCCAAACTATGGTCTATGGGCCGGATCCAGCCAATGACACCAGAAGCGGAAGTAAAACTCACTCAGCTTCTGGGAATGGCGAGAGTGGAACGGGCCAGATGAATTGGTGTCAGGGCCAGATCTGGCACACAGGCTGTAGTTTGGGCACCCATGAACCACATTACTGGCCCATGGGCTGAAAAGTTTGGGCACCCTTGCTGTTAGCTTTTAAAGCTGATTTCTGTGCACATAGCTCCATATGGCAGCGCTGCATGATGGTACATTTCATCCATTTGGGTTTTTTTTTCCTTTCAGCTTTTAAAATGGAGTCAGGACATATTGAAAGAGTCCCCCCCCCCCCATGTCCTGGTGATCTTGGAAGGTCAGTGCACTGCAGCATGTTGGCATCCATTTTGGGTCCTGCTTCTATCCCTCTTAGCCAGGGGTGCCCAAACTATGGAAAGCAGTAAACAAGCTAAAATTTGTCAACAAAAAAATCTGTCAACAAAAAGAGGGAGCACTTCTTTTAAAACAGCAAAGTTAAAAAAATGCTGTCTGTGTTTGCTCTGCTAAACTAGCCCGTGGCCTGAAAAGTTTGGGCACCCTTGCTGTTAGCTTTTAAAACTGATTCCTGCTTTTGCTTAGCTAAATTAGTCAGAATGGTTTGGCAAGCTTTTGCAATGTATTTACCCTTTAGACCAGTGGTTCCCAACAAGGGGTACACAGCCCACTAGTGGACTTCAATTCCCAGAAGCCTAAGTCAGTACATTGGCTGATCAGGGCTTTGGGGAAATGACTTAGGCTTCTGGGAATTGAAGTCCAAAAACCAGCATTTGGGAAACACTGCTTTTGACAAAGGTTCCAGCATGTTTCCTTGACTTTCCCTTGAAGGCTGTGTTGCTTATCTCTATGGAGTTAACATTATTTGATGCATCTGAATAGGATTTTAACGTTATCTGATGCATGCATCGGATAAGGCTAAAAACCGGATAACGTTAAGACTTGTGGAACCAAGTCTTAATGTTATCGGAGGTATCACTGTACTGCACATGCTGATACACATTGTGTCTCTTGGGGACTGGGGTCAACACATGTAAAAAAAATGGTGGTTAGCAAATCTGTGGCCCTCTGTCTTGTTTTTCATAGCAACTGTCTGGTAGACAGGTTGCCCATCCCTGCTTTCAATTAGGATGCGCACCATATATAACTTTTGCATGGCAGCTTCCATGAAAATATTAAGTTGACTACATCATTTCATATGATGTCCAAAACCTTTTTTAAAAAAAAATGTTATTGGGTCTGGAAAACTCCAATACAATTCAAGATTGTTGTTTTCAATAGTATCTAAAAGTGTGTTTCATGCATATTGTAAGTACAGCTGTAATTTATCCATACTTCATAAGCCTTTTCTAAAATTATACCTCTCTCAAAGTAGATTTCATCGCAATGTTTCCTACTGATAATATTGTTCTGATTTTATGAAAAGCATTTTGAGGTTTTAGATGGTACATTGTGTTTGTGTATGCTTAAAAACACATTATCCAAAAGATTATAGCATTGACCCAGGATAATTTATATATATTAAACCTTTGAGAAGCACAAACTGATTTTCCTTTTAGAGCTCAATAGAAATACAAGTTTCTTATTTGTTAGTCTCCTATATTTAGCACCACTTGTTTCTTATTTTTATAACCCCATTATTTTACAATATGACAGTGATACATTGTTGTGTTGGTGATGAGACATTACTTTGTGCAGTTCCATATATCAAATAACTTTTCAAGCGCTGAGCATTTTATCTCCCCACTCCCTTCTTTTTAAAGTGCCAGGCAGGAAATATTAGTTCCATATTACTACTGTTGTTATTATAATGCCATGATTGAGATTAGTATATTAAAGTGATGCGATTTGATAATTATCTCTCTGAGATACAGCAATATCTGCCCAGGTAATCAGGTTCTAAAAGTCATTAGTATAGAAAAGAATTTTCAAAATTTTCTTCCCACACTTAGTATTTTTTTTGTAGGCAATGAGCTCAATCCTGTGCTCCTACATCATTTTTGGTAGGTTTCCTCTACCACAGCTAAAGTGGAGGCACCCACTGCTAGACAAATTGGCAGACATTTCATTCTGCTTTCCTTCCCATTAAAAGCCTTATCTCTAGTGTTTAAAACACTAATAATGGAAGATGTCCAGGGTATAAAGGGTTGCTGCCATTTCCCCCATTAAGAGTTCCATTTTACTTTAGTTTGCCCTTTCTGGCTCAGGAACTACATTTGGGGATACCTGTAGAAGGGAAAAGAAGGGAAAGTAAATGGAATTAAGTATTAAAATGTGGGAGTTACAAGTGGCAGTCTACAGATTTTGCTGCAGATGTGCATAGGAACCAAAGGACTGGACCAACAGGATATTATGGAAATTTAACAAGGGATTTTCAGTAATCTGAAAGGAAAGAGAGTGAAGAATGGAAGTTCTAGTAAGATAAGATTACATCACCTGAACAAGACATGATTATGGTGTAGGCCAGGGGTCTTGCCAAAAAGACAGAGAAGGATGACATTTTTCCTGTGTTGTACAGCAGAGACAACCAAATTCATGGGGTGCCTGTGTGAACTATGTAGGTCTCTCTACAACTTTTTAGGTTGCACATCCTTCCTCTGCCATTACAAAAATTTGTTGTAGAGAATTTGGTAGAAAATCTACCTTCCTTAAATGTCATTTCTACGTGGAGCAGAGAGGCGAAACAGAGGACCATCCTGACTTTATCTGACTGCAGCTTGTGTGAGTCATAAACAACAATAGTTAGAGAGTATGGGCACTGAAATCTAGTAGCATATGGAGAGCTACAAGTTGTCCATCATTGGTTTAGGATCTGACATTGGTTCAACAAAATTCATTCCGGTGCCCTGCTGCTACTAGACTCTGTCCTACAATATTGTTGCAGCTGGAGACTTATTTCTTCAGCAAAAATGCTGGGAAGTACCCCTGTTTTGCTTTTAACACTTCTGATTTAACACTCTCTTCCACAGAGAGAAAAGGGGGGGGCAGTGGCAGAAAATTGGGGGAAATTGGGAAAATACTATTTCTTTGTAATTTATGCAAGGTACATTCATATTTTTTTTATGTGTATAAACAGTACAATAAATGTGTATTTAGTAAATATTAATATGTGATAAGATAAGTTTTTCATATATAAGAAACTAAAAAATACTTTTAGCAGCCATGAAATGTGCATGGAACATCATTCATGAAAAATTTCCGCAAGTGAAAACATTTGGTTGTTCAGCACATGGTTTAAATTTGCTACTTCATGACATAATGAAATTAAAGACAGTGGAAGATCTTCAGTTAGAGGGAGAGAAAATTATCAAGTTTGTTAAGAAACATCACATCATTCAACAAATATTCATGACCATTCCAAAGGAAAAAGTAAAGGGTCTCAGATGAATTCTGCAAGAACACTGAAACTGTCGTTACCAGATGGGGAGGAATAATGATAATGCTGAAAAGTCTGCTGGACAGAAAGGAAGCTCTACAAGCAATTTTTATTCAAGATGGTTTACCATTCGATAAACAAATAAGGAAGATTGTTTTGGACAAATGATGTATTCTGGGCTCGTGTAGAATCTACAGCTGCTCTTCTGAAGCCCTTAACTACTGCTATAGCAAGAACAGAATCTGAAAATGCACACTTGTCTCAGGTACCTACATGGTAGTGGACCAGGATACTTAAGAGACCGCATCGTCCCAAGGACATCTGCCCATCCCACCAGAGTGGACAGGAGAGGCTCTCTGGTTGTGCCATCAGCCAGAGAGGCGCACCTCTCTGGCACTAGAAGGAGGGCCTTCTCGGTGTCCGCTCCAGCCCTCTGGAACCTCCTCCCAATAGAACTAAGCCTGCAGATGGAGTTGCTGCCCTTTAGAAAAGGAGTGAAAACCTGGCTGGCAGGTTTGGTCTGGGGAGTGGATGGTTCAATTTCCCCAGCCAATTGGTTGGTTTGACCCCAGTATGCCTAAGTTACAATGTCTAGCTTTTAAAACTAAGTTTTTTAAAGTTTTTAGAGTTTTTAATTTTTTAAAATTATTTTATAATTGTTGTAAATCGCCCAGGGTCCCTTTTGGGAGGAGGGCGATAAACAAATTTAAATAAATAATATCTGAAATGTTTTCTGAAATAACAAGGAAAATAACAGGACTGAAGGACTGTTAGTAAAAACACCCTGATTAAAGAATGAGGAGCAGAGATTTTTGGAAATGAGGAAAAGAAATAACTTTTGTTGCAGGGATATTCATTTTGCTGCACATCTAGTTGATCTGTGTTTCCAAGAAAAACACTTATCAGATAGTGAGGTCTCCAGGGGAATGGAATTTGTAAGGAATAATTCAGAAGAAATGGGACATAATCAGGGCAAAGTCATTGTAAACATAGCAGAATACAAGGCAAAGATGTGTTTTTGGAGTAAGCAGTTTTTGTGGGAAAGTGTAGAGCACTTTTCACCTCTTGCATGGTGGACGGTGCTCTGCAAAAGTCAGATCCTTAGTGGTGTGGCCATAAAACTGTTATCCATTCCCCCGACACCAGCATCTTCTGAGCACATCTAGTCTGCCTATGGGAAAACACACACTACTGCTTGAAATCGTTTTACAAATACAAGAGTCAATAAATTAGTGCCTATCCGTTCCCACCTGTTTCTGGAGGAAAAGAAAAGTGGTGGGTGTTCAAAAGAATACAGTAGTGTCATTATAGCTGAAGGTGAAGAAGTTGCAATTTTTGACTCATCTGGTGAGAGTGGAAGTAATTAAAATTTTAGAAGTTTTTTGGGAATATAAAGTAAATGTAAAAAAAAAACTCATTATTTTGTTATCCTCTACTTATTCACTGAATTTTGTTAGTCTAAAATTTCCAATTATTCTATTAGTTCAGTTAAATGGATTGTTGTAATTTTTTTTGTTAGTAAAATAAACATTTTTGCTTCATTAATGGTATATGTAAACCTCATTTTGTAATGTAATGTAATGGGATGATTTTGGGAAGTACTATCTGAAATAAATCTCAAAGGAATTTAAAAAATGACATTTGTTGAAAAAATGTATTGTTTTTTTGAAATGCATTTATATTTTCCTGTCACTCGACACGCTTTACTTGTGTGAACTTCCCTCCTTTCAAAATTCCCGGAAGGTTTACATCTCTAGCACGTGACTTATGCGAGTTTACTGTGCTCTTCACCATGTGGAATTGTATGCTCCCAGCCTGCTAAAGGCTTTTCTTTCAAAATAACTCACAGCCATTAACTATAGAAGCATTGATTGTGTTTTCGCCCAATTTTCCCATTTTTTCTCGGTCAATTTTCCCTTCCCAATTTTCCTGGGGGGGAAAAACCAAATTTCCCAGGATTTCCCCCCACTGCTACATCTCTAGTCTTTGCACTATAAAATTTGTGCTGACAATGACAATAAGCAAACACTGTTCTAAAATCAAGGTAATCCAGTACAATAAACTTAATTAGAATCACAGTGCAGCCATTTGATATGACTTACAATACAGTCTAACAAAATAAGCTACAATGGTGATTATATTATTATAGGATGTAAGAAGGAAGTTAAAGAAAATTGAAGACTATAATTGCTTTTTCAATGATCCCCTAACATTGTGTTGGAGTGGATATATTATATTTATTCCTTATGACACATAAATTGCAAGATAATTATTTCAAAGCTACACTGTATGTGTACTGTTCATGTAATGTGCCAGATAAAAACGACCTTAGGAATTCTCTTTTTATATTTTGTTTACTCTGGTAAATCAATAGTTCATTACATTATTAATAAAAATGCAACAAGCCAGACATGGCTATCAGTTGCATTCAAGACAACTTCAATTTTTTATGGCCTAGTCTTTTACTTTTTTAAAAGAATATTTATACTTAAGACAGGAACTGCAGTGGCTTAGTGGTTAAGACTCTGGACTTTATGACTGGAAGGTTGACAGGTCAGTAGTTCGAGACCCACGTATGGCACAATGGAGTGACCTCCTGTCTCTGTCCCAGCTCCTGCCATCCTAACAGTTCAGAAGCAAGAAATTTCAATTACCACTTTGGTGGGAAGGGAAACAGCCTTCCGTGCACTCCGGTGTCTATTCATGCCTGCCACATGTCCCTGGAAACGTCTGCAAACGTAGATAGCTCTAGCTCTTTGGCTATAAACAGAGATGAGCATTGAACCCTAGAGTCAAATACGATTGGCTTTTGAGCAAGGGCAACCTTCACCTTTACCATTTACTATACTTAAAACTCAAATAGGATGTCCGTGCCATGGCAGAAGACAAAGAGTAGGTAGTCAGAAGATTAGTCCTGACTTACACTTTCCTGTTATCTCAGTCAAACTACATTTCCATCTAACATCTTATTTTTTTGGGTCACTTTACAGATTGCTTCAACTGAGTTGCCCCTGAATTTAGCTCAAAGCCTCAAAAAAGAGAGGGAGGGAGCAAGAGGAAGAGAGAGGAAATGGCTCAGACAAAGCTGCTAAGCTAAATGCACAATGAGGAAAGGGAGGGTAATAGATCTAAGGGCTAAGTAGTAATTTCAAACACTTGGGCTTGGTCCTAGTTCTAGTTGCAGCTGGGCAGGAGAACTAAAAGAGGGTTCAAAACAGGACATTTAATGAGGTGTTTCCTTTACTAAATCAATTCAGCTGAGATTTGGTATTCATCTTGTCCTGCTGCTTTCCACCCACCTACACCCACCCCAGTATGAATGCCTTTTTGGTTAATCTTTGTGTCTCATAATGTGACCAAAGAAGAAGAACCTAAATTAAGACATTTTTGCTTCTAATAGCACTCACATTTTTCACTTTTTCGTAGTCCATGGTATCTATTAATCTATTAATCCCTTTTGACAATGGGAAAGTATTCTCTTTCTCCATATTGTATTCTAACAATGGTATCCTAAGTATAGGTTGTACATCAGGATAATGAAATGTTGTGATACGTCAATTATTTTTAGAAAAATCCATAGCTTTTTATTATCCACACAGTTAAAACCTTTAGAAAGCGGAGACGGATTTTCAGCCAGAAAAGCTCACAAAGGAACAAATGTGTTAATCTTTAAAACACCATAATGTTTTTACTTGTCTCCTATCCTTGCTACATAATTTGGCCACCTTCCATAACATTCTGGGTGTATGTTCACAGAAAAGGTGCACAGTGGCAAAACTTAAATCTGTCATTAAGATCATGGTAGTTGTAACTTAAAAATAATTATATGCTGTTAAATCAGATTACTTTAAAAGCAAAAGCCAACGGCTTGGTATGGAGCTATACATTTTCAGAAGACTAAAGATTATTTCACTTGGAAACAAGACATATCTTCCTCACCTGATTTATTTAAAGGCTAAATTGTGGCTTTTTGGCCACTGCATCTTCAAATATTGGATGTGCAGCAGCAAATGTGATTGTCTGTCCAGTTTAATCTGCTATGGTATAGAGAAGACCATACTGTCAGCAACTCAACACCAAGTGTCTGATGGTGGTTAACTAACCTGACAACCCCGAGGACGAACAGCTTGGGTGCTGAAGTCCACAGGGAAGGGTGATAGTCTCCAAATCCCACTTGAATCCATCATGATGAAGGGCAGCAGTTTAAACAATACTGGCCTGGGGCCAATGAGGACTTCATGTTCCAAAAGGTCTCAGGACCAGAAAGTGACTTGTGGAACTGGATCATTGGTACGGATGTCTAGTTGAGATGTGGAAGGCAGATGAAAAGCCATTGCATTATATTCTCAGGGCAGTCTTCATGGCTGAGCACCATGTTGATAGCCAATATTCAGATTTGAATTTGGAAGAACAAGAAGCAGCAGCAGCAAATGCAGTCAGAATACTAGGTAGCACTATGCGCTTCAAAGAAGGCCAATGTGTGCGCCCCACTGCCCCATTGGAGATGAGATATGTTGAATTGTGATGTTTCTATCTATGCTGTTTTAAAACATAATGAAAATATGCATTTATATTGTACACGTTCTCCAGAGTCTATTTGGATGAATTTCTTTCTAAAATATTCATCATTATATGTGTTTTCCCTTTAAACATATATGTGAATTGTTAACCAGAGACCTACATTATGAAATTTAGAGAGGCTCACAGGCTAACATCTGACCAGGAGGATGCTTTACCTTAAAACTGATGGGTCACTGTCACCTTTGCTCAAACCAGTGATGGGTCACTGTCACCCTTGCACAAGCTGTGTATCCAGGTTGCTGAAATTAAGTTGATTCTCTTAAAAACTCAGAACAAATGAAAGTGGTCAGACATCACTATGAGAGATTTTAAAAGAGAAGGAAAAGAGAAAGAAGATAAGAAAGAAAAAAATTAGGAACCAAAATGTTAGTGTTAAAATAAGAATATATACTTTAAAGACAGGAACACAAAGTAGCTTCTTTAATATTTTGCAGATTTGTCAGCTCAAATTGTCTTCAAGTTACATCAAAAATTTCATTGAGTTTAACTCTTGCCATCTAACTTTGTTCATACTTTCAAAATTTCTTGTCACCGCTACATAATTTGTTACCCCATATTCTATTCCAATAACTATACAGTAAAACCTCATATAACACTAAAACCTGGTTCCACAAGTCTTGGTGTTATATGATTTTTAGTGTTATCTGATGCATGTTAAAATCCTATGGGATCCATTGAGATACATTGTAACCACACAGGCTTTAGCGGTTGTTATCTGAAGCATCCCATAGGATCTTAAAGTTATCTGATGCAATTCTTCCCCCCAGATTCCTTAATGTTATGTGATTTTAGTGTTATTCGATACTAATGTTATATGAGGTATTACTGTACTTTGATTGTCAGAAATGCCAACATGTTTTTATTCATGTTGCTTCTGACTTCTTTCTTCCATATGGAGCTGGCTGGATAGCTTAGCGATTTAGGTAGCTGGTTGTGGAACCAGAGGTTGGGAGTTTGATTCCCAAGAGTCAGCCTGTGTAGCTTTGGACAAGCTTCACAGTCCCAGAGCACCCCCAGAAGAAAGGAATGGTAAACCACTTCTGTGAATTTTCTACCTAGAAAACCACGGAAAGGGTCATTTAAGTCAGAACTGACTTGATGGCACACAATTACTATCGATAGTTCCAATGTTGGTGCTACTTGCCAGCCCTAAAGGTTTGCTAACCTCTTCACCATATTAAGATGTACATCCAAGAAAGGGGGTGTAAATAGACAGTTCAGAGCACAATGAATTGGATTATTTACATTGCATGGGGATGAGATTTCTAGAGTTAATGATATTTCTAGCCAGATTATAGTATTTAGCTGACCAAACTCAAAATGAGTACAATTTCCAGCAAGAGAGAATAATATTTGATAATTACATGTATCCTTTATTTTAATTAACTGGGCATTACATTCATAAACTATTCTCAATACAACCTTAAGGATTCAGGTTTTGTTAAGGCATCAGTTGGTTAGATTCTATATTGCTGGGATGATATCATGTTTGATACAGTAAGTAGTGAATCAGTAGGCAAAGGATCTTCTAATTGCATGAGAAACAACACATGCAACTGCATAATACACAGACTGGACATAAATGCTGTGGCAAAGAGACTTCATCCCAGATCTCAAAGTCACATCTAACTCTATCAATAATTCTCCTGTGGTTGTTGTGTGCGTATGTTTAAAAAGATGATCACAGCCATAGTTCTCTCTTTTTTTGTCAGGGAGCATGTTGGCTCACTAGGTAAATACATCAAACACCCACAGAGACTGCATGCTGTTCAGTATGGATTTATTATCCGTAAAATCCTTTCTGCAAACAATGTACTCTGCAGGATTTGTTGCCAGTGGCTTATTTCAAAACCTATTTTTGCTACTGCCCGAGGTGATTGTCTAAGGCAGATCAGAGTTCTTCATCATTTTCCTTGCTGTAATTTGTTCTGTCTTCCCTTTTCATTCAGTTACATGACATACCAATCCCTTGATATGACTGATAGAACTGGGTGTGACATCTCACATGTCATGCTATAATACTAGCTGATGGGTGGTGGTGGGGGGGAGAGAAATAAAAGTTCTTGGCATTTTCAAAACTTCTGCACTTTGAAAAGTGATTTAGTGAGATTAGACCTCCCCACTCACCTGCAATTCCTTTGTGCTGTATTCCAGGAACCTGAGAGGAGAAAATGATTAGGTCACGGTTAGCCTTAGACAGGCCTGGGGGATCACTCTGGAGGCAGCTTGCAATGCTTCAGTGCTTTTGTAACTCTTGTATTATTCTGCTGCAGGGCATACCACTGGTGCGTCTGACGCCAACTTTTAAATTTCATTTCAAAAAGATGAGCAAACGTGTGAGTTTGCCACCCTAAGTTAGTGAGCATCAGGGATAAAACCATAAAGATCTTCAGTGTGCTTTTATATATGCATTATACCCATGTGCACATCTTTAGAGTAGGACATTTGTAATCAAATTTAACAAAAAGGCAGAGACCTTAAATTTTGTTATCCAGGGCAGTGATGGCGAACCTTGGCACTCCAGGTGTTCTTGGACTTTAATTCCCAGAAGCCCTGATCAGCAGGAGTGCTGACTTGGGCTTCTGGTAACTGAAGTCCAAGAATCTTGGAGTGTCAAGGTTCGTTGTCATGGTAGTGCATAAAACACACACGTGTGCACACACCAAATCATAGTAAATGAAACAAAAGAGGAGATAGCCATTCCAGAAAGTGTGTGTGAATGAATTCTGATTCATAAAGATTCATTTTAAAAAACAAGCCATCAAGCCATCCAGCTATACAAATTCAATTCAGTTAATGTTCCAAACCACACAGCCCTCCTACAAAATGGCATGTTGTATAAACCCGAGCAAATCCTCTGGTAGGTTAATTGGTTGTGCAGAGTGATCACTGAAAAGGGAGAAGATGGTATTTGAGTACCTGCATTGCAGTGAGCAACTGTTGCTTTTCTTGGCACTTCATCATAGCAAGATACTGGTTTCCATAGTACCAGATCATTCATTTCTCACGTTGTATGCTGAAAATAGCCGACCAACACCAGAGATCAGAGAAATGCTTTTCCTGGTTGATTTGGTTTGTTTTCAAATCTTCCTCTAAAACAATGATGGCAAACCTTTTAGAGACTGAGTGCCCAAACAGAGGAGTGGGGTGAATTCTGTCCTGGGGGGGGGGGGGGAGAGGAACGACTCCCATTGGGCTGCTAGGCAGAGGGGTGTGGTGTATTCTGTGCAGGGGGATGGAGGAAGCACTCACATTGGGCTGCTGTGCAGAGGGGCAGGGTGAACTCAGTGCTGGGGCAATGGCATATATGCCCACAGAGAGGGCTATGCGCCCCTCTGACATGCATGCCATAAAGTTTGGCACCACTGCTCTAAAATGACAACAACAAAAATATCCTTTGTGGGTAAAAGAGTGAACAGCACATCAAAAAGAAGGGAAAGAAGCAGAAGAAGATGTTTTGCAGAGAGCAAAGATGAGGCTCAAATACATACATACACATGTATGCACAACTAGTTAGTTCTTTTTAGAAAGATATCCACACAGAAAGCCTTTATGGTGCAGTGCTTAAACTGCTGTCCTGCAGCCAAAATGTTACGAGTTGAATCCTGATAGGTATCCAGATTGATACAGCATTCCATCCTTCCAAAGTTGGTAAAATAAGTACTCAGCATGTTGTGGGCAAAATGCTAATTTACTTATGAACTGCCCAGAGAGTGGACTAAATGCTATGGGCTGGTATAGAAGTGTGATTGCTATTCCTATGCTAAAGGCAATTTTTGAAGATATGTTGTTGTCTCTTATCTATAGATTATTGATGTGAACAGAAAAGAACGATTGGGTATATAGAAAGGTAATTTTGCAAGAGAAATTAATGTAGCCTCTCCCTCAGCTGTGCAGGTGACTTTTCTGTATAGGGCGCAGAATGCACAGTTCTAATACATAGCCTCCTTCAGTTCTAGGCTTTTTATCATGGGATAAAGGAGGCTCACTGGACTTAAAGTGCCAACATTACAGGCTTCTCCTAACATCAAGTGTTGTGTTGCTGTTTTATGCAACTAGTTATAGGCACAGATGTGTAGATGAATAGCAAGAAGGCTGTTTGTTTACTGCACCTCCCAGAATGCACATCTGATTTAACTTGGCTGAAATCTTTTGGATGATTTTTTAAAAGGATAAATCCTCATATTATCCACCTTTTTTTTTTTTACTTTTTATCGCCCACCACTGCTTTGTATCTTTGTTAAACATTAAGGTTGATGTTCCACACGCGTTCCTTTTTCTGTTCATCCTCAAACTCTCTGCTCCCTTTTCCTTCTTTGCTTTTCTCTCCTAGCGTGATGCCCCTTGACACAGCCAGCCTGCCAAACTGCTGCAGGCTTTCTGAACATTACAGCCCTGCAAAAATGTCAAATGATCTTCCAGCAAAGCTTGCTGGCTCAGTGGTATCTATTCATATGCTTGGAACATCTCCCTCCGGGCTTCCTCTAGCTTTCTGCTCTAATCCTTTCCTCCCTGAAGAGCCCATCAGTTGGCCTATTGATTTCGCAGACCCATATTAGCCCAACCAGATACAGTATTCTCAACTGAGCTGGTTCCATAAGCATCTCAAGACTCCTTATGTAGTCTGCAATCCAAGTGGCAGCATATCTGTAAGAAACATGCAGCTTCTTATGTGTGGGGAAAGCCAGTCATTCAGGGCTGGGAGTTTGGAAAGGAGATCAATGCAAAGTATGTCGTTGGTAGCTACAGAAAAGCAGAATGATGCTGAAAACAGTCTTTGTTAAACATTAAGTAGAACAAAATTAGACTAGCCCATTGCAGTCATTAAATTAAATTTGAATGATTAATTAATTAGTTTGACATTTATGGTGTTCTTTCATGTATAGCTTTTTATAGGCAGTGCCTGAAGTTTCTTGTTTCTCCTGACTTGATCACTCCCCAACCCTTTCGGTAATTCTTTGATATAATTGCATGACACAAACTAACCTTTAACTAAAGATCAAACATGCCATGTACAGCTTATTAGTCTTTCTGGGAAACCACTGTTGTTAACTGGCAATTTGAAGCAATGGCTTTTGAACTTCTTCTTTCGTGTCCTGATCAAATTCTGGACTGACAAAATGAAGCCACTTTCTTTGCTTTGTTATTGCCAAAACACAAGTCCTCATCGGTGCATGTCTCTGGCAGCAATTGGTAGATTAGCAAATGGGCAGAACTCTGTGTCTCTCCACATCCACACTGTGTGTTGTTGTCTGCCAGCAGTCTCCACTTGGTTGTTGTTTTTGTTCAGTGACACAGTCAATTCTGACCTTTTGTGACCCCATGGACCATTGCATGCCAGGCACTCCTATGCTCGACCATCCTTCTCAACCCGCCCAACTCTGTGCCAATTGCATCAACAATACCATCTAGCCATCTCATTTTCTGCCGCCCCCTTCTGCTTTTGCCCTCAACCTTTCCCAGCATCAAGGCCTTCTCTTCTCATTTGATGTCCAAAGTACTTTAGCTTCATCTTTACTATTTGACCTTCCAAGGAGCAGTCAGGGTTGATTTCTTCTCTTTGATGTCTAGGGTACTCTCAAAACTCTATTCCAACATTACATTTCAAAGGTGCCTATTCTTCTGTGCTCAGCTTTCCTTATGGTCCAAGGCTTCAAATAGTTGATGTTGTAATACTGTCCTGTGACCTTCACATACTAACACACAGCACTCCTTAAGCCCATTCATCTTCTTTAAAAACCCGATTGCATATGCATTTCCTGTCATAGCATCCTTCCCCATTCTCATTACTTTGATTTTTTGCTGCTTTGATTGTTACCACAGGAACTTTGGGTGCTTGTCCTATTTTAGCTGTAACTATGACATGAATATAACCATTCCTTTGGGGTTGAGAAAGAAGAACAGAGGAAGAATTACCATGAAGTGATTGCACTATAATCTTTCCCATTTTCTTCAGCCATGTGATTTGAATATCTTCTTCTTGATATCCCATGGATTTTGGCTTCCAAACAAAAACACCAATATAGTTCAGAAATATCTGTAAATAACAAGGAACTAATATTTACTGATATCCTAAAACATTTGTATGCTTGCCAACCAAGCAGGTTTTTCTTGGCTACTTTAAATAGTTCAGTGGGCCTTTCAGCAGTTCCTAGAGCTGTTCTGACTGATTCCTTCGTTGCTTTTTAAAATGCCCAGCCAGTTTGTTAATTAGCCAGAAACTTTCATTTTTATAAAGATTGGCATTCCACCCATCCTCCACCAGATGCCGAGGAAACTCATATATGCTGGGAGAAAGGGAAGTCCATATCACTCAGTAGGCAAGGCTTGAACCATGAAGAGAAAAATTACTAACATAAAAAAGTTTTGGGTGTTGTCCTCATCCTCAACAACCTACTACAGACAAACCTCACATGAAGAGTGCCTTGCTTAGAGAGTAACTCACTTAAAGAGCAGAATTTTCTCTGAATGTTTGCTTCGCTTAACAAATAAAACCAACCAAAACCTCACAACAAATAAATCAGGGTCCGCAATCCCCCCCCCCTTACAAGTGGTCATTTACAATGGTGTTTCGCTTAAAGAGCAAACTCGCTTAAAGAGCAATCCTGTGGAACGCATTATACTCTTAGTGAGGTGCAACTGTACTTCCTTTTCTTCTCTGTGTGTCCCAGTAACCTAGTTATTAATTGCAGGATTGGCTCATTTCAGCTGCAGTTATCTTGTGGGTGTTATATAAGGACAGGAATGAGCAGTAAGCAAAGTGAGAGTAGAAGGCTGAGATGCCCTTTAATCATGGACAAGGAAACAAGTAAGCAGAGGTGGAATCAAAGGCAGGAAGAGCGAGACTCAATGGTAAGTTGAAGCAAGACCCAGGTAAATGTGGTTTTGGTCCCCTTCTTCCTCACTTATTATAGTAACAACACTTTAGCCTATAATGTAACTAACCAGCAAAATAAATAAATAAATAAATAAATAAATAAATGGACCTCTTTACCTTCTCCTATCCCTGAATTTCCATCTCTACTAGCCAGTGATTTTTTTACAGTGAATCTTGTAGAAGGATCTCTCTCCTAATTTGCTCTAAACCACGCACTCCAATGTTTAGTCATGTCTGCCACATGACCACGGAAATGTCTTCAAATGAAGGTGAGCATCACACCCTAGCATTGACTAAAACCGGCTTTCGAGCAAGAGAAACCTTTACCTTCACTAATGTTACTTTGTCTTTTTCCTGTATTACATGGGAACTCTACTTTTCTGAGCTAAGACAGTTACATTTATTTATGTGAATACATTTTTCTGTGTTTTCTATTACAAACAGTGAATGGATTTTCAAGGAGAAATATAGTATATAGACTGATTTTAACAGTGCCAAACCCCCCACCCCCATGAGTTTCCTTGGCTGAACATGGGTTTGAATCTAGGTCTCTTGAGCTCTAGGCCTTCATTCTATCCACCACATCACATCAGGTACCCAGTTAAGCCATATCTTGAAATTGAATTATGCACACAAAATGGCTTTATGCATGTACAATCTTTGAAATGCATTGTAAGTTTGAACATGTTTCCATTTCTGAGATTAGTTGCTTCCTGTTCTATTGGCAATCTCAGGAGCTGTGAAATAGACATGGCTAATCAAAACATAAGCATTACAAATGTATTCCCCCTTTCCTAGGAAGGCATAGCAGAAGTCTCAGATTGCTTGACTTGCACTTAGGAGACATTGGTTAAACCCCCATTGAGCTATGAAAGTCACCAGGGGACTTTGGGACATTGTCCTTCCTCAGCTTTCCCAATATCACAGGGTTATAGTGAAGATAAAATACAGAAGAGGAAAGCAACATATATCTCTTTGACCTTCTTGGAGCAAAGGCAAGATGTAAGTGTACAAGATATACATCAATAGAAACTATACAAATAATCTGAATTTGGATATTGTCTGCATGTCATACCAATATTTTATAGAGAGGATAGGCGGTAATATTATGGGCTTTGTTTATTTCATCCTGCTTGCTCTTTCTCTGTGTTTTCACTTCCTGTCATTCCGCCTGACCCTGGACACAACTGTCTCTTGCAAATGAGCACTTGGCAGCAGTGACTAGTTTGTCACTTTTACACATTCATTTTATCTATCTTGCTTATTCAGAAGCTATATATAAATGCGGCCAACCTCTCTGCTGAAATATTGTCAAAAACATGACAAAAATACATCACCTAGTCAAAAAAATAGAGAATGCAGGGTTGAGATTAGTTCTGGGAATAATTTGAAAACAGTTTTTCTGTTTTCTGGTGCAAAGAAAAGTTTTTGAGCAAAACAACAACTAGAACGACGACTCAATGTACCGGTAGTTTAAAGAATCTTCAATACAAGTTGAACAAGGCGTTTATGTCATTGATGATATTCAAGTAAATATTTTATCAGGAATAGGTGGTTGAGGAAATGTAACATAAAGAATAATCAATTTTCATTCTGTAATGAAGCGTATCTGACTCTCATACAAAAAGGAAAGATGTGTTTATTGAAATATGTTTATCAAATGTAGAAATTAATTTAAAGGCAACTTGTTATTTGAAAGATGCAAAAGAAACAATTCTTATTAAAGGCATTTTTAAAAAATGTTGGCTTTTATTTAAAAAAAGAGAGAGAAAGCAAAAATATGCTTAGTCCTGACAATGCTTGTGTATATTAAGGACAATTATGATATTGCACTTTATACTTAGTAGTGGATTACTGAGGAGCTGCCTGAAAACTGTGTGGGTGGAATGGAAATCTTTCAGGAAACATTAACTGAAACACTTGCATTTCATACACCTCTTTGAAGGTCTCTACGTAAAAACAGTATAGCAATATATATTTGAAACCACTTTAATGTCTAACAATGAATGCCTAACTAGAACATTTGTCCAGCAAAAATCATTTCAACCCAGAATAATTTCTGAGATGAAATTATTATTATTTATTTAAGGAATAACAGTAACGTCACGTGGATTTCAGCCGCCAAGACTTAAGCCAAATTTGCCACCCCCTGGTGGACGCCGGCACCCAGTCCCGCTAGGGCTTCTGGGAATTGTAGCCCAAGAACACCCATAGCCCAAAGAGCACTGCCTGGGGTGGGGCGCCCCCTGGCCCTCCCTACGCAACACAACTGAGGAATAATATATGCTGCTATATATGTTGTACAGTAATACCTCACATAACGTTAAGTAATCGGGGGGGTAGAGAGAATTGCATCGAATAACGTTAAGGTCCTATGGGATGCATTGGATAATAACCGCTAAAGCCTGTGTGGTTACAATGCATCTCTATGGAGCTTTAACATTATCCAATGCATCCCATAGGATTTTAACATGCATCGGATAACACTAAAAATCGGATAACACCAAGACTTGTGGAACCAAGTTTTAGCGTTATCCGAGGTTTTACTGTATAGTATACAGTATGTTGTTATACCACCTTCACAGAAACTACTTCAGTGGTACTACTTCAGTCTCCGGCTTACTCTCAGAACAAAGGAGGAACCAAGTATTTGACCTTGGCCACTCACACAATAGATGCTAGGCCTGAAGGGTAAACTCATTACCAAATGCGTAATGGGTGTCTTGCATCCATTTGCAATTCAACAGGCTCTTTCTTTATTCATGTGAGAGACACCATGAAGTATATAATAGCATACAAAGCTAAAACCAACATACTGTATATAAAACAAACAGGAACTAGATGACATCTGCCTAATATTGGGCCACATCAACAGCATTTCCTCTTGCCAACCTAAGCTCTTCCTCAGTGTACTTTGAGGGACATTGTGTGCATTGTATCATATGAGTGATAGTTTGTTCTTTTCCACATTCACACATGCTACCATCTACAGGGAAACCCCACTTTCTCAGATTAGCAAACTTTACCACTAATCTAAATAACAAGTACAGTAAAACCTTGCAAAAAGAGCACCTCACTTAGAGAGTAACTCACTTAAAGAGCAGAACTTTCTCTGAATAGTCACTTCGCTTAACAACTAAAACCAACCAAAAACTCGCTTAACAAATAAATTGGGGTTCACAATCCCCCCCACCAGAAGTCACAATTGGTCACTTACAATTATGTTTCACTTAAAGAGCAAACTTGCTTAAAGAGCAATCCTATGGAACACATTATGCTCTTTAAGCAAGGCACAACTGTATTACCAGTTGTAAAAAGCCCACATACTTATATGTTATGTTAACCATTGTGAATCTCTGCACCTGGTGTGTATAAATTTATTCCATTAAGTCTCACTCCCATGTCTGATGAAGTGGACCTGATTCCCAAAAGATAACATTAAAAGACAGCAGTTAGTTTTTAAAGTGCCACAATGTTTTTGTTTCATTTTGCCGCCCCTCCCCCTGTGCCTATACCAACTGCCAGGGGAAGAAGAACCCAGAAGAGGTTGAGGACTTTGCTGCCCCTCCCCCTATGCCCACCCCAACATATTGTATTGCAACGTAATGTAATGTATTGTCTGTAAGCCGCCCTGAGTCGCCATGGCGAGTGGGCGGCAATATAAATTTGAACTAATAAATAAATAAATAATAAATTTTGTTTACTCTCTGATTTATTTATTTAGTAAATGTAGATGGCATGAGGGCCTTGTTGACCTCCATGAAGATATCAAATGTCTGTGAGGACACGCACACACCCACTCCTTAAAACTCCTGGCATGTCTGTTCAACCCACCTTTACAGCAACATATAGATAAGCTGCATCACCAGAATCCACTGGGTTATGTATGTGAAGGAACAGAATGGCTGCCTCCACTAGGCTTGGAATCAATGGTGGGGTTCAATGTTTTTTACTACATACTCTGTGGGCATGGTATAGTGGGTATGGCCAGGGGAAAGCCCTGCATTGCACCCGAATTAGGACTACTTTATTTCAAAACTTGGATGGCCAGGGCCAGCCAGAATTTCTGCTACTGGTTCTGATGAACTGGTGCGAACCTTTTGAATCCCAGCACTGCTCAGAATGGTGTCCCCCATGGGTCTGAACCTTCTCCCAGTGCTTGAGACCCAGAGTCTAATAAGAACCAGGGACAAGGAAAATGCTGAAGTGGAGTCTGAGAAAAAGGAACAGGAGACAGGGAGTTGCTGCAAGACCAGGACCAGGAAGCCAACATATCGTCTGGAGAGCTAAGGCTAAGGTGAATTGCTCCAGAAGCTGAGTCAAGGGGCCATGAATCAGGCACTTGAGAGGTCCTTCTCTTATTTGTGTCCTGCAGTGATGTCAGGGTCACTGGCTGTGGCCATGGGCAAGGAGCTCAGTAGTTAATGTCAAGCAGGTTAAGGGAAGCATCTGTTGTACTAAATTTCCACCTCTCATTGTATTGGAGGCCTACTTCATCTCAGTGCTTCTCTCAGTGGAGCCTGTTGCTCTGGGTCTTTCTTTTGTCAGGATGCTTCTTTTTTTCCCTCTCCTTTCATCTGACACTCTTTTCTGCTACCCTGCCTCTTGGCCAGATGCTGTCTCAGCAACTCTGGGTTACTAGGCAATTCCCTTAAAGCTACAGCTGTGGCAATGTGGAGGGTGGCCATGCTGGTATCCAGTTCACCTCCAGGTGATTTCTGTGCAATCATTCACATAAAAGATGGTACATTATCATAGAGCTGATGCAAGGAAAAGTGTTGTCCTGATGGATATTGTTGTCATTTATTGCTTATGATTTATAGTTTTATTGCTCATGGTTTGTTGTTTAATCTGTTTGTTTTTTATTGTATTATGTCTGATTGTATATTGCATTGGAAATTTCTTGCTTATTGTATGCTGCCAGATTGGAAGAGGATCCCAGATGGGTGGGATATAAATATAAACAATAAAGAAACATTTCCCCAGAATTGTTCTTTACCCCATGATTTTTAAATGTGTTTTCAATTTGTGACATGAGAATCACTTACACCTTCCATTTAAAGGATGACAGCTTGTTTTACAAATATGATCTATCTGTTAATAAGAGTGTTGAGCAAATCAATGAAGAAGTCAGGGTGAGTATACAACAAAAGCATATTTTTGAGTCTGTTCACCAAAGTTCACACTGTTCACCCTGCCTAAAGGTGTATTTTTCATTACCACAACCATCCTACTTATTTAAGTGGCTGGGGGGGGGAGCCAACATAGTTTGTTTTTGTGAAGAATCAGAATATGGGTTATAGAGCACTGTAGGTATAGTCAACGTCAAATTGTTGAATCTGGTATTCCTGAGGGGGTCTCTCAGAAAAAGGCAGAGAAATTTTGACAGATTGAACTTCATTCATATTTGAATAGCCCTGAGTGTTGTTATTTCTGACAACTCCAGTTTCAGAAATATGAATAGTTCCAGTTTTCTCCCGGTTTCTCTTATGCTTGTCAATACCATTTGGCTCCAAGGACTGGAAAAACTGCTTGAAAAATCAGTTCAAAAAGAAGCTAAATGTATGTTTCATATTTCAGGCATGAAAAGGAAACATGACCATCATGTGTAAGCTTTATGTCCACTAGTTAATACTACAGATTTTATTTAAAATCATTTACTCAAGTTGCATCTAGTTATCATTGAGACAGCTAGAAAGGCCATATTTTACACTGAAGAAAAAGAAAGCATGTTTTATTTAGAAATTTCTTTGAATATATTCACAAGAAAATATGAAAAATTACCAGAAATTTGTAATTACCAGAAATTCTAGAAAACAAAATTTTTTCTCCAGAAATACAAAATAAACCTGTGCATCTCACCACAGAAGTTGCTCAAGAAGACATGATACTATATATAAATAGATCAAATGCCCCATGGTAAACTTTCCTAGAAAATTGTTTTAGGTATGAACATAAAGCGAATTATCTTCAACTATCCAAATCATTAGGTTACTGAAAAGGAGCACAAATCCAAAGGAAAATCCTACATGTCCACTGCAGCAATCACCAGTCTTCATCTTGCTGTTGTAAGAAGACAAGTTGAACATGAAGAAAACAAACTTGAATATGAAGAAGACAAAGTTGAACAAAAAGGCAAAAAATCTTGACTACAGAAGAGCTTGATATCTTTAATATTAAAAATGAGGAAATTGAAATTTTAAAAAATATAATAAAGATCTTCAATACTTTTGTTCAATCATTAATCCAAATGAAGACTGCAGGAATTAAAAGATTTAGTCTTGGAAAGACAGAAATGAAAGAACTAGAGAAGAATGTCAAGTGAAATAATATCTGAAAGAAGTCCAAGGCAGAAATAATCTTGTTATTGTATTCCTGCTTACAATGTAATGAGTGTGAAAGCTGGACAGTGAAGAGTGTGACTGCAACAAAAAATTGATTAATTTGAAATGTCGTACTGAGCAATGGGTTTTGTAGATGCTATTGATTCCCAGAAAGATGCACAAGTAGATCCTAGATCAGATCAAGCCTGAACTCTCTATAGAAGCAAAAATAATGAAACTGAAGCAGTCTCTTTGGAAAAGAAAGTAATGCTAGGAAAGGTTGAAGTGACCTTATATCAGTTATAGCAGGGGTTTTCAGTGTTCTCAATGCTGGACCATGACCCCTCAGACAGCTGAGTGGGTGGACACATGGTTGCCCTCATCATAAATGCTGCAGTAAAGCATGTCCACAGCTGTCATAAATGCATTTATGACAGCCACGGGTACATTTACAGTGTTCTTTTGGCTGTTTTCACTGCTTCCTCTGCTTATGGTGGCAGCAGCAGCGGTGAGAGTGATGGGCCACATGAAAGGGTGCCATGAACTGCATCAAGCCCACAGGCCATAGGTTCCAAACCCCTGCATTATAGATTCTTATCCTGTCCCATCTCACAAGATTGCTGTCAAGATAAAAGGGAGAGAGTAAGGCCAAGTGCACTGCCTTGAGTATGTTTCAGCAAACATGGTCGATAACTGTAATTTAGAAATAAGAAATAAAATAATTCAGCACCCAAAATTTCGGGTAAAATTGAAACACATTCCTAGACAAACTCAGAAAAAAATGTTCCCTGTCTTCTAACTGATGATCAAAAGGAAAGAAAAGGAAAAGGAAAAAGACTGTATCCAATCAATCCATGAAGGAATCTCCAAAGTGGCAAAAAAAGCCCTTCTAAAAGGAAGATTTAAAATTGCCTTATGGGTGAGATTTTGTTGATCTGATGGGCACACACAGAAATATTCTAAACAAGATTCCATATTTTCTTCTGTGACTTGCTCAAGGGAATGAGCTTGTTGTAGGGAACTAGTTATTCACATCTGCCAGCCTTCCCAAAACATGAATAAATTTACAAACAACCATGTTAACAAATATTTTCTCAAGATTTTTAAATTGGTTCCCCACACAGTTGGCTTGCCACTGGCTGGAAGCAACATGGAGTTGCTTCCCCATACTTAACCTTTCAATGCTGACAATTGCTCAGTTGGAACTGCCCGCAGAACAAAATATTTCTGTCATATTATAAGTCATTAAAGATCCCCTGGTGCTATGTAAAGTAACAATTTCTTCTTCTTCTTCCATGACTAGGCCAATGTCCGAGGAGACTCTCTCCATTGAAAATATTGCCAGTTGTGTGATTTCTTTGGGGTGAAGGTACTTATTTGTGAATGTGTGTGGAGCATGTGAAATCCAATACACATGTGTGTGGGGTTTTTTTTTTGCAGCAAAATTGTATAAGTTCTTTTCTATTTATAAATAAAAATATTACCATTAATTGAATACCTGACATTGGGCTATTGTTTTTGTTTTAAACAGTTGGTGTCTATTTAGCCAATGCTCCTATTAAAAACCAATTACTCCATGTAAAGTGAAGATGGAGGTGTTTGAAGATCTCCCTGTGGGCACAAAGAAAAGATTTGGTTCACATGGGTATTAAACATCAATGACTGGCTCTGGAGTGGCAATGAAAATGTTTCCTCTAGGGAACGGAAACACGAAGTGAACATTACTGAAAATAATTCTCAAATATCAGTATCTAATTTTCTACGCTGTTGTGATTACATAACTTGTACATGTGGAGACCAAATGCAGCAGATTATATTTCGGCCCCAGTGGTTCCATATTATGATCACTTTTCTTCTCAGTGTTAAGTGCAGACATTTGCATTGATTCTAATGGCAATTTCTGCAGTGTAGGCATGCCACACATTTTATTGTACTATCATTTTTCAGTATAAATCAAAAGTTGCAACATATGCAATCAAACTAGGAAAAGAGAAGAAAAGGATGACTGCGTAAAGCTTGGAAGATCTGAGAGTGAGTTAGATATAATTTTTTTAAAAGTGCTTGTTCTGAACACAGCACTTTCCAGACGTTTTAGAATATAACTCCCATAACTCCCTGAAAACAGGAGCAATGGTCAATGATAGTGGAAGAGATAGAAACAGGAGCGTGGCACAAGGTTAAGGAAAGGAAATACAGTACAGTAATACCTCGGATAACATTTACCTCGGATAATGCTAAAATCACATAACGTTAAACAATCTGGCGTGGAGAATTGCATCGAGTAACGTTAAGGTCCTATGGAATGGATCGGATAACAACCGCTAAACTCTGTGCAGTTACAATGTATCTCTATGGAGCTTTAACGTTATCCGATCCATCCCATAGGATTTTAACATGGATCGGATAACACTAAAAATCGGATAACACCAAGACTTGTGGAACCAAGTCTTAGCGTTATCCGAGGTATTACTGTATAGAGATATTGGGTGGAGAGGAAGTAAATAGGGGAAGGTTATGGAAGAAAAAGTTAAAGTTCTTTGGACACCAAATGAGAACAGAGGATTCACTTGATAAAGCCTTGATGCTAGGAAAGGTGGAGGGCAAAAGAAGAAGGGGCAGCCAAAAATGAGATGGCTAGATGGCATTGTTGACGGAATGGGCACAAAGATGGGTGGACTGAGGAGGATGGTGAAGGATAGGGGTGCCTGGAGTGCAATGGTCCATGGGGTTGCAAAGGGTCAGAATCGACTGTGCGACTGAACAACAACAACAACAAATGGAAAACAGGATAAAATACAGATTATTTTGAAAGAAACAGGAAGCACACTTAATTATGGGCAATAAGTGGAAACAGATGGAGGTGCATTCAACTAGGCAGGTAAAGTGGGCTTTCCTGTCTCCTCAGTACAGGATCCTTTCCAGTCTCCAGTCACATGTGGTGAGGGAATCCCATTCAATTAGCTTGTCTCTGAAGTGGATATCCACAAAAATTGTAGGAGGCACTTTCTATGAGCAAAGCCCTGCTGTCCCTCAGCAGGAAATTCTGGATTCAACCCATGTGCATGTTTATAGCAGGATAGGCTCTTTTGAGTGTTACTATAACTTAGTACAATTGCTTAAGGCAGGGGTCGTCAACCTTTTTAAACTGGGGGCTGGTTCACGACCCCTCAGACTGTCGAGGGGCTGGACTGGTGGACCACCATGAGCCAATCACTGCTCCACCACCACCACCACTGCCAGCAAACACCCTGAGCCATCCACCACTCCACCCCATACTGCTTACCTGCTTACCAGCCTGGTGGAGCTGCATGGCATGGGTGAAGGAGGGGTCCAGGCTGTTCTTCTTGCCTGGGCTTGGTCAGAGCAGCCCCCAGAAAAGCCACACTCAGCCAGAATGGCCCCTGGGAAAGACTTATAAAATCCACCCAGCTACGGAGCCAATTAGGGACTAACCAAGCCAAGCAGCGAAAGCATGGCATGGCAGCGGAAGGATAAGTGGTGGCTGCAGCGAGGGCATGGGCCAGATGATTTGGTGCCATGGGCCATAAGTTGAGGATCCCTGGCTTAGGGCTTCAGTCACATAAAGGTCACACAGGAGGCAGGTAATTCAGGTCTGGATCCAGACTAACATATACATGGAGGAGACCAATTGAAATTTGTGGGATTTGAGTTATTCATGGCTCTGCAATAAAATATGACTAAATTCATAGAACAGTTTAGTGTGCAGTTGAGATTCAGTAACATAAGAATATTTTCATATCCATGTGTTATTATCAAGCAAATTGTTCTGGAGTATGTTATTTGAATTGTTCTTGGTTTTGTCTAACCCAGTGGTTCCCAACATGGAGTTCACAGCCCACAGGGGAACTTCAATTCACAGAAGCCTATGTCAGTACATTGGCTGATCAGTGCTTTGTGGAATTGACAAGCTTCTAGCAGTTGAAGCTCAAAAATCCCTAACCTTGGCTTGTGCTGGCCCTAACCTCAGCCTGTGCTGGCCATTTGGGACACAGTGACTGCCCCCCCCCTGAGGTGGGCAGAAGTATGTCACCTGAAGGCTACAATCCATGACGTCATGCAGTAGTCCCCCCATAGGTGCTGCCCCGTCCCTCCCTGTCCAGTACCCTTTAAGGATAGCCAGCATGCCCCTGGTCTAACCCCTCCACCAAGGATCATCTTTGGCCATTTGTAACTGTGTTCCTGAAAAGGGAGTGTCAATAAATTACAACAATCACCACATCAAGACAACAACTAACTTTGTGAACTGCTGCATTGTACTATATAGGATCCACCTAGGGGCTGAGCAGAATAACTGACTTTAAGTAAAAATAGATGATATGCTTATCTCTTGACCAGAAATAGTGCTCCTGTGAGTGCTGAAAAAGCTCATCCTAGCTTTTGTTCTTCCACATATTGCAAACAGGCTTGTTTCTAATCTGTCATCAGGAGATAAACATGGACTTTATTTGCAAATCGGCCTACCCAGGAATGCAGCCATCCTATCACAGTCCAAGATGCTAATAGAAGGAAATGTGTGATCTTCTAAATGACTGGTTTCATTTTAGGAATGTGTCTATGCTTTCTTTGGGTCCCTGCCCATTATTTAGTTCTGTACAAAAGTGGAAAGAAAAAGATTATTTCAGCTATGTAGCCAGAAGGAAATGTATAACCCTAACTCTGACCACAACCACAACCCTAAACATACCTGTAATCCCTATGAAGTGGGAATTATCATTGTTAAAGAGAATAAGAGAGAGCTCATTGTACTGAAACAATATTGAAAAACACATATACATGTAGACATACATTCACTCCTTCCACATTGACTGGCATAAACCAGTAGGGTTTAGAATGAGATCACAGATCTCACACACTCCTTTTTTTGCTACCCTAATTTCTGTTGTAAATAATAATCATAGAGGTACATGGAATTTCTTAAAATTATGCAGAGGAATCTAAAATGTGCACAAGATGAAACTCTCAAAAGCCTCAATAGCAAGAGTTGTTCTAATAATTTTGAATCCTACATTTATACCAACTCTGTAACTTTCTGTTTTGAAAAAATACTGATCTCTTACCCCAATCTCGTTTAATATGGATCAAGCAACACATACGGTAGTAATTTTGACTATCTTCTTCAATAACTATGCTGTTGTGCCCTAATTTTTTTGTTGAAGTTATGAGTTATCAGCTGCTTCCATGGAATAAAAGAAAATATTAAAATGTGTTATCTCTCAGCATGTTATTCCAGATATGTATGACATTTCAGTTCAACAACAAGTATATACTATTAGTACATGATTATGTCTGTTTAAAGCAAAATTTAAAATTAGGCAATTTAAGTAACATCTAGGAAAGCAACATGATAACTCAGACATGTGATGCATTACACAAATAGAGCTGTGCAGATTATTCTTTTCCACAAATGGCTTATAAACAACATTAAGTCTGTGTAGTTTTGTGTTGTTGGACTCTACCCCTCTGTGGTCCTCAAGGACTCTGACCACAAACACAAAACTATACACCTCATGGAGACTAACCTCTGTTACTGCTATATTCCGTTTCTGGCTTTTGTTTCCTATTGTTAAGAAGGATGAGTTATAGTATTTCTGCTCATTCAGCTCTACTTTCCAAGGAGCTATTCAATTCATCAAAAAACTTCCCATTTATGGAAGTAGGATGTTGTGCTTCTGTATCCACAATTTAAAATGACAGGAAATAGCCCAACATTGCTGCACAATATTGTTTCTTCATTGCCAGCAGGAAAGATGTTGCCAAGCTTTACATAACAAAAGACAGTCTGAATGTTGACAACACCAATGGCAACAGTCAAGATTCATATTTTTTAAAATAGCACAATTTACATAGTACCATTTACACAGAGATTTCTTTTGCTTGATGTCTTGATTTTCAGTTTATTTCTGTTGGATAATCCTGGTTTTATGAGCAAATAAGGCCAATCACACAGTGTTGGATAATCTTTACAGGGTGGCACAGCTATCATGTAGATAAGGATTAGGGCCAAATACTTTGAAATCCAAGTCCTCCTCAATTCCCCTTTTGTTTTCTTATTGTTCAACTACTGAACAAATACTCAGCCACAGCTTTAACAGAAAATAAAAATAAATATTTACTTACAAAACTTGAGTTCAAATAAAGTTTTCAGGTAGATGGCAAGAAATACAGCAGTTCACTTCATTTTAGTTGCAAAAATCAGAAAGAAAAATCTCTCATGCAAATAAGGGTTGCAAAGAAGATATTTGGTTATTAACATTCTGGGACTAACACATTTTGAGTCATACAGGAAAAAACTGAAATAGGCTGAACAACTGAATACCCAGATAGAATATATAGAGATGGAACTGAGGCCACACACAGAGAGAGCTTAGCATTATACAGAGTGGAAAACCGATCCTGGGGTGGGAAGATTTAACCTGTTGATTGGTTGTTTAGATTCAAAACAGGCAATAACTATGTTTGTTAACCACAATATCACCAATATATTAATATATTTTGTGCAATAGGATGAAAGATGAGAGTGAAATACAGAAAATCTCTGTTTTATTCAGCTTCTGAAAAACCCCAATGGTCACCCCCAACCGTCATCCCAAAAGTCAGCATCTTTGCCTCAGGTTGATTTAAGATACTGAAAAATTGAAGAGACGTGAAATTCTAAAAGTGATAAAACAAACTTTTTTTTTCTGAGCTGAGGGCTCAGTGTGGAGCCATCATGACTTATGTTACAATTGTGAAAGAAGGATTGGTACAGAAAAGGGCTTATAGATCGCCATCCAGCTGATCAGGGCTCCTCCCTCCCGTGGCAAGGGAGAAGAAAAGCCGTCGCCTTCTGAGAGTGGCCGGAGACCACCGCCCAGCTGACCTGGCCCCCTCTCTCCCTGGGATGAGGAGAAGAAAAACCGTTGTCTTCTGAAGGCAGCCAGAGACCACCACCCAGCTGACCCGGGCTCCACTCTGCTTGGGTCAGGAAGAAGAAAAGCCGTCAGCTTCTGTGTGTGGCCAGAGATCACCACCCAGCTGACCCAGGCCCCTCCCTCCCAGGGCGGGGGAGAAGAAAAGCTCGTGGTTGGATAGGGGCCACTGTGGATGGATAAGGATGTGTTATTCGCGCTGCTACGGGAATTTAAATGAACATTTATGAATATGGACATTTATGAGTATTTTATGATGTTTTATGATGTGGTGATTTATATTGTGATTTATTTACTGTTATGTGATTTATTAGCTGTTATGATTTGCATTTTTGTTAGCCGCCCTGAGTCGCATAGTCGAGTGGGCGGCATATAAATGTGATGATGATGATGATGATGATGATGATGATGATGATGATGATGATGATGATGATGATGATGATGATGATGATGATGATGATGATGATCCTGATCCTTATTAAGCAATGTTTGTCTACAACAATATTTCCCAACCTTTGTTTTTTGGACTTCAATTCCCAGAAGCCTAAGTCAATTCCCAAAAGCACTTATCAACCAATGTACTGACTTAGGCTTCTGGGAATTGAAGTCCAAAAAACAAAGGTTGCGAAACACTGGTCTACCGTATCATGCAAATGGATCCAATAATGTCAAGACGTTATTAATTCAGGAGGAGGTGTTTTTATCACAGGATTTTCTCAAGTTTCTGCCTCTGGAACCTGAGACTTTATTTCCATATAAACCTGTTAGAAATAAAACCAGTGGAAAACAGAAATGCCAGGAATGTGAAGAATCATATTTGTGTTATTTGTGTCCTGTGTGTGCTATAGATGTTGAAGTGTCATATCTCATATGTCACTTATGCTTGTACCACAAATGAAAACTGGAAGTCAATGAACAAGCAAGGAAAGTGAGAAACCTATCTGATAAAAACCTCCCTGCTCTAGAAGTAACATTTACAGTCAGAATGTCTGTTCTCACACTGACAGAGGCTGAGGAGATGCAACATAGTACATCAATAGTTGTCATGGATGTCACTGGCGACAACGACTGCTTGTCATGAAATGTGACAAGAAAGAACTCCAAACAACCATAGGGAGATCTGTCTTGCATCCTCATTAGTAACATTTACATACCAGGGTGAGACCTTCTCTTCTGGCAGGCATTCAGTTCTTGACTTTCCTTTTATAACTCTGCTTTTACCATTTAAGGCTTCTCATTCTAATTGTTTTATACTTTTCCAGATGATTTAGTTGCCTTGGTTGAAAAAAATGTAGGATTTTAAAGTTGGATTTTGCTGTTGTATTTCTAAGCTGCCCATAGGGCATGCTAAACAAACTTACAAACAATATTATAGACCATAATACAAGAGAAACCATGTGACTTTAGAGCAGAGGTGGACACCATGCATCAGTATCTCAGATAGCAATTAGTGATTACACTCATAAGCTCCATAGTGCTTAGTGCACTCTCTGGCAGTTTACAGGTAATTAGCTTTTTGTCCCCAACATGTTGGGTACTCATTTTGCCAACCTCAGAAGGTTGGGAGGCTGAGTCAACCTTGTCCTGTCAGGATTGAACTCACAACATTTTGGCTGTAGTACAGCAATTTAACCACTGCACTACCAGACTAATACCTTCCTGTTCTGATAGCTGCCCATTCCATCAACCTATCAATGAAGTGTTCTTATCCTGACCTCTTTGTGCAGAGGTGAGAAATGTGCATTGTTTCATGGAATGCTATTGCACCATTATGTGGCAGAATCAAATTGGTTTTGATCATAGTGTTCTGTATCAGTCGAAGGGTCATTTGGCTTTGTTGTGTTGAAAATCCACTCTACTGGTATCAAACCATAGGCCAAGTTGCTTCCTTCAAAAAGCAAGATGCTGGCATCCCAAAAGCAGGGCATCAAGCCTTCACAACACCAACCTGGTAATAATCTTTTTGTTTAATCTGCTATACTCTGTAAACAGATTAACTGATTGTTTCTTAGGTTGTTTAGCAATATTACTTTCTATCACTTTATGTGGCATTGGACACAACTTTTTGCCCTACTTTACATTGCTGTTCACAATGGCATTTTCATTGATTTAGTAGCTAATTGTTTTAATGATGGCCAAAACTTGGTAGTTATCATGGCTGCCAAGATAGATTAATAAATTAGTCTTGCCCCTACCTGGAACACAACTTGGAAAATGATTTTCAAAAAGGAACTAATTCTTGCAGTACACAAATACTGGGTAGTTACAGCCTCCAGACTGTTTCTGGGAACATACATATATTATTTGTTATGCTGATATGCACACTCCAAAAAGAAAACAGAAATATGTGGAGAATAGGGTCCAAACCATTTCACAGTAAAATGTCAAAATCTCTATGGGAATGCAGCCACTAATCTGCACACACACATCATCATTCTTATTAGGGTTACTAAGTTTTGGGTTTTATTTTTAAAGGAGGTGAAGGAGCAAATTCTAAAACGCAAAGCCTAAGTACTACGCGGCTCCAACTAGCGCCCTCATCTGTTGGGTAGATACAATGGTGGGATTCAAAAATTTTTACTATCTACTCTGTGGGCATGGTATTATGGGTATGGTCAGGGGGGAAAGACCTGTGTTGCACCCAAATTAGAACTACTTTATTTCAAAACTTGGATGGGCAGGGCCAGCCAGAATTTCTGCTACCGGTTCTGGCAAACTGGGGCGAACCTGCTGAATCCCACCACTGGGTACATAGTTTGGAATCTGGTTATTACCTTTTTGGTTAGCTGAGTATCAGGCACTAAACAACACTTGCACAAAGAAACTGTAAGAAGAGTAGCACAAAATAGGCACTATCACTCCACCTCCTTTCACAATAACTAGGACCTTATACATATAGCAAAATCACACTTGAAGCAGCTCAAGTTAAAAATAAGATATCTTTAATCAGCTTCAGTAGTTACAAACAAAAGGAGAAAGTCAGAAGAGTAGCGTGCCTTGGCGGGCCCCCGTATAAAAATTTGTTTGGGGGCCCTTAGGAAGGGTAAAGATTTGTTTTGCTTACGCACGTTGGGGGCCCCCGTGGCCCTGGGGCCCCGTATAATTGATACGGCAGATACGGCGGTAGCTACGCCTCTGGAGAAAGTGTAAGGAAACAGTTTATCCATATTGAGAAACTTTCTATGCTGTTCCTACGTAACACAGATGCAGGTAGCAGTTAGGTGTTGGCAGAGAGCCTAATAAGTGATAGAAAGAAGCAGCACAAATTAGAAGAGGAGTTGTGACTTGCATCGAATTAGTGGGAATGGAGAATCCTTCGATGTCCTAAAAGCACCTCTCTTACTGATACTAGAAATGCAAGCATGCAAGATAGTAATTTTCCACATGCTGCAGGCTAACAAAAAAGTGGAATGGAAACGCTGCAGTCTAGTCACCTCGTTCAAAGACCTTCAGCAACAAAAGGGTTCAGGAAAGGTTTTAGGCCTCTCAGGCTACCTTATGTCCTAACACACACCCCTGTTGGAAGGTGAACAAAGATACAGGAAATACAGTTGCTCTCTCTATTATCACAATGTTCACCTTTTTGAAGAGATATAAGAGAAGCTAGATTTGATACAAGGCATCTGCAAAGGGTGCCACTTGACCCACAGCATCCAGCTGACCTCTTTGTCCCATAGTCACTTCACAAATAGCACTGATTGAATCCATATTTGCATTTATCCATCCAAAGTCACTCCACTTCCCTACCTCATACTAAGTCTCTTCTTCTTCTTCTTCTTCTTCGTCTTCTTTGTCTTCTTCTTCTCGTCCTTCTTTGTCGTCGCCATCGTCTTCTTCTTCGTTGTCTAGGCCAGATGTGATACTGCCAAAATGAAGGCACCTTTTGGTGAGTTCATTCTGCAGTTTCTTTCACCTGACCTAGTGTCAGAAAGATTAGCCAGCCACATAAGGTTGTGGTTACCAGGGTATGCACATACTCTCCATAGTAAGTCATTAATCTTTCTGTACGGGAATAAAATTATTATAAAGGTCACCATATCAATGAAAGCCAGGAAAGGCAGGAGCCAAGATGTACGTGTGTGTGTGTGTGTGTGTGTGTGTGTGTGTGTGTGTGTGTGTGTGTGTTTCACTTTAAAACCTACAAATGTATATCTATGCATTTAATATCTCCAACCATGCATTAACAATAGAAGCCTTCCCCCACACCATAAAATATGTTTGCAATAGCAATTACACATATATACCGCCCCATAACTCTTAGTTCACTCTCTGGGTGGTTCACAAGGTGTGAAAAACCAGTTAAAGAAAACAGCAAGCATTTTAAATGCCCACTATTTTGTTTTCATTTGTTTTAGCTGCTGCTGTAAAACAACAGGAAGAAAAAGAGAAAAGGAGAATGGGGGGAAAAGTAAAAGTAAAGAAAAAGCCTATTAGTGTGGAAGCTTGAATATCGGCATTGCATGAAATCTCCCTAAACCCATTAATCCAGCACCATACTTTACACACCTTTTATGTGGCTTCTTGTAACATTAATAAATGTAGGATCTGTAAAGTGGGAGACAGCTTGAAAGGGAAACTGTTTGCAAAGACTGAGCAGGTGGCACAATTTGCTCACCATAAACTGATTGGCATTTCAGGTAGAATATTGAGTACTGTGACTGTGCTGGAAATTGTTTTGTACCCAGTGGAGGCAGCTTCTGTTGTTTCTTACTGTATGACCTACTTGTGTGCGTGCGTACATGTGTGCCTGGTGTGTACATGGGCAACACGTTTAAAGAACAAATACACGATTAACTATTCTCAATCTGAAACAATCAAAATAATATTGTTCATAAAACAGAGAGAGCAAATTAACAACAATATAACAACGTAGGGTAGAATTAGCAGCGGCAGTGAAAACAGCAACACCAGGTGCTTTACACTTATTCTGAGAGTAAATAATACCTTTGGGACAGCTTGGAATATGAAATTATCATTAAGATACCTTGGCAGTGGAAATCAAAGTGATACTTTATGCAGATATGCAAATATTGTATGGACATCTGCTTGTTTAGATCTAAGGGATGACACCTAAGAGATGTTTGAGGACTCAATAATATTGCAAGAAGCATAGACAACCTTTACATCATTTAATTTCATTATTGTGATCATCCAAATGGTTTTCTTTTTGATATTTTCCTTTTGCTTTCCTTAAGGAAACAAGACCTATGAACTTCACAGGTAAAAAAGTTGTCTCCCCAGAAAGTCAGTGAACTTTTTTGTTCTGTCTGTTGGTTTCATTCTGTGTTTTGACTTTTAAAATTCCAGTAACACAGGCCTTCAAATTTTATTACAATTCCATATAATGCTTTATCTGCCTGGAGACAGAATTTACATTTGATGTCATTTTCTCCTGGAAGATACAATGGCAGAGCCTGAATACAGCTGGCTCTTTGATAAGCATGAGAACTCATTTAGATACCTGGGTGACAATTCTCATTCAGATAGTCTCCTCAATACCAGATTTCCATGGCAGCAATAGGAAATGTTTTAAAAAGGGGTAGACACAATAACATTAAAGAAGCTCCGTAGAATATTAATGTTGCACTTTATGTACTCCATTTTAGAACATGAACAGTTTTCAGGTTTGCTGCTATACAGAATGATTCTGGCTGCTTCATTTTGATCTCACTGTTGACTTCAGTTCTCTGATTTGATGACACCATTTTCGCTCATCATGCTTTTAAAAAAACTGATTACAGAAGGGAGAAGAAATACCTACTTATTAGTAACTTAAATGTTGCTTTTTGCCCTGAATAACTTTTGGGAGTTGTAGACCAAAAAATAACTTTGCAAATTTCTGCTAGTTACATCTAACATGTTACCCTGGATACCTTGGAGTCGTTATTCAGCGAGGAGTCTGTGCATTGGTAGATGTATCCATGATGGCATTCTGCACACACAAATGGACTTGGGAAATCAAGTCCATTTGCATGCTTTTTAAAAAGCCATTTTGATATCATGTCACTCGCTGGCTAGGCAGATCATGACATGTGCCCTCTACTTTCACCTTGCCCAAGGGATTTGGAGACTGGTGGTTTTTATTCCAGGCCTAACGTTATTGACAAGAGATGAGAAACAGTGCCTAGCTAGACTGCTCAAGCCCCCATGCTTCGAAAGGCTCTCACATGTGACCCCATGGACCACTGCAAGCCAGGCTCTTCTGTCCTCTGCCATTCTATGCAGCCCACTCAACTCTACACCCATTGCATCTATGATGCCATCCAGCCACCTCATGTTCTTCATGAGTGGTCTCCGAAACTCATGGGATCAGAAAATCTGAGATGTCCAAGGATCAGATCTATGTGTTCTGCTACATCCTATGAGCTATGGTTTTAATTTATTAGGCTTCTAATCCTTGGAAATCAACCTGAAATCTCAAGAAATTTGATTCGCTGCCCCTGCCCCCCAGTAAATGTGAGACTCGGCAACCTTGGATCTGGGGATGGTGATCACACAGCTTTTCTTCCAAGTGTTCATACTGCTTGTTATTTTGTCAGCTTTCATAAAAGAACACTCTGCACATTAGTTATAAGGTGAACTATGTGTGTCAGACAAACCAGGTTGACTCAGGGGTCTAGGTTTTTTGCCAGCTTGACAAAGTTATTTTATCAATAGGTTACACCCTGAGAGATTCTGTGTCTTTGCAGTTCAGTAGCGGTTCAGTAACAGTTTAAGTGAATGTTTCAAAGATGCATGGCAAAAATATCTTGCAATTTTACAAGCATTTATTCCTCTACATTGCTTTTAAAGTACTTCAGAGTTGTTGAAAACATATAATAAGCAAGTGATTCAAAATATGTTAGCATCATCTACTAAATGTAAAATTGTAGGTACATACATAAAATTGTGAATTTCTGAACACAGGATAAAAAAATTAAGAATAAAAAATGATTGTAATAAAAAAATCTAACACATAATGCATTTCACAAGTATTACAGACATGTGAAGCCAAAAACTGAACTGAAGTTACAGGAAGAACTTAAAATATGTGTTATAAGTTACAATAGCAATTACACTTGTATATCACCCTTTAGCGCTTAGTGTATTCTCTGAGTGGCTCACAAGTTAATTAGCATTTTGCTCCCAACATGCTGGGTACTCATTTTACTGACCTTAGATGGATGGGAGGCTGAGTCAACCTTGATCCCTGGTCAGGATCAAACTCACAATGATTGGCTCCCCCCCCTTCTGCTTCTCTGGGGTGTCATATTTATGTTTTTTTTAACAGATTACAAACACAAATCAAATGATCTCATACTGGGAGTGAGATGTTTTTCCCATATTGATATGTTGATATGCAGTACAGTCAGTTCTGGGGAGTGGTAAATAACCTGACTCCCTAAAAGGACTAAAGGCTATGGGCAGATGAGTCCCTCAGCTCCCTGGTCCCCTCAGTGGAGGAAATGCCACTGGAAACCATCATATTGAGCCCAACAGCAAAATAAGTGGAGGAGGAACCACTTCATTATTCCAATTCCCAACAGTCATGGGGACAGAAGAGGCCATGCCAGATGGACTGGCTAGGAAGGCGTACCTTGATAATATCCTCAAGCCTATGGCAGTCCATTGCAGTCCTGGTGCCAAATCCTGCATGTCTCATTTCATACATGCCACATGAGATGGCTCCATGACCACAGTGTGGTCACTTAATGGCAAGCTGGGATCCACCTTAAACAAATTCACGCCAATGACATCTTTCTTGAAAATTACTTTCAGAAAAGAATATATGCTCGGTTATGATTAGCAGCCAACGATGGTGTTGATATAAGTCTAAGAGGGACAGACCTTTATAGTCAAAACTTCCAGTCACACAGAATTTTTTTTTTAACTTACAGTAGGTCAGTTTTCTTCTCATGGGACTCATATCTTGAGAAGGAAAGTCTTCAATTTTCTTGACTTTCACCCATTCATAACACCTGTACGATTTCTAAAACATAAATGAGTGTTTACAGTTCAAGGATTTCTCTCACAAAATATTACCCATAATAACCTCATAAGTTCTCAGTAAATGCAACAGCTGAGGATCTTTTCCCATTTGTCTCACTTCAGCTATTAATTGCCTTTTTAAAAAATTAATTGCCATCAAAACAGAGTTTGACAACAAACAAAAGCCACAAAAAGGTTCTGCTTCAACCATACATTAAAGGTCAAGAAGTCAACTATGATTCTCGATTAACTAACACAGGGGTTCCCACCGTTTTCCTACCAGGGGCTGTTCCTGCCCCCAACACTCAGCTGAGGGGGCAGGAGAAATAGTTGCTTCCACTGTTTTTGTTTTTGGCATTGGCATTGGCAACAACCATGCTGTTTTTACAGCTGCTTGCACAGCCTCCACCATTTCACAGGGTGGCAGGAGGCTTTTCGGAGCAATCTCGCTCCATTTTGGGATTTTTTTCCTTCCTTTTCTGTTGCATTTTGCTAGCTAGAACATGGTGGTTGGTGACTTCCTTGTTCTGGACTGGGAACCCAGGCTCTGCTAGAAGCTCCACCTAGCACCAGAATCCCCCAACCGCCGTGGTTTAGCTGCTGAAACACAGTGGAGAAACAGCAAAAAAAATCCCAAAAGGGAACAAAAATGCTCCGAAAAGCCACCTGCCACCCTAGGAAGTGGCGGAAGCTGTGCAAGAAGCTGCAAGAATGACACAAATTCTGGTGCTGCTGCTGCAGTAAGTGATGTATTGTGACTTCCAGAGGTGGGGAGAACTTCTGGAGGTGTTCAGGTGACCACCACAAGCCCTATTAATGAGCTCCATGGGCCTCTGGGCCATAGGTTGGAAACCCCTGATCTAACACTCTTTGGAAATCAACAGAAACATTCAGATTTTCAGTGTCACACTTGAGTCATGGAAGGTGTCTGTTATTGGTGAGCAGGATGACTAAAACTGCTTTAAAGGAACACATATTTAAAAAGTATCAATGAGACTATACATATCAACACTTTCAAAGGATATGCCTTTGAAAAGGAGAGCATCTAATAGAAGAAATTCTTATTTCTTTGCTTCTTCTTTATTAATAAATGGGGGGGGGGGAACATGGTTTGTCTAAATATCATGTTTAAGAAAACCTGTATCTCTTGTTGATTTATTTACCATAAAGCTGTTCTGTGAAAAGGATTAGGAAAAAGTTCACAAAAGTAGTAAGAAGTGGATGCCAAGCAAGTTTAATTAAAATAAATTCCCCTCTATAGGTGAAAGTTGCAGCTTCTGGGAATACACAGGTTTTAATTAAAAACCTTTCTGGTAGAAAGAAAGAGGGTGGATCCACCAGCACAAATTGGTCTCCTGCATAGGTGATGTAACCAATCTCCATAAGAATGGCTTGGGCAAATCATATTTAAATGAATTGTTTTCCTACATGGATTGGAATAAAATAGAAGAAACAATTTTGGTTCATCCCTGATAGCTTTCTAAACTTTCTATAGACAGGCTATCGTGTAATTGCACACAGCAATCCAGTGTCTTTGAAGAAAAGAGATCTTTCATTCTGATAGTGTATAATCAGTTTTGAAAGATGAATATCCAATTTCTTCTGAGAAAATATTTTCTATTTTTTTTACCTTATAGGTTACTGCACTATGCATTACTGGATCTGCCACATGCTTCAATGAAAATTTAAAAATACAAGTACTTTATGGGTATATTCACAGACAGTATATCTGTCTTGCTATATGAGTGTACTGTGTTTAGTCATCTAGGAGTCTCACAGTTCAGCTAGGTGGATATATATATGAATAGCAAAGGCCAGCCGGAATGTTAACAACACCAATGGGGCTGTGGTGGCTTGTTAGCTGGAAGGCTGGCAAGTTGGCAGTTCGAGACCCAGGTACTACATGACAGAATGAGCACCTGTCTCTGTCCCATCTCCTGCCAACCTCGCAGTTCAAAAACAAGAAATTGCAAGTAGATAAATAGGGACTACTTCAGTGGGAAAAGATCTTGGGGACATGGAAGGAACCTCATTCAGGCGTCCCCTGAGTGGAGTCTTTCCAGCAAAAATCCTTTCAACCCAGAATAATTTCTGACACCATATTATTACCAATGGCAGCAGTCATGATGGTTTACAGGATAATCTGTTGTGTTCACTGCATTCACAAGGAGTCACAAGCAAGGGAAACTCCCAGAAGCAGACTTCTTTTTCTATAGTTACATGACACTGTCCATAATCAGTTCCTGTTCAAAAAGCTCTACATCCTTAGTAAAGATACTAAACTGACAGAAATAGTTTCTGTTTCAGTTTGAAACCAAATATTTGTTGTCAAAATTCAAGGGAGGCATAGTCACTGGAAGCACAATGGGGAATTGAGCTCCAAACATCTGGCTCCACCTAACCCTCTGAGCCAAATTGTCTTCTATTTCTAAGAATGTCCAATATGCCTTTCCACTCTTTCTTCTGGTTTTTCATTTTTCTGATGCTTAATCAGTGGTGGGCTGTCAAATTTTTACTACCCCACAGTGACGTCATGGACGTCATGGGCTGAGCCAACACTTCTGGAGGGGGGGGGTGGAGAGGCGACTGAACCGGTCGCCCGGGGGTTTACCACCACCACCTGACGACCCCCCTCCTGATGGGTACTACTGGTTTGGGTGAACCGGTCTGAACCGGTAACAACCCATCACTATGCTTAATCCATCCCATTTCTTCATTGCTTTGCAACTTTTATAAACTGAAAATCCACTGAATTGTATTTCAAATTTCATGTGCATTTCCTAGTATGCCTCTCCTGAGAGATGCCCTTTGCAAGCATTTTCGTCTTATTTAATGCTACACTGAACATTTTCCCCACTACTACTATGCACATTTTTTCTGTGCACATCTTCTTAATAAACACATTTGGGAGAAGTTCAGCTATTTACACTGTAAAATTCTGAGAAGTGTGAACATTGTGGAATGATGGTGTTCCACTTCAGATGTCGCCTCAGGAACGAAGAATTTAAATAAATAAATAAATAAAATAAAAGATCATATCAAAATGCAGATACTGCAAACAGAAAAAAGCATTAATGTAAGGACACCTATGCTTTTTTCTTCTTAGAACCCTACTACTCTCTTACTTTATAAAATGATAAGATATTTTTATACCCTAAGCTTGTAGGAAATGTGCAAGTTGTGTAGGAGTTGCTCTAGCACACCAGATGACTGAAGACTCCTATCCTCAACTCTTAATAGATTTATTTCCACCTTAAGTGTCTATATATATGTCTCACACATATGAGTTTTTCACAAATTTCCATGTACATAATTTTATATGCCAACTGCCAGGATATAGAAAGGGGTGTATTGCTACCAGGGATGTGAATTTTAGATTATTATTTTTTGAACTACAGATCCCATAATTGCTCCTTCTTATAGGCCACCTGCTGGACTCAGATTTTGCAGACATCTAATTTGTACTCCCTCTTCAACCCATGAAGCTGCTATGCTCCACACATTAGATAGGCACGACTTCTTGATTAAAAAGGAAGCTTAATTGTTTTGACCTTTTCCCTCTTGCTGCGTTTGTTTTTGTTATTGATACTGTATTACCATAGCTCTGTAAGCCACTCTGAGTCACCACAAAGTGGTGAGTGGGTGGCTATATAAATTTAATTTTAAATTATAAATCCAATGCTTCCTGGGAAGCTTTCTTTTCAAACAGGAATTGTGGGATTTGCAGTTCCAAAGCTCCAGAACATACATTCCCAACTGCTACCTGTCCAATGCAGCAAGAGCACAGTCCTGCTTCACCAACAAAGAAACAGTGGTGTGGCAATAAGAAAAGTCCCAAATAACAAATGGGAGTTCACAGATAAGGCTTAGATATAATTTGCTACTCTGTAAGCAACAGGTAAGAGTGGAGAATGTGCTTCTGTCTGTCTCTAACTCCCAGACACTGTTAGCAATTGGCTGAGCAATATTTACCCACTATACCCAGTGATGGGCCAAAAAAAAAAAAACTACCACACTGTGGGTGTGGCCAACTCTGTGGGTGTGGCCAAGTGACCAGGTGGGCATGGTTAAACTGCTGTATTTTACTCTTTAAAGGAAAATTAGAGCATTGAAGTGTAATTGCTAACTAATATACCTATACCAACTGCCAGGGGAAGAAGAAGCCAGGGCAGGATGAGGACCTTGCCACCCCTCCCCCTGTGCCTATACCAACTGCCAGAGGAGGAAGAAGCCAGGGCAGGATGAGGACCTTGCCGCCTCTCCCCCTGTGCCTATACCAACTGCCAGGGGAGGAAGAAGCCAGGGCAGGATGAGGACCTTGCCGCCTCTCCCCCTGTGCCTATACCAACTGCCAGGGGAGGAAGAAGCCAGGGCAGGATGAGGACCTTGCCGCCCCTCCCCCTGTGCCTATACCAACTGCCAGGGGAGGAAGAAGGCAGAGCAGGATGAGGACCTTGCCGCCCTGTGCCCACTCCAACATATTGCATTGTACTGTATTGTAATGTAATGTATTGTCTGTAAGCCGCCCTGAGTCGCCACAGCGAGTGGGCGGCAATATAAATTTGAACTAATAAATAAATAAATAATGGTCTGACGAAGTGGACTCAATCCACAAAAGTTCACATTAAAATACAGCATAAAAAAGCTCACATTAAAATACAGCATTAAAATGAATTGAAAATTAAACATATTAAAATACATTAAAACTAAATACGTTAAAATACATTAAAAATTAAATACATTAAAATACATTCACACTAACATTAAAATACAGCAGTCACTCAATTGCCCCCTCGCTTGTACCTCATCCCCCCCACTCCCAGGCTGGTACCTACCTTCCAGGCAGAACGGATGCCATACTGTACCACTCTGGTGGTGGCACCTGCCCCACTGTTGCCACCCGTGCTGTGCTTGCTGCCACCTCAGTCGCCATCTCTGCCACCGCTGCCACTGCCACCCACACCGTGGCACTTCCAGGCTCAGCTCAGCCAGTGAACCTGGTGCTGACCACCCCCCCCCCCCCAGGCTTGGGTTTGTATGGTGCATGCAGAGATCTGCCTCAGCATCTGTGTGAGAGCATGGGACGGCCCCTCTCCATGCTGTCACACATGCATGACTACAGATCTCACGCAGGCGCTAAGGCAGATCTCTGCACACATTGCACAAACCCAAGCTAGCCAGGGGGCTTTCAGTGGCAGGCACTGGTGAGCCCAGTGCCCCTCCCCCCGGCAGCTTGGGTTTGCATGGTGCATGCTGAGATCTGTCTCAGTGCCTGCGCACAGATATCTACAGCCATGCATGCATGAGTGCATGGAAAAGGGCCTCCACGTGCTCTCATGCAGGCACCGAGGCAGATCTTTGCAGACACTGCACAAACCCAAGCAGGCTACGAGGACACAATGTCCGATAATGATGGCGGCGGCGGCGGTTTTGTGGCCACCCGAGCCACACAGCTACTGTTTCCTCCAGGCCAGCTGGCTGAGGGAGTGTAAGGCAAATGCACTGAGGCAGATCTACGCATGCAAACCCAAGCTGGCAGGGGGATTTTCAGTGGTGGGCACTGGCCCCATGACCTGTGGGCAGGTGGCTGTGGCCTTCCAGACATTTTACTACCAGTACACATGTACCGGAGCATACCAGGAGCAGCCCACCACTGACTATACATAAGAGATCTTGAGATCCTTCCTGATTTTTTCATTTCATAACCATCTGTCTACTTCTTCATTTTCTGCTCTATGAAGATTGATGTATGGATATGTAGCTTTATACTATGTAAAATGGAATAAAAGATACATGTATGCCTTTGATTTAAAAAAAGGTCAATTTTCCTTTTCAAAAGGAGGAGGTGGGATGGGACCTGTTTTTCTGTGTGCCAAAAGGAAATAATAAAATTCCAAATTCCTCCAACAGGTTCTACACACTTTTTTCTGGAATGGTTCCTTCATTATAGTAGCCCCTAGGTGGTTATTTACTCTTTCACACTGGCTCAGCTACAAGACAAAAGCCAGACATGGATATACTCAGATGGCTGCAAAGACATGCAACTGGGCCTCATCATAACGTGTAGCTTAAATGGAAGCAATCTCCCTTAGAGTGACATATGTGTCTGCTGGGGAATCGCTAATGCTCAGCTCCAAAAAGCAGAAGCCATACAACTGTCCCAGAAAGATCATGGATCAGAGCTGGGCTGGAAAGCATTTCCCCATACATCGTATGATCACTGGGAAATAGATTGCACTGAGCTGTTCCACAAGCTATCCAAATTGCTATCTCTTTTCCCATGTGATCACACTCTCAGTCAGTACAATTTTGCATTTTAAGTGCATTTGTGGCTGTTTAAGGAAAGCGTCTGCCCAAACACCCTTTAAAATGACATTCCATTTTGCTGTTATTCAAGAATAGTATCACCTTGGGACCTCCACTGCAGTATAAAGTTCTGCACATTATGACACTGTACTACTCATAACTAAGCAGACTAGTGGATATAAATGTACTGCAATTCTATAGATGTCAACTGAGAAGCAAGTTCCAGCAGAATAGCTTACAAGCATTCCAAGCATAGCTCAGTTCTATGCATGAAGGCTATTGCCTTATGTCAGCTTGCTGGCATTTAAATCAAAGCAAAGTTTTATGCATGTCTATTCAGGACCCAGGGACTTTGTGTTTAAGATGTCCAGAAGGGCACCAGGTCAACAGTTTGTGATCCGAGTGCTGCATGATGGAGTAAATGCCCATCATCTGTCCCAGCTCCTGCCAACCTAGCAGTTTGAAAAGAACAAATAGCACGTAGATAAATAGATACCACTTTGGTGGGAAAGGTGACAGTGTTCTGTGTGCTCTGATGTCTGGTCATGTCTACCACCTGACCATGGAAATACCTTTGGCTGTAAACGGAGATGAGCACTGTACCCTTGAGTCAGGCACAACTGAGTTTTGAGCAAAGGAGACCTTTACCTTTACTCAGGATAGAGCTCTCCTCCCATACAACAGATGTCAGGCATAAAATCACACTTCACAGTTACAGTCAGGGTATTAACTCAGTGACTTTTACAAGCACAGTTATGTGTTATTTTCAATTGAGTTTGGGTAAACACTTGTTTGTTTTCTGTAGCATAGCTCAATGATATCAGTCTGAAAAACTGACATTGATCCTTCAAAACTAACATTAAAATATAGCCGTTAGTCTTTCAGGTGCCACAATGTTTTTGTGTCTATTTTGTTACGTTTTGCTTTGTTTCTGGTCTAATATGCTTACACAGACCAACATGGCTACTACTCTGAATAGCTCAATGGGTTGAGTACCTAACGTTAGAAGTTTAATTTCTCATTGTTTCTCCTGAGAGAAAAAGAGCCTTGGGCAAGCTGCACATTCCCAGAGCACTCATAGCAGAAGGGAATGGTAAACCACTTCTATGTATTCTATACCTAAAAATACCTCTGGAAAGTGTTTGCCATGAATTGGAATTGACTTGGTGACACACGTTATAAATTATTAACATACCAGCAGTGTAGAAACAGTTACCGTCATGTTACTGGGAGAAAAGAAATAGCTCTCTTCTTCCTAAATTAAGCTATGCACATAGCCATGCCATGTGAGTCCCAGTATAAGACCACTTACATTCAAGGTCTAAAATCATATAGCTTCACTCCTGATTTTTAGAAGGAAAAACAACCAATTCCTAGATTTTCAGATTACCTAGCTCACCTCCCCATTTTATTGGTCTTTTACATCAAAATTTCTTCCCCATCAGAGCTTTATGTTAAACACAAGGCTTTATGTTCTGTGTGCTGTAGATAAGAACCCAAAGTGTAACACATGAGCCTGCCAGTATGACATATTATCTGACAGAATCTGAAGAACCAGGTGCTGTTTTGTTAATGCCAGGACAGCAACAGGCTCTGTTATATTCACTCTCTTTCTTGAGACCATCTTGATTGCTATAAAATTGCTTTTAAAATGGCACCAATTTATATTGTAGGTGAAGAAGAAATGCTCCAGGAAAAGGAAATTTCACCCATTAAAGTCTATTTTGTTCAACTATTCAGACGAAGCCACGGAGAACTTCAGATAAACACCCCTACTATAACATGCAGCAATTATGCTATAAAACTGTCTTTTTGTGAAGTCTTGTTTAAAACAAAGTGTTATTCTTATATGTAGCATGGGGATATCCCTTTGGATGCAGAATATATTCTCCTTCAAATCCTTGTTCTAAATGATAATTATGTGTATATTATTTAAGAGTTGTCATGTATCATCAAGTTTTCAAAAATCACCCTCCATAGAATGAGGATCTCCATTGGCAAGGGGAAGTTTGTGTGTCCACTGGAACTCTGGCACAGCACTGGGGCTTTGTACTGCATTTCGCAGTGGCTGCGAATTCCAACCATCTTCAAGCTGCTGGTCACAGGCAAGCTCAGCATCCAATGTCTTGGCTGTTTTGCAGGCTGATCATTCAGCCTACTATGGGTTACTGTAGGTACTTCCTGAAAATAACTTTTTTGCAAGTTATTTTTCATGGGGTTTTTTTCTTTTGTCCCCCACTATTCGTCTTTTCTATGTGTCTGTTTTGTTTATTGTGACATCGGTTATATTGTTTCCTCTTTAAAAGATGCACTAAACCAGGGATCTGCAAACTTGGCTCTCCAGATGTTCTTGGACTTCAATTCCCAGAATTCCTGATCAGCAGGCATACTGACTTGGGCTTCTGGTAATTGAAGTCCAAGAACACCTGGAGAGTCAAGTTTGCAGATCCCTGCACTAAACCACTTGTCATAAATTATCACTGTGATAATGGAAGCCTTGCCACTGGCAGGTGGAAACAGATTGTAGTTCCCAGAAGTGGACCAGGGGGCACTATGGCTGGTATGTTGTGCTATTGTGCAGCAGAGCAAATCAACACTTTACAAGGCAATTCTAAAAATGGAAGATACCCAAACTAAAAATCCAGCACACTTTGTCCTGCTAGCAAAACACAGTGCAACTATTGTGTCATTTCCTTGCATTTTGAATTGTGGTTATAGAAACACATTCATAAACTGGAGCTTTTTAGAATATCTGAATAGTAGTTAGGGTGGTTGGCCTGTGGGGAAAGGACCTAGGTTTGAAACTCACCCTCAAATATGAAATCCTAATAATCGAAGAATTTGCACCAACGAAATCAGAATTCCTTAGCGTAGTCTACCTTATGATACCCAGTGTGGTGTAGTGGATCGAGCGATTGACTAGGACGTAGGAGGTTTGGGTTCAAACCCCCATGGAAACTCACTGTAGGTGTGGAACTAGGAATACCACTTATATCTTACCACGAAAATCCCATTTGGGTCATTATAATTAGGTTCTGGATCGAAAGCACATAACAACAAAAATCTACCTTGTGTGAATGTTTGTTTAACTGTATATTGAGATATCCTTATTGTTATTCATATATTGTGCATACACAGATATCAGTCTAATTTCAAATTAGAGCCATGGTCAATTTAAAAAAAAACTACTCTCTTCTCATTGGGTATTCATAACTTCATCATGGAGTGACTATATCAATGGGATTTTACTGAGAAGTAATAAGCAATAAAATCTGGCTTTCAAACTTTTTAGATTGTTTTCCTCTATTTTATTTTCTGTTGGTATAATATTTTATTGGAACTAATTTCTTATAAGTAGTTTCCATACTATGATTGCATTTTTATATCAAATCTGTAACAAGGGTTTGAAACATTCATAATGGTAGCTCATTACACCAGTTGATGGAAATAAAACTTTGGTCTCTTTTGTTCTATACAAAATACTGGAAGAAAGTGGTAGAACCAAATATATAAATTGGGCCCCATAATGGTGCCCTGACTCATCACATTGTGAAGACAGCATTAGAAAATCGGGGAGAGGACCTACCCTGTGCAACAATTGCCATGCTTTTTAGCATATGCAATATTCCCGTTGCTCCTCTCACATAGCTCAGGCATTTTTCAAAATATATATTATTTAAAACATATCTTCTTCTTCTTCAGGTGCTGTATCCATTCCAGATTTTGGCTATCATCACAGTGATAGTCTTTCTGTTCTTAACTTCTCAGAGCAGTTCTTCCAATGAGGAAAAAATACCAACAATTTTTAAAAGTTTACTCATTTATTTGAAGTGTACTGGAAAATATGTCACAAAAAGCCAGAATCTTGCTTGCAGTGGGTGATTGTGGCTAATAATTAAGGTGACATATTTGTCTGGGTGCAGGCCAAGTTACATAGTTGAGATAATGCTACAGCTTACACAAGCCTTATGTGAATACCAGTATGATTAATTAATTACAAAGCACTAAAATGTATCATAATAGAAGCACAACTGTATGATTTATTTTTCTTTGAATGAGATGTTTACAGGTAAAAACCAACAATGTGACAGAAAAGTGCTATTTCACTGTGGCTACCCTACCTTTTAAATCTTGCCACCATATTGTCTTCCGGCTGCAGCAAAATGATTTCATGGCTGTATAAATGAATGATCTACTGGATGTGCATAAAGTGAAAAGCATCACCAATTTACTAAGGGTGTAGGAAAACCCTTTTGAGCAGTTTTGGTCACATGTAGGAAGCAAGAGAACCCTTACTCAGTTCCAGAAATCCAAGGATAGTTTCTCAGGATTAGCAAGCTACCCAGCAATACCAAGGACATTGCTTGTTCTAAAAATCACAGTTACATACGAGAAGTCTTCATATTTTTTTCTCATATTCCTTGCCTCTTATAAAGAAATAATGTGAATGCCTTCTCACAAGGACATCCCACAGAATTAAGAGGGACTTACTTTGAACGTAGGCAAACAGACAGGATACCTGTAGGCTAACAGACTGGATACCAAGGAACCACAAAAGATTGTCCAGAGATGGAAACAGATGGTTAAGGATAGAACATTATGGATTTCGGTTGATTTGCCCTTAAATAGATAAGGGAAGACAAATTAATATTGGGTTGCATTACTTTGAACAGTAGACCAGTTCTAGTCTGTGTTGGACTACTTTTTCAGTTTCAATAACATCAGGTGTAGTCATAAATTTGAAATGTTTGAAGTGGTAACCATGTTAGTCTGTGCAAGCATATCTGAGAATAAATATAGCAGAACAGTCAAAAAAGAAGACAAAAAATATTGTGGCACCTTGAAGACTAACTCCTGTATTTAATTGTGAGCTTTCATGGGGTCTGATGAAGTGGACTTGGTCTCCAAAAGCTCAAAGTTAAATACAGGAGTTAGTATTTAAGGTGCCATAACAATGTTTGTTTGTTGTTGTTTTGATGTTCTGTTTTATTTACTTTCAGATAGTAATAAATTTGACATGCTTGGATGTAATTTGGGCTGTAATATATTTTCTTACTTTGAGGCAGACCCAATACTCAGGTAGAAGTATTTCCAACATCCTTGAAGATACCAAAATGTGGATCTAGAACCTTCTGGGCACAAAGCAAATGGTACTGCCTAGTGCTACATCGACATGTAGTTATTATTTTATTGCTTCAGAAGGTGGTATTTTGCTAATCTTTTTGAACTATATTTCAAATGATATTTCATAAGGATTAGGAGTACAACAGAGTTTTATTTAAATAGGCTTACTATTGAGCTAAACATAAAATGTTCATTAAGATATGAGTCTCCTGTTTCCAAACTATTCTCAGCTTGCTTTTGCCCTTACTGCTACATTTATTTAAATTAATCACTAAAGATGCCGAGAACACCTACATTATACGAAAGCTGATCGCACTGCTTTCACAGACATTGCCTTATTTGTGTTTTAATAGAGTTGATCTCAATACCCCTATATTTTATGAAATACAAATGACACAATTGTTTATTTTAAAAAATCAGACTATACCACAGGCTATGTTATTGTTCGTTGGATTTTCCCCTTGTCTAAAATGAATGTTAACAAGTAATAAAAATTGGAAATAAATAGCAGTAAATAAGAACAAACCTCTGTTTTCCTTTATCACAGTTCACTGTCACAAAAGTAGGGGTGAGGTTAAGCATTCCTGTGGTCCAGATGGGTAAAGGAATGCATTTTTGTTTCCAAGGCAATTTAACAATGCTAATAATTGTTTGGCATCATGTCAATTCTGACTTATGGCAACTCTTTTCAGGTTTTGTTTAAGGTAGAGAATACACATAAGTAGTTTACTATTCCCTTCTTCTAGGGACACCATGGGACTCTTCAGTTTGCTCACAGCTGAATGAGCTGGCTCTTTTCTTTCGATGTACAGTGGGGAATTTTATTCCTAACCTTTGTTTCTGCCACCAGATATAAACCATTGAGTTTTCTAGCCCACCCAAGGCAACTGAAATAATGGTTTTTATCTGCACAGAGCCAAAGCAGACATTTTAAAGACATACTATGCAATTCTGCATCAACATCATTTAAAAAACAAATATTATTAAAATCTTGACTGGTATTATATAACAGATACACATTTTAGCCAAAAACCTAAGTATAAGTTAAACATTGGTCTAGTATTGTATGTATGCTGTTTCTAATATTGCCAATTTTTGCAGCTCTGATGGTGTTCTTTCAGATGTCTTCAGCTGAATATAGCATTTTATGAAATTCAGCAGCATTTTCCCAAGATATTTGATGATTACGGGGTCCTCTGAAATGAGTTCCATCCACAACCAAGATATTTTTGACAGGTTTATATCGTTTTTAATTTTTTCCATTTTCTTATCTTTGACTCTGGTATCACGATAATGTGGTCCATTCTTTCATCCATTTCTCCTCCTCTCCCCTCCTTTCCTAAAGAGAGCATGTAAGATATCTAATGGGAAATAAGGGACTTTAACACCTCCTCAATTTGTTATAATTGCCGCTCCTGCCCTAGTATTTTGCTGTATAAATTTCTAAATGATGGTTCACGTTTAGAACCATAACATATGATAGGGAACTATATGTTCATTATATGTTCTCTAATTTGCTGAGCTTAGTCAAATTAAAAATTACATTGAAGGGAGAAACTGTTGTGCTCTGAGCAGTGGCTGCTAATAGTAGAGGAAAATGTAGGATTAAATATATGAGGGGCAAAAATTCTGTTCTTATCTAAAAAAACTGAGAGAGAAAAAATCAACTTAAGATGCAGCCATACCCCAGTAACTGAGCTCTTTTCCCTGTGAAAGACAAACTAGTTTTGTCATATCATTTGTCACATGCATTATATAGCTATTTGAAACAAATAAAGTTCTGATCTGACATGCATTGCCCACAAATGGTCACATGTAGCAACTGGTTGGTGAAGGGAAAGATTTATTTATTTCCAAATCCTGAAAATTGATTTTTCCAAAGAATTAGTTGCAGTTATAATTCCAAATTCCAGGCAATAGTAAATTGTTATTTTAAAAATACAAATATGAGTAAGAGTGTTCTTTCTCAACTACTGTTTTCAATTTAGTTTATTTGTATCTAGTCCTCAAACTGTTAGAAAGGATAACCTTCAAATACAGATGTGTGACCAGGTAATCCTGTTGATTATATGCATGGGTGTAAGAAGAATACTGTAACTCACAAATTGCTCCTAGTAAAGGAGATACCACTTATCTTTACTTTTCATTCAAAGTCACATGATTGACACCAAAAAGAAATCCAAACTGCAGCTCATCTATTTCTTTTTTGTGTCAATCACGTGACTTTGAATGAAAAGTAAAGATAAGTGGTATCTCCTTAACTAGGAGCAGTGATGGGATGTAACAGGTTCTCACCAGTTCTCCAGAACCGGTAGTAACTTTTCCCAGTGTCCTGGAGAACCGGTAGCAGCTTTTGGGGGGAACCACCTTCAGGGCTTACCTTTTCACTGGTTCCCCCACTGCCCATGTGCGCCAAGCACTTGGTGTGCATGCACGCCTACAGTGCTTGGCGCGTATGCATGGCTTCCTTGCTGTTCTCCCAAGCGGGGAGGAAGAAGAAAAGCTGCTAGCCTGAAGCTCCCTATAGCTTGCTCCCCACGGTAAGTGACTGACCTTTGGATGTGATGTGTCTGTGTGTATTTTAATATGTACTTAATACCTTTACCTATATTGACGTACTACCACAGTTCCTAAAAAGGCCTGGTGGCCTGGCTTGGTGTTTTTAAACAAAGTCTTTGAGTTACCTCATCAATAAGCTACACGTGTATTGTTCCAATTGCTGTTCCAATTGGAGAACCCTTAAGGAGGTACAGCTGTTTTACATTTACATTAAGGGATATTATCCTAGAGAACTGGTTAGGCAAAGACTTAGTACCTAATTTCTTTAACTGTTGAAAAGTTGAAAAGTGCCAAAATGAAGCCATCTTGTGGTGAGTTCATTCTGTAGTTCCTTCCATCTGACCTAGTGTGAGAAAGATTAGCCAGAATAAGCTTTAAGCTCTGGTTTAAAAGCTCTAGTTGATTTGTGTTTGGGTTGGGTGTTTGGGTGGGTGGCTGTATTTTAATGTATTTTTTATTTTATTTATTCATTTAATTAATTTATTTATGGGTTTGTGTTGTGGGTGGGTGGCTTGAGGGTGTGCGTGTGTGCTTATTTTTATTTTATTATCATTTTTATTATTTTGTATTATTATTTTTATTTGGCCCCACCCATGACATCATGACATCATGATGTTAGCTCTGCCCACACTGTGATGACATCCCACCACTGACTAGGAGCAATTTGTGAGTTACAGCATTCTTCTTACACCGGTGCATATAATCAACCGGATTACCTGGTCACACATTTATTACAGCCTGGAAATTGGTATTATAACTGCAACTATGTTATGTGGTATACAGAACTGACACTTTAAAAGTCAGAAAAGCACTGAATAGACAAAGAGAGTATTATCATTTGAAATAGATCTTTTAGTGTTAATTACCACAGATACACTTACAATACAAAATACAATTACCTGGGAGGCAGCGGCCGTAGATCGCCCACAAAAACCATGGTCAACAAAAAATCATGGTTAAACTGTGCAAAGGGTGAAGCTGTTTTCTCTAAGTTACATGTTAACATATAGTCACATCTTCATTATTGAGGATAAAACAAACAACTAGTATCTGCAACTAGTAACTTCCCCTTTCTGACCAAGAGCTAAATCCACCCAGTTCAGGTTGACAGGCAAGCTATGATGCTTGTGATTTGGGGTTGTGTATCAGTGGTGGACTACAAAAATGTTTACTACCATACTGTGGGTGTGGTATGGTGGGTGTGCCCAGGGGAAAACCCCTGCGTTGCATCCAAATTTTGTTGTTGTTCAGTCGCACAGTCGATTCCGACCCTCTGCGACCCCATAGACCACTGTCCGCCAGGCACTTCTGTCCTCCACCATCCTCCTTAACTCGCTCAGCTCTGTGCCCATTGCGTCCACAATACCATCTAGCCATCTCATTTTTGGCCGCCCCCTTCTTCTTTTGCCTTCCACCCTTCCCAGCATCAAGGCCTTCTCAAATGAATCTTCTCTTCTCATTTGATGTCCAAAGTACTTTAGCTTCATGTTTACAATTTGACCTTCTAAGGAGCAGTCATGGTTGATTTCTTCTAAGATTGACCTACAGTATTTGTTCTCCTCGCTGTCCAGGGGACTCTCAAAACTCTCCACCAACACCACATCTCAAAGGCATCTATTCTTCTGCGCTCAGCTTTCCTAATTAGCATCCAAATTAGGACTACAGTGGTACCTCGTTTAAAGAGCATAATGCGTTCCACAGGACTGCTCTTTAAGCGAGTTTGCTCTTTAAGTGAAACACCATTGTAAATGACCAATTTGGGGGGGGGGGATTGCAAACCCCGATTTATTTGTTAAGTGAGTTTTTGGTTGGATTTATTTGTTAAGCGAAGCGAACATTCAGAGAAAATTCTGCTCTTTAAGCGAGTTACTCTTTAAGCGAAACGCTCTTTATGTGAGGTTTGGCTGTACTTCATTTCAAAACATGGATGGGAGGAGCTGGCCAAAATTTCTGCTACCGGTTCTGGTGAACTGGTGCGAACCTGCTGATGCTCACCACTGTTGTGTATCCAGCAACATATTTCATAAGCAATGTGCTCAAAATGTGCCTTTCCCATGAAGGCCTGTGAATGTATGCACAAAGACAGAAGGAAACAGGGGAATTTGGAGAGAGTTTGACACAGAAAAAAAGTATATGTACTATATTCATTAATAATTCATTCATTTATTTAGTAAACAGTTTGTAAGCATTGTTTTGATACACATTTTTCTGAGGAGTCAAGAAGGAAATGTGCATCTTTTAAGAAAATATATGCCAGTCTCAATTTTTTTTTCTGCAGCCTATTCACAATTCTTATTCTTAAGTAAGCTACTTGTTAGGAGGCTTGACTTAGTAGTACATTAACACTGCAAAGTAATTACAGTCAGATATCAATCAGTATCATTAAAATAACAGTTACATTAAGTGAAGGTAAAACCATTGATAAATATGACCTATTATTAGGCATGGGATAACTTCAAATGGTTTGCACATATTTTCACATCCTTACTGCATGATGTCAGCATGATGATGAACCCTGGAGAGTAAACTAAGCTGGGAAATACCCAACACTGATATCGATTTTATTAATGTGGTTTTAAAAAACAATGAGAGATTATGATGTTCATTGTACCAAATAGAGATGCAATAGGAATATGACCTTCACTCATTATGTTGCTAAGATATATTTTCCATATTTTCTCCAACACTCCTTTATCATAATAGCTTAACTGAACCAGGATCATATACCATTTCCATATAGTGATTGTCACTGAAATTTCACAGTTGCCCCAATAACTGTGATGAAGCTCTCTGTTCAACTATGATACAATGTGCTTATGAATGTGTATTTTTAGGATCTAATACATTTGAAATATAGAATTTAAAATTTAAATAATAATTGTTTGCCATCGAGTTGATTACAGTACAGTAATACCTCGGATAGCGTTTACCTCGGATAATGCTAAAATCGCATAACGTTAAGTAATCCGGGGGGGGGGGGAGAATTGCATCGAATAACATTAAGGTCCTATGGGATGGATCGGATAACAAAAAGCCTGTGTGGCTACAATGTATCTCTATGGAGCTTTAACGTTATCTGATGCATCCCATAGGATTTTAACATGCATCGGATAACACTAAAAATTGGATAACACCAGGACTTGTGGAACCAAATTTTAGCGTTATCCGAGGTTTTACTGTATTATTTATTTATTTAGATTTATATTGCCGCCCACTCACCGAGACGACTCATATATATGGTGAACCTTTCCAGGACTTTCTAGTTTGAGAATACTCAGAAGTGGTTTACCATTCCTTTCCTCTGGGGGCACCTTGGGACTATGCAGCTTGCTCAAAGCTACATAGGATGGCTCTTCTTCTTGGAGGCACAATAGTGAAAAGGACCCCCAATTTCTCAATCCGTAGACAGATATCTAAACCACTGAGCTATACTTATTTCTAAATTTGAATTTAAAATGTGTGGCACACATTTAATAGGGATGGATGAGTTCATTTCCAGTACTTCTCTGCTCTGCATGAGTACATGCACAAGTCAATTCCATCTAACTTCCATATTAATATACAAAAAATCAATCTACTTGAAAATTCATTCATATTTCATTAGTTCATATATTTTATCAATCAATTAACTATATGTATAATCTGCATGATTATACATATACAGTAATACCTCAGATAACATTAGTATCAAATAACACTAAAATCGTATAACATTAAGCAATCTGGGGGGAAGAATTGCATCGGATAACATTAAGATCCTATGGGATGCATCAGATAACAACCGCTAAAGCCTGTGTGGTTACAATGTATCTCTATGGATCCCATAGGATTTTAACATGCATCGGATAACACTAAAAATCGTATAACACCAAGACTTGTGGAACCAGGTTTTAGTGTTATCTGAGGTTTTACTGTACCATTAATCCAGAAAAAGTGTTTTTAAATCTGCATAAACATTTATGTATACACAAATAGGTAGACAGAATGGCAAGTATTCATCTACTATTCCACAACAGTTTGCTCCAAGAAAACCTTGGTGAGACCTATTTAAATAGGAGGAACTCAATATCATTGCTCTGGTACATCTGAGACTCAGTTAAGTAGAATCAGATAAACTGCCTAGGATGATACACATTTAGGGGGCCCGAGACACTCAGACTGGTTTACCTTCCAATTTCACATCCTCAAAGTCAGGAGCAGTTCTGAATGGATGCCTAGATCAGAAGGTATAGGGAGCTTTGATTGTGTGAAGGCTGTCTTCCTTAAGCCCAGTTGAGAAGCAGCAAGAACCAATATATACCAGCTGTAAAATTGCTTTATTAGTAACACTTGAAGGAACACTTTAGCTAGCTTACCCACTTGAAACTTGTTTGCATCTTTGTTTTCTTTTTGGAAGGACTTTTGCTTTCCCATTTATAACTCCCTATCATTACTAGTAAGATAACCCCAGGCATAAAATAATTGTAGGAAGAGGATGCAGCAAACCTGTTTGTGTTTTTGTGTGGGTTTTTGTTTTGTTTTGTGGTCTTGACATGCTCTTTTTTGTAAAGTTTGATTTATAAAGCAGACAATACTGCCTAGTCCTAGATTGTCTTCACTGTGAGTTTCAGAGACTTTCCATACCCACAATGGTAATTTTTTAAATGGCATTGGTATAAAATAGCACCAAATTAAAAAAAGGATTAACTTTACACTATCCCAATAACACCTTCTTCATGTTTGATTGCATTTATCTTTATTTATCATGTACACAGGCTGATCTGTTTCTGTTTCTGTTGAAAGAGAAGCTGAAATTAAGCTAATCTTTCCTATAGAATGAAATATTTTGCTTAGAAATTGGAATATATGGTAATCAATTAAAAAACCAGTCTTGTCCATTTTTTCTACAGATTGATATAATTCCTTTCTGGGGAAATGCAGCTAATTTTGCACTATGATAAGCTCTGTATGAACAAGCTAGCAGAGAGAAAATTATGAGTGAAATAATAAGTAGGCTTTTATATGGAACCTCCTGCCAATTGAACTGCATCTCTAGACAAAGTTGCTGCCCTTTAGGAAAGGGTTAAAGACATGGCTGGCAGGGAAGGTGTGGAGCACCAGAGATGTGGTAACCCCAGGCAGCAGGCTAATTTAGTAAAATACTCTCTCTCTCTTTTAATCTTTTAATTTTTTGTTAGTGCTGTTAATGTTTATCACTTTTAATTGTGACTAGTCTTTGTGTTATGTGAGCCACCCAGAATCTTCGGAGTTGGGTAGCAATACATATTGGAATAAATAAATAAATAAATAAATTTTTTGCTAAATAAAATGTAACCTTTTTTTCCAAAATGGTTTGAAGCTCAGATGTAGAGTTCAAACAATGTGGTTGAAATAGCAAAAGTTCTCTCACACTGTATCAGATTTTATTGTAAATGAACTTTCTGCCCTAGAGAAATGCCCAGTTGAGATTAATATTTTACTCCCTTTACTGTCACCGTTCTTCATAGTTTTAGGCAGAAATTGGCCCAGCCATAACTGAAGATGCCAAGGACTGGATCTGGGACCTGTTGCATGAAAAGCATGTGTTCCACTACTAAGTTACGGTCCTTAACAGAGAAATGAATTTGCAGACTGTTGAAGTTTGCAGTGAAAGAGAAGAACAACAGGCAGTGCGTTTCCTAAGGCTACACCAAGTTTCATTTAATTTTATTAACTGAATTACATGGGCACTGGAGACCTCTTGGCTGCCCGAGGCAGATATATAAAAAGAGACATAAACAAAAATACTCTCTTGCCAGACATATTATGGTCTATGTTTCATTCGCGTTGTTTCACCAATAATCTGAATTTATTTCAGTGATTACATGACCAGAATAGATAGGGCAAATTAGAAAGAAAGGACTGTTTTTCCTAATAAAAAGCAGCAAATCCAGATTTGCCCTCCAGTTTATGTGTGAAAAGGAAACCAAAGTTCCCTGGGGTCGTATCTATGATATTTCTGTCTCTGGCATGCAACATTTGCTTTTCTACATGTTATTTTTTGTTGGGCACTTAAGGACACCTCAAACCTTTCAAAACTGTGTGCGTCATGTCTGAAACAGTTCAAAGTCAAAGCACTCGATGACCACACTAACCTATGAAAACGGGTATAGGAAATTACCATCAATCCCCATCCTCAGAAGCATGGTAGTGTTCTGTAATATATATTCATCGCATTCATTTCCTACTGATTCTTCAAGGGCTACAAAGCCATGGAAATGGGATTCATCCCATGACATTTTTAAGAATTCTCTCCATTGGGATGAAGCAAAGATGCTGTGTAATTTGCTTCCTGTACTTATTTTCATGCTTTCATGCAAACTGAATCGAAAGGTGAATTCATTAACATGTAAAGTTCATCTAACTGGCTGGCTGCCTAGCTCAGTGATTCAGGTATCTGACTGCAGGGCTGGAGGTTGAGATTTCAATTCCCCATTGGGTTTCCCCAGAGAACAGTCATCCAGTGTACCTTTGGCAAGCTGCACAGCACAAGGATACCACCAGAAGAAGGGAATGGAAAACTAATAATGTGTATTATCTATCTAGAAATCCCTGGAAAGGATTACGAGGAATCAAAATGGGTTCACGAGCATACAATTACTATTTGTTCATAGAATTAATCAAAATGTAGAGATTGGAGGTTAATATTAGCATTGTGGTGGCTGAAGTGTAAGGTCAGAGTTCGATTCCTGAGTACTGTATGATGGAGTGAGCTCCCATCTCTGTCCCAGCTCCTGCCAACTTAGCAGTTCAAAAGCAAGAAATTACAAGTAGAAATTACAAGGTACCACTTCAGTGGGAAGGTAAACAGTGTTCTGTGCACTCCGGTGTCTAGTCATGTCTGCCATGTGTCCACAGAAATGTCTGAAGATGCAGACAACACTGGTTCTTTGGCTATAAACAGAGATGAGCACTGAACCCTAGAGTCGGATACATCTGGCTTTAGAGCAAGGGCAAGCTTTAATCAGGCTACAGCTATAATTATTGTGCTTCATCCTTTTCTAGAATCATGGGAACAAGTAGACACATATTGCAAAGTTTGGGTCAGAGACTTTTTGGATTATCATGTTAGATCAGCCCTGACAGGAGCAAGAGGCATGTTGGTTGTACTCGACCTGTTGACAGTTTTTAACACAATTAACCAGGGTTTGTAAATAATTTGATACTTTAAATTTATCTCTTACTTGTGTGAGTGTTTTATAAACTATGATGTCAGTAGTGTAACATTTTAATAGAATTATAACATTTTATTGCAAGTTTAGCAAGGATTTCCCCTCCATGAAACATCTTTGTTTATTTGATCTTGGAGGTTTATTTCTCATGTTAATTCTCCTGACTTGTAATTGAAAGGCTGGAGGTTGACTCTAGCCTAGCATTTTTAAAAAAGTCTTCCAATGCTTAGAATCATAAAACTAAATATTGAGGAGTTGGTTTAAATTCTTCTGAGTTATGATATGACTTAAATTATATACCATGACATGCCAAGCAACACTTACATGCACGATATACAGTAAATTTAAGACACCCTCCTACAGATGACTTTTGTTTGCTTGGAAGTTCTTTCTCAAATTTTGGAATTTCTACTGCTTAACTGAACACTTACAATCTATGGTTTGTTCAGGTTATAGTTAAAGGATGTGAAACATATTTAATATTTTTACAAAATATAACCTGCCCATTGATTAACTCTTTTCAATACAGTGTCCTTATGGTGATGTATCTGATTTTTGAGGGGAAAAGTCTTTCATTATTTGAATTCATCGTTGTAAGTGCAGCACTTTAATACAGTCGTCTAACTAGTAGTAAGTCCCAATGAATTCCACTGAGCTTAGTCTGCTGCTGGGGATGCCATTACATTCAGCAGAAACAGGTAAAATTGTAATAGTGTCTCTTCACAGCTTTAACAAGAGCATAATGGATGTGCAATATACAGTATGTCAGAGCTGCAATAGTAAGTAATGGGGTTCAGCACCAGCTTTAGCCAAAGCCTGAAGTGAAAACTGAATTTACAAATTGATTGGGATGTGTGTGCGGGGAATCAGATCAGATGGGCAATGAATCATTTCAGTCTTTTGAAAAGGTAAATTCCAAAGGTGTCTGTATATCCCTGCAGCTAGCTTTCTGAAATCTGGCAGGTTTATCCCCCTTTTTAGAGTCTACTATTTTTCCGCTCAATTTCATGTGCATTGGTGCAAAAATGAAGATATCCTAGCCATTCTGGTCTTCTAATACAAGTCAGTGGGAGACTAGGAACCTACAAATAACCCTGGGAAAAACAATATGATTCAGGATTTTTGCTCCTCTGAAACATTCTTTGAGATACAGATATTAAAAAGAGTGACCCACTAGGGCTAGTCAAACAGGAAGCTATTTAAAGTGATTGTCAGAGCCCTCCAGCCTTTCCTGTAGTCCTTAACTTGCTGCTCTCAGGTGTGATGAAACATTCTGTCCCGTTGCCAACACTGGAAGAAGATACAACTATCCATCTCATCAGTTTCTGTGCATCTTTTTCACTGTCTCCGTCAAAAAGGTTGATCTAAATCTGGCATTTGTCATGATCCAGCCCTTATCTGAATACAAGGATGACCAGGATCAGGGGCCCCAGCCTATTCCTAGGCTAGTTTTGTCTCCCCAGAACCATGACCTGTCAAATCAGGAGCCTGATTCTGTCAGCAATTCTACCTCAGCCCCAGAACATTGCTGGCAACTCCTATGGAAGTATTTACAGCTGCATCGTAAATCTTCCAGGGCTTGCTCCCAATGGAGGTTCCCAGCTGATAGCCCTTAAATGAGGGAGGTCTTTAAAAAAGTCTCTTTGTTTTCCTATTAAGCATGTCTGCTGCAGTTGCCAGACTTCAGTGCATTTTTTTAATGCAAAAGCTGATACCCTGCCTGACTTCTGTGTGTTCCTGATATCCCTCATGGCTGACTGCCCTGACTGGACCCTGGACTTCTCTTTGACCCTGACTATGCCCTCAGACATCCAACAGACTGTTTACTCTCTCTGTACTGAACTGTTAAATGGACCCTGGCTTTCTGTTTAGACCTCACTATTTGGATTTTCCCTAGAAAGACTGTGGCTAGATACCAACACTCCCAGTGTAGTGCCACAGCATAGCTAACCTGCCCGCAGGGTGGGCCAGCACAGCACTAGAAATAAATAATGTAAAATGTTATTACATTCAAGTGCCCTTCTGTTTCTTAATATATGTAAAACTGAATTCAATAATTATTTTGGAGATCAGAGTATGAGTAGACTAAAATGGAAAATCCAGACACTAATTTCTAAAATTAAATTAAGCAGGATGCCCAAATCTACTGAATAATAAAACAGATTTTTTTAAAATAAATACAATAATAGATTATGTTCACTGCTATTATCCTCATTGACTCTAATTCTTTATATCCACAGTGGTACCTCGCTTAAAGAGCATAATGCATTCCACGAGATTGCTCTTTAAGCGAGTTTGCTCTTTAAGCGAAACACCATTGTAAGTGACCAATTGTGACTTCTGGCAGGGGGGGATTGTGAACCCCGATTTATTTGTTACGTGAGTTTTTGGTTGGTTTTATTTGTTAAGCAAAGCGAACATTCAGAGAAAATTATGCTCTTTAAGCGAGTTACTCTTTAAACGAGGTGCTCTTTATGCGAGGTTTGACTGTATATGGTAAATCAAAGACTAGACTAAGGGCCTGTCTACACAACTGGGCTGTAGGCTGTGTTAAATGTGTGTACAAGTGATCTTTAATAGAAGTGTTTGAAATATGTGTAGATCTAAGTAGTTCTTCTCATGTGATGTTAAGTCAGAACCAACTTATAACAATCCTAATAGGACTCTCAAGGTAAGTGAGATATGTAAGTAGTTTAAATAGTTCCACACTCCCAGTGAGTTTTCATCACTGAGCAGGGATCCAAACCCAAACCTCTTGAGTCTATCACTTTATCTACTCCACAACAATCAATATCACTTTATACCTAATATACATACCTCGTATACTTCTTTTAATGGTTCAGTCAAGAAGCTGCTGAAGTCTAACATACATAGGTAAAGGTAAAGGTAAAGGTAAAGGTAGCCCTTGCTTGAAAGCTAGACGTATCCAACTCTAGGTTTCAGTGGTCATCTCTGTTTATAGCCAAAGTGTCAATGCTGTCTGCATCTGCATATGTTTCCATGGACATGTGGCAGGCATGACTAGACACTGGAGTGCATGGAATGCTGCAGTGATGGGATGTAACAGGTTCTCACCAGTTCTCCAGAACCGGTAGTGACTTTTCCCAGTGTCCTGGAAAACCAGTAGCAGCTTTTTTGGGGGGAACCACCTTCGGAGCTTACCTTTTCACTGGTTCCCCCAATGCACATGCGCGGCAATCACTTGGTGTACATGCATGCCTACAGTGCTTGGCGCATATGCACAGTCTCCTTGCTGTCCTCCCAAGTGGGGAGGAGGAAGAGAAGCTGCTAGGTTGAAGCTCCCTATAGCCTGCTCCCCAGGGTAAGTGACTCACCTTTGGATGTGGTGTGTCTGTGTGTATTTTAATGTGTATTTAATACCGTTACCTATATTGATGTACTACCACAGTTCCTAAAAAGGCCTAGTGCCCTGGCTTGGTGTTTTTAAGCAAAGTCTTGGAGTTACCTCATCAATAAGCTACACCTGTGCTGTTCCAATTGCTGTTCCAATTGGAGAACCCTTAAGGAGGTACAGCTGTTTTACATTTACATTAAGGCATATTATCCTAGAGAACTGGTTAAGCAAAGACTTAGTACCTAACTTCTTTAACTGTTGAAAAGTTGAAAAGTGCCAAAATGAAGTCATCTTGTGGTGAGTTCATTCTGTAGTACCTTCCATCTGACCTAGTGTGAGAAAGATTGGCCAGAATAAGGTTTAAAAGCTCTGGTTTAAAAGCTCTGGTTGATTTGTGTTTGGGGTGGGTGGGTGGGTGTTTGAGTGGCTCACTGTATTTTAATGTATTTTTAATTTATTTATGTATTTATTTATTTACGGGTTTGTGTTGTGGGTGGTGGGTGGGTTGAGGCATGTGTGTGTGTGTGTGTGTGTGTGTGTGTGTGTGTGTGTGTGTGTGTGTGTGTGTGTGTGTGCTTATTTTATTTTATTATTATTTTTTGTATTTTTTATTATTTTTCTTTGACCCCGCCCATGACATCATGACATCATGACATCATGATGTTAGTTCCGCCCACACTGTGATGACATCACGGTGGGGTAGTAAAATTTTTGACATCCCACCACTGGAATGCTGTTTACCTTCCCATCGAAGTGGAACATATTTATCTATTGCAGTTTATTGTATTCAAACTGCCAGGTTGGCAGGACCTGGGACAGAGATGGGAGCTCACTCCATCATTCAGTACTTTGGTCTTGACCAGCTGACCTACTTGACTTTCCAGTCACCAAGTTCAGCATCTTAATCATGAAGCCACCGCAGTTCCCCAAACATACATACGTTAGAACAGGATGCATTTATTTCCCTTGTTTTTAAAGACAAAGTCAAGAAAGTGCCATAGAAGCAGATTCAGCTATGGGCAGTTACTCAAATGACCCTTTAATACAAGGAAATAAAATATTGTTTATACTTTTCTATAATAGTTGCAGTGCATTTTCTCTGCCCTAATAGAGGCTATGTATTTTTTCACTTCCTCTATCCATCTGCCCAGGAAAAGATGAAGTATTTAATTACTTAATATCCCAAAGTGACTCTTATTGAGCCACTTCACAGTATTGCCAAATAAAAAAAAAAAGGGAAGGATTTTGGTTCATTTGCAGCAACTGCATGTGCTGGAGACAGACCAAAAGAGAGTGATCCTACCCATACTAAAAAAGTAGAAGCTGCTGTCATGGGCCAATGAAGTTTAGATGGGGACATTTTAGAGAAGAGGTTGGTTCACTTTAGCAAAAAATGTCGTCCAATTGCTATCTTTAGATATGAACCAACCAATCCCTGAAGCACGTAGATAGCCTCTACATCAGGAGTTCTCACTTTTTTAATTCGGGGCCTGGGTCATGCTTCCTCAGACAGCTTTGGGTGCCGGACAACCACTTTGCCCTTCCTCTACCACAAGGCACTTCCTGGCATAGTGGAGGCAGGGGGGCACATGAAAGGTGCCGTGGGCCACATCTGGCCTGTGGGCCACAGGTTGAGAATCCCTGCTCTACGTCAGTTATTTTGTGGTAAGAAAAATACCCTAGTCTCAGAAGGGGCTTATTCAAAGCAGTAAAGATCAATAACAGGACAGGAGCTAGTCGTAATATATAACAGAATGATCAAACTCTCCTGCCTATGGCGATGAGATTTTATTTTGGAAATTATAGTTACTGTTCATTTTCTTGCAAAGACCAAGCATGGTATTGTTATAGCAACTTACTGTGAAATACACTGAAGAAACAAGAAGCAAAAGGATTTTCTTGAAAAATAAATTTAAATGGATAAATGAATGATCAAATTCTTTGTTCTGAGGCTTAATATACTATGCCAATTAATTAGTTAATCCCATTTTCATTATTACAATTGAATCCAACAGTACCCCCCACGTTTTAAAAGATTTGTACACATGAAACAATTGTCTTCTGAATGTAGCCTTTTATAAATACAGGAGAACTACTGTATATAGATAAATAAAGATATAAACTTTAGTGCCAAAATGTACAATATTTTCCAAAAGAGTTGTGGCTGCCATCGCCACCCTCCTGGCCCCGCCTAGCCAGAGGGTTAAAAACAGACAATTAGGCTATTGGGGTGCCTTTTGTATTTTTGAATGTTGCTGCTCTTGTTTATTTTTGTATGTTGTGTTTTTATTGCATTATGAATTGTACTGCATTCCTCCCCTTATGTTCAATATACTGAATGTCTCAACCGTATTGTTTATGATATTATATTTTTATGTTATATTGTAATATTGTTGTTCCATGAAATGTTATATTTATGGATTTTGTGAGCCGCCCTGAGTCGGTTTTACCGAGTAGGGTGGGATATAAGTCAAATAAATGAAATGAATGACACTGATTCAAATGGAGAGATGAATGGAGAGAAAATTTAGTGTTGAAAACTCAGTGTGAAATCAGGTTCAAGGTTTTTTTTTAATGTAAATTGAATGTAATGAAAATTCTTTTCCATCGTGTCAGCCCTACTGACATCTTTTGTATTTGTAAAACAGGAACATGCACAGCTATTGATTCCAACAAAACACGGAGAAGAATATTAGAAAGAACTCTTGATCTTAAAAGTTGTTTGGAATAGATTATCTCAGAGGAGGGGATCTCCTTAATTTGAGCCTCAGTTGTTGGAAATTTCTAAACAGAAATTGAATGTCAGAGATGCTTTCGCTGTGGAGTCCTGCTATGGCCTGGTGAAAAATAGGATGATCCTTGGAAATTCCTTTCAACTTTACAATTCTGTGTTGATCTAGAGTAGGGTTGGCAAACAGAATCAGTTACAGGGCCGGTTGCCTCTTAGAACTATTCCAAAGGGCTAGCAATGCCAAGGAGTGGGTCTCTCCTATAAGCCACCTCTGATATTGGCCAGAGAAATTGGGTCCCACTTTTGTTTTCTCCATGCAATAGTCATGCAGGAAAACGTTCAGTCAGCATCTGGCTGGTGCCTAAACAACATGTGGAGGAAATTAAAAACAGAATAGGAATAAAAATAAAGGTTTTCATAATATACTTGAGAATAAACATTACAAAAGATACCTAGGACTTGAAAGCAATTAAAATTAAAATTAACCACCACTCCCCTGGTGGTTAAAATGCTGAGGTTGGAGCCTGGAAGGTCAAGTTGTGATACCCAAGGGTTGCATGGGGACATGAAAGGTGCCTCATTTGGGCATTCCCCTGAGTGGAGTTTCTCCAGCAAAAATCCTTCCAACCCAGAGTAATCTCTGACATGAAATTATTTATTATTATTTTTAATTATCATCCACTATTCACCATTCTCAACAAGGGACAAAGCTAGAGCACATTTTGGAAAGTTGTCCTTCTTCATGCAGAAATCACAATGCAAATAATGAATGAGGGAATTCTGACAACAGCTGGAAAAACTGGGTCATGAAATAGTTTTAGTGACATACTACTTTTTCATCTCCAGTGGTGATCCCAACCTTTGAAAAGTATCAGTATTTATTGTTGTCTATAAACTGTGACATAGAAAACTGTGACATAGAAAAATGACAGTAAAGTCATTAAAGAGGCAATAGTCATTTCATGTGGGAATGTAGTAGATTTTCTCAATTTATGTGATATGTAACTAATATTCTGTGCATAAGTGTTTAATATATAGAAGTACAACACTGCTTTTTTAAAGCTGCATTTCAACATTCCTTTGCACGACAACTGCTAATGTCATTTCTCATTTAATATTTAATTACATGGTCTTTGCAGCGATAGGTACTAATTTTATCTGTTGCCATAAATATTTAATTTTAGCAGTACTGAATTTTCTAGGGGGAAGTCAGCACAAAGAAATGGATTATGTTTATATAAAAACGTTGAATGAAAATATGTAATAGTTAGGAATCAGAGGAGGAAATGATAGGATTAGTTATTTGTCTAGTTACATTGGAAAAGCATATGTGTTAATGGATTATTCAGAAAAATGAGTATGAGTGTTAAGAAAAATACACTGGAACCTCAGTTAATGTAATTAACACATTCTACAAGATGTTTTTTACAATGAAAATTATTTTAACTGAATTTCCCACTGGAATGAATTGAATGCAAATTCCCATCAGAATGCATTGAAAACCAAAATACATTAATTGAAATGTGGTTTCCCATAGAAATGCATTGAAAACCAATTAATCAATTCCCAAAAAATTCTGGGCCATGGGCCCAGGGCATGGGTGAGTATTATATACACTCTAACACACTGTTCCATACCCACACTTTGTCTCCTCCTGCTGCCCATTGGTGGCCATGGCCTTGGGTACTGCAGGCCCCTCCCCGGCTCCCCTTGGTATGCCTTGGTGCTTCCAATAATGAAATCTGGAGGTGACCAGAGCATGTGTGATCATGAGCAAGGAGTCCCAATCTAGGAGTGGGCATAACTGGTGAATGACACGAAGATGTGCAAAGGCCCTTCTGGCCACAACTGCCATCTGCTCTTTGAGCAGGAGTCACAAGTCCAGGAGAACCCCCAGATTATGCACTGGGTCCGTTTGGGGCATGACCGCCCCATCCGGGACCAAAGATGCTAGCTCCCGAGATAACGCAGGACCCCTGACCCACAGCCACTCAGTCTTGTCAGGATTCAGTTGTAGCCCGTTGTCCCCCATCCAGACCCTGACAGCCTCCAGGCACCTGGAAAGGACTTCCACTGCATCACTTAAATCTCCATGGGCCAAGATATATAACTGGGTAATATGGAAACCTGAGCGCAGAAGAATAGATGCCTTTGAAATGTGGTGTTGGAGGAGAGTTTTGAGAGTCCCCTGGACAGCAAGGAGAACAAATAGGTCAATCTTAGAAGAAATCAAACCTGACTGCTCCTTAGAAGGTCAAATAGTGAAGATGAAGCTAAAGTACTTTGGACATCAAATGAGAAGAGAGGATTCGCTTGAGAAAGCCTTGATGCTGGGAAGGATGGAGGGCAAAAGAAGAAGGGGGCGGCCAAAAATGAGATAGCTAGATGGTATTGTGGATGCAATGGGCACAGAGCTGAGCGAGTTGAGGAGGATGGTGGAGGACAGAAGTGCCTGGCGGACAGTGGGCCATGGGATCGCAAAGGGCCAGAATCAACTGTGCGACTGAACAAAAAAAATAATCATCTGAATATTGATGATACCTCACCCTGTGGGAATGGATGATTTCACCCAGAGGCTTCATGTAGATATTAAATAGGAGAGGTGGGAGTACCTAGCTCTGAGGCACCCCATATTTAAGGAGCCTCGGGCTGGACCTCTCACTCTCCAACCACACCAACTGGGTCTGGCCTTTCAGAAATGAGGAAAACCAGGACCACACATTGCCCTGGATCCCCAATACTTGGAGCCTTTCCAGATGAATACAGTGGTCAATGGTATCAAAAGCCACTGAGAGGTCAACAAGGGCCAGGACAGACAGATAACATCCATCCTGCTCTCACCAGAGATCATCCACCATTGCGACCAATGCAGTTTCCATACCATATCCGGGCCTGAAATCTGACTGGAAAGGGTCTAGATAATCCACTTCATCCAGGACCTCCTGTCACTGCTGTGCTACTGCCTTCTCCAAAACTTTGCCCAAAAAGGGCAGGTTGGACACAAGGCACTCAAACCAAACCTGAAGCCAGATTGAATGAACCTAGATAATCTGCTTCGTCCAGGAAACTTGGGAGTTGTGATACAATTGTGATAGAACAAAACAGCTTCTCACCTAAAATAATGGAGCCACCAAGTGCTTCACAGAAGTCTGATTTTCTATCTATGTCACAGATGTGTGTCCAATTATCTTCCTTTTGCTTATCTATTCACTCCTATGTGCAATGTGTAGATTACTACACTTAGAGACATCATGCCAGTCACAGCAAACCTAGGCCATTAGCTCCTCCACTGACCTCAGGAATAAGAGCAGGTAATGGTTCTATCCAGAGAGCACATGTAAGGTGCTGTGGAAATGCCTGGGCTGTAGCTACATGAGAAAGATAGCTTTGCTCAGAATAGACAGAGAACATTCCTCTTTCTCTATGTACTTCATCACATAAACAACATCCTTTTCTATAGTTTCACACATACTTGACACAGACAGAGACACAAATAATATTACACATTTCACTAGCAAGTTCACATTGTACTAACAAGCTTTCCAAACTCTGTTATGACATCATCATAGCAAAGCAGCATGACACTGGCATTCTTAAGTACTGTACATAAATAGATGACTTCTTCGCTATGATAGATTTGTCAGTATAAATAATCCTTCATTTCTCATGCAGATTGAATCTTTCTGATTACTGTCTCTGGAGCTGATAAGATTTCTGTGCATCTCATCTTTTATTGTTCCTTTAGGGCTAAACTAAGATTACTGCCACGGTAACTTTTACAATAATAGCAATAATAATAGTGCCCCACTTCCTTTCTCAAAAATGAAATTTGATTACTGGGGAGGCAGAGAGGGAATGGGGAGAGACAAACCTGTTAAAGTTGAGGTCCAGTTTATAATAAAATGAAGGTTAAAAATAAGAACTGATTATTTTTGCTCATGTCAGAATAATATAGTCTCCAAATTCAGTGATGTAAATGTTTACTCCAAAAAACCCTCAATATTAGAAGTTGGAAAAAAGACTGTCTAGGAGGAGCATGATATTGTGGCCCAGTGAAAGGAAGAAAGGAAAGGAGAAAGAGAGAGAGAGAGAGAGTGTGTGCCAACAGTTTCTATCAAATAACACAAGGCCAAAGTAGAATGAAGTATTTCTTGAAAAGAGATTTGAGTTACATTGATCCATATGAGAAAGAAGAAATAAACATTTCTCTTTTTAAACAGCAGTTTCATGACACTGCTTTCAGTCATTTATCTTAGGCAGACTACAGGAAAGCATAATTGTCACCTCCCTTCCACTCTGTAATGTTCCTTCACTAGCTGAATGTATAAATCAATACTTCTATCATAAAACTTTTCAAAAAGTAAAGCAAGACCTTCTGGTGTTTCTGGGTCACACTGTTGTACAGAGGACATGCAACTCCAGATTTTCTGTCTTAATGGATGATAGAGTCAATAATTGATGGGATGTCCATGCCACAACACTAATTACTGGGAGGAATTAATTTTGACAGAATGAAGAGCTATTGAAGCAAATTTTAATCTGAGGTGCACAGGAATTCTTAGATAATCTGTTGATGACCAAATTATTACTAATGACTGAAGTCCTTGAGATGTATTACTATTAATATTATTTCTGCTGTAAAAGTCTTCTACCACTGAGTTGTTTCAATGAAGACATTCCTTGTTCTCAGTTTATGAGTTGTTTCACTGAAGAGATTCCTTGTTCTCAGTTTATGAGTTGTTTCAGTGAAGAGATTCCCTGCTCTCAGTTCATCCCATTTGTGTGGACATGGATATACTGGTTGGGCTAATGTTATCTACATTAGCATAGGAATCTTTGGGAGGTTTTCTTCCATTTTGTGTTTTCAGGGATTTCTTTAAAATTGTACTTCTCCCATTATAATTCATAGCCCTATTTACTTGCTCCTCCTTTCCCACCCTTTGATTAGAAGGGAGACTAGTGATCACAGAAACTCCAAAATGAGTGCATCATTTTAAACCTATGCAGCCTTGAGGCATTCCAGCATGGCTTACATATTAACATGTATATGTACAGTATAAATGGTACAGTATACGGCATATCAAGATATTATCTGAGCAGGTGGAGCTCAGATGTTTTGAATACATGAAACAGACATTGTGCAGAAGGAAGGCTGTTGTTTCCATAAAACCTCTCTGTGCTGAAACATGAAAGCTGCTCTGAAAAAGCAGTCTTTTCCTCTTCAGATTCTCAAACTAGGAGGTAACAAGTGGGGGGGGGGATACAACAGGGATCAATCCTGGGTGAGGTGTTCTTCAATATGATTACTGTAACGCGCTCTACTTGCCCCTGATGATCATCCGGAGACTCCAGCTGGTCCAAAATGCGGCGGCCCGGGTAGTGGTGGGGTGTGGGCGTTATGCTCGTGCTTCACCGCTGCTCCAGGAGCTGCATTGGTTGCCAGTATGTGTCCGGGTGCAATTCAAGGTGCTGGTTATTACCCTTGAAGCCCTATATGGTAGTGGGCCAGGATACCTAAGAGACCGCGTCACCCCAAGAACATCTGTCCGTCCCACCAGGGCGGATCGGAGAGGCTCCCTTGTTATTCCTTCGGCGAGAGAGGCGCACCTCGCCTGCACTAGGAGGAGAGCCTTCTCCGTGTCCGCCCCGACCCTTTGGAACCTCCTGCCCACCGAGCTGTGCCTTCAGACAGAGCTCCTGCCCTTCCGGAAGGGCTTAAAAACCTGGCTGGCAGGACAAGTTTGGGGACCCGGGAACGTGGGTTCTCATACTAGGTGGCTTATTTAATGGATTGCCACCCCTGGATCTGAATGTGGGATTTGTGTGTTGTTTTTGTATTGTTTTTAACTTTTGATGACTTTTAACTCTTGATGATTTTTATTGATATAGATTGTTCTTTGTTTTTATTTCTTATTTTGATGTAACCCGCTCAGAGTCGGGTTCTCCCGATTGGGGCGGGGTAACAAATGCAATAAATAATAATAATAAATATAATAAGATTTCCATTAAGGGCTTGGATGAAAGAGTGTATGGAATGCTTATCAAATTTGCTGATGAATCAAAATTGGTTAGAATAGCCAATAATACCTTGGAAGACAGGAACAGAATTCAAAAAGATCTTGTGTAGTTTCAACACCGGGCTGAAACCAGTGCAAAGTTCTACACCTAGGGAAAGAAAGTTACAAATAGGGGGATATTTTCAGGGCCATAGCCAGAGGGGGGCCAGGCACCCCCGAAAACACTCCTGAGCTAACAGCCCACCCACCCCAACCCACCCTAGGATGCCAATGTTATATATGGGTGTGTGACATTGTTGCCCCTCCTGAAAAAATTTCATGGCCCCACCCAATCTAAAATCCTGGCTATGGCCCTGGATATTTGGCTCAGTAATAATACATGAGATGGATCTTGGAGTTGTAAATCAGAAGCTGAATATCAGTCAACGGGGCAATGTGTTTACTTATTTTTAAAACTCATCAGGTACTAGTCCCCCTCTACTCAGCTCTAGTTAGACTACATATAGAGTACTGTGTCCAGTTCTGGACTCTGAACATTAAGGATGCCAACAAACCGGAACAAGTCAGAGGGGGGAACAGAATGATCAGAAAACTGGAATCTAAGTCTCATGAGGAAAGACTGAAGGAACTGGTCATCTTTAGCTTGGAGAAAAAAAGACTGAGGCCTGGCAGGATCTGCTCTTCACCATTCCAGAGTTCAGGACATGTAGTAACAGGATCAATCTATAGGAAACCAGATATAAGCTGAATATTAGGTCTAAACTGTTACAGCAGTATGATGATAAAAACAATTACCATAGGAGGTGGTGAGATCTCCAGCACTGGATAACTATCTGTCAGATCAACTTTGAATTGGATTCCTTCATTGAACAGGGGGATGGGGCTTCATGGCCCCATATCTCCCTTCCAACTCAATTATTATAGGACAGCTGTGAACCTATAATGTTTTCTTCAGTGAATAAGGGCTCTACAGGCTTAGACAATGGCTGGATAGGATTTTACACTAAAGGGAATCTACAACAGGGGTTCGCAACCTGTTTGAGGGCTCCCAGTAATAAAATTTGGCCTGAGGAGTTTCTGATGAATTATGGGACAGACTGGGAACTGTGGAATCCCAAAAATCCAATCCCCAGAAATCACTCCTCTAAATAGTATAATAGGAATTTTCACTATATTTGTTTCAATAGTATGTCTCCTAACCACCCTAAGCACACTTCATTTTATCATATGTAGGAAGCCAAGAAGGGTTTGCCTGGTTAGAACTTGGATAGGAAACCACTGGAAAATGCCAAGGATTTCTAGGAAAGGGAAGGAAGGAATTCCAGACTGAAAACCTGGAGAGCTACTGCCAGACAGAATTAAGAATACTGAACTATATGGATAAGTTGCTTAATCAGAACAGATGGCAGCTTCTTGCCTATATACCTGTTTTTTACAGTTACCTACAGTAGTTGTTTGTTGAAAAGACTTCTGGCTGCTTGCTTTTTTGGTGGGACGTGTGTGTTCTAATGTATTTGCATATGTGCATTGACTTCATTAAAATATTTACATACATTAATTTATTATGTTTCTCTGACTAGCTCTCAGCCACTGATAGTTTGTTACTTCATTTTTCAGTTTTATATCTCCCGTGGTGATATTATTAACAGAAATGAATTTTCTTTCCTTTTTTTAAAAAAAAAAACTATGTTGAACTTGAGACAAAATTCTCTAGTGAATACTAAGGAAATTGTTGAAGAAATAAATAGACATGGGTAAAAACTCTTAACTTGTGCCAACTTTGAAGCTGATGTTAACTTAAATATCAGTTCTGGAGAGAGCTAAACATTGGGAGTGTTACTTCAAATAAAAATTACAAAATATGGATTAAGGCAAAGTAAGGAATAGATTTTATTTAGTTCCATCCTTCATCCTCCTAGAGCAATGTTTCTCAACCTTTGGTTTTTGGTCTTCAATTCCCAGAAGCCTAAGTCAATTCCCCAAAGCACTAATCAGTCAACATACTGGTTTAGGCTTCTGAGAATTGAAATCCTGCTGTGGGGCATGGGCCCCACATTGGAAACCACTATCCTAGAGAAACAGCTTCAGCTCTGTTTTAAACAAATACATTTTCCAGTTAGCCTCTAGGTGGTAACAATAGGAAAATAAAAATTGGGCAGAGACAGGAATTGGCAATATGAAACTAATCAATTAGCTTGTTTTCAGAATACAGTAATAACTTGGATAATGCTAAGACTTGGTTCCACAAGTCTTGGTGTTATCCGATTTTTAGTGTTATCCGATGCATGTTAAAATCCTATGGGATGGAGTGAATAACATTAAAGCTCCATAGAGATACATTGTAACCGCACAGGCTTTAGCGGTTGTTATCCGATCCATCCCATAGGACCTTAACGTTATTTGATCCAATTCTCCTCCCCAGGTTACTTAACGTTATGCGATTTTAGCGTTACCCGAGGTAAATGTTGAGGTATTACTGTACACAAATTTGATATATGCACATCTTCAAGGGCTTCTTCCTGTCCATTCTAAGGTGTCTTGATATTGTTAGGATCTGAGTCAGCTCTGCTATTTTCTGGATGAGTTTCCCAGAGGTAGCTTTGATGCTTGTTCCTGATTCCTGCTGTCAAAGATCCCATGCCTTGTTCTGGGTTCCCACTTCTGAAGACTTCCTGCCCTGTTCCTGGTTCATGTGGACTGTTGTTGTGCCTTGCCTGGATCCTTACTCTTTGAACCTCATCCTTGCCCTGCTCCAACCCTCAAAGGTACTCTGCCTCACCTGCTCTCTTGGCCCCTAACTTCTGGCTTGCTTGGAGTATACCCTGACATCTGAACTAACCCTATATTCCTAACTAGCTTGGGTTTGATTTTGAACTTGGACTCTATACTGGGGTATGGTAACTGTTTGGCTTGTTTCCTGGTTACCCTGGGTCCTGGTGCATGTGTAATTAGCCGGACTCAGGCAGATCTCTAGACCTAGGATTTATGGTCTTCAGTGTGAACAGACACACATGTATACATGAAACATTTTTTTTAATAAAAAATGCAAATGTTTGCAAGTTTTTATATAAACAAACAGACTAAATAATTTCTTGTTGGGCTTAGCCAGACAAATTTAACAGGTACAGCTATTCCAACCATGGGGAGTATTGTGTTGTACTTGTTTACTATATGTATATAAAAAAAACACCTTTGCACTGCTACAGTGAAAGAGAACGAATGTGGGACCCTAATGTGAGGAAAAACCAATGTATCTTATGTACTGGAAGAATTAGGGGATCATCTTTGCTCCTTTCTAACATGTCTATAGGCACACTTCTGCACATGATACTCTGAAGTAAATTCCCTTGAACTCAACAGGTCTTCTTTCCAGGTATACTTATTACCAGGATAAAACCTCTATTATTTGATGGAAGTTGAAAATTATCTGGAGCCATACTATTTCTATTCCCTAGGTAGAGCTATACATTTAGCAGGTGAACTTCAGTTGTTTTAAAAAGCAATACTATTGACTTCTTCATATTTATGATTTTTCTCCAGTGCTGTTACTGTTCAAGTATTATGTCTGCACAAATATTTAAGAATTGCTAGAATCAAAAGTATATGGTACATTCAAATATTTATGTTTTGCCTACATAATGGAAGACATTGCTTATGCACATATGTTCCTGCCATTTTGAAAAATGTAGGTCATAACTTTAGTGAACTGACTGAATGTTGGGAACTCCAAAGTACATATTACAGTGATTATGTATGTATCAAATAATGGATAGTTAGATGCTTCCCATTTGCAATAAATTACTCTTAAGTAGTGCAATGGTTTGCCTTGTATATTGCATGATCTTTCTGGGTAATGTCTAGGATTAGGTAATTACTTAGATTAGTAGAGTTATGCAGAAAGAGAATTCAAAGTCTTTAAATTAATCCCCAAATTCTAAGCTTTAAAATGATCTTCCTATACTCTATTGTTTTAATATAAAATCCTCTTCCTCTGGGAAAACTTTTAGCAGAGGAACTTTTAGAGAAAGGCAAGAGAAAAAGAAAAGAAAATGGGAATGAAGAAAGCTCTAATTTAGAACATTTATAGTCAGTTGCAACTATTATAAGAACAGTACAAACATTGCAGTACTTTATAAATATTATGGTAACCATTATGTATGACCACCCCTGGATGCAACACCCCCCCCCCAACAAAAACCAGTTATTTCTCAAACCAATTAAATTCTGCATGCGAACTAACTAGGTCCTGACTTGTAGGTTGAAATGTTCACAATACCAAGGCGCTCACTAAACTTGTAACAATGTGTCTATACTTTGGAATGTTCCTTTTGGTAAATCTGTTCCACACAATATATAACAGTTATTGTTTTACTCTATTTAGAGGCCCTTTTTTAAAATCAATATTTCAGATGATGAAGCTGGGATTCCTTATTAATAATTTTTTTAAAAAATTCGGTGGCACCAAACATTCTCCTTCAAGATAAGCAAGTTTTGTATTTCCAATTTATATGAGCTATTTTTAATTTTGGGACATAAAAGGCCACTTATTTTTGCAAGCAGGTAAAACAGTTTTACTTTTTTAAAAAGCCATAACTCTCTCTCACATACACACACTCAGTAACCTGACACATTGCCTAATCTAAGCCAAGTTTAGTTATGATCCTAAGTTCAGTTTCAAAATTACAAATTTTGCTTGGAATGCCACTATTTCTAGAATTGTTTTGAATAATTTGTTTTAACCTGCTGAACAATAAAAGAGCTGCATTCCCAAATGGCTATAATAGAAGGACCCAGACCTACAGTGGATGTATCTCTTGAGAAATGGATTTCTTGTTATATAAATGGAAAAAATTATTGCTTGACAGTTGTTTCCACATAACAATCAGTTGGGTGAATGAGTGGTCTAACTTCATATCAGGTTGTTTCTTATAGAAAGCAGCATTATGGAATATCAAGTCCAGGTAAGTAATAAGACAAAATGCTTAAGGGCAAAACATGTCACATTCACTTACCCTTTATAAACAATGGAGCAGGAGTTCTCAACCTTACCACACCACATGCTGAACAACTCCCCTTCAGACAGCTGAGCAGGTTGGACATATGGTTTCTCCCTGTCACAAAGGTGCATTTGCACATGCGCAGGTACGCTCCTGCTGGCGAGAGGATGCTCGCACCCTCACTCGGGGCCTCGCCATTTCGGCCTCCCCATCTCGGCCCGGAGCAGAAGAATGCCGACAGCTGTGCTTTTATGATGACCTGATATTGTGTAATTTGTAACTATGATTGGGGACTCTGGGGATTTTGAACTGTAACTGTGATTGGGGATTGGGAATTTCTGATATGTTTTTGATTTTGCTTTTGTATTATTTGAAGTGTTGCTGAAATGTTTTATTAATTGATTATAGTGTTGAATGTTATATTTGTGAGTTTTGTGAGCTGCCCTGAGTCGGTTGCACCGAGTAGGGCGGCATATAAATTGAATAAATAATAATAATAATAATAATAATAATAATAATAATAATAATAATAATAATAATAATAATAATAATAATAATAATAATAATAATAATAATAATAATAATAATAATAATAATAATAATAATTTGTGCATGTGTGAGTGCATCTGCTTTCACTTCCGGGGTTGTCACCATGGGCCAGATGGAATGGTGTTGTGGGCTGGGGCTGTCCTTCGGGCCATAGGTTGTGAACCCCTGCAATAGAGGATCAAGACAAATTACACTTTTAAAAAGAGTCTGTTCTATAGGAAGAAAATGCATCTACCTTTGGTAGTTTTCAACTGACTGGACAGAGGTTGAAGACTCAACTCCTCAACATGCTTTGTTTCCCAAAAGCAGAGCCATCTATGTAGGCTTGGCTAAAAGCATACAGTCCCAAGGTTTCCCAGAAGGAGGGAATGGTAAACTACTTCTGATGACTCTGTACTTGGGAGGTGTGCAGAATCTGCTTGACAGCACATAATTTATAAATTGTGTGTAGTTTTTTTTTAAAATGAATGGAAACTCAATCATGACAGGCAGAAGTTTGAAGAGTTTTATTTCTCCATCACTACCTCTTCTTTAGCCATGGAAAGAGAATAAGGAAAATAAAAAAGTTAAGAAATAAACAAAACAAAAAAAAACAATTTGAATTCTCCTTCTGCTCAGAAGAAATAACTATATACCTTTCACTTTTTAAAGGCCAGATGGCAAGCAATTGTTTGCACAGACTCTTCAACAACTCAGTTTGTTCATAAGCAATGGACAGAAATGTAATTCATCTTCATGCCTATCATTTATGTCAAGGGGTGGCTCGATTATGAAGCAAAGCAATTATTTGAGGAGTGCCAGCCGTGGTAAATCTACAGCTTTAATGTCAGTCTAGAAAGTTGCTGCCTCAGCTGCTGCTTCTTCTTCACAGAGTTCACCAGAGCAGATTGGTTCCTGAATGCAAATTTACCGCTAAATTAGGATGAGCACCTATGAATAATAGTATTTACACCTAGGTTCTCCTCCTGTTTCTCTTATTCTAATAACTGTTATATACCTCAGTTGCTATTTCTTCTGCTCCTCCTCCAATGGTTGGGTTGAGTATCATAATCTCTGCATAGTCTCTACATTTTACTCCTCTGGTGGATGATATGCTTGCGTGCTGCTGCTATGCTCCCACCATATCATCCTGTATCAGAAGGTTTGAAACATTGGGACAACTCATATATATACATATGCCATGAAAATAATTCTGAACAAAGTAATCTAAAAGCATGGTGTGGGAAAACTGAAGAAATACCATCAGATTTCTGTTTCTCTCTCTTTTTTTTACTAGCATATACTATACAAGATAACAATACTAACAGTTAAATAACACCTCTCTTTTTTGTGTTTTTGTAGTCCATAGCATATGGCATAAAATGTTGTTTGTCAATGTTACAAATAGCTGAAATTATCTATGACCAATGTTGCTAATGAAGCCAATCAACAAAAAGTGTGAAGTTTTGAACTGACCTTGCAATAACTTAAAGATATTTATTATTATTATTATTATTATTATTATTATTATTATTATTATTATTATTATTATTATTATTATTATTATTATTATTATTATTATCAGAGATGATGATGATGATGATGATGATGATGATGATGATGATGATGATGATGATGATGATGATGATGATGATGATGATGATGATGATGATGCCATCATCTTTGGAGCCAAAGGCAAAAACAGCCAGAAGCAGGAGTAATATAGAATAAATGCACAAGAAATGTACTAAATTGACCACTCCATATATTCTAGCCTAACTTCAAAATAGTTTCATAGCATTTGCATTTACACTAATTTGCACTAATTGTGGCAGCATACAAAGCCAATAAAAATAAATAAATAAATAAATACACAAAGTGCATTATCTAAAATAGTGTTTTCCCAATCTTTGGTTTTTAGACTTCTCAGGAGCCTAAGTCAATTCCCCAAAGCACTCATCAGCCTACGTATTGACTTAGGCTTCTGGAATTCACCAGTGTTCTGTGGAACACAGTTTGGGAAACACTAGTCTACAACATAGCAGAACACTAATTCAGCACAGCATCTCTTGAGAGATAATTAAGCCATGAAGTGACTTTGGACTCCATTTTTTATATACTAGGCTTCAAATTCTGCTCTCTTTGAAGTGGTTTGCCAATCAATCTTAGAGTTCCCTCTAATCTTCCTGAAAACAAGAGCAGTTTCGGCCCCATTTTTTTCCCAGTTACAAGGTGCCATGGAAAATGTGAGTTTGAGTTTAAAGGCTGATCTCACATTGATGAACTGTAGGTATTGCTACTTTTCTAATTTACTAGTGGGTATTACACCTTCTTCTCATCAGCCAGCGACTTTCACAAACTACAAAGCTCACACACCAGAGTTCATGATTGCTCAATCTCAGTCTCTTGTCAATACTACAGTAAAATCCCGATTTACGAATGCCCCTACTTATGAATAATTTGACTTATGAATTGGTTCTGCGCAGAAATCCATACCTCGAGTTACAAACATGCCCCGATTTATGAATTAATTCTTTTTCCTCTGTGTTGCCTCCAGTGAAGCAAAAAAAAAAAGAAAAAAAAGAAGCAATTTCCTCTATGGGTTTGGTTCCAGTTGCATATTCTGATTCCCCAGAGTTCATTGTGCACATGCAGCCTTTGTGATCCCTGTAGGTGGCAGTAGAGTGCTTGAACTGATTTCTTTGTCTGGAGGTTGGGAGCCAAAATGGCTGCCTGTTGCTGTTTCTTGCTGGATTTTTCTAACTTTTCTGTCCATTGCCAAAGCTTCTTTAAGGTAAGGAATAGCATTTTTGCTTATGCATGCTTTCCTTTCAATGCTGCTGTTGTTTTTGGGTGGTTTGATTAATTTTTGGAGGTGGGGGGGAAAAACTGTTTTGATTTTGAAGGGTGGGTGAAGAACTTTTTCCTTATCCAAACGGGGATGCCTCGAGTTACGAACAAATTTGAGTTACGAACAATGCCATGGAACTGATTTTATTCATAACTCGAGATTTTACTGTACAGTTATACCTCACTTAAAGAGCATAATGCGTTCCACAGGATTACTCTTTAAGCGAGTTTGCTCTTTAAGTGAAACACCATTGTAAGTGACCAATTGTGGGGGGGGGGACTGCTAACCCCGATTTATTTGTTAAGTGAGTTTTTGGTTGGTTTTATTTGTTAGGCGAAGCAACCATTCAGAGAAAATGCTGCTCTTTAAGCGAGTTACTCTTTAAGCGAAACACTCTTTATGCGAGGTTTGACTGTACTACTATTCACCAACTTCTTATCATATCTCTTATACTTAGAACATATTTTCCTGAGTTCTTCTTCTGCCTCCAAAATGAGCATAAATAATTATATTTATTTTTCATAACTTTAAAAAAAAGTTACAAAGGCTACTACAATGTCTATAATTTACAGTTAAATTCTTTTATAGGTATCCAAACACTTGACAGCTTTTATCACACTGTTCCCTAAATCCTTTTACTTTTCCAGCAAAGCTGAAGTCAATATTGCCCATATCTTTCCTACTATGGATCCCCCCATGTGTATTTTTGTATTAGGTTTCTGTCTTCTCTTGACAGATTTTGTTATATCTAGTTTTATATAGCTACACACACCTCTTCCTTTCAGGCTTTTAAGAAATAAAAAACAACTGAACTCTTTAAAGAAACCTTTAAAAACATACTCCCCATGAACTAGATTCTGGAGGCAGAGGCTGGACTCGCCACCACTGCCTCCAGACTTTGGCCTCGACTGGGGTGAAGAGGCCCTCCAGCCATGGGCACCTGGACCTCCCCACCTGCTGGCGCTCATGGGCCTGCCCCTCTCCAGGCTTAAAAGGCTGCAACAGTGGCAGGCGACAAGACTGGCCACCGCCACCTCCAGACTTTGGCCTTGACTGGGGCAAAGAGGCCCTCCAGCTATCGCCGTCTGGACCTTCCCACCTGCCAACACTCTTGGTCCCACCCTTCTACGGGCTTGAAAAGGTCACTACGATGGCAGGCTGCAGGATTTGTCGCCTCCTCTTCTGGACTTTGGTGTTGACTGCGGTGAAGAGGCCCTCCAGCCATGGGCACCTGGACCTCCCCACCTGCTGGCGCTCATGGGCCTGCCCCTCTCCGGGCTTGAAAAGGCTGTTATGGTGGCAGGACCTTGCTACTGCCATTGGAATTGGCCTGTGGCCATGGTGGAAAGGCTGTTATAGTATTGTATCATGCTATATATTATTATATGCTGTTTTGCACATCAAATTTTTGTATATTGTGTTGTTGTGTATTTACTGTATATATTGTTTGATGATCATGTGAGCTGCCCTAAATTGGGTTCCCTGACTGGGCGGAATACAAATACAAAAATTAAATTAAATTAATTTTATCTGGCCCTGCTCTATTTGCTCATATGTCTGTCTAGTTTTTGTTGATTGCTTCTCATAAAATTGGTTATTATGGGTGGGATTTGACAGATGTAGATTGGGTGATTATTGGGAATAGCAACTGTATTTCCCTGTTCAAAGTAGTGCTATTGACTAATCAGGCAGCATAAAAATGTTATTTATAAATAAATAAATCTGAAATATCACAGCATGGTTGTAGATGGATCATGTAAAAAGATGTGGGTCCCATTATGGAGATATACTATGAGTTTCTAGGAGGTTGCAACAAATATATGTGTACATAATTCAGAAGATCCAGATTTAAATCCCTCACTCATGGTGTAATTCTGGGCTAGCTTTCAACCTAATCTGGTTCATAGGGCAGTAGTGAGGAGAATGTGCGGAAAGTGAAAGATTGTCACTAATATTTAAGTATCTATGGTTGTACAAAAGGTAGATGTGTCACCCATTCAGAATCTGTGGTCTTGCTTCAGCCAGTGTGATCAATGCAGGGTAAAAATAACACTGGGATTCATACAGTTCCCCTGTGTTCATAGATCTGTCGGTTTACCTTTATTGTGGAGATATATATAAGAAAAAAGAGTTCCCTGAGGTGGGAATCTTTCTTGAATCATCTCACTGGGGAGTTGTTCCAATAAGCAAACTCTGGTACATTGACCATTTGTTGTGCAACTTTGTATTTAAAATGTCCTCACAGTTCTACATAGTCACCTTTAAAGGAGATACAATGCAATTTGTGTGAACTGGTGCCTCTGTGTGTGTATGTTTGCACATGTACACCTGTGTGTGTGTGCGTGCGCACATGCACACATACGCACACATGCACACACGTACATGCGCGCATGAATGCACACGAAACTGGAAGCCATCACTTCTCCGTTTTATACAATACCAATTTGTATTGCTAATTTGTTGTACCACATAATCTACAACACTTCCTTTACATATAATATGGGCCTCTCTCGTAACCATTTCAATTTCCTGTTACTAAAAAGCTATTTTTACTGAAATTTTCTAGTTTCATAATATTCAGCTACCCACATCTTAGGTTCTTTCTCAGAAACCACATATAGCAAATGATTTCAAGGAAAAATTGCTATATTCAACAAGAAATAAATTCACTCAAGTTTAATCTGCTATTCAGAACATTTGAAATGTATTACACTCTCCATTTCCTTCTCCCTCTATTCTCTCTGTCTCTCTAGTCTTCTAAATATTTTCTTTTGTCTCTAATGAAATGTTTGCAATTTCTCAGGACCACTATCTATAAATTAATTCATTCTAATTCACCCAACTGAGAACACTTTCATCTGAGAACTGTTAGATTTCATTTGCTGCTTCACACAACATTCAGTGAAAAAATACCCAATATGCAGTATACACATTCATAGTAGAAGTATAATTTAATGATGCATCCTCATGTTACATTGGTGTTATGTGCCTTTTGTGTTTACATCAAGGGCCTGATTCAGCAAAGAGATACCTACATGGCCGCAAATGTATAGGATTAAATACCTTTTTCCTGATGTTGAAAGTGTGATGGTTTGTCCTCTTAATGGTTTTTTCAACATTTTTTTCCAGGCTAACCAGACATCCAACAGCTTAAAAAAACAGGCTTTCTTTTCTCTGGAATGCTATTGAGAGATTTGCCCTACCTCCTCCAGTTCCTTCTGTACATATATTTTTTGTTGTTGTTCAGTTCCACAGTGGATTCCAACCCTTCGTGACCATGTGGACCATCACATTCCAGGCACCCCTATACTCCACCATCCTCCTCAACCCACCCAGCTTTGTGCCCATTGAGTCAACAATGCCATCTAGCCATCTCTTTCTCTGCTGCCCCTTTCTTCTTTTTCCCTCAACCTTTCCCAGCATCAAAGATTTCTCAAGTGAATCCTCTCTTCTCATTTGATTTCCAAAATACTTTAGCTTCATCTTCAATATTTGACCTTCCAAGGAGCAGTTGAGGTTAATTTCTTTTAAAATCAACCTATTTGTTCTCGTTGCTGTCCAAGGTACTCTCAAAATTATCTTCCAGTACCACATCTCAAAGGCATTATTCTTCTGCTCTCAGCCTTCCTTAGGGGCCAGTTCTCACGACCATACATTACTACTGGAAATATCATTGGTTTGACTATGCAGACTTTTGTTTGCTAGGTGATGTCTTTACTTTTAACTATGTTCCCCAAATTGCTCATAGCTTGTCTCCCAATAATTAGTCACCTTTTATTTCATGGCTGCAATCACCGTCTGCAGTGATCTTAGATCCTAAGAATGTAAAGTCTGTCACTGGTTCTACTTCTTCCCCATCTATTTTCCAGGGACTGACAGGGCCTTTTGCCATTATCTTGGTTTTCTTGATGTTGAGTCTGAAGCCAGGTTTTGCACTCTCTTCTTTCAACCTAAGCAAGAGCTTCTTTAGATCTTCTTCACTTTCTGCCATTAGGGTAGTATCATCTCTGCATATATCAAATTGTTGATGTTTCTCCCAGCAATTTTAATTCCAATTTGTGATTCATCCAGCCCTGCATTGCACATTATGTGCTCTTCATATAAGTTAAATAAGAAGGGTGACAAAATATAACCTTGTCTTACTCCTTTTCCTATTCCAAATCACTCTGTCATTCTGTCTCCTGTCCTAACTGTTGCTTCTTGATTCATGTACAGATTTCTCATGAGACATATAAGGGTTCTGGTATTCCAATATGTTTAATTACTTGCAACATATTATTGTGGTCCATACAGTCAAAGGCCTTGGTGTAATCAATGAAACAGAAGTAGACTTGTTTCTGGTATTACTTTGTTTTCTCCATGGTCCAACGTCTGTTTGCAACGTGGTCTCTAGTTCCCCTGCCTCTTCTGAACCCAGCCTGCACTTCTGCTAGTTCTCTCTCCATGTGCTGCTGAAGTCTATCCTGTATTATCTTGACTTTGCTAGCATGTGGGATGAGTGCAATTGTTAATTTGAGCATTCTTTGGTGTTGCCTTTTTTTTTTTTTTTTGAGATTGGAACGTATACTGTCCTTTTCCAATCCTGTGGCCATTGCTGTGTGTTTCCAAATCTGCTAGCATATAGAATGCTAAGAGAAAGCTCAGAACAAAACTTCAGGAAACCCTATGCTAGGCCCCAGCCACTTGGTTCCTTTCTCCTTTGGGTGACTAGAAATGCCTGAAAACTGTGTTGAGCTGCAAGGATTTGTCACTTTCAAATTCCAGAAATGGTGTAAGGCATATCTAAACTGCTAAGAAATGTGTTACAAGATTCTGATAGACAAATAAATTTATGGAAAGCTCAGCTATGCCCACACTTGCTGTATGTAAAAGTCTCCCTTGCTCAAAAACCAGTTATATCAATTCTAAGGGGCAGTGCTAATCTCCATTTATAGCCAAAGAGCCAGCACTGTCTGTATCTGCAGATGTTTCTGTGGTCATATGGTACTCATGACTAGATGCCAGAGTGCACAGAATGCTGTTATATTTCCTACTAAAGTACCTATTTATTTACTTGCATTTCCTTACTTTTGAGCAGCTAGATTGGCAGAAGCTGTGACAGACAATTAGTAAATTGCTAAATTGCTATTGACAAGCTCATTATTCAATGGGATTTGAGATCTAAGGCTGAAGCCATCTATAGCAGTGTTTCCCAACCTTTGGTTCTTGGACTTCATTTCCCAGAAACCTAAGTCAATTCCCCAGTGCACTGATCAGCCAATGTACTGACTTAAGTTTCTGGGAATTGCAGTCCCCCTGTGGGTCATGGGCCCCATGTTGGGAACCACTGATCAATAGGGATTGTTATATGAACATGTAGAAGGGAAGATTAGGATCAGAGCTCAAAAATGTATGCTTTTGGCTGGGGCAATTCTGAGTGTGACAGTGCAAATAAATAAATTTTCCAAGATTTGCTCAGGATCGAATCTACTTCAACCTGTAGTCTCAATGCCCTCAATGACACTCAAATTCACTCACTTATTTCTATCCAACCTCCTCTCAATTAAGAAATCCAAGGCAACTTATAAAGTATTTAAAAGATAAATGCTGACAATTAAATATATATTAAATTGTTATTATAGTAATTAAATGACTTGTAAAAATAATTAAATCACTTACTTATTTAAAAATTGACTATAAACATTTTAATAATAACAATTGTGTGTTGTCAAGTTCATTCTGACTCATGGTCATCCTTTCCAGGGGTTTCTAGGTAGAGAATACACAAAAGTGGTTTAATATTCCCTTCTGCTGGGCATGCCCTGGGACTGTGTAGCTTGCCCATGATTATATTGGCTTCATTTTCCATAGTACCCATTCTGTGCAAAGGAACCTATGCACAGGGAGAGGGATTGGATCCATACATTAACCGAAGTAAATTATTTTCCAAATAGGCATTCAGTGTAATGGATATACTGTACTATTTAGATGTGAAAAACCTGGAAATTGTATGGAGGAAAATGCGATTAGATCATATAGAAGAGATTGTAAATTCAGATGCTTCATTTTCCAATGTACACCAGTGTTGTAACACAACATGTAAAGGGCTTATGGTGATAGAATGAGTCTCTTTATTAAAAAGTCCTTAAACTAGAGGACAGAAAATTGAATTCAAGCAATGGAAGAGTAATTCTAATTCTAATGAAACACACTCAGTCAGAACTTCTAAACACTTACATTGGGAAAGCCTTTGAATAATGATGAGCTGATTAAACACAACATGAAAGGCTGAAAAAGAAGGTAGAGAGAAGGGGAAAGAGAACACATTATGTTTAAATACTCAAGCTGGTCTAATTTAAGATAGTGATACTTCAAATGTATCTACTCCATAATTGAATGCAACCCATATACTTTAAAAAATAACATTATTATTAAGTTATTCACCTTGGTTGAAGTGCCCACTGCTTATGCAAATTTTAGAATTTCACAGAACTCTTAATCAGCCCAGGTTATTAATGAAAAAAGGATTTCTGAGGAAAATTTCCTTGCAATGTAAATGCTTGCAAAACCCATAATCAAATACTGGAAGTTTCAATCAAACCCCCCCCCCCCTTGGTATCTATTTTAGGGAACAACAAAGACACTAGCCCTTTCATCCAGACTTGTGTGCAGGAGATCAGAGAGTAAAGTGTGATTAAAAAGTGCAGGAAAAAACAGTAAAAAATCTAATATATCATAGGTGTGTGATATTTGTTACATTTTTGCCCTTATTTTTTTTTTTGGGGGGGGGAATCTTCCTTCTCACAAGATGACAAGACATTATCTTGTTAACTTACAGAATTACAGTAATGCACTCTGTATGGAACTGGTGGTAAGATTTTTAAAGTAAACAATGCTAACATTATCTTTTTCACCCTTTTTGCCTTTGCCACTGTTTATCAAGGAAAGATGGCTCCCAAAAACTTACCTGAATTAGACTATGTGCCTCAGGGTAGGGATGCCAGATAAGCAGCATATTTTTCCTTGAGACTGCAAGCCCAAAGGAAAGATGAGAAATCAAGATCCAGTGAAGTTACAGGGACAGACAATGGTTGGAAGGAAGCTGGAACCTCATCTGGTACAGGTGATTGTGGGAAAGCACAAAATGGCAATCCAGGTATTGCATCCAGATAAAATTGACTAAACAGATAATATATTGAATCCAGAAAAAATTGACTAAACAGATAATATAGCCACAGAAAATCAGCATGGAGCATTTTTAGAAACTAGACATGCAAAGTAAAGAAGGGCCAATCCTTTTTAGAGACTAGGGCCAAGCAGCAGTAGCAATTGTCTTCATGCCTTTGCTTTCACCCACATGTATCAGGGCTGATAACACATGAGAAACTTTTGTAGGCCTCATGCTGTTATTAGGAATACTCACAACTAGGCTGGAGGTGTTCTATGTTGTTGTCTGCAAGAAGCTTGCACTGCTATTGCCAGAATTTGTGCAACAAGGATCATAATTCAGTCTCTGACTTTTGCCAGTTGACACAATGGACCCACACAGATGTATTCATTGGCTCTTTCTCCATTCCTATCCGCTGACTCCTGGCTTTTATGGTCTGAAAATGTTACACAAACGACACAGAAATAAACACCCTTACACCATGGGGCTACTCTAGTGTGATTTAATACACTAAGCAACAGGATTTCAGCTCCTCTATCTGGGACATGAATGTGGATAATAATCAGGCGGTGATTTTATTAAATCTAACAACATTGGACTAGGGTCAATGGAGAGGAGAGGTGTAAATTTACAACTCCCATTCGTTTTAGACAACTAATGGTAATAGGTGATGAGAGACATAGTCCATTAAGAAGGAAATGTTGAAGAATATTGAGAGATGTAGCTCATTGGCATCTGTACAGTTGCCTGCTCCTGTTCTATTCAATGGAGGTAAGAGACTTTTTATGAATCCCTAGGTGTTTTTCACACATGTCCTATTTGAAATGCAAGAGGAGACATGAAAAATAGGAGCAAGGAGTAGGGGAGGGGGTAAAAATCCCTAAAACCTAACATTCTTCATGACGTTATGTTGGACAACAGCCCCATTTCTTTTCCTCTAAAGACCAAACAAATGTCTAAGATAGAGTAGTACAGTTCTTCTCAGATAGACTTACCTGATGCCTTCATTTTTCTTTGGTGGTGGTGGAATCCCAGAAATTTTTAGAATTGTTTTCAGCATTAGTCGATCTTTGCACAATTTTACCATGGCACTGGTTTCCATTTGAAAAATTGGTATATTTATATCCCACCCATCTAGCATGAGCCACCATCATCTTGCTGTTTGTTTTATTGGATTTTTCCTCACTTATTATATTCTTAAATCTTCTTTGTTTTGTTGAACTTGTTTTCTTGTTGTTGGTTTTTTTGAAAAAAATATTTTTTTGTTTTGTGCATGGTTGAAAAAACTTAGGTTACAGTATAGTCTTCAAATATAGTTACTCAATAAGTAAATTCACCCTTTTCAGCTTTGGAGAAAAGTACTGAGTATTATTACCACATGAGATTGTCCAGGTTACTACTGAGATCTTTCAGGGTGGCTTCAGGACAAGACTGACTTCTGTCTGAGGTCAAGATGGGAAGCTGTAAACCTCACTTGGCTTTTCTATGCAAATGTCGTGCCTCCACAGATGGATTTTGTCTGAGTGTTGAGGTAAAAATAAGTTCACAGTTATTATTAGCAGCAGCATGTCTTGGAGATATGTGCTTTTCAGGAGACTTTGAATAAATTGAGATCAGGCATATTGGGCTACTCCTTACCTATGTGAGCTGTCAGAAATCACACATGAGAACCCACCCTTATAGGTTTGCCCTCTTTGCTCATTCTTCTCTTATCGAGTTTCTGTGACTGATACTTGTATAACAGGGATAAAACCTCAAAGGTGCCTTAAGTGGTGGAATTTGCTATCAATTAAGGGCACAGGGTACACACATTTAAACATGAATGATTGTAGTAGTATGAATATATGAAGAATTTATTTTTTAAATTCCAGATCACTTTGAAGCCTTTTGTGCTTGACTATGTGCTTAACTATGACTAGCATTTTCTCCTTACCTCAGAGCTTTACTCCTTACCTCAGAGCTTTACTACTTTCTCCTCACCCATTTCTAAGGGGAAAGTCTCTCCCTCAGACTGTTGAAGGGCCAGACGGGTGGGGGCCCCTCACCCCCCCTCACCCCCCCTCACCATTCCCTTGCTTACCGGCCTGGAGGAGCTGTGTCGCATGGTTGAAGGAAATGCACCTGTGGCCACCAGAAGAGCCCCAGAGGTGCCAGAAACATGCCTGTGGCCACCACTGCCACTGCTGCCATCTCTGCTGCCTCAAACCTTGACTCCTCCATTTGGTTAGGTATGTCCCTAACAACACTCTGTAGTAGGACAGATGTTGTAAACCTTACAACATCTGCCCTGCTATAGAGTGCCATTAAGGACACACCAAACCAAGTGGAGGAGGCAGGGATTGAGGAGGAGATGGCAGAAGCAGCGACTGGAGCGAGGGTGTAGGCTGGATGATTTGGTGCCATAGGCTGGATCCAACCCATGGGCCATAGGTTGTGAATCCCTGCTCTAGGAGCAATCAACTGTTTTAATAAAAGCCAGATCTGGAAGAATAGGAACTCTTCCCCTACATCAACTGCTTTGCAATCCCAGACTTTAGTTGAGATGTAATCTGTTCAACCTGAATAACAAGGCAAGATTTATTGACAGATTTCCACATACACTTGCAAACTGCCCATGGAGATGAATCTATGCAGTGCTTAAACCTAATCTGCAATGGATTTCCAGCATTAAGCATTCACAAAACTGGAACACAGCTAATTTCTTCTGTAAAATGATTTATGAAGAGCAATATTTATTCCCATTGGCCATTTGTATGTTTTAAAATGATTCACACACAAGATAAATGTGATCAGGTTGGGCAGCTAATGTATCATGAATTGATTATCACCAAATAAGGGTACACTTTCTGGCGGATACACACGCTGCTATTTTTATCTTATTTCTCAAAACTATGCTGTTTGTAGCAGGCTTCTAAATGATGAAGAAATTGGGGAAATGCATATTCTTTTGCAAATTATTTTTAGAACAGAGAAAAGACCTCTGTCTTCAACATTTGGATATTATTAATAAATTATTCAGCTAACATCTCATATAACTTAGAATTTATTGGGAGAGGGCAGGGAGTGGGAACCAGGGGCTGAACTTTCATATAACAGGAACAGACAAAGAAAAAAAGAGTGAGAGAAAGATGAAATATAACTGGTACAGAATCTAAATATATGTTAAGACATTTCTACAACTTTTTAAAGATTCGTTGTCCACATCTTCACGTGTCTCAGGCTTGAAATCAATCCAACACAACTGGGCAAGACATTATACATGGTTAACTGACCCAATGTTGGAATCAAGATCCCTACTCATGGCTTCAACCTGAGATCTCAAATAAGCTACAGAATTTTCACAAGTCTTGATCTTCGACTGAAGTAGCAGATCATCGTGTCTGGAGAAACTGAAGTCCCTGGAAACTCTATTTCATTCTGTCTGATGTTTTTCTGCCTCACTAATTTGCTTGATGCAATATTCTCTTTTTGGCAGACCTTACAGCCTTTAAATATTCTCTAGACACATTTCTCAACGTGGCCAAATTTTCACCCAAGACCATGTTCCTCCATTTGCACTCTAGCTTTCAGCCTACGGTCCAATCATGTAGTTCAGCGTGCCAGTCACGTGTTTCCTCCCATCTGAAGGAGACATAAAACATGCATGCAGGGTGCATAACATGCCCACACATGTGCAGAACCCGTGGCCATGGGTCATTTCAGGCAGCATTCTGCACATGTGTGGGTGCATTATGCACCCACACATGCATGTTTTACCTCTGCTTCCAGGAGAAGTGAAGGCAGTATGGGCCAGATGAATTGGTATCTGGAGTCGGATCTGGCCCACATGCCATAGTTTGGGCACCCTTGCCATAGAATTCTGAGAAGGCTAAATGGAGTATAAAAGCACATAGAAAACTCACGCTGTAATGGACAAACCAGGTGGACTATGTTCTATTTCTTCATTTCCACATTTTTCTGAAATATTTGTAATGTTCATGATATCAGAAACAATGGAGAGAAAAATGTGTCGTGTCCATGATGTTAATAATTACCTGCTGTCAAATAAATTCTGACATGGCAACCTTTCCAAACCTTTCTACAGAGATATCACACAGGAGTAGTTTACCACTTCCTTCTTCTGGGGATCCTCCGGGGACTGTACCCATGGCTAACACAGCCTGGCTTTTCTCCCGAGAGGTACAGCGGCAGCGGGGAACTGAACTCCTATACCTAAATCACTGAGCAAGCTATCCTGTCCATAGGTAAAGGTAAAGGTCACCCTTGCTCAAAAGCCAGTACTATCTGACTCTAGGGTTCAGTGTTCATCTCTGTTTATAGCCAAAGAACCGGAGCTATCTGTGTCTGCAAACATTTCTGGGGACGTGTGGCAGGAATGCGCTGAATGCTGTTTACCTTCCCATAGAAGTGGTACCTAATTCTCTACTTGTAATTTCTTGCTTTCAAACTGCTAAGTTGGCAGGAGCTGGGACAGAGACAGGAGCTCACTCCGTCATGCAGAACTCGTGTCTCGGACTGCTGCCTGCCAACTTTTTTGTTGTCAAGTTCAGCATCTTAACCACTAAGCCATACCTCTGCACAAAACAGGATAGATGTACATAAGCAGCTATGAGTAGGCTATATGGACCATAAAACACAATGGTCTTAGAGCTCCTTTCTTAATTGCAGTGGACAATTCAGAGCTAGAAAGTTGGCTGACAATGCTAGGATAAATTCTATTATAATCTAAAATAACAATGCCATCTAGTGGTTATTGTGGCTTAATCTTTTTCTTTGTTTCACAATGAAACCAAGAGCAGATCAGGGAAATATGGCTGCCTCTCATCAGTTCTTCAGTATCAGCCAGAAATTGCCAAATGGCAGTCATGTGTTTTCTTACTAGATTTTAACATCAGAATTTAGTCCCGGACAATGTAAGTTAATAGGGAAGAAGGAAAATGCTCAGTTTGGACAAAGTGATTTTAGCAACTACTGAAAAATGTAAGTGAATAGATCTTTCCTCTCTGGCCTTTCATACTAACAAACACCAGGAGAAGTCAGCCTTCACATCAGCAGACTTGTTGTACAGCTTCCTGCCATAAGGCCCACAGTGATTTCTAAAAACAGGTGTCTGGCCAAGTTATCCTGTATGGTAATAGAGTAGACCATATTGCCAGCAAGTGTCAGGCAGTGGTTAACTAACTTGACAACCCTGAGGACTAATGGTTTGGGTGCCTACATCCACAGAGAAGGGTGATGGTCCCCAAGTGGATTAAATCCAGTGATGGGATGTTACCGGTTCGGACCGGTTTGCCCGAACTGGTAGCACCCTACCAGGAGGGATTGCTAGGAGGTGGTAAGTAAAACCCCGGGCAATCAGTTTGGTTGCCTCTCTGGCCCCCTCCAAAAATGTTTTTCCAGGCAGCCAAAATAGCTGCCCAGAACTGTGCATGCATCAAACCTCTGTTTGATGCATGCACAGTTTTATTTTTTAGTGTGCATGCGTCAAATAGAGGTTTGACGCATGCACACTAAAAAAAGAACTGTGCATGCATCAAATGAAGGTTTGGCACATGCACAGACATTTTTAATTTTTTTTTGCTTCGCCCACAATGTCATGACATCATGACGTCATGATGTCAGCTACACCCACGACGTTGCTGACGTCATGGTGGGGTAGCAAAGATTTTTACAACCCACCACTGATTAAATCCCACTTGAATCTATCTTGATGGAGGGAAGCACCTTCATCAATCCTGGCCTGGGGCTGAGGTAGACTTTGCATGCCAAAAGGGCTCAGGACCAAAAAGTGACTTGCGGAGCTGGATCAGTGGTATGGGGATCACACTGCGATGTGGAAAGCAGATGAAAGGCCACTGCATTATATTTTGAAGAGTTTTCATGCTTGAGTGACATGAGGATTGCCAATCTTCAGATTCAGATATGGCAGAACAACAACAAGACTAACAAGCTACTGAGCCTTACATTGAGTTTTGTGTGGCATATGAATGCAGTGCTTGTAAAAAAAATAATATCCTCATGCTTAAATACATTCCCTCCATCTCTATTTCCTTCAGTTTTTCTGAACCTCAACTTAATTTTCTTCCACTTTTCTCTTACATGGGTTTGTGAGTAATTGTTTTTTTCTTCCCAAATGGAAATTCTTGTGCTTTTCTTAACAGTCACAGTTTTAGTGCATTAAAAAATAATAATAGATCTATTCCACCTATGACTAAATTTATGTGCATTTCAAAGATTCACATTTCCTTGCACATGTTTATTAAAAAACGAAACAAACCTGAATATAAATTTTACATTTACTCAAATACAGAAGTGGGAAAAAAGAAATTTGGTGCTCCCTGCATTGCAGGCAAACTAATTGGCATGCTTGTCTCTTTTTAAAATACTTCCACAAACCACAATTTTTTCCCAAAATGGTCAAATCATCTGTATGATTTTGGAAGAGTTTACAATTTTAAGAAAAGTTATTTGGAATACAACATACAGAGTGGTACATCACATTTATGAATGAAAAGTTCCAGTTTACTTTAAATCTGGCATTTTATCCATAGAATCATAGAATCTGTGGAACTGGAAGAGGGATATAAGGTCATCGAGTCTAACTCTCCTGCTCACTGCAGTAATCTAAATCAAAGTACAGTATATCTTGACAGATAGTTGTCCAATTTTCTCTTGAATGCCTCCAGTGTTGGAACGCTGATCATCTCCCAAGATAATTGGTTCTATTTTTGTACAGTTCTAATAAGTTAGGAAGGGACTGCAGTGGCTTAATGGTTAAGACGCTGAACTTGATGACTGGAAAGTCAGCATGTCAGCAGTTCAAGACATGAGTGCTGCATGATGGAGCTTGCTCTCATCTCTGTCCCAGCTCCTGCCAAAATATCAGGTTGAAAGCAAGAAATTGCAAGTACCATATTTACTCAACTATAAGTCATCCCAAATATAAGTCAAGGAACCTAATTTGCACCTTTAAAACTAGAAAAATAGATTGACCCAAGTATAAGTCAGGGGTGGAAAATGCAGCAACTGCTAGTGAGTTTTAATAATTAAAATACATGAAAATATGGTAAAATTAATTAGTTTAGACATTTGTGTGGGTATGTTTTTGAGTTTTTATGGTAGTTAGTGCTTTTTTTTTAAACTCTATGTTTGAATTTGCACCACTGTGGTTTTGGGACCCTAGGGGTCATTGACCCGAGTATAAGTTGAGTCCCCTTTTTGGATCTCATTTTGGGGGCTAAAAACAAGACTTATACTCAAGTATATACAGTAGATAAATAGGTACCACTTCAGTGGGAAGGTAGACAGTGTTCCATGCACTCCGGTGTTTAGACATGCCTGCCACATGTCCACAGAAATGTCCGCAGACCAGACTGTGTTGGCTCTTTGGATATAGAGATGAGTAGTGAACCCTAGAGTCTGATACAACTGGCTTTAGAGTAAGGGCAACCTTTACCTTTACTAACAAGTTAGGACCTTTTTCCTGGCCTAGATACAGAAAAAGAAGAAATTTTTCAATCCAGCCCACTTCTAGTTTGCTTGTTAATCAGAATATAATGGGTCACTTTGTTAAAAGCTTTCCTAAAGACATCAACAGCATTCAACTTCCAAGTAGGCTACCCAATCAAATGTGACATCAAATTAGTTTGTCAAAACCTGTTCCTGATAAATCCAGGATGGTTTATTGATTGGATAGTGACTGTCTTCATAATCTGTTTAAGAATTTTCCCTGGGATTGATGACCGGCTGACTGCTCTGTAGTTCCTCAGTTCTTCCTTTTCTGTCCTTTTTGAAGATAGGGACAATGTTACCACTCTTCCAGTCATCTGGCATTTTATCCATACTTCACGATTTCAACAAAATAATAAACAATCATTCTAAGAATTCTTCAGCCAATTTCATCCATGCTAATGGATGCAGTTCCTCTGGCTCTAGAGATTTGAGCTCATTCAAAGTTATAAGGAATGACTATTGGCTCATCAATTACAAGCTGCAATCCTGCTCCCTCCATTTGCACTTCTTATTTGCCTGGAGGGTAGAGACTCAACACTTCTATCTTTTCTCTGTCATCTGTTATCATTTTTCCATCCCTGCTGAATAGCTTAAATGCTATTTTATCTCTCTTTTAACTACCATACATAGACAGAGCTGGCTCTTTGGCTGTAAGCGGAGATGAGCACCACAGCTTAGAGTCAAAGATGGCTGGCTTCAAGCAAGGGCAACCTACCTGAAGAATTATTTTTTGGTGCTTTAGCATCTCTTGCTAACTTCAGCTGATTCTAAGCTTTGGCTTTCATAACTCCATCCCTGTATTTCTTTGCTACTTCTCTGTACTTTTCCTTTGAGGACAACTGTCCTTCAATTTCTCGAATGTGCCCTTTTTTATTTTCAGGTTCTCTCTGAGTTTTTTTGTGAAGCCATATTGGTCCTTTTATTTTACTGTCTTACACCATTTCCCCCTCGTTTGTATACTTTATAATTGTGCCTTTAGAATTTCCTTTTAAGAAACTCCTAGCATTTTTGATTCTTTTTCCTGTTTTAGGATCTTCTGCCATGGGATGTTATGTCAGAGTTAATTAAAATTTATATAAAATTATGCAATAATTTCAATAATTTTTTATAGCTAGGCCTACACTCTGCTTTTGTTTCTTTTCAGGATAATTGAAATCTCCAATTACTATGGCATCATGATTCTTTGAAATTATTTGAATTTTCTGGAATAGTAGCCGTGTTAGTCTGTGGTTCAAGCATATCATGTTTTGTTATTTTGTGTTTGTTTTTTGAAAAAAAAATTCCCCAAAGATTTCATCTGTATCTTCTAGATTGGGTGGTTGCTACTAGACTCCAACTACCACATTTCATTTATTTTTCACCCCAATTATATTAATTGAGATGCTATCAATGGGACTACCAAGCTCATCCTCTTGTATTTCTCTGAAGAAACATGTATTTTTGACAGACATGGGGACTCAGTTTCCCTTTCTATATTTTTTCTGTTCTTTTTGAACAATGTATATCCTTAACTGTTGTATTCCAGTCATGGGAGTCATCCCGTCAAGTTTTAGTTATCAAGACATAGTTACTCTCCTGAAGTAACATTTCCAGTTCTTTATTGTTTCCTATAATTCTGGCATTTGTGTATAAACACTGGAGATTGTGTTGGTTTACACAAGCTTGCACACATACCTTGATAGACACACTTTTTTCCCATAGAGACTGCAAATTGCATAGCAATCTGAAAAGATTTCTCTTTTGTTTGCATTAGTTCCACATCAAGGACAAACATCATAAGCATGTAGCCGTTCTGTCTGAGACAATTGCCTAAGAGAAAATGGCTCTCCCGTGTAGAGATACTGTTGGTGGTTCACGTGCATATACCTGTCAAAGATTATTTATATAGAATTAAAAAGTCCACAGAGATTACTGATGTACCTAACAGAGGGATAACCTTAGCTCAAACAGATACTGACTAGGGAGGAGGAAGAGATAACTCCAAACCAGTCTTACACCGTACCTCTGGACTAGTTCTGGTCCCTTTTCTCTCCTTCCTCACTGAGGTCAATAACCACCAGGAGCAGAAATTTTAGCTTCTTCCAAATTGAATAATTGGGAGTGTGAAGAGACCTTGAGTTTATACATCCTTCTGGAATGCTGTTTGTCTGTCTGGCATTCTTTCATCTGCACAGTTTCCCCCTCTCTTCTCTTTCATGCTAAAGCAGATTGTTTGAAACTCAGCAATCAAGTGTTTGATTACAGAGATAGGGAAATAAGTGAAGGAGAAAAGAAAAGGTGATCCCATTGGCTCTGCTCCCTCCTCTCCTGCTCTCAGCCTCTGCAACATTATCATGCAAAGTAAAATTTGCAAGGAGTATTTAGAGCTGGTTAAAGATAAAGGTTGCCCTTGCTTGAAAGCCAGTAGTTTCCGACTCTAGGGTTTAGTGCTCATCTCTGTTTATATCCAAAGAGCCAGTGCTGTGGACATGTGGCAGACATGCCTCAACACTGGAGTGCACAGAATGCTGTTTACCTTCCCACCAAAGTGATCCCTTTGTTTTGAACTGCTAAGTTGGCAGGAGCTGGGACAGAGCTGGGAGCAGAGGCGTAGCTACCGCCGTATCTGCCGTATCAATTATACGGGGGGCCCGGGTCACGGGGCCCCCCAATGTGCGTAAACAAAACAAATCTTTATCCTTCCTAAGGGCCCCCAAAAGATTTCTATACGGGGCCCCACCAAGGCACGCTACTCTTCTGGCTGGGAGCTCAACTACATCATCACTCAAGAATTGAACTCCAGCCTTCCTGTTTTCGAGTACAGTGTCTTAACCACTTGAGCCACCGCAGTCCCTATAGAGCTAAGTGAGCTGCAAATGAGGCTTCTCAGTTTGTGAATGTAAGAGAAAATGGGGACCGAGGAGGTATGAATCTTCCTTCACAAAACACATGATCTCTGTGTTTTTGTGTCTGTATGTATACACAATTTATAATATGCAGCAAATATTTGTATAATATACCAGGGAAAACATCATTCTAGATACTGACAGCCTTGGCCCTATGCAACAAGTAATCAGCCTGATGATGGCCTCCTCTTTGTACAGAATACACAAAATGAACTCCCTCCACAGAGTTAATTCACACAGGAGAAATGTTCCCCATGTTTCCAGTGACAACTGCTGGCAATCATGAGCAGGGTCTACAATAGAAAATGAAGTAAAGTCAACAGTAAGTGGAGCCATATCAATATGAGTTTGTTTCCTTCTTCATCCAATGTTTCCCACTACTTTTTGTTTCCGTATGGGCAAACATTCCTGGCAATGAGGACCTTCCTATTCTTTTAAGGATGAGGGGGGGGGGGATGAAAGTTTTGGTAAAAGTTTTTATTATTTGCATGAGGAAAAATCCCCTTAGAAAATCCCCCATGATAGTCTTTGCATAGTCTCACCAACCATCCCTTAAGACACATATCTAACATATACTGCTCCATAGCACATAGTGCACCCTCTGGGTAGTTCACAAGTTTTGCCCCCATAAATCTGGGTACTCATTTTACCAACCTCAGAAGGATGGAAGGCTGATTAAATCTGCATCCCTGTCAGGATTGAACTCACAACCTGAACAGTTTGGGCGGCAGTACAGTAGTTTAACCACTGAGCCATGAGGACTTTGCCTTTTTCTATACTAAAAAAAGTCATTCTGAAGGTATCTTTAAATAGAAAAAATAAATTTGTTTATAGTTACAGTTATAATCAGAAGAGGGAAAGGATCAAAATGGAATCTCTAGTAAGCAGCAGCCCCTAATGCAGGGATCCTCAACCTACGGCCCATGGGCCAAATCTGGCACCAAATCATCCGGCCTGTGCCCTCACTCCAGCCACCACTTCTGCCACTGCAGCTGCCTCAATCCTTGTCTCCTCCGCTTGGCTTAGCATGTCCCTAACGGCACTGTAACATGGTGGATGTAAGGCTTACAACATCCACCCGACTACAGAGCACCATTAAGGATGCACCAAGCCAAGTGGAAGAGACAAGGGTTGAGGAGGAGGTGGCAGAAGCAGTGGGTGCATTTTCGATGGCTGTAGGAGCATTTCTGGCAGCCATGGGGACATTTCTTTCACCCCTATGATGAAGCTCCTTCAGGCCGGTAAGCAGGGGAGCAGTGGGGGGGGGGATATTGGGGGTGCGGTGGGCTCAGTGGTAGTGGTGGGATCACCAGTCTGGCACCTCAACAGTCTGAGGGAGCATGACCCAGACTGCATCTTTAAAAGGTTAAGGACCCCTGCCCTAATGCTTCTCCAGTGGACATCAAGAAAGAAGGCAATCCCAAGTAAACAGAAAGAAGGGGCTGATCCCAATGCCAGAGGAGGAAAAAAATAGTAATCAAATGAGTGGCAAAGGACAAGCACTTTGGGATATAAACCATCCACCAATGATACCCAGTACAGTTGTACCTCGCTTAAAGAGCATCATGTGTTTCACAGGATTGATCTTTTAGCGAATTTGCTCTTTAAGCGAAACACCATTGTAAGTGACCAATTGTGATTTCTGGTGCAGGGGGATTGCGAACCCCAATTTATTTGTTAAGCAAGTTTTTGGTTGGTTTTATTTGTTAAGCGAAGTGAACATTCAGAGAAAATTCTGCTCTTTAAACGAGTTACTCTTTAAGCCAGGCGCTGTTTATGTGAAGTTTGACTGTATAACTGTTGCAAGATTCGTATGTTTTCCAAAAGAACATTTTGTCTGTATTTGCTGGGATGGATTTCCGTACTGAGTTCCACAATGATAAGACTGAGAAGTGGGTTGAAGAAGAATCAAATGGCTCTTGCCTGTCCTGGACTGGTTATAAGCAAGGAATAAGTCTGGAGTGTGTTTTGGGTAGAGGAATCATCTTCTTGCAGGCCTTTCTTCCAATGTTTCAGCCAATGGATTCCATACTATTCCAGAGAGACTTAAACATATGCACAAGATTGCACAGTTTGGTTTAAATACCAGCCTTGCAAGGTAAAAAAGACTAAACACCCATAAAGTATAGGATTTCTCCAGCAGATAAGACAGTTATGATCCATTCAATGTAAAAACTGCTTCCTCTCCTTCTGCCCATCTGTCCCAGATACCAGCAAGCAGTGTTCAGTTTCCACAGGGCCTTGGAACCACTAACCCTCCATTCTAACAATTTCTTGATAAAGCTGTCCAATAATCTGAACTGAAGAAATGAAAATCCAGAAGACTCTGATGATGATGCCAAAGGAGAAGTTGAATAACAGCTTTGCTCCCAGTGCAGGCCAAGATTCCCTTAGACAATACAACCACCGAGAAGCTGATGAGGGTTCAGGTCACTGTGGTTGAAATACTATTGGTTACCATAAGGAAATTCATACCATTCAGTACTTTCCTAGTGGGGATTCTTTCTTTGCTGGCAGGAAAAGTGCTGAATGTTACAAATTTACTTACATTAAGCAACACAATTTTCGCTATTGAGTTATATATATATCCCCTTCCTGTCAGCAGTTTTATGTCTGTGTCGTGTCAAGGTCTAAAGTATGACACTTGAACAAAACCTTCAGAACATTATACAACTTTATAACACCTCTTGGTTGTTTGAATTTGTGGCAGTCATCACATCTAACATTTATCCTTAGAAGAGCTAACTACCAGTGTGAACCAGATAATAACAACACTTGTTTCAACCTTCCTTTAGATATAATGTATAAGTCATTTACTTTCTCCTTCTCGGCTCACCAAAAATATTGCTCTTCAGATAACATGGGACTAGATAGGAATTCATAGATTACTCTGTAGCAGTCTCTAAAAACGTTCAGTACATTGCTACTTAAATAACGATTTTCAATGTTGCATATAAGTAACAGTTTCTAAAAATATCACAAATAAACAAAACAAAAAAAATAGACAAAAACATTGTGGCACCTTAAGTACTAACTGCTGTATTTTGATGTTAGCTTTTGTTGATCAAGTCCACTTCATCAGACTTCTAAGAAGTTAGTCAAAACAGAATTGTTCAAAGCTGCTTATTATTAGTGCTGTTATGTGAGATGTTCAATGTTGTTTCAATGTGTTTATATAACTAAACATAGGTTTAGATAGTTCTGCAGTATTGTTTTTATTGCTTTTATGATATATATTATTGTAGTATTCTTGTATGTGATTGTATTATTGTGTTGAGAACTGCCCAGAGAGAGCTATGCAATATGAGGTGTTATATAAGTTGAAGTAAGCAGGCAAGCAAGCAAGTAAATCTGTCTCCTGAGTAACTTCTATCAGGAAATTCATTGCTGTTTAAATTTGCAGTTATAATTATATTTCACCTTCCAGTGAACACAACACAAAGGAGCTATAGCACTGATTTGAATCATTCCGGTCAGCATGAATGCTGACATTCATCCACAGTTACACAAATACTCTTATAAATTGTTTAGTAGTTAGGTGAGAAAGAGAAAATAAGTTTCTAGAACACCAACCTTAGCAACAAAGGTTGATGCAATTCTTTGACCTCACCAAGAAGACCACAAGAAGATCAAAGACCAGACACTCCAGATAATAGTGGTATATTATCTGGAGTGTCTGGTCTTTGATCTTCTTGTGGTCTTCTTGGTGAGGTCAAAGAATTGCATCAACCTTTGTTGCTAAGGTTGGTGTTCTAGAAACTTATTTTCTCTTTCTCACCTAACTACTAAACAATTTATAAGAGTATTTGTGTAACTGTGGATGAATGTCAGCATTCATGCTGACCGGAATGATTCAAATCAGTGCTATAGGAACTGTCCTTCCTCCCGCAACCCAACTTTCTTTCTCCTTTGTGTTGGTACGAATTCCACTGTTCCTTTGGGCATGGACTGGGTCAGTGGAACATTTCACACCTCTAAGCATGTTTTGTGCTAATGTTTTCTGCTACACAGGACAGGCTACCAAAGTTCCTCTAATCTCCCTGAGCTGCTGCAGTCATGAATACTATATTTAGAACTCTTCCTAAAAGTCTCATAATTTTAGATTCAGACTTTGAGTCAGGACATACAATGGGTATGAACCTTGATAAAGAGAGGGCACAATGCATTGTGTTCACCAGAAACTTTTTATACTCATCAAAAAGCCACATTGGCTCAAATCCATTATGCATACATATTATTTTTCCTGTTCAATAGTATCCTATAAACAAGAAAAATTCACAGTTATTGCAATAACTCTATAAGTGCAGAGCTATTCTTAGATACAAAGAAACTAAGGCAGTATGTGTGCAAATTTCATTACCTCTGCCACAAAGCACATTTTCAGGTTATTGTGTTTTAAAAAAATCAAGGACACTTAAACACTCTTATCTTACATAGAGGTCAGCAAATTATTGTGAGGCCTAGTGTTTTAAAAGTACAAGCTGCAAATAAGGAGGAGTCTCCTTGAGCTATAAAGTGAACATCTTAATTTGATGCCAACCTAGCAGTTTGAAAGCAAAAAATTGCAAGTAGATAAATAGGTACCACTTTGGTGGGAAGATAAACAGCATTCTGTGCACTCCGATGTCTAGGCATGCCTGCAACTGTCCATGGAAATGTCTGCATATGCAGACAGCGCTGGCTTTTTGGCTATAAACAGAGATGAGCACTGAACCCTAGAGGTAGATATTACTGGCTTTTGAACAAGAGCGACCTTTGCTTTTACCTAACTTTCCAAGTCAGGGAAACCATAAACTGCTAACATGCTCTTATGTTAAGTGTCCACAAATTGTAACCAGCTTATAGAAACCCTAATAGAGCTTTCAAGGCAAGAGAAATTTTAAGAAATTGTTTTATCACTTCCACAATCCTAATGAGTTTCCGTGTCTAAGCAGGCCATCAAATCCTGGCATCCTGAATTCTAACCCTTCACTCTGTCCACTACACCACATTGGTTAAATGCTCTTTATAAATCACTAAAAGGAAACAGAGAAGTAGCAGCTTGATTTTTCTGTTACTCAATGAGATAAATTTGAAATGATATATGGGTCAGAGGCAACAATTTTTATTTTCATTTCAAATCTCATATTCTGAACTTCAGGATTTTTCCTATCTGTGTTCCCATCAGTTTTCAGCACTGAAATTTTTGACCCCTCTGGAAACAAAGCCTCTGGAAACATGACAGAATGTGTATGATTACTTAGTTTTGCTAATGTACATATTTTTCTCCCTACCAATGCACACTAAACAATGCAGTTTAGTCCATTCTTTTCTTCAGGACACACTTGTTTATGTGCACCGAGAAAGGGGTGGGGGTAATATGGTTTTACAAACTGTTGCTGGACACTTTTTTGCTAGCATCACGTCCAACACATATTTATCAAACTGGGCATTGCAGAGGCAGGCAGTGGAAAGAACAGTTTTAAAAAATCATCCTGTTCAGATGTTGCACTATAACAATGTAATTAAAATAAATGGAGACTGCACATTACTTGTTATCAAATTAGAGTATGTAGTTTCACCTCAAGCAATATAGAATAAGTACTGGTTCTCCTTCTCTGCAAAGGAAAGGTTGTGGATGTCTATAGAGAAAATATTGGACCACTATATTATAAAATATAGGCACTACGTTTTATCAAGGTATGATACCTGAGCAAAGTCCTCAGAGCATTGTAAGAGTATAACATCCCTTGGAAGTTTGAGTCTGTAGTGGTCTGTCACAGCTGCCATTTATCCCCAAAAGGGCAAATTCCAGTGTGAGATCAGATAACCTTTTCCAGTCATATCAACAGCCTCCTGGAGAAGAGCTTCAGATTGCTGGAGAGAGAGAGGGAGAGGGAGAGAGCAATCTGAAGACCATTAGGAAGCTTAATTAAGGCAGCTTTATTCAAAACAACAACAACAAACAACTGTGCAGGTGGGTCAGCTCTAAAAAGAGAGAGAGATCCCAAGCAACTCACAGTACAGCTTTTTGTAGACAAAAAGGAAACCCCTTCCCACAGGCAGATGGTACACAGGTGGGCTTCTTCCAAATATGGTCCCACATCAAGTACAAGTTTCTGACTGGTTAATTCTTCTGTGCTGTTATTCTGTGATTGGTCTTTTGCTTCTCTTCTTGTTGCTGACTTGGGGCCCTATGACAAGGCAGGGGGGGTGCATTGCTTAAGATATGTAAGCACATTATATCAGAAGAAGGATCAGGGTCATGCATGTATGCATATTGTGTCAAACAGAAATAGGGCATAGATCAGGTGCTTCCTCATTCCCGAGAGGCCAAAATAAGGCAAAGGGGAGCTTCTCTATTCTTAAAGGCACTGAGTTGGAGACTGGAAGGTTGGGTTTTGATACCCTAGAGCTGCACTTGGGGACATGAAAGGAGCCTCATTTGGGTGTTCTCTAAAAATCCTTTCAACCCAGAATAATCTCTGACATGAAATTATTTTTATAATGTACCAAAACCTGTGCTCCACAAGATGAATTGGTAGTATCTCTTTTAAGCCGTTGATACTTTTCAAAATTCATCTAAATGATCTGCAGGATTAATTTACCAAGGGGGAAACAGTTTGTTTGTTGCCCTTCTCCATGGGCGGTTTCATTCTGAGGGGGGGGGGAACACCTGCAGTTTAGATTAGTGGACTGATTTGGAGGTTGTTTTTTTTTAAAAAAAATAGTAGCCATTTTAGTCTGTGGTTCAGGCATATCAGAAAACAAAACAAAATAAAAAACACTAGCACTTTAAAGACTAACTGGGCCATTATCAAATTTGATACACATATTGCTATGTGCTGCTAGATGTTGTATATACTGTATAATATTACAACCGTCCCACCAATTCTCTTTAGCAAAAATGGAAGTAACCAGGTGCAGTGTTTTTGTTTGCAAACCAGAATGGGCTTTCTCAGACCCTTTGAGATTGAAAGGGAGACATTTAGAGCTAATCTGAATAATCTGTTGTTGCTGATGGCTGTGGGAAGCTGCATTGTTGTGCTTGCTTCTTGTCTGTCATTTTGCTTGAACACACCCTGTTCCCTTGAATTTGGTGTAGAAAAACCATGCCTGTAAGTTTCACTCCTTGGCTGAAGAAGTGGACTTGATCCATGAAAGCTAAGAATAAAAATATAGCAGTTAGTCTTTAAAGTGCTACAGTGTTTTTTATTTTGTTTTGTTTTCTGATATGCCTGATTTGGAGGTGTATTGGAAAGAAAGAGAGGTTGGATTCAGTGCTTCCTAAGGTGTACGTCTTGTCCCTAGAATATTCATCATAGTGATTTTAATTATTGTTAAAATTATGCATACATGTATATATTTGTTATTGATTATTTGCATATTCCTGAAATAAAATAAATAATTTTACATATCTCATTCCACTGATTGGTATGGAAGAAGATGGCTATATATCTTTGGTCAATGACCAAGTAATCCATTTTGGGATTCAACATTTCTTTGATGGAGAAGAATCTTATTTCTCTACATGAGAAGTAACTTTCCGCTATAGAACAGTGCACTTTAATATACATATAATATGCTTTTGCTCATACATGTACTCAACTTTGATTAGATGATAGATTTGTCACATTATTGCCAATTCTGCAAATGTTTGTTTTAGGAAATAGCAGTGACTGAAACCCACAACATTTGTCGTGGGAAATCTGAGTATTGCTCTAGATTAGGGAAGATCAAAACATCTCTGTCTAGCTATTCTTGGTCTGAAAGGTATAACAACATGTTTGCATAATGGTTCAACTGGAAGTAAAAGAGTGAGGGCTGGGGGATTCTCAAAGCACCTTTCCTAATGTGCTATGAGTCCAATCAGATTGCCACCTCCAGCTATAAATTCTTTTTAAAAATGATTTGGCATATAGATAAAGGCACAGAAAATACATAATCTATTCTACAACCTTTTAGGTGTTTTCTTTACAGTGAAAAGAGATAAAATCGTGGATTTCAAACAATAATACAGTATAGAAGAAAGATGATATCTTTATTGAATCAGTAAACAAAAATCAAACATTACATGAGCTTTTGTGATTCAAGATCACTTCACAAATGCACCAGTTTCTTATGGATAGTGCAGGAAAATTATTAATGAGAATCCGAAAAGTTCATGGCAAGAAGTTATACCAGACTTTGTTTCTTAGAGGTAAGTTTCTTAAAGGTACAGTGAAACCTCGGATAACGCTAACACTTGGTTCCACAAGTCTTGATGTTATCCGATTTTTAGTGTTATCCGATGCATGTTAAAATCTTATGGGATGGATTGGATAATGTTAAAGCTACATAGAGATACATTATAACCACACAGGCTTTAGTGGTTGTTATCCAATCCATTCCATAGGACCTTAACGTTATTTGATCCAATTCTCCTCCCCAGATTACTTAACGTTATGCGATTTTAGCGTTATCCGAGGTAAACGTTCGAGGTATTACTGTATTGCCATTTTCCTGCATTTGTATTATGTACAGATCACACAGCTGTCTTTGTTTGTTTACACCAGGAGTTCCCAACCTATGGCCCATGGGCTGGCCCTGGCACACAGCACCATTTTATGTGGCCTGCACCACCACCACCACACCTGGAAGTAGAAGCAGATACATTTACGCATATGCAGGCGTGTCTTAAATCAGCTGTAAAACGCACCCCACATTTACAACAGCTGTAAATGTGCTTGCTACTGGGGGCATGGTCTGGCCCGCTCAGCTGACTGGAGGACATGGTCAGGCCCGTGGCAGAAAAAGGCTAGGAACCCCTGTTTCACACAATTATGGCTGAGATCCTGTAGTAGTTCACAAGTAAAGAAGAGTCACTGAATCTATGGAATTTACAGAGCAGTTTATTCACCAAATCCCCACTAATTCATTGGGCTTATAATTGCACTTTACTACTACATTTCAGCTGATAAGTACAAAGTACTTCTGCTAGCACAGTATAGTTGCATCTGATATTTTCCTGTTTTCCTTATCCACTGGAGCTTTCCCTTTCATGTTGCATATTTCTATTCCAGAAAGTATCTCCAAAAGTGCAGAATAGCTGGAGGAGGGTAGGTGCAGTGATGAAGGGATCTGTGGACATTGGCAGTTCTGTGCAAAAATAGCTGTGCAACTGTGCAAAAGTAGTTCTAGACATAGCCATATATCATGTCAGCAGTATTTCTCACCAACAGTGATTATTAGGATGTTATTTATTAAGAAACATATGGAAATTTTGTTTTCAAATACGATTTTTTTAAGTACACCTTGTGTTTCTGAATGCATACTCCCATTCTTCATATTCTTAAGTATGGTTAATGTCATCTAACATCATAGCAAATGTTACCAGTTTGCAAAGGTGAAAAAAAGTGTCAGGTGCCATCAACAGAGACATTTAGCTGCCACATTAAATAAATTGGAGTCTTGCACTCTGTGTTCTACTGGCTCATTGTCAGCTTTGCCATCCATATCTGGCAAGGTTGCTTTTGTAACAAAGTCAGTTCTTAACGTTTGCACTCTTCTAAAAATGCTTTTGGTCAATCACCTGGGTGTTTTAGTAAGTCACTGTGCTTCACATTATCACTTTCAATTAAATTAGAGTGTGAGATAATGTGTGGGGATCTCATTTCATCAAGTAATATTATAATGGATGACTGGCTTTTTGTCAAAAGTGCAAATTTTTAGTGCAATCTGGTGTAGTTAGAAGAAAGTAGGACATATATAAAAGAGGTACACTGGTAATTATTGCTCATTTAATCAATGTGGATTTTCCAGGAAGGTAACTCTGTAGCTGCAAAAAAAAAAAGTCTTATGATACCCCTGAGTTTTTGGCATATGCTTTTATGGACACGGCCCCCTTCATTAGAAGCATGAATAGTAAAGAATAACTGAAATCTTGTTTGTAGCATAAACCAAATCATAACTTTCAGTCTGTTCCTCCATTGTAAACAAAGCATTTCTCAATGGTGTATGCACATATTGGTTTGGTAAACACATCTACATTCACAAATCCACCAAAACTTGTGCCGAGGGTGCTTTCTTTACCAGAGAGGAACATACTAAATATTACAGCATGGTTTTCACTATAAATGGGATCTTGTATAATATGCACTGGCACATAAAATAATATTTCACATTATAGTTTATATTTATACATTTTATTTTATTTCAGGTTCTGTGTTGAAATGTTTTTCATGTGAGTTTATTTAGTATATTTGCATCAGATAGGATGCTGACAGGTGTGTTTACACATGTTTGGGCACGTTTTATGGCTGTTGTAAATGCATCCACTTTTGCTTCTGGTAGCGGCAAGGGTGGCAGCAGGCCACATGAAATGGTGCTGTGGGCCAGGTCTGGCCCATGGGCTGTGGGTTGGCCACCTTTGATTTAGGATGTGACATTTTCCTGGAGGACCTGCAAAGGGGCCTTCATGCCAAATTCCATGACATGGTAGGGGGTGTGGGACATACCTAGGTTAGCCCCTTGTCATGACAGATGCTACAGAAGAAGATTTAGTAGTGGTGGGGTTAACATGTGCCCAAAATCCTGGTTACCCATATCTTGAGGTTCAGTGGCCTAAATGGGGAGTATAAGGATTGATGGATGGACAGCATCATTCTAAATTTTGTGCTGGCTGCAAACATGCTGTCACTTGACAGCATGTTGAAGGGGCTGTGGGATTCACCCTTGAAGGGCAGGTGCTGACATACATAGAATCTCCTGGCCTCAGCCTCAGGTACCTACATTACATTAGGCCCCACTGAAGGATGGGGATGGTTCACCAAGTTAAATGGTTAATAAAGGCGTGGCCCTAGTTGTAATTCCAACCCTTTGGGGGAGGGGGAATCTACTATAGTCAGTGTATTTTTGAGTCTGGATTACACTGTCATTCATTTAATCTTGTACACCAATGTGTTAAACAATGACACCTCTTGTTCTCTGCACACAGAAATGAATAGAAAGACATTTAGGCCTCACTCCAATTTTCATGGGGTCCACTGTCTAATATTCCAGAAGTTCTTTAAGTATGATGCCGTTTTATACTATAAAACTTCATAAATTTCAGGCCACCTAATTTAAATTATGTTATAGGTGTCAAAAGATAGTGTGGGTTCCTGCTGAAAATAAACGATTCTGTAACCCAAATAGAAATCTGAAAAATCCTTAAACTAATTATGAAATAAGTGGGCAGAAATAAAAGTTCTACTAAAGAAGAGAATTATGAAATTAATTTTAATTTTAAAAATTCCTTAGTGTTCTTTCTTCCTTTCTTTCAAAAATGTACCCATTCACATCCTTATAGACTGTATCTGGCTATGATGTCCTTCACATTTGTCATTTTCTATTAGTGCAGTTTCATGGTCCTATAAATACCTGACATTCCTACCCAAACAGGGTCTCATCTGCCTCTTTAACTCAGTCAAATCTAACAAAGATCTCAACTTTTTCCAGCCTCTTTTCTTCCTCTGACTCACACAGAGGAACTGTCATTCTCTCCAACCTTTATGTGAGTGAACATTGCTATCTTGGGAGTTATCGCACATAGTTTATTCACACTCCATAAATATCTTATTTCTCGCTCCGGATTCTTCCAAGATACATAGCACACAATACTGCAGTCTAAAGGTGTGACTTGATTAGTAAAAAGTACTACATTTGCATCAGTGTTGTGTTGTTTGAAATCAAGGTGATTGATTTCAATTGATTAAGGGTGCACATTAACTTGCTGAAATGTGGGTTATTTTAAACCACTTGAGAGGGTCAATTATTTTGCACTGATTCCTGAACTGCTGTATTTATCTGTGTGTATATGTATGTCTGCGCAGATATTTTATCCTGTGAAGTTTGTAGGATTCCCTATAAACCGTTTGGAACTTCTAGGCTTCATTTACACATGCTAAAATCAAGTAACTAATGACTAATAAGTTCTGATTTCAGTGTATCAGGTCCAAGTTCTGTCCATTTGCAAAATCTTTTTAATTCTTTTATTTTTATTTGTGTACATAAACATATATCAGCATCTATAGTTGTACCTTGCTTAAAGAGCATAATGTGTTCCACAGGATTGCTCTTTAAGCGAGTTTGCTCTTTAAGTGAAACACTATTGGAAGTGACCAACTGTGACTTCTGGTGTGGGGGGGATTGCGAACCCCGATTTATTAAGTGAGTTTTTTGTTGGTTTTATTTGTTAAGCAAAGCGACCATTCAGAGAAAATTCTGCTCTTTGACTGAGTTACTTTTTAAGCAAGCCACTCTTTATGCAAGATTTGACTATATTACATTACTCTAAAGAAATTAGGGAAAGTTAGAAGGCAAAAGAAGAAGGGGTGGTAGAGGATGAGGTGGCTAGATGGCATTATTCATGGAGTGGGCATAGACCTATATGGACTGCAGAGAATGGCAGAAGACAGAGGAACCTGGCATGATGCCCATGGGGTTGCAAAGGGTCAGACTCAACTGTGAGACTGAACAACAAATGAAATTTTCTTTCTTTCTTTCTTTCTTTCTTTCTTTCTTTCTTTCTTTCTTTCTTTCTTTCTTTCTTTCTTTCTTTCTTTCTTTCTTTCTTTCTTTCTTATACTGACCATCTGGAATATTTCTAACTTTGGGCAGTGTACAAACAATTAAATAAACAACAACAATATCATACAATATACAAACAATAAAATAGATACTTGATTGTGTCACAGAGCAAACAGGCTCAAATCTAAACAATTAACTTATTGGGAAAGGTAAAATATTCTTAAAGACCTGCTCAAAGAGGAAGGTTTTGAGCTGTTTCTTTAAAATGTCTGAGGAGGGGACCTGGCACATCTCAAGTGGTAGTGAATTCCAAAGCATAGGCATTACCACTGAGAAGGCTCTCTTTCCAGTTATAGCCTTTCTTGCCATCCTCACTTCCCCACTTTACAGTTATAACACTGTGACATTCAGCAGTTTGTTGTCATGTCAAAGAACTGTTGTGATGTAATAGCAATTAAATAAAATAATAATTGGTACCAGCTGGGAGACACAGAGAAGTACTGATGAGGGCTACACCCAAAGGTGGCACAACTGTGAATGGCTCTTTAAGCAGAGATTGAGGTAGAGTTGGCAACTGTGAGAGGAACAGCTTCTCCCTCCTTTCAGAATGGAGGCCGGCCACTTAAAAAGCTGACTGGCAGGGATAAGTGGAAAAAGAAAGATAACCAACGGGGTCTGGAGGAGAAGGGGCAAATCAGGAGGCTGCTGGGTGGCAGAAGCTAAAGTGTAAAAATAAGTAAAGAACTATTCATGCAAAGTTTCACAAAAGACATGCAAACCAACCCAAGCACCACATGACCTTAACTCATTTTTTTAAAAAAACCCTGATTGGAAACCCAATTATTTTAACATTCAAGATACACTTTAAGAAAGGGTGTGAAAGACATAGTTTGCTCCCTGCTGTCATGGAGTCCTGTTTACCATAACTTGTTAGTGGCAGCTCTGACACTATGGAATGACTTTTTTGTTGTTCTTCTTGTTGTTCAGTCATACAGTTGATTACGACCCTTTGCGACCCCATGGACCACTGTCCGCCAGGCACTCCTATCCTCCACCATTCCCCTCAACTCGCTCAGCTCTGTGCCCATTGTGTCCACAATACCATCTAGCCATCTCATTTTTGGCCGCCCCCTTCTTCTTTTGTCCTCGACCTTTCCAAGCATCAAGGCTTTCTCAAATGAGTCTTCTCTTCTCATTTGATGTCCGAAGTACTTTAGCTTCATCTTTACTATTTGCCCTTCTAAGGAGCAGTCAGGATTGATTTTTTCTAAGATTGACCTATTTGTTCTCCTCGCTGTCCAGGGGACTCTCAAAACTCTCCTCCAACACCACATCCCAAAGGCATCTATTCTTTTGTGCTCAGCTTTCCTAATAGTACAGCTCTCACAACCATACATTGCCACAGGGAATGCCATTGCTTTAAGTATGCGAATTTTTGTTTGAAATTTGATGTCTCTACTTTTCACTGTGTTCCCCAGTTTTCTCATAGCTTGTCTCTCAAGAATCAGTCGCCTTTTTAGTTCATGGCTGCAATCACCATCTGCAGTGAGCTTTGATCCTAAGAAAATAAAATCTGTCACTGCTTCTACTTTTTCCCCATCTATTTTCTAGTGACTGATAGGGACTGTTGCCATGAGCTTGGTTTTCTTGATATTGAGTCTCAAACCAGCTTTTTCACTTTTTTCTTTCAACCTAATCAGGAGCTTCTTTAGGTCCTCCTCACTTTCTGCCATTAGGGTGGTATCATCTGCATATCTCAAATTGTTGATGTTTCTCCCAGAAATTTTGATACCAAATTGTGATTCCTCCATCCCTGCATTGTGCATTATGTGCTCTATGTATAAGTTGAATAAGCAGGGTGACAAAATGCAGCCTTGTCTTACTTCTTTTCCTATTCCAAATGACTCCGTCATTCCATTTTCTGTCCTAACTGTTGCTTCTTGATTCTTGTACAGATTTCTCATGAGGCATATAAGGTGTTCCGGTATTCCCATCTCTTTAAATACTTGCCACATTTTGTTGTGGTCGACACAGTCAAAGGCCTTGGTATAGTCAATGAAACAGAAGTAGACTTGTTTCTGATATTCCTTTGTTTTTTCCATGATCCAACGTGTGTTGGCAATGTGGTCTCTAGTCCCCCTGCCTCTTCTGAACCCCGCCTGCACTTCTGGTAATTCTCTCTCCACGTCAGTGATGGGATGACAAAAATTCTACTACCACGCCATGACGTCACGGACGTCATGGGCGTGGCCAATGTCATGACGTCATGACGTCATGGCCGAAGCCGACGTCATGACATCATGACGTTGTGGGCGGGGCCAAAAATAAAAATAAATAAAAAATAAAAAATAAACATACACACACACACCCCTCCCTCTCAGCCCACCCACCCAGACACAAATAAATAAATAAATAAATAAATAAATAAAATAAAAACAACCACCCACCCAAAACACAAATAAATTACCCCTCGCTTACCTTTCTTGGGACCCGGCACCCCGACTGTGTCCACAGCCGCCGCCGCTGCCGCCGGAGCTGCCTGCACCCCTGTGGCCTCCTCCTCGGGCCGCCGGTACCTTTTTAGCCCAGCTCCGGCCATGGCCAGGGGCGGCGGGCAGCAGTGGCTCCAGCCGCGGCTCCAGCCGCGGCTGCCAAGCCTCCCTGGGCCGTCCCCATGCCGCACCACCGCCGCCTGCATTCCTCCTCCGCCAGGCGCCGCAGCCGGGCTAAAAAGGGACCGGCCCAAGGAGGAGGCCACAGGAATGCAGCCAATGGCAGCTCCGGCGGCGGCAGGCGGCGGTTGCAGGCACCCAGCCCACAGGCCGGCACCCGGCGGAGGAGGAGGCGTCAGCGGTGCGCCGTGCCGGGCGTCCCCAGGGCATGGGGCTTGTCGGCAGCGGACGGCCCAGGCAGCCCTCAACGTGCCGCGGGGGAGGTGCCCTTCTCAGAGGGCTGGTGCCGCCTCCGCCGCCGCCGTCCTGAAAGCTTTAAACAATTTGTTTTTAAAATTGGAGCTAAAATGGCTCCAATTGACTGCGCATGTGCAGAAACTCAATCTGGTGCATGCGCAATGTGTCAGATTGAGTTTCTGCACATGCGCAGTCAATTGGAGCCATTTTAGCTCCTATTTTAAAAAAAATTTCTTTCGGTGAGGCGTCCGGAACCGGACGCCCCAAAAGTGGACTCCCCTCCCGGAGAACCCTCCGGAATTGGTCCTACCGGTTCCAGGGAACCGTCTGGAACCGGGGACATCCCATCACTGCTCCACGTGCTGCTGCAGTCTATCCTGTATTATCTTGAGCATCACCTTGCTAGCATGTGGGATGAGCACAATTGTTCAATAATTTGAACATTCTCATATTTATCATCCTCTGTCCTTGTCCACCTTCCACAAACTGGCTAAAGCCAAATTATATAGGCAAGCTTTTAAGAACTTACTGGCCCTTAATTAATATTTTTTTTCCTCCCCCATATCCTATAATTTCCCCACTACCATCATTGTATCGTGATTATTTTTGTGGTTTACTGTTATTTGTTTGGTTATATTTTGTAAATATTTTTTTGATTTTTTTGTTACTATGTGTTATTTTCTTTAAAAAGTTATTCAATTTTGATATGTTTGGTGTTGACACCACCGTAGTAATTATAGAGTTAGAGGAGTGAGATATGAATTAAAAATAACAAGTAAGCCAATTGGATTAAGGTGTATGTCTACTGAAAGGCTTAACAAAAGTAACTTTTTCCCTTATTGGAACTAAATTTAGAGAAAACTGTTCTGTATCTGGTCACATTCTTTTCAACAAAGCTGTTCTTTTCTGTGTGACTAATGCATCTTTTTATCTGGGTGTTATCTTCCTAGCTAGGATTTTGTGGTCTTCATACTTCATAATGTCACTGTGCTGTTTCCAGCTCAAGAAAATGCCAAATACTACAGAAGTTGTGTTTTGTAAGCCCAATAAGCTGCTCTGTCTCCTCATTTCAGTGACAGTAGAAAAATGGGCACTGAATAGTCTTCAGAGACAGGAAAAAAACTTATTTGATGTGCATCATATTCTAGAGAGGATTCTGAAGTGAGCACTTGGATAGACACATGTTGTTAAAACATTTCAAAAGGAACCACTGATCACTAGGAAAGAAATGGCTGTAGACTAGAAGTATGAAACATCTGATTAATGGTGGCAGTTTTACTTTAAGACAAGTCCTTTGAAGAAGTAATGGGGGTTATTGATGGCAGTGTTTTTTATATCCATATATTCTGCTATATTTAACATAAAACAGAATAATTTGTGCTGTGTAATGCTCCAAAGTGTAGTTCAACAAGGATAGAGCTAGATTTAATATTTATATTTGTTTTTTGATAGTCAGTGAGTTGAGTACCTGGCTACAAAGTCAGAGGGTAGGAGTTAGATTTGCCACTGTTCCTACTAGGAAAAGATATTGGGGTATATAAGAAAATCAGATATATAAACCAAAACCTAATTCGCAGAGTTAAAAAACAAAAACAAAATAGTAACAGTGCAACAGAGAAAGGATAAAAGAGAGGGACACAAGTTCTCAGAATACTTTCTCCTTTACTAGGTAGCACTTAAAATAGTGAAACAAACAACAGTGGTTCCCATTATTGGACCTATGATCCACAGGGGGACTTAACATCAATGGACCTATGCTCCACAGGGGGACTTAAATTGGTGACTCCATGGACCATTGCACGCCAGGCACCCCTATCCTCCACTATCCTCTTCAACCCACCCAACTCTGTACCCATTGCATCAATAATGCCATCTAACCATCTCATTTTCTGCTGCCTCCTTCTTCTTTTGCCCTCAACCTTTCCCAGCATCAAGGCTTTCTCAAGTGAATCCTCTCTTCTCATTTGATGTCCAAAGTACTTTAGCTTCATCTTCACTATTTGACCTTCTAGACAGCATGTTATTTACTACTAGTAAATTCCATTGGAAAAATATGCCCTGATTAGCTCAATGGAACTGCCTGCTAGAGAAGTGTGTTCAGGATGGCAGCTTCAAACCATTGAAAAGAAAGTATTGTAACCTGGTATTAATAAATATGAAAATGAAAACTCTTGGGATGGGAGTACGTATAATGCTTTCTTCCTTTTCCAAATGGTCAAAACCCATAAATGCCTTGAAAAGGTATACCCTTGCTGCCCCATTTCCTCAATATAATTACAGTAAAACCCCTACTTATGAAAAAAAGTCAATTCCATAGGCTTTTTGCTTAAATCGGGTTTTTATGTAACTCATAGCAAACCCATAGGATAATGCCCTAGAACCATGATGACAACCCTTGGCAGTCCAGATTCTCTTGGACTTCAATTACAAGACCCACAAGTCAGCACTCCTGCTGATCAGGGCTTCTAGGAATTGAAGTTCAAGAACAGCTGAAGTGTCAAGGTTTGCCATCACTGTCCTAGAATGATTCACAATGGGGTATACTTTACTATAGTTTGTTTCTTTACAACAATAGTACTTCTTCTGCCATTATGCTGCATTTGTTCCAATGGTTTATTTTTGTTGCCTACCTTGGCATTTTTTTCCATTTTCTGTTAGACTCTGATTCATGATTCAAAGTAGTTTCTATGGCAACAGGCCTAAAATTGTTTGGTGGCTGAATCTTGTAATTCTACCAGAACAATGGCAATAAGATTTAATATTTAAAGCAAAGCAGAAGTGGGGGGGGGGGGAGGCTCTCATTTTGGTGCTAAAAGTAATTTGTAGTGAGAAAATGTGATAAGACTGGGAGACTGATTATGCCATAAGTATAAAAATATTTTTTATGGCAAGTATAATAGCCTTCTCCCAAATACAGTAGAATTGCATGGCAGGGATATAAACCAATTTTAATAAAGCAAAGGAAAATCTGATTGAGTACCAGGATGCACAACAGGAGAACTCCAATCTTCACTGCACAAATCAAACTTCTCCACTTTTATTTACTAGCATGAACAGTACTTTATGTTTTTATAACATACAAGAGTTTTGGCTTGCACCACTATTGAGATATTTGCCCTTATGTGGACTTATTCCTTCAACTGCACCTCTGTGGAACACCAAGATAATTGCTTTCACCAGAAGCAATTTTTTTACTGAGGGGTTTTTTTGTGGTATGGGTGTACTGTAATTAATCAAATCATCATGAACCCAAGGACCTAAATACAAGCCCCAACTACTTATGTAGAGCCAGTAAATCAACACATATATAAGCACAATTGATTCAGTGGGCTTGCTCTAGCTGGGGACTAACAACTAGATTTAAGTGTGTGTAGACATATCTAACAGAAGACTGCAAGACTATTAAATACATTTTACTGGGTAGCCTTAAGCAAGTAATGATATTTTTAATATTCACAAGTTGTATGTGAAGATAAACACAACTGCCAAAGCCTTCGGGTCTACCCCCAGCTCCTTTAATGGGATAAAATATCTGACAAGTAAATAGAATAAATGAAAATTACACAAGAAATAATTTGTCCTATTTTCTGATAAGTAAAAGTATCCTTTTGTCAGGATGAATTAATTCCTGAACAATCTTTTAGATAAACCAAATGGAATTGGTTATTCCACAAGGGATACTGGTTTCTGATCTGTCCCCACTCCTCATCACATCAGTTTTCTTTTACATTAAGCTGAAAAGTCCATTCTCAGTTACTTTCATCAATTAAAGTTATTAATTTTAATAAGAAGACTGGGATAGATAAGTCTCAGTTCTAATGGGTCAGAATATGCCACAGAAGGCTCTTAATTTTGTTTTAAAAAGTTTGTGGCAAGGAAATGGATGGATTTGATTCATAAGTCACATTCCTATATTCAAGTTTTCATTTGCCATCTTTTGGAAATTGGAAATGGGCTGTTTTTAAAATCCTCTTCAATTATGTATACCTGGAATGCTATGGCTTCTTTTTTTAAAAAAAAGTGTAATTGATTTTTTTCTTTAAGGCCTCTGTGTAGAAAGATTAAAATAGAAGTAAACTCAACCTAGAAGAGTGTAAAGGGGGAGGGAGAGAGATTGTTCAATAAAGACATTATATAATACATGACTAGATAACAAACAAACAAAAACCAAACAAACAAATAAAAAGAATCATGGTAAACAACGTTTTAAAATGAAAACCAAAATTTTATATTCAGATCTAGGTTAGAAGCCCGGATAGAGTTCAAAAGAAAAAGATACAGATCTATTTGATAGGTTTCTCAATCAAACTTCTAATAAAATATTCATTTCCTGATCCTCTTGACTATATAGATAGGCTGAAGGAGACAGTACGCTAAAAGAAAAAGAGCTAGTCTAGGTAACCTACTTTCCTTTTCTTAGCCTTGATGATATTTCCGTACCACAGAATTGGTCCTGTTAACTTAGTGATGAGTTATTGAAAAGACAATGTAGAGAAGTATTTCTTTATTGCATCCTTATTTCACCTCTTCTCCCATGAGTTCAGGACAGCTTATATGACTCTCGCATACACAAACACATTTTTCTGTCAAAAAAGCTAGTCTGGAATATGGTAACTGTTTTAAGAGCATTCAGTGAGCTTAATAGTTAAATTAGAACACAGATTGTGTATTTAATTGTGGCTTTTTGTTTGTACAATCCCTGATAGCACAAGCATCTATGTATTTTCTGAGCTTTATGCAAGAAAGTGTCCACTTCATTGTGCAAGTAATTCTTGTCTGTTATGCATGGACTGGAGTACACAGAAAGAGCGTCTTCCATGGTTATGAATACAACTGGGTGTACCCTGAGTCGAAGGGACTTTAGAGTAATAAGAGCAGTCTGCTGGTGGGCATGTACAGTAAATACAAATGTGACATACTTCTGGTCCAGGAAACACATTGGAGGACAGCAAGGTACAGACCCAAAGTACAGTCAAACCTCGCATAAAGAGCGCTTCGCTTAAAGAGTAACTTGCTTAAAGAGCAGAATTTTCTCTGAATGGTCGCTTTGCTTAACAAATAAAACCAACCAAAAACTCACTTAACAAATAGATCAGGGTTCGCAATGCCCCCCACAATTGGTCACTTACAATGGTGTTTTGCTTAAAGAGCAAACTCACTTAAAGAGCAATCCTGTAGAACACATTATGTTCTTTAAGCGAGGTACAACTGTAGTTGAAATGGAATTAGTGATTGAGAGGCCTTGTGACCAGTATGGGAGTGCAATTTTTGTTAGACCTGGCTGACCTCAGTATAATATCAGCTGCACTGACATAAACATAAAACAGTGACACTCTCACCCTCTGAACCCCACAATTCTCTGTTACCAGTGTCTATAAACTATAAGAGGAAAATTGTCACAGTGAGGCTTGGGAATATAACCACACAAATGAGGACAGTGCACAACTTCTATCTTGGGCAGACACCAATGGCCTCCAACTTGTCTATCATCCAAATCTGCCTGCATCCTTTAACAGTGGTAGACAGAAGAGTGAGTATAATCTGGATAACATCTTAGTCAGTGGTGGGCTCCAAAAAAGTTTACTACCACACTCTGGGCATGGTATGGTGGGCATGGCCAGAGGGAAAGCCCTGTGTTGCACCCAGATTAGGACTACTTAATTACAAAACTTAGATGGGTGGGGCCAGCCAGAATTTCTGCTACTGGTTCTGGTGAACTGATGCGAACCAGCTGATGCCCACCACCGATCTTGGTTATCAAGAAGATAGCAACAAAGTGCATGAAAGTTGTTATCTTTTTCAAACGATTATTCCTTATTAGAAATGGGTGAGAAATTAATCCAAGCTTAATCCAATATTAGTCTTACCTAGAGTATAAAGGTAAAGGTTTCCCTTCCTCGAAAGTCAGTCTTATCCAACTCTAGGATTCAGTGTTCATCTCTGTTTCAAAGCCGAAGAGCCAGCGCTGTCTGCTTCTGCAGACATTTCCGTGGTCATGTGGCAGGCATGACTAGACACTGGAGTGCATGGAACACTGTTTACCTTCTCACCGAAGTGGTCCCTATTTATCTACTTGCAATTTCTTGCTTCTGAACTGCTAGGTTGGCAGGAGGTGGGACAAAGACGAGAGCTCATTCCATCCTGCAGTACTCGGGAATCAAAATGCTGACCTTCCGCCTTCCATTCAGTGTCTTAGCCACTTGAGCCACTGCAGTATAGACACTAAAATAAGCAGATTTTCACTGTGGCTAACAAGCCCCATTCATTTCAGTGGGTTTATTCTGATGATACAAGATTTAGCCCTCATTTTAAATTTCAGTAGAAATGTATGAAGTGTGCATTTTTAAAACCTTATCCCAAATCCAAATGTATTTATACCCATCCTTTTCCAAAGTCTGCAATGCAGTTAACACTAAAAATATGTTTACAAAAACATATACCCTTTTAAAAGTGTCCATATAATGCTTAATTTTGGAACTGCTTGTGCAAAATTGTACAATGCACACAAAAAGACATTTGAAAAAAGTGCATATGTAAGTCAATGTATTTTTAAAAATCCACACCAAAATGTCTATTTTGAAAAATATGCATGAATATTCACATGGGATCATGAGGGTAGAGGGGGCATAATCTTCTATGATTTGAAACCAGAACGAACTGAATGCAATAGTAGAAAAATTAGATGTTCAGCAAAAGCATCCTTCACCCATGCCTAGGATGTAAAACAGAAGTAGACAACGATATTCATCTAGAGGTTATTAGACTGAAATTCCCATCATATTTAGCAAGCAATGTTAAGAAGGCCACAGTCATCTGTAGTGTAGAAGATAAATAGAGCAGTAAAACTTCAATTGCTCTTAAATGGCCCACCATCTACAACTATATTAGACTGCCTCTCCAGTTTTTAATTTGCCTATGGTGGTTTTAATCAAAAGGACCCTGGTGAATAATCTCATTGCAGTCTATTCCTTCTCAGCTCTACCTTAAAATCAAAAGATTGATTAAACTAGATTTATTGTCTGCACTAAGGCTTTCAAAGAATTGGCTGCAATGGAGCAACAATTGTTATTATTTTCATGACATCTAAGTTTAAAAGTTGATGTCAAAAGTCTTGTCTGTCATATACCAAGTCACAGATCATGTGATGATTGCCAAGATCCAGGGGCACTCAGCCATACTACCTTCTTTCTTTCATGATGAGTTAACCTAGGATAGTGAGTTGTGGTTATAAAAATGGAATTAACCTGACACTTGCATCTCTCAACACTGCAGCCTTCCTGGAAACAGCAGTGCTTCCAGAAAATCCAAAAATCCACAAGGTTAGACACATTGAACCACTAGATCCATCTTGCAAGTTAGAGTTGCTATTATACCCACATTTTTAAAAAAATCCTCTGCAGGTAGTTTAAGGGCAAATACTAGATACAGTATGACAAGAACCAAGACAGTTGATTGGACATTTTCTTATGCTTTGTTAGAGTAAAAAGGCAAAAAGGAATTCGAAAGCTTTTAAGACAAAAACAAAATACTAAGATGCATGGCAAAAGACACAGCAATAGTAAGAAAGCTAAACTATGCTAGCTGATACTCACAGATTAGTACAGAGTTCAGCTTGGCTCTAAGGCATGCACAGGAAGCATCTGAGTATAGCATTGCCTAAGAGTCAATATAAACTGATTAAAGTAAGTTAGGACTTGTTTACAATGGTTCTTTTGGTTAGGCTGGCACAGGTTCAGTGGGATCACTTGAGGACAAGTAAAAGTGCAAAATGAGGTTTGGTGCACTTCTCTCATCCAAATGGCATATTGGAGCTCAATCAAGCCTATTTGGTCCCTCTCCTTCCAACAGTGTCCTGAAGTGACTTGTTAAGCAAGCCACATCAGGATATTGGCAAACTGCTGCTTGGCCGAGATTCAGAGGAAGTGAAAAATTGTGTTAGACTATAGCAGGCCATTCTTAATGTGTGTATCACTTATGAATATACTTTTTTTTTAAAAAAAATATTTGCCGTGTCTGAAGAGTCAGTCAAGAAATTGCTTGCATTCAAATCCATTCTTTTTGAGGCAAGGATAATTTTATTTAAAAAATAATAATTCTTAAGTGGTGCAAGGCATCAGTGATAGCATACTACAGACTTTCCCCCCATTTCCTTCATTGTTCTGCTGATGACTAAGTGCAAAATTTGCTGATATCCTGAATTGTCTTGCTTATAAAGCCACTTCAGAATATTGGAAGGAACCTTGACAGCCAAAAGGTTTGCCTTTGGTCCATTTTGAGTGATTGCACATGTTAGAAAAGGGTCAAATAGCACTCTATTCGATCCTTTTCCAACACGTGCAATCACTCAAAATGGACCAAAGGCAAACTTTTTTGGGCTATCCACCCCCAAAAAATATAAGCTTCTTACAGGGGCTCAGACAGGTGCAAGAAGGAATGTTCTGGGGATTTGTTGGTTCACGCCAGCAATTATGTCATGTGATTCACCAGAAAAAGGAGTGAACCAACTCATTCCCTCAGTGGTCCAAACAATGGACTCGATGCCCATCCATTCATTCTCTGAGAAGGCAGATAGCTATAGCACAAAAAAACCATCCTGACAGCTTTTTCTCTCTTATGAATGATGAAAGAAAAGCTCTGAATTTGTATGTCAGTAAAGTTCCTTCCCTCCCATAAAGCTATCTCTCTCTCTCTCTCTTTTTTTTTTTTTGGGGGGGGGGAGCAGATTGTATAGGAAGATAGCATTGGCAGTAATTTGGGGAAAATATGTTCTATCTTTCTTGGCTCATCAGAGGCAGGAAGGTTTTGTGCATGCTGTTATTCCACCTGTGCATCCAAGCTAATTTTTTTCAAGGCATGATTCCAAAATCACCTCTGTCTGTCTGCCAGGGCATGCTGAATAACCACTAATGTTCATCATATGAGTTTACATGGGGAGAAATGTGGTCAGAGCCAAGAACTCTGTGGGACTTTGGGGAGTTTCAGAAGGATAAATATATTCTATTACTTCCAGGAATAGTGGTCTCTATGTCTGCAGTTAGCACAGTGATGGGATGTTACCAGTTCGGACCGGTTTGCCCGAACCGGTAGCACACCATCAGGAGGGGGTTGCCAGGGGTGGTGGTAAACCCCCGGGTGACTGGTTTGGTCGCCTCTCTGGCCCCTCTCCAGAAATGTATTTCTGGGCAGCCAGAATGGCTGCCCGGGACTGAGCATGCGTCAAACCTCCGTTTGACGCATGCACAGTTCTATTTTTTAGTGTGCATGTGTCAAATAGAGGTTTGAAGCATGTGCACTAAAAAAAGAACTGTGCATGCATCAAACAGAGGTTTGACGCATGTGCAGACATTTTTATTTTATTTTTATTTTTTTGCTCCGCCCATGATGTAATGATGTCACGGTGGGGTAGGGGAAATTTTGACAACCCACCACTGAGTTAGCAACACAATTAGCAATTAAATCATTTGATCACTGGGAAAATGAGTGAACCAACCCATCCCCAAATAGCAGGCTAAATATCCATCTGGTCTTACCCTAAATGTCCCAATCTAGACCCTTCCAGATGAACCATCTATCAGGCTTAGTGTTCCCTTGAATGTTCAATAAGGCAAAAGCACTTTCTGCCCTTAAGCCATTTTCCCAATTAGTGTGATACCAGAGAACCAGCTGAGTCAAGCCTTGAAGACTTCTTTCTCTGAGTATAAACTCCAGATGTTTCCCTCCTTGTGACCAGGTAGAACTGACAGTTACAACTCTTAGCTGATTTCCCAGCCACACACAGAGATCTGATTTTCCAAGGTGGATTCCAGGCACCACATCTCTTGGTTTCTCATTTTCTTTACATACTTCTGCTAGAGAATGAAGAAAAGTCATCACTATATTATTTGGCAAGCACAACACTTACGTTCCTAGCAATGGGGAAAATTGGATATTTCATAACTTCATTTCACAACTTTTTTTCCCTGTAGGATAAACTGATATGAATTGTAAAGGGGTTTGTTTATAAAATAGGATTAGGACAGTCATAATGGTAATGTTTTACTTTGCTAGACAGATTGATATGTGAGAACATTGGGGAGTGAGATATTACTTTTTACAGTAGGCAGAAGGAGTCTTCCCAGACTTCTAGCCAACTCTCTGTATGCGTCATGAGCAAAATCTGGCATCCATTTTGTTTCAGCTTTGAGGGAATTGTTTTACATGTGGCTGACAGAGCTCTTCCATGTCACATACTGTACTTGAAAAGTAAATGCATCCAGAGGTGAAGAAGGGAGAGAACACTTTTTTACCTTCTACATTTTGTTCAAAATAAGAAACAAATATGAAATACTCACCATATTGACCACAGTTTGTACAAATTGTTCTCTAAGGATAAATAATAAACAATTGTGCTCTGTGCAATAACCATATCATGCAAAGTGTGAATGGATCTGATCTTTACTGGTCACATTCTTGAAGGCAAGGACATCAAATTATACTGTTTTTTTCCTCACCTGCAAAAACTGTCCAAGATTTTACTATACTGTACTGTACTATCAAATCATTCATTGCAAATGCAACTCTGATTTGTGTCTGTGAGTGCAAAATAGTGTAACAACAACAACAACAACAATAATAATAATAATTAATAATAATAATTTTAAAAATCAGGCTGACTACTGCTTCATTTCACATATATTTGTCAATTTTACGCAATACATTGGTTTGTGTCTTTTTTTAATCATCAGCCATTCTTTCTGTTTGAAGACTTTTACCTTGCTCTCTGCAGAAGGATAGGATTTTTTTCTTTCTATTAAATTCCTCAATAAGGAATTTGTAGTGATGGTCAAAACTGATATTTCTTGTTGTGATGCAATTTCCAAAATTGATGAGAAGAAATTTGGAGAGTATCCATCACATTATTTTTTTTTTGGAAGAAAGACTGTAAGTCAAAATCAGTAAAAGTCTGACTCAATTGTTTAATGTCTAAGTAAATAGAGAATATGGGGAACAATCTACCCTCATTTAGCTCACATAGAGCACTTTCTGAAGATTCCCATTTTCAGATTTACTTTGTGATCAACTTGCCCTTTTCTTCATGCATTAGGCCCAGGGATTTCCAACCTAAGGCCTTCAGGCCAGATCTGGCTCACAGCACCATTTCAGGTGGCCCCCAACCCTCCAAGGGCACTTGAGAAACAAAATGACCACTCCTTTCAAGCAGTTGGGGGAAAATGGCCACCCCCATTACACAGGCAGGGCAAAATGGCTGTCCGACCCTCGAAGCTGACTGAGAGAGCGTGGCCCACCCCACATCTTGAAAAGGTTAGGAACCCCTTATTTAGCCTATCCAAACAGACAACTGAAGAGAGTTAATGAGTTCTAATATACCTGAACATTTAACAAATCTACCTAAGCTCATTTTGTCAAATGCAAGAAAAAAAGTTCAACAGGGAATGTTGTTGAGTAATGGTGGTAATATGCTAACACCCAACAATTCATGCATGGAGATAAATACTGCATAGGCTGTTCTTACAGGTTAAAAAAGCACATTCTTTCACATTCTGCATGAACTTCTATTCATTGCATTTTCTTTTATTTTCTTCATTATTTCAGTTCCACTAGGACTAGGTGAACAAGGTGGGAACATGGTCCTGAACTCTCAGGTCTTGTCCATCCCTGATATATAAGAAATTTCTGTATGCACATACAAGCCAATATGGTATAGTGGAACAATATAGGACTGTCAGCCATGGAGTCTTGCTAGGTTGTAGAAACAATAAACCTTGAACACCTCACATAGTTGTTAGGGTTGTCTTAAGTCAGAACCAATTTAATGGCATGTAACAACAGGACCACCATACACAAAGGATGGAAAATAAAGTCAAGAATCTTACTGAAGGTATACAACTTAAATCACCAAAGACCTACTGTGAGACAAAACACATCTTCCTTCAGAATATGCATAAATTTCTGAGGCTTACGGTTCATATTGGATTAATAAACTGCTTACAAAGTCATGTATACATTTATTAAAAATGTGAACAGCAAAAATGTGTACAGGTGAGAAACATAGCCAAACACCTTTTAGTTAATAAGAAAAATTCATAGAAAAATACTTACTTTAGAAAAATGTGAATCTCCCTGTGGTAAGAAAATGAAGTCTTAATATGGATAGAATATGGATTAAGTATACAGTTGGGATTTAAAGAAACACAGCAAAACAGACTGCAGACTCTGGAGTGAATGGTTGATAAAGAAAAGGAACAGGAATCTAGATTTTGGTTCAGAATATTCAAATGTGAAGTTTGGGGTGGAGTGGGGTTAAAACATCTCAGTGCTTTTGTGACAGAATGTTGCTAGTCATGCATTGCTATGGATCAGTAGTTTTCACTATTAAACGTCAAGCAAATCAACTTTTTTTCTCACTTACCATAGAAATGGGAAAATAACACTGACTCTTTTTGGCAATTGCTTCTCTATCTCTTGGCAGCAAGGCAGGACCTGTCTGGGCAGTCTTGTGAATTGTGAGCCTAGATGATGCTTACTGACTGTTTTCCAGGTTAAAACTTGTCATTTGTAGAACACAGCTGTGCTGCATGTAAATATAAATAAGTGCAACCTTTAAGACATGTCAGTCTTGCCAGGTGAACCATGCTTCTTATTAAAGACCTAAGATATCAGCAGTATGCAGGGGGATCAGCTTCATGACGGAGAAGAGCAAATCAGCCCCAGCAGTGAGAAAAAGGCTCAGCCGTTCTATTAGACTTGGGACTAGATCTGACTACGTTAAAGTAATGGCACTTTTTACACACCATTTCTCTCAGGCTTCACTCTTTGTCAGGTACTAGTAAAGATCTAAACCAAATTGCACATCCTCTCACTGCCCAAATTCAACTGCCTGTTACAGTTGGAAATAATCAATTGAATCAGTTGCTGAATGATGAGCCAACAGTAATGTAAAAACCTCAGTAGATTCACTGGGTCTACTATTGTTCGAACTACCAGCTGTTTCGGGCCCCTATGTTTTGCTTGTTTTAGATATGTACATTTTGTATCAAGTTCAACAACTTTGGTGTTCCATGAATTAATTGTCTGCACTTGTCCTGTCGGAGGGCTGCGATGAGAATAAAACATGAAAATGGATAGTGAAAAATGAAAATGGAGGCTGTTGGAAGTCCACATGTGGGCTAAACTTGATCTATCTTTCTATCCTTTTTTCCTTTTGACATCTTGACATCATCTGGTGTATATCAACCATGTCTGGAAGTTTTACTCCTTTTCTGAAGAAGTGGACTTGATCCATGAAAGCTAACAGTAAAAATATAGCAGTTAGTCTTTAAAGTGCTGCAGTGTTTTTGTTTTGTTTTATTTTTTGTTTTCTGATATGCAATTTACATAGTTTTACTTATGCACATATAACTCATTAAATGGATTCTGACCATGGTTACCTAATTACCATGGAATCTTACCCATGTCAACTCAGACTTATGTCCCTGAATGTGTGTGATTGTTACTTCTTAAACCATTATTCAATTGAGGAAGCTTACATGTGATAGATATCTTTCTTGTGGATTCTTGGTGTCAGCAATTTATGCTGAGGTAAATAGAGATATTGACCATGTTCCTTCACAAAGTGGCTCACAGATGCCCATATTCTAAAACCACGGTGTTGTTGAGACATGGAGAAGGTAGAGCCTAGAAATATAGTTTATGGACTTCAGCTCCCAAATCATTCAGTGGTCATGATGGCTACTCGATTCCTGAGATGTAGCCCGAAAAATCTATTTTGTGAGCTTTCTTAGAAATACTAACCCATTATATCCCTGCTAGATGAGAACCTTGTCAAGGTGTGGGGGCTTGAGCAGTTTAACTAGGCAGTTTTGCCCATCTTTTGTCAATTATGTTAGGATGGGATTAAAACTTCAGATCCCTTGGGCCAGGTTAAAGCAGAGGGCAGACGTCATGGTCCACCTAGCCAATGGGTGACGTGGTATCCAAATGGCTAAAACTACCACATACAGATGGACTTGATTTCCCAGGTACATTTGCATGTGCAGAATGTTGTCATGGAGATGTCTACCAATGTCTGGACTCCTTGCTGAAGGTAACCCATTATTACTGGGTCAAATCTTTCCAATAAGCCAGTTTCCAGAAGTGTAACCTTGGATAAAAGAAACTTAAATGGAGTTTATTAGAATATTGTTTTGCAATTGTCTGACTTTATTTTCCATTTTTGGATCAAATTTATATGCATTCTGTGCATTCTGTGCATTCTTCCTTCCTACTGACTTCTCACAACCACCACCACATTCCTATTATTTGTACTTTGGCAGACTCATCTCATATTCCTTCCTTCAATTCAGTTACCTACAATATATTAGGGCGCAGCCAAAATTAGATTTTATGTCTCTCACTGGAACAACTTAATGATAACAACTTAACTTCTTGCATTCCCAGATCCAAATTTAGTAGTACACTAGCATCAGTTCAGTTACTCAGTCACGAATTTCACCACCTGACAGTTATTTCCCAATAAATCATGTTCGTTTCTTGTTGTGTATCATGTGATTTCCTGAAGTCTAAGATGATTATGTCTGCTTTTCCACTGTTGTCAGCTTTCATTGTCATTTCTCTCAGAAAAAAAATAATCAAATTAGTGATGCATGACCTTCTCTTAATAAATCAAGTCTGACAGGCTGACAATCTTTAGCCACACTGAATCTGACCAAATATTCCTCTTCCATGGACCCAATCAATCTCTAATTTAGTTAGCAATAACAGAGCTCAGCCGCATAGGTATCATTTTCTGATCATCCAAACACTGCTATTATAGAAAGTTTTGATAGTTTCTTATGAGAGTAGGTTTCTTCCAAGAAAGAAAGAAAGAAAAATAAGTTTCATTAGAGAAATGTAATAGATGCTGAGAGACAGTGTTCCCAAATATTTATGTACACAAATATAAATAAAAGAAATAAAAAGATTTTGCAATTGGACAGAACTTGAACCTGACATGATGAAATCTGAACTCATTAATCATTGGTTACTTGATTTTAGCATGTGTACATTAAGTAGGGACGTCATCTTGCAAACAAAAGTCCGCATAGTCAAAGCAATGGTATTCCCGGTGGTAATGTATGGTTGTGAGCAGTGATGGGATGATAAAATTTTTAGTACCCCACCCTGACGTCATCACAGTGGGGGCGGAGCTAACGTCATGACGTCATGGGTGGAGCCAACGTCATGACATCATGACGTTGTAGGCGGGGCCAAAATAAAATAAATAAAATAAAAATAAAACACACACACACACCCCTCAACCCCCCCACAAAACCGTTAATAAAATAAATAAATAAAATAATAATTAAATAAAAATACACCCAAACACCCACCCACCCCAAACACAAACCCCACTTACAATGGGGACCGTTGGGGCTGGCCCCGAGCCTTGGCGCCCGGTGGCGCGCCTAGCCGGGCGGCACAGCGCTCCCGGCTGCAACTCTCCACGGGCAACCCCGAGCCTCGGCGCCGCGCCTAGCCGGGCAGCCCAACGCTCCCGGCCGCAACTCTCCACGGGCGGCCCCGAGCCTCGGCACCCGGCGTGACTAGCCGGGCAGCCCAGAGCTCCCGGCTGCAACTCTCCACGGGCAGCCCCGAGCCTCGGCGCCGCGCCTAGCCGGGCGGCCCAGCACTCCCGGCCGCAACTCTCCACGGGCGGCCCCGAGCCTCAGCGCCCCGCGGCGCGCCTAGCCGGGCGGCCCAGCGCTCCCGGCCGCAACTCTCCACGGGCGGCCCTGAGCCTCGGCGCCCCGCGGCGCGCCTAGCCGGGCGGCCCCGAGCTGCCCATGGAGAGTTGCGGCCGGGAGCCCTGGGCCGCCTGGCTAGGCACACCACTGGGCGGCGAGGCTTGGGGCGCCCATGGAGAGTTGCGGCTGGGAGCCCTGGGCCGCCCGGCTAGGCCCGCCGCTGGACGCCGAGGCTTGGGGCGCACATGGAGAGTTGCGGCTGGGAGCGCTGGGCTGCCCGGCTAGGCGCACCACCGGGCGCCGAGGCTCGGGCCTGCCTGTGGAGAGTTGCAGCCGGGAGCGCTGGGCCACCCGGCTAGGCCCGCCGCCGGGCGCCGAGGCTTGGGGTGCCCGTGGAGAGTTGCGGCCGGGAGCGCTGGGCTGCCCGGCTAGGCCAGCCGCCGGGCGCCGAGGCTCGGGACTGCCTGTGGAGAGTTGCGGCCGGGAGCGCTGGGCCGCCTGGCTAGGCCCGCCGCCGGGCGCCGAGGCTTGGGGTGCCCGTGGAGAGTTGCGGCCGGGAGCACTGGGCCGCCCGGCTAGGCACAGCTCCTCCTCCTAAGCCCTCCGCCACTGCCAGAGCCACTTCAAAATGGTCCGGCTCCGGCAAAAACAAGTGCGCACGCGCAGAAACAGAATCTGATGCATGCGCAATTTAAAATTGCAGCACGCATGCGTCAGATTGACTTCTGCGCATGCACACTGAATTGGAGCCATTTTGGCTCCAATTTAAAAAAAAAATTTCTTTTTTTTCAGGCTTCCGGAACCGGACGCCTTAAAAATAGACTACCCTCTCGGAGAACCCTCCGAAATTGTTCTTACCGGTTCCAGGGAACCGGATGGAACCGGGGTCATCCCATCACTGGTTGTGAGAGCTGGACCATTAGGAAAGCTGAGTGCAGAAGAATAGACACCTTTGAAATGTGGTGTTGGAGGAGAGTCTTGAGAGTACCATGGACAGTGAGGAGAACAAATAGTTTGATCTTCGAAGAAATCAACCCTGACTGCTCTTTGGAAAGTCAAATAGTGAAGATGAAGCTAAAGTACTCTGGACATCAAATGAGAAGAGAGGGTTCACTTGAGAAAGCTTTGATGCTGGGAAAGGTTGAGGGCAAAAGAAGATGGGGTCAGCAGAAAATGAAATGGCTAGATGATATTGTTGATGCAATGGGTACAGAGTTGGGTGGGTTGGGGAGGATGGTGGAGGATAGGCGTGCCTGGCGTGCAGTATTCCATGGTGTCGCAGGGGGTCAGAATCAACTGTGTTACTGAACAACAACAAAAACATTAAGTCTAGAAGCTCCAAATAATAACTAAAATGAGAAAAGAAACATGGTATTGAATGGCTATGTAAAAATTATTTTCCATTACCTTCCTTCCCTTTGATACCTCTAGAAAGTGCTGTCCAAAGTATTAAAGGGTCCAACAATTTCTTATGTGAGAGGTGACTTGGAGAGAAGCTTTATCTCAGCACATGAAAAAAATATATTCAACAAAAATGTCCTCACATTCATTTGCCTCAAAAATGCTGATGGATCACTTGCAGAAATGAACATGAACTTATTTACCTATTGTATGTCTCTTTGATGTGCGTATGTAGCTGGTTCTTGTTGTTTGGCTTTGTCATATTGGATGTTTTTTCTTCGTATTTTTGATGTTGTGTTTTTTTGTAATCTTTTGTTTGTGTTTCCTTGTTTTAAAGATCAATAAAATTAAAAAAAAGAAATGAACATGAACATTTACTTCTAAGTAACTGTTCCTTTGATTAGGCTGGTTACAGAGAAAGCATATATATATGCTAGCCAGGTTGGACACCACAGAACCAAGGTCATCAATCCCACAAACAGCCTTCATAATCTCTGGCCTGCATAAAGTGGTCCATTTTCCTCCAGGACTCCAGGTACCCAGGTGCCCATGCCAGAAGCACATATGTTGTGGAACACTGAGTAGGTGATGATATGTCAGGCTTCCTGATCCATGGGCTGTTATTTTAGAGATCCCTACACAGAAGGAAGGAGTGGAGCCTAATGAGGCATCACACTGGGCAAGAAGTATGAGGGATCTGAGTTCTGCTCCAGCTATTACTGCAGCAGAATGGCAAATGGGTTCCTGGAGTCCTCTGGTGCTGCTCTTTCTCGCTGTCCCATGGGCTCTCAAGTACTTCACGAACACATCAGACTGGTTTGAGAGGTTAAAATTGGTGTTATAGGACTCATGTTTTTCCTCCAATAAACCTACTATCGCTTCCTAGTGAGATTTCATCAGAGCTGAGTGCCTCAGCAATCAAACGCAAATTCAGCCTTTGCCACTCAATTGTCAGTCACTAGAGATAAAATCTGAGGTAAGAAAAATCACAAGTGATGATAAACAAGCATTTTTCACCTCATGAAGGAGCATATCTTCTAAATATGGACCAAAGAAGCTATCTAATTTGATCCTATATTATACTGAAGTCAGAGGGATTTTTAAACATTTAAATTATCTCCAATCAATAACAACAACAACTACTACTACTACTACTACTACTACTACTACTACTACTACTACTACTACTACTACTACTACTACTACTACTACTACTACTACTACTATTATTATTATTATTATTATTATTATTATTATTATCATTATTATTATTATTATTATTATTATTATTATTATTATTATTATTATTATTATTATTATTATTATTATTAATTTGTTCATATTTCTCCACCGCCCTTCTCACTGAAGTGACTCAGGGCAGTTTACAAGTAATAAAAAACATCACAATAAAACACAAACACTACCTAAAAAACCTCAAATACAAAACTGTTAAAATTAAAATGTAAAATTAAAATATAAAAATATTAAAAGCACACCAAATACTACACTTACTAATCTTACTAATTAAAAAGTAGAGGGAGAGAGGGGCACAGATCATCCAGCGAGCTGGGGCCATTACACCTCCCGCACCCCATACCTGCCCTCCTAAAAGCCATGCTTTTAGATTCTTTCTAAAGGGCAGCAGCTCTGTCTGGAGATGTAGCTCCATTGGCAGGAGGTTCCATATGGCAGGAGCGGACACAGAGAAGGCCCTCCTTCTAGGGCCAGAGAGATGCACCTCTCTGGCTGATGGAACAACTAGAGAGCCTCTCTGGTCTGTTCTGATGGGACGGACAGATGTTCTTGGGGTGAGGCAGTCTCTTAAGTATCCTGGCCCACTACCATTATTAAATATTGGCAGAAACCCTGTTGCCATAAGTTACACCATGTAAAGCTGATGGCATCAGTAGCAGAAGTAATTATTCAGAAGCTAAATATCTGGGACATCGCTTCTGAAGGTCTTGAAGCTCCTGTGGAATGCCTTTCATCTCTCCTATATGCAGTTTGCCCCCTTGTTATGTGCTAGCCACTCCTCAAACTAGTTCCAACTTAACATCTATCTCCAAGGTGGCACATTTTATAGGCACGAAGATAAAATTTTAATATTACCAAATGACATCTAATTCTTTTGTTTGTAATTGACATCTTTAATGGCTTTGAATTACTTTCGGGTCCCTTTTGGGAAATCTGTTTCAATATCGCCTGATGCTCTTTTAAATAAAACCACAGGAAATGCCTTAAGTGGATTCATTTGTTTGCCTTGATGGAGGAAACAAAGGCGATAAGGATACTAACTGAATTTTACCATCCCTTCGCACTGGAAGAAGGTTATTTTAATTACCTCAGAGGCTTGCATAGGCACCATTTTATAAAATTAATGTTCTCTGACAGGATTATGAATGAGTGATAAAATCAGTCAGCTGGCACTTTCTCTGAAGAATATCATAAGAGATTAGGAGATGAAGATGCATAAAACAAGTCCCTAGCTACACAAAAAGTTGTCTTGTTTTGCACTGTTTCTAGTGCCTCTGTAGGGACTATGCTTTCACTCAGGCCCTGGAACGTCATCACTGTGCGTCCCGGTTCTGGGGCTGCAAAGCGCGCGCCGGAAGCATTTGCATCCAGCGCACTTTCATTCTTCAGACTGTATTGTGGAAGAGTAAGGACTGACAAAGTATGGGTGATGTCTTCTTGTTATAGAAACATTTTCAAAGTATCTAAGTGTGTTGGGTGTGTGCCTTTTGTAATACAATGCCTTGGGCTCAGCTGTGTCCATCTTCTCTGTTACTTGCTTGTATGATAGTCTACCTACACCGGTGTTTCCTAACCTTTGGTTCTTGGATTTCAATTCCCAGAAGCCTAAATCAGTACATAGCCTGATCGGTGCTTTTGGAAATTGATTTAGGCTTCTGGTAATTGAAGTCATACCCATATAGACCATCTTTAGATCAGATACCACAGTTTTACAGATGATGAAGAGCAAAACTTAAAAGATTCAAAAATAATAGCCAGATCTGTTTGACAGTTGCCCTTGTTAAAAGCAAAATTAAAAATGGAACTCAAGCCAAGGGTATAATTTCAGTTTTCACCCCCTGTCAGTGTCAATCTGAATGTCTCTCCTGCCACACTAACACTTGCTGCTCTTTCAGCATTGCTCCTTATCACCACAACACCCTACATTTAAATACAAGGTTTCTTTTGTGTTTGGATGGAGTAGACAAAATGGGACACACACACACCATCTTGAGATAAGAGATTTTTTATCAATTAAGTTAAGCAGTTACCACCAGATTAACAGTACCTACTAGCTGGAGGAAACGTGTATCATTAGATTGCAATCCTGCTTGGGCGTTGTTAGCTGTCTACATGTAATTGTAGGCGAGTAGCTCTGGTTGACTATTCAGGGCATTTCCCATAGTTCATCAAAACAAATCATGAGGTCTTTATATACAATCTAAAGGCAAAGATGGGTGATACCTTTTTTTTTGTTCAGTTGCACAGTCGATTCCGACCCTTTGCGACCCCATGGACCACTGTCCGCCAGGCACTTATGTCCTCCACCATCCCCCTCAAGTCGCTCAGCTTTGTGCCCATTGTGTCTACAATACCATCTAGCCATATTATTTTTGGCCGCCCCCTTCTTCTTTTGCCCTCCACATTTCCCAGCATCAAGGCTTTCTCAAGCGAATCCTCTCTTCTCATTTGATGTCCAAAGTACTTTAGCTTCATCTTCACTATTTGACCTTCTAAGGAGCAGTCAGGGTTAATCTCTTCTAAGATTGGCCTATTTGTTCTCCTCGCTGTCCAGGGGACTCTCAAAACTCTCCTCCAACACCACATCTCAAAGGCATCTATTCTTCTGCGGTCAGCTTTCCTAATGGTCCAGCTCTCAAATTTCAAACAGATCCTAGATTTCAACCTGTATCATTCTTGCCCTGAGATCTGTTTTTTTTTTTAAAAAAAAATAGGTGGGTAGGTGGGTGGAGGAATATTTCCATGCATAATTCTGTCTTGAGCAATTGCCAAAACACGTATCTAAAGCAAACCAGGGAAATCTGCAGAATTTGGCCTTGATACAGAGGTCAAACGCACCACCCATGGATATGTAAAGCATATATTTTAGCCATGAAAATTATCCTTTAAGAAGGCTTGTAGATAATGTATTGTTTGATTACTGAGCTTACAGGTTGCTATAGAACCTCTATTATAAAATGAAGAAATGTACACTGTGTTTTCTCTTGTCCATGCCACCTTTGAAAAACATGTGTGCAATGCTCTGAAAACTGGGCCAGAAACAATATTGAATACAGTAAATCATCCCAGCTGCCACAAGGGCAAAATGGTAGCTATGGCAACATCATATATTTGTGGCAAAGACTCACATGCAGTGCTTCCTCCTTCCTACGTTTACAGTTAATTTTAGCCAATCCATATGAAGTTATCAGAATGGAAGGAATTATTTTGTTTGACATCCACATACATATTGCTGTAATGAAAGGCTCTTTCTAACATGCAGAACATTTCTGAAACACATGTTTTCTCTTGCCTTCCCCCTAGATACTCTGAATAACTTAATGTACTATTGTTTGAAATGTGAGGAAGGGTCAAGCTAATTCTCCTTCGAGTTCTCTTAAGGTGAGGCCCCAACATTTTGCTGGTGGAAATAAAACACAAGACAGCCTATTCTCAAGCCCATTTCACCTCCATAAATCAACCAGACTGTTATGGGGCTATGGTGGCTCAGTGGTTAAGAAGATCGCCTTGTTACCTGGAAGGTTGGCAAGTCGGGAGTTCAGACCAGAGTACTGCATGACAGAATGAGCAGCTGTCTCTGTCTCAACTCCTGCCAACCTAGCAGTTCGAAAGCAAGAAATTGTAAGTAGATAAATAGGGACCCTTCGGTGAGAAAATATCTTGGGGACATAAAAGGAGTTTCATTTGGACATCCCCTAAGTGGAGTTCCTCCAGCAAAAATCCTTCCAAACCCAGAAAGCACCTTTGTGTACTTCTGACATGATTAATAAAAAACAGACTGTATAGTATTGAATACTAGAAAAAGCTTTTTTCCTTGAGATTTGGAAGTAGCAAATTAGATTTTGGATCATAAGATGGGGTGAGAATTATTCTTGACACTTTTTCATGTGAAAACTCTCAAGACCCACTCAAAATGCTCCAACCAGGTAGAGTTAACAATGGTAACAGGACGCACCACCGAAAGTGCAGCAACGCAAGGACACAAGCAATCTTTTCTAGAGTGTATAGCTTGGACTGACTCCTATACTGATTATTAATAGGGCTGTCTGTGATGCATTGGAGAAAAGTTACTATGTGATATGGGGCCAGGCGACAATAGTCAGTAAGAAACATTAGCGAAGAAGTATGGGAACTCAAAATACATTTTGTGTATATTGATTTATGCTTTATGTCACATTACATAAACTTGGAAAAAAGGAAAATGGGAACTCAAGAGAGTAACTGGGGAGTGAGTCCGTTACTGCCATATCCTAGCATTTCCTACCTAAGACAAGGTCATTATTCTGCCTAATGGCTCTTCCCAATGTTTGGGTAAGCCTGGTCTCATTTCTCAATTTTACATTACAGCAGGATTTTAGAATGTAAAGCTGGTAAAGAGAGTGGTAGATGGTTAACAGTATACACAATTATAATGGCTGTTAGTCACAATAGGTGCAGCGATATATGGCATTTTTAAATATCTGCTACTGAAGCAAATGTAGAGTATTAATGCCCCTTATTTTGGATTCATTATCTATTTTCAGGACAAAAGGTTATCATGCTAGCGAGATAAAAGGAAGGAAGCTTATGGGAGAATTTGCTAACTATAGGTATAACTGTACATGATACTTTTTCTGCCTAAATACACTAAGCTTTCTAGCTGCAATAGTGATCTCAGGATAAAACTGAGGATCAGTGAAATTTTTAGTGTTATTTTTAGATGCAAAAAACTGAGGGCAACACCATGAGTCATATCCTGTGGTCCTCCCCACATCTATTCCACAGATAAATGTTTAGCTATGAAAACACCTGAACACCATATGTAGTATTTCTACCTAAGAATATTCCAACTATTTTTGAAATGATAGTTTGAAATTGTTCTATATCCACAAGAAGCAAATTATTCTCTATCTGTGCCTGTGTTGTTAAAGAAACATTTTCACTTGCATGATGTTCCTTTTGTGTTTCTTTGAATGGTTCAAGGTATGCTTCAATATTTTACTCATTTCATTGCAATCTTCTTATGTTTGCAAAGTATTGAGGAAAATGAAACCTTTGAAGTTCTCTCAGACTTGATCTCAGCCAAATTATTCAGTATCAAAAACCTTATGAATTTAATACAGGGGACCTAATTGTTGGGCTCAAATTCATCAATGTTTAAGCCAGAAAGGAGAAATATTTTGTAGAGGGGTTTGTAGAAAATGATTTCACAGAACTCAGTCAATTTTCTGTCATTTGTCTGAGTAGTTAAAGGCATGAAAGAAATTCCTACAAATGATTTGCGGTTGAAGAAGTAGCCATATCATTCAGGTCTTGCCATTCGATCAAATTACCATTTTCACTGTTCACATCTGTACTTCTGTCAAGTTCTTGATGTAACAGAATGGATTGTGGTTGTGCCACTAGAGATGGAGGGAATATCATTTTAGAATGCTCTTCATGTTAAAAACAACTAGCATTTCAGAATGTTATAAGCCAGGCGTTCCCAGCTTTTTCAAGCCAGGGGCTGGGCCATGCTCTCTCAGACACCTTTGAGGGCCAGATGGCCATTTCATCCTCCCTGCAAAATGAGGGTGGCCATTTTGTCCCAACAGCTTCAAAGGGGTGATCATTTTGTTTCTCGAATGCCCTAGGAGTGGAGGGGGGCACATTAAATGGTGCCATGGACTGGATGAGTTTTTAGATTTTGATTTTAAAGTTTTAAATTGAGGGTTTTTTAGGAATGCTTTTAAAAGTGTTTTATTGTGGATTTTTTTATGAATTGTGAGCCACCCTGGGTGAGGAGGGCAGTTGATAAGTATGAATAGTAAAATAAATAAACAAATCATGTTTTATTCATGTGTATTGTGTGTTGGTGTGTTTTATGTTAATGGCTGCTTTTTGTATTGTAAGACGCCCAGAGTTGCCTTGGCGTGGAGGTGGCTAAACAAGCTGAAATAAATAAATAAATAAATAAATAAATAGTTCAGCCAGTGTTTAGTACAGGGTTTCATTTATCTGTAAATAAGAAAGTAAATACAGTCAAACCTCGCATAAAGAGTGACTCGCTTAAAGAGTAACTCGGTTAAAGAACAGATTTTTCTCTGAATGTTCGCTTCGCATAACAAATAAAACCAACCAAAAACTCGCTTAACAAATAAATCAGGGTTCACACACACCAGATGTCACAATTGGTCGCTTACAATGGTTTTTTGCTTAATGAGCAAACTCGCTTAAAGAGCAAACCTGTGGAACACATTATGCTCTTTAAGCAAGGTACAACTGTACATTATTTTATCCAGATCACCATAGCAAGCATGGCACAATCTAGTCATATAATTGAAATTTATGAAAAATGTACATGATATTTTAGCACTACATTTCTTACAGAACAGCTTATGAATTTTGAAAATTAAACAGTAGACAGAGGTTAGACTAACAATCTGAAGAGCATGTTAAGAGATCTGAAAGCCCTTATCTGAACACATAGGGACATAGAGTCAGAGAAATAATTTGTATCTCTAGGTGAGGAAATGAGTATCCATTTTGACTGTATGGTTGTTTACATGCATTTTGTTTTAAAGGTAGTTTGTGGGGGAGTGAGGAATCAGTTAGTTGCTAAATGGCAAGACTATATCACTCATAAAATAAATCTTCTTTTGAGATGAATTCATGGAAATGTCTCTTGATGATTAATTTATGTATGACAACTTTACTGTTAAAGGTGACCCAAGACTTCATTTATCTATTTAGTTTAAATAAATCTGTTTAATGAGTTTTTTCCCCTTTAAAATAAATCAACGTAAAATGGAAATAAGTACTTCAATTTCTGGTGAATTAAAGACTAATGGCAATGAATCTTGGAAATTAAACTAAAGCTAATAGAGACGTATTTACAAAAAAGATGTTTCTAGTTTGATGGTCAGTATTGTTATCCGAATATTACTCTTCTTAACTTTTTTTAAAAAATAAATTAGACATTTATGTTAGATTGTTAAATCAGTACTGCAATTCTAGATATACTTATGAGGAAGTAATTCTCATTGACAATAGTAGGAATTTATTATACAACAAACATGTTTTAATGAAAGAGCTCAATCCAGAAAAAGTCAGTCATACTTAAACTACTAGGTTGCTTTCATCAAGTTCTCTTGATTTCAACTGAATGTGGCTGCAGAAAAAGAGAAGAGAAAAAAAGCCAATGCCATTTCAGGCTCCATTAACAGATGTGTAGTCTCCAGAACCTTGAGGTATTAGTCCTCCTATGTTTGGCAAAAACTTGGTTTCATTTAGAGTACTGTGTACAGCAGGGATTCTCAAGGTTTTTATGACACAGGCTAGACAACTCCCCCTCAGACAGCTGAGTGAGCCAGACATGTGGTTTCTCCCTGTTGCACACACACATTTGCACATGCATGGGTGCATCCAGTTCTGCTTCTGGGGTTGTCACTGCAAGGGGGATGGAATGGCATTAGGAGCTAGGACCGGCCCACAGGCCATAGGTTGTAAACCCCTAGTATAGATTTATGGACACCACATTTTAAGAAGCATGAAACAGACTGGACCAAGTTCAGAAAAGGCCAGCAAGGTTGATCAGGGGACTCAAACTTAGCCCTATGAGGAAAGAATGAAAGAAGTGATCATATTTAGCATTGGGAAAAGGAGACTGAGAAGGAAAATATCACCCTCTCAATAACTGAAATATAACCATAAAGAGGAGGGAAATGATCGGTTATTCAATATTTCAGAGTGCAAGACACATAATAACAGGTTCAAGTTACAGGAAGCCTGATATAGGCTGGACGTTTTAGCTTGCTACAGCCTCCAGAGAGGTGGGGGGACTTTGGAAATAGCACGAATTGAGTCCCCCGACTTCCCTGGAGCCAGCAGGGAGGTCAGAGAGCCCAAAATGGGCAAAAAACCAGATGTTTTTCACCACCCATTTTGTGTTCTCTGACCCCCTTGGAAAGGGCAGAGGAGATTCCACTCATGGAATCCCCACTGCCCTTTCCAAAGAGGCAGGCTGATTGCCCCCCTCTTCCCTTTCCTCTTTGGAAAGGGAACAGAGCTTTTTTTTTAACTTTGTGTGATCAATGCATCCAGTGATGGGATGTAACAGGTTCTCACCAGTTCTCCAGAACCGGTAGTAACTTTTCCCAGTGTCCCGGAGAACAGGTAGCAGCTTTTGGGGGGAACCACCTTCGGGGGTTAACTTTTCACTGCTTTCCCCACTGTGCATGCGTGCCAACCACTTGGTGTGCATGCACGCCTACAGTGCTTGGTGTGCATGCACAGCCTCCTTGCTGTCCTCCCAAGCGGGGAGGAGGAAGAGAAGCTGCTAGCATGAAGCTCCCTATAGCCTGCTACCCAGGGTAAGTGACTCACCTTTGGATGTGGTGTGTGTGTGTGTGTGCTTATTTTTATTTATTTATTTTCTTTGACCTCGCCCACATAATGACATCATGATATTAGCTCCGCCCACACTGTGATGACATCACGGTGGGGTAGTAAAATTTTTGACATCCCACCACTGAATGCATCGCACAATGATAAAAACCGGATAAGGACTAGACTTCTGGAACCAAGTATCATCATTACCCGAGGTACTAGTGTATATGACTTTATAAGAAGATGGAAATACTGGCAGGAAGTTGTGCCTGATTAAGAGTACATGTAAAGTACTCCATTAACCTATTTTCAGACTGCTACACTCTATCCATTTAATTAATGTATGAAAACAGAAACAGTTTCTGGAGCCCAGACTGAATTCCGCATCTCAGATCTTGTTTGATATGTGAAAAATGAACCAGTTTTGGTCATTGCTATTTCTTTTCTCTTGTCACTCATTTGTATGATATATTGACCATACAGGAGTTGTTACAAAAGGAATGTTACAGGTAGATTTTTATGCTTAGAAAGGGTAATCCATTTACCCTCTAACAAAATGCAACATGTTCAAAACTTTTTTGGTGAAGAATAAAGGAAAATGAATGGATATAAGCAAAATAGGATTAGGACCATGCTAAGAGCAGGCAAAGGAGGGCTTTCCCTGGAGCCGTCTTCAGTAGTGGGTGCACTTTCAGTACCTGACCAAGGAGCAGATGTATGTGAGTGGAAATGAGAAGGGAGAGAGCTATAGCATGTATGACTACCATGACAGCTTTTCTCTTCTATGTATGAGAAGAGAAAGGCTGTGAAGGTGAATGTCACTAATGTTACTTCTTTCTCATGAAGGGAAGTTGTGCTCTGGAAGCTGGTAATACAAAAAGTCAGTACTGAGGAAGAGGCGCGAGAGCTCTTTGTAGCCAGGAAGGTTTTGGTCCATGCTGCCATTCATCCACTGCCCCCATTCCCTCAGCCATATCCATCAGTTGGACACCCATCACAGAGGCTTAAATATTAGCTAAGGGTTTCTGGGACATTATCAGATTTGATACACAGATTGGTATATGCTGGTAGATATTTTATATACTATATTGTGGTGTATTATACTACCTTCACTAACCTTCCTGCAAATTTTCTTTTACAACAGGAGCACAACAGGATGTGCCCAAAAAAGGAAGAGGTTAAGCTCAATAGCATATGCTTTTCTTGGCAACTTCACACTGTCCCGAACTGGGCTGCAGGGGTGGGTGGCCTTGGGAGCCCCGTTGACAACCCTTTGCCCTCAGTGTGTTCCACCGTGTCTGCCCTGCAAACGGAGTCAGAGCATGGCCTTCAGACACAGCAGATAGGCAGGTGGCTGGGCCCCTCCTCCATGATGCTTAACTACATTGGGGCTCCTGTGTGCAGTGTGATACCTCACTTTCTGAGCCAAATGGTATGGCTGGTAGGCATTACTGTTTCGTGGAAAAATTGTTTAGTATGAAACCGGTCTGTGGTGCCAAAAAGGTTAAGGACTCCTGCTCTACAGGACATAGGGACAATTTGCCCATGCTTTGTGAGGCCCTAGCACTTTGGTCTCCTTACCCCATTTTTTAAAAATGTGGCTGTTAAAGGCTGCAAAGTCCCCTCCTTCCCACTAAAAAAAATCTCGTAAAAATGCACTTGTGGGGTCTAAACTCTAGGATTTCTCTTGGTGAAAAGCAAAATACTTGACTATCATTCTTATGTTTAAAATGTTTTGTATATTTTTATTTGTTCTCATTCTTGTTATAAGTAACAAGTAAATACTTTCAAATAAAATAACAAATAAAAGAAAGAAACAGAAGGATACTTCTGGCAGAAGTAACCGTTGTTATTATTATGTATAATACACTGTTACGTATTATTTATTTTATTTTATTTCTATCCTGCCCTGCCCCATAAGAGATCAAATTAGCTGATACTACACCTCTGACTATGTCTAGAATCTATTATGATTTCCACTGTTTTTCGCTGTGCTGTGCTCCCCTCTGAACACATAAATTTCTCTGCATCTGATTTAAAACCATAATGTCATTCAGCTGATTCTTTCAGACCCTAAATTACAGGTTTAAGAATCTTGTAGTCATTATGAAGCAAATATTCCCTGACAGCTGGTAGTCTGCGTGGAGGGATTGGAGTGCTGCACTTTGTTACATGAGGGCGACATGCCTCTCAACTCAGACCACGAGCCCGCCGTCGAAAATAGGATAAGCTTCAAATCCCGGAACGGTTTTCACTCCAAACCAAAAAAGTCTTTGCTCTAATTACCCTTCCACCCATCTGGGCCCCAGGTATTGCCTTTCTTTTCTGTCTACCGTAAGGCTCTACAAATTCAGTACAAAGGTACATAGTTAATGTGGGTGGAGGGGGCAGCAGTGAGGATCCTATTTCTTTGTTTAACTCTCACCTATTATGCAGAACCTTGAAAAAGAATTGAAGACCAGCCAATAAAGAAGTTGCATTTTGTACTTTTGGAGAGCCTGGGATGTGATGGTGTTCCACAGATATTAAAAAAAAAAAAAGTTAAGTGCAGCTGTTGACAGGCTGCGTTAGACTAGCACAGCAGAACCAAAGAGGGACAAAGCCTTTGCTTCTTTATTGTTTTCCTGATCCAAATATTAACCATACTGGGGAAGAGTTGGGGGGAAAACATGGAAAGAAAAGTTTTAAATCCACCTCAACCAGCATCATGACCCTGAACTGTATTGGAGACTTGCATCTTTATGTAGCCCTTTGAAAGCCCATAGAATTCTCACTCCTTAATCTGGTTGCTTCCTAGAGCTATTTCAGATATTCCATAATTTTTAACAGATAATGTGGTACACACAAAGAGCCTCCCCAAAGACTGTGGTATTATTGATCCACAATCGGGTGTACCCTGGGCAACAGCCACCTTGTGCTGCCTAATCTTGATCACACTTGGTCAGGCAAAAGGAACTGCAGAATGAATTCACCAAAGGGTGGCTTCATCTGGAAGAAGAAGAACAACAAATAATGCCATTAACATTGGCATGGCTGGTAATTTACATGTGCTTTGCTCCTGAAGCACACTAGTTGAAGTTAAATTATAAACAAGAAAGCTAAAAATAGTAATTAGGTTTGCTTTCAAACCCAGGTTAAGATTTTAAAAATAAATGGCCACATCTATAGAAAAGGCTGTGATGACTGTCAGGGGATAGGGAGTCAAAACATCAGTCCCCTATGTGAAAATTCAGTTGACTGTGAACTGATTTCACATGTGCAGAACAGAGTATACTACTGTTCAGAAATTCCGCCATGTACCAAATATCCCTTCATGAGACTTTTTCTCCATTTGCTGATGAAACTCATGCATGAATAATGGATCTGATGGAGAGCCATCACATTAATATTGAACATAAAGTTGCATGAAGCTAGCATTCATCTGCTTTATTTGCACTCAGTCGCAAGCCTGGAGTTGTCCATTAGGTACATAGTGATGAGTGAAGAAACTCACCACTAGTATTCTCAGTGGCCAAATTTCCCTCAAACTTAGCCGTGCTTTTTGTTTGCTTTTGTTTCCATTTGCTTCACTTCCATACCATTGCAAAAGATAAGGCGCTGAATCGCTTCTCATTTAAATAGGCATTTATCAAAGGAATAAATCTCCCTAACACTACATTTCTTTTTCATCTTTAAAAGTCAATTTACAGCAACATCAAATTTTTCCAAATCAGCCTAGATTTCCCCCCACCCCCAGCTTAGGTAAATGGAAATAAAACTGTTCATTGACTTTTCCTTTCCTTCCTGAATAATCAATAGTGTTTTACTTTGACATGCAGAACAAAATATGTCAAGCCTCTCTTTTCACTGTATCATAACCGACTACAGAAGACATTTTGCTGTCTGAGAAGAAGCTGGAAATAAGACCTCCTATCTATCAGGGTGCATAAACCCAAAGAAAATCTAGTTATTTGGCCTTTGGGAGGAGGACTCCTCAAGTTCCCTCCCAAGGTCTAGTAAAAACATGTAGTAAGGAAAAACGCAACAAGCAATTTGTGTAACTCTTACAATATTTGAGACTGTTGATGGAGGGTCATGTACCTAGACACACCTCTATGCCGCCATTCCTCACAAGAAACCTACATCTTTCTTTACATCTTTGCCAGTGTCAGGGCAGAGCACTCTAGCCTAACCTTCTCTCTGAGATATTCATTTTCACTGTGCAGAGGGAAATCTCCAGTCTCATGAATTCCCATTTATAGATTTGAGATGAAAAAATGATATACAGCTTTGCTTCTTTGTCTGTTTGATGTGAGGATTGGTTCTTAGTGATGATTCAGGCTAGGAAACTCGTCATGCAGTGGCCTGGAATAAAACAGAGAGAGAGACTGTGACCTGCAGGCAACAAATAAGGGAGGGAGGGGGAACAAGTTGAATAAAGATGGCAAAGGAAACCAGAAGTGATAGGGCCAAGGGCAGATAAGGAATATGACACAAATGGTTTCCCCTGCATAGTCCTGAGTCTGCATAACTGCATATGAATAGTACTTCTCTTAATCTATATGCTACAATTGCTTTCAAATAGAAATTATAATTTGCTTCTTATAATTAAAAATGAATTTATTTCAGCATTTTAATCACTCCAGCACTGCATTATAAATTATTAACAGGGTTTTAAAAATCTTTTTATTTAGAGTTTTTGTGCTTTATTTAGCATTCTTTAAGCTTTGTAAAGACAACTTTTTTCTTAAATTCAGAACCAAAGTTACTGTTTACCTGTCGGGGTATGGAAAGGCTGGAGGTATATTCAGTTTGTTTCCATCCCATTTTATGCATGAATGTTTTTACTAAATATGTACACCAAAAACATGTCCAAAAATGTTGAGTTTCTCTATAAACTTGCTGTAAAGATTACTGGAATAAATAGATTTGACGTTGTGTTTCCCTACTCCTCTAGAGTGTTTTATGCTTATGCTATTATTATTTTTAAGTGAAATACACTTTAACCTTTTCTAAAAGCAGTAGGAGAACTTTGAAATTAGAACTGGGAATTGCTGCATACACCATATTATTTATTTATTTATTTTGTCCATGACAATTTATTTCTTAGCACAGTTATCTGGCTTGTTTGCTTTGTCCAAGTTAGTCTTAAATGACTCATTTCACTTACTTTAATTTCCCTTGGGAAGCTGATGCACATTCTAATAGATTTCACTCTTAAACTGCTTCCTCATATTCAATCTTAATTTCCACTGTTCATTACATCTGATTACATCTAATTATATTTCCATAAATCTCCGGTAACAGTACTTCTCATTTCTTGTTTACACTTTGGGATTCCTTCAAGGTTCTTCATTCTTTAGACCTTCAGTAATCTTTTAACAAAGCAAACGTAGAGGATGCTTTGTTTACTTTTCACCATTGGTGGCTGCTAACCACAGCAGGTGGTGCACCCCTTGAAATCTGGGAACAAGGAACCTGTTGCTCAGTCTAAAAGCTACCATTGATTTTTAGTAACATTTTGCTAGGTTCCATCACAGGGGTTCTCAAGGTTTTCAGAGCGCAGACCTGACCATGTCTCCTCGACAGCTGATTGGGCCAGTCACATGATTCCTCCCACCAGGAAGCAGAAGTAAAACATGCACCACAAATGTGCGGAACACATTTAGCAGTGTTCTGCACATGCGTGACATGCATTTTACTTTTGCTTCTGGGAGCGGTGAGGGCATCAGGGGCTGGATGAATTGGCGTTGGGGTCTGGGTTTGGCCCATACCTGTTCTATCAATTAGGCCTCCACAATAGGAAATTCAACAAGTCAATGCAAACAAATGTTTAGTGGCCTTAGTACATAACTTTATGTTTTTAATTACAGTAATACCCCGGATAACGATTGTACCAAATAGCTCTAAAAACGCATAAAGTTACAAGATTTTTGGAAAAATCTTGTATCGAATAATGCGATTTTAGCGTTATTCGGTACAATCGTGTGTGTGTGTGTGGGGGGTTGGATTGGGTAGAACATCTACCCAATCCAACCCCCCATCCAGCGCCTGCCTGCACGATGTTTGGAAAGGGTACGGGGAAGTTCCCCCGTACCCTTTCCAAACACCGTGCAGGCAGCAGGGGCTTTGGCGGCTTTGGTGACTTCAGCCCAGCAGCGGCCGTGGCTTTGTCGTCTCCCCACCACCACCACCACCCGTGGCAAGTGCTAAGGTTCGTTTCGGGTGGTGGTGGGGAGACGACGAAGCCGCAGCCGCTGCTAGGCTGAAGTCACCTTTCTTTGGGATCGCCAAAGAAAGAAAGAAGGCAGTTTAAGAAACAATAGAATCAACTGGTGAGTCGGCGGTGGCAGCGCCCCCCTCTTCCTTCCTTCCTTCCTTCCTTCCTTCCTTCCTTCCTTCCCCTCTCTCGTTCTCTCCAGCTCCGCCTCCTCCGCACTTCGTCAAAGCTGCCAAAGCTGCCAAAGCTGCTGCTGCCTCGTCAGTTGATCCTAATGTTTCTTAAACTGCCTTCTTTCTTCCTTTCTTTGGCGACCCCAAAGAAAGGTGGGGAGAAAGGCTGGGGAGGGGGTGAGGTGGACGGTGCCAAAGGCACGGCCTTGGAAACGCAGCCCGGGCTGCCTGGCTAATGTTCTGGCCCCTGCCTCGCCTTCTGCCTGGGGAAGATGAAGCCCGGGAGGGGCCCGGAGGAGTGAGGGGGGGCCGTGCCCACAGCTGGTCACTCCCTCCATTGGCACAAAAAACAGGGAGGGAGGGGAAAAACCTTTCAGTCTTTGCAGCACCTGTCCGGAGAGCACTGGGCTTGGAGACCGGAAACATGGGTTCAATTCCCGAGAGCTGCACGGTGGGGGGGACATGAAAGAAGTCCCATTTGGGACACAGCTACCTGGGGCAGCCGGGAGGCATAAAAACCTCGCTCCCGCCACCTCCAAACACCACCGAACTTTCTCGCCGGCGTTTGGGAGAACACAACGGCCGTCCCAGACAGCTGTATCCCTAATGGGACTTCTTTCATGTCCCCCCACCGTGCAGGACCCAAGAGAGGGGGAAGAGGAAGACACGAGGAGGGAGAGTAGCCAACAACCCCCCTCCCCCCGATGCAAACACATTCCTCCGCAGGGCCACCTCCCTGCCCCCACCATGGGACAGGACAGGCCGGGGCTGGAGCGGTGGGAAGTTGCCAAGAAAGTTGCCGTTCAGCAGGAGGAGGCAGCCCGACTCGGCGGCGGGGGTGGGGTGGGGGCCCGAGAAGAAGTGACTGCGAGTCACTCGAGGTCTCCCATTTCCAACTAGGGAGGAGGAGGAGGAGGAGAAGGGACTAGTCTGGAACCTGGCTGTGAGGAGATTTTGTTTCTTGGGAGTTTAAAGTGAGAGTTTTGTTGTTCAGTCGCACAGTCGATTCCAACCCTTTGCGATGACCCCATAGACCACTGTCCGCCAGGCACTTCTGTCCTCCACCATCCTCCTCAACTCGCTCAGTTCTGTACCCATTGTCTCTACAATACCATCTAGCCATCTCAGTTTTGGCCGCCCCCTTTTTCTTTTGCCCTCCACCTTTCCCAGCATTAAGGCTTTCTCAACTGAATCCTCTCTTCTCATTTGATGTCAAAAGTACTTTAGCTTCATCTTTACTATTTGACCTTCTAAGGAGCAGTCAGGTTGATTTCAGTCCCATGAAAACGGCAGAACCAAGTTATAACGTTATCCGGGGTACTAGTGTACTTGCTTAGCTGCCAGTAGTTGCCAGACTCCTCATAAACCATAAAAATGCAGATGAGGTCAACACCAGTCATGGCATTTGTTTCAGACAAAGTAGCATATGTGCCCTTCAGCCTTTTCATGTTCAAATGTTTAGCACTCCAGTCCAGACAACTCATTTTGGCTGTCAGGTTTGGGGGGGCAGGGGAGAGACAACGATCAGTATATCTTCCAAGTCCTAATTATAAAATATTACAGTAGAAAAATAGTGATGAAAAAACTGTTTGCTACTATTTTATGACACACCAAATTTGTGGCTTGAGGCAGCCTCTTCACTCTGTCTAATTGGAAAACTAGAGTGATTTTGGTGGGTTAAATTTGATTCAGTGACCTTTATACCACCAAAACAGTCATACAAATGCTGAAGAGCACCTGGTCAAAATGGAGCTCTTTGCAACCTACTGAAATCTTCTCTTCAGTTTAATGAAGAGATATTAATTTTCACTTTAGATTCCATTTTCCTTCAAGATTTGAATCCACCCATCCTAAGCCTATTTTCAATTTGCCAGCTAAAACATCATGCAGAACTTTGGCAACTGCTGTGCTATAACCATGTTTATAAGTCAGTAGGTAAACACAGAAATAGATGAAACTTGGAATACTTGCACTAATTCCACTGCTGCTTTTCTACGTAATTACAAGAATATCTGCTGGAAAGCAACTCACCTTTTAAAGATACTGTAATACATCTAGTGCCTGGAAAGTATTTTATTGTATCTCATGTATGTTTGTATTTTGTAGGGGACATAATATTAGACCAGCTATCTAGAATCAGTTATTCAGTTTTGGCATCTTATTTATGAATGTAATAATCATGATGGAGGATCAACAACTTTACAGTATAACACTTTTGGACAGGAAATATTAACTGGCTGCATGACTTTGCCCAGGAAACACCTGAATGTAATTGTAATCCTTTCCAAAGACACAGAAGCTCCTTTTATGTCTCTGAAACCCACCCCCGCTGAAAAAGTATATTATGTGGCTGGCATTGCCACTCTGGAAGTACATCAAGAGGGGCTAGCAAATATTGAACAAAATAAAACAAAACAGCACCAAGCCCATTCACTTCATGGACTGCTATCTATCTTGAGCTGTTGACAAAAATCACAGAAATGATTTTTTAATTTTTTTTTTTGCAAACCTCCCAAGATCTAAATATCACACCAGAATAGAGCAGGTTAAACATATGGAAAACAAATCAGTATACTTTGTCAAATGGATGACTACAGAAGAGTGTCTCCCACTAGGACAAGATTCTGGCTCAACCATCTGGAAGACACTTAATAGATTTTTGAAGTAGAATAGTGAGTAGGTAAAACAGGGCTACCTAGATACAGGCCAAATTTTCTGTGAATGTGGAGAAATTCAATCAATGTAGCATTTACGTGCATTCAATTTGTGTCCCACCACATATGCAAAAGAAGATCTAGTAAATGATCAAACTAATGCTATCATAGTAGCCTGCTTCTAGTCAAAAACAATCTAATTACTTTAACATTTTATTTTGTTTGAAATTTTACCTGTATCGTATATACGCCCATAATTTTAAATTGTGCAATGCTCTGATACAAATAAAGGAAGGTCACTGGTAGAGAAATGATTGCAGCAATGATCCTTCCACACAGTGCACTTTTCACATGGACTATGGTGGTCTATGCCATGGATTGTGGAACTGCATTTCAACATATATATTTCCAACAATGGATAAATGAATCTGCTGCAGTGAACAATACTGAAGGAACAGGAAGCAGATCCAGTAGGTCAAAGACTACTGAATATCATTGGCATTTGCAGCCAGGGAAATCAAGGAAAATGAAAGCAAAGTTCTACCTGCAGATACTGCAGATGTGTTGTATGCATTTTTTTTCTGAGATTTTATAAACTAAGGTAAAGCATATTCTTATCCCGGTAGTGGTAACAATTTGCAAGTCTAGAACCCTGGGATGGGCAGATGGTATATTTAGTAACTTCTCTGTGTAATTACTTGATGTCTGTGATCTATACATGCTGCTGCTGAGGGATGATTACCACACCTGTTTAATCTTATACTGTACCTGTCTCCTAGGAGATTTATGTCTAAATGATACTTGAGAAAACAATGTTTTCACCATTGTTTGTAATTCCAAACATGTGTTTTTTTCTATGTGCTGATGTTTCTAAGATGCAGCTTGAAGATTTGATATTCCTGATTAGCTGGTGAGGAAATCTGTTGGTTTAGCTGATTCGTGTATATGCTAGAATGTACAGTTAAAGACTATTAACTCCAGTCCCTAAAGAATAAATTGTGGTTGAGGCAAAATCAATATGATTAAGTAAATTGCAATAAATAACAGGGAACAATGTAATAAAGAAATTTATGAACCATTGAACATGATTAATCATTTAGCTAAGTATTTGTACTAACATTTCATATGGTTGACCAATTAGTGTAGCAGTTATTAATTGTAAGTGCATAGGATGTTGAATGTGGTAGATAATTGTATAGCTACTGGCAGATTAGATTTTAAACTATTTCTCTATTAAATAAAGTTACATGGGACTGACAAATCTTCCAATAACCAAAGTTCAGATCTGAATATTTATACCAGTACCAGAATCCATGAAGATCTTTAAACTATAATATTAAAATGCTGCTGATCTAAAGTGCTGTTTTAAGGGGCAGATGCCTCTCTATTCAAAATGTCTCTTAAGAGGTTAAAAATGTTAGACAGAATCCTTGATACATCTCTTTGTTCCCCTCCCTGCCACAACATATTGTGACAAGTTCATCTATATGAATTCTCCTCCATTATCTCTCGAATACTCCCAATGCAAGAAAACAGAAAAGGGAGTAAGAAAGAAGATATAAAAAGCAATGAACATATAGCTCCTCATTAGGTATTCATTAGCTCTTCATGATACATCAGGAATTTTAAAAAAGGGTCTCATTCATTATATTTTTGCATCTTATGAATTGAACAAGCACCTTGATGTTAAAAGCCCTTGTGAAGGCAAGAACAGTAAGGGGTCTTGGCTGGACCTAGCCACAGTAGAATTCAGTTTGTCATATTGTTGTCACAATGCCAAACCAGATCCCCCATGGAAAATCTACAAATAAGATATAGGTATAGTAACACACTCCCATTCATATCCTCTAGTAATTGGTGTTAAGACTCACTGTATATGTTACTGGAGGTCAAATTATGATCAGAGACATCAGGATGCATAGCCACCAATTGCCTTATTATCCATGAAGTGATCTAACCCTCTTTTATAGCCATCTGAGGAGGTAGCTGGCACTACAACTTTTGGCAGCCACAGTCCAGTAGTTTATATGGTACATTAAGATGTACAACCTTTTAACTCTGCTGTTTTAATATCAAACATTTTCTTACACCTATTATCAGTGCCCAGGGCCATGGCGGTTTAAAGGTTAAGAAACTGGGTTCGATGACTGAAGGATTGGCAGTTCAGCAGCTCATGAGCCGAGTGCTGCATGACGGAGTGAGCTCCTGTCATTTCTCCAAACCTCCTCCCAGCCTAGCAGTTCAAGATCAAGAAATTGCATTTATAAAAATAGTTATCACTTCAGTGGGAAAGGTACTAGCATTCCGTGCACTTTGGCATCTACTTATGCCTGCCACATGGTCATTGAAACACCTGCAGACAGTGCTGACTCCTTGGCTAAAAACCAAGATGAGCACCACCAGTGGTGGGCAGCAAAAATTTTTGCTACCACACCATGGGTGGAGCCCATATCATGGGCAGAGCCTGTATCATGGGAGGAGCCTATGTCATGGGCAGAGCCTATGTCATGAGCGATCTAGTCATGCCTACCATATGGCCATGTATACATCTGCAAACACAGGCAGCACTGGCTCTTTGGCTGTAAATGGAGATGAGCACTGTACCCTAGAGTTGGATATGACTGGCTTTTGAGCAAGGGAGACCTTGAACCATTTGCAGGGACAAAACCTGAAGGGGCAGGGCAGGGAGGTGGGCGTGGGCACCCAATTTTGCTATTCCCCTGCCCGAAGGTTACCCAATTTCACCACCACACTGCCCAAAGGTCACCCAATTTTACTACTCCCCTTCCCGGGTATGTGTGTGTGTGAACCTGTTGCTGCCCACTACTGAGCTCTGCCCTCTAGAGTCAGACAATCAATGTAGTGAGGTTATATAAAATGTTTCACCCTGGAAGATGGGATGTTCTGATAAACTTTGTGTAAAGGAACTTTCTGTAAAGAGAGTACAGTACAGTAATACCCTGGATAACGATTGCACCGGATAACGCTAAAACTGCATAACGAGAACCAATCACATCTCTCTATTTCCCCCTTCAATACAGGAAGTGAAAGAGAAAAACAGAAGCCTCTAGCCATCGGCTTGACTGGCTGTCGGAGTGTGCAGCAGGGTAAGCAGGGCCAGGCTGGATTCTCTTGTGGCTGAGCTGTGCATGGGGGGTGGCTTTAAAGGCAGGGAGGTCTCTTTCTTTCCCTGCTTGCCTTTAAAGTGGTTTGTCCCTGAAGTCAGGGCTTTTTTTCTTAGCGTTGTTCGATGCATTGTTCTATGCAATGCTAAAAATTGGATAACGTCATGACTTGTGGAACCAAGTCATAACATTATCCAGGGTATTACTGTACCTGCTTCATAACAGCAAAGTAGACTTTGGTCTTCATGTTCACAGTGGTAGAGAAGAAATGTGGCTTCCAAACTGCAGCTGGAAGGAAGGTAGCGTTTGTAATAAAAACAAACTGAATTCTGTGAGAAGGGAACTAAGTTTGATAGGCATTGTATTCTATCTTGCACTTGGATGAAAACCTTGAGAAGGAGGGCTAAATTTGGACAAATGTATTTTGGATATGGGAAGAAGGGAAGAAGAGAGAATAAGAGAATTCTCAATGCTTTGGATCGCTTTGCATTGGATGGGAGCTTGTGAGTAAAAAGCTAGCAACATGTAGTTTCTAAGCAAATAAGTTAGGCTAGACCAAGTAGCTAGAAAGGGTACTGTCCCTGGGGGCATCGCCCTGGCTGGGGCTTTCAGAACCGCTGCGGCAGCAGGACTTTTTGCACCACTGTCAGGATCATCTGCGGCCGGGCAGAGAGGCTGCCGCTACATCCAGCCCCGGGACTCCCTCCACCTGTCCGTGGAGGGACCACCCTGGCTGGGGCTTTGAGAGCCGCTGCAGTGGCAGGAGTTTTCGCGGTGGCACCAGGAACATTTGTGCCCGGGCGGAGAGACCGCTGCTGCATCCAGCCCTGGGACTCCCTCCACCTGTCCCCGGGGGCACCGCCCTGGCTGGGGCTTAAGAGCCACGGTGGCAGCAGGTCTTTTCACACCACCACCAGGAACATCTGCAGCCGGGTGGAAGGCTTGTCACTTGTTGCGGGATTTAGCAATTGTTTTGTTTTTGCTTAGTTTTCTGTTTTTTTTTGTAAAAAAAATTGTAATTTTTGTAATCTTTGTGTTAACTTGATTAAGATTTGGATTTTTTGATTATTACTTGATATTGATGCCTATTGAATTGTCGATGCTGTAATGATATTGTGATATTTTGATGTTTTGTGGTATTGATACTGATTATTTACGATAGTTACATGTTGTGTTTATGAACTTTATATGTGTTTGTGAACCACCCTGAGTCAGTCCAACTGAGTAGGGTGGTATAAAAATCAAAATTAATACTACTACTAATAATAATTGTTCTAATATTTTGGATTGGTATTTTATCATTATGTTCCTCAGCTTTAATCTTTTGAAACTTAAACTCTGTGCACAAAATGAGCAATCATTTCAACCCAGAACCATTTTCTCTGGTTACTGTAGAGAGCTAAACTGGATAGAGGGAATCTGGTTCCTTGGCAATGTTACTATAAGCTATTGAAGCTACCATACTTAACTTTGGACTGCCTGTCTTACCTGTGCTGGCTGGTCTGCAAGCTCAAACAGCCAGTGGGTGATACCTGTTCACAGTCACTCTAGCCTAAAGCCAGGCTGTGGATACCCAGAATCTACACCAAGGGGGTGCAGGCTGCTGGAGGCAGGTACAGAGTGATGTAGTAGGGGGTAAAAGTGAGAGGGGCTGAGACCATTTTCACCATTACACTTTTATTAATATGACAATCTGATTCAAGAGACACTTGATGAAAACTCAAAAGACAGTTCCCTTTATGGACAATGGAAAAAGTATGTTACTCACACAAAACAAATTCAAATACAAAAATTAGGAATAGGCAAACATGTATTTTTTCGGGCTATTGAAAATCTTCTGACTTCTTTCAGATCCCTCAGATGTTTAATGTGATGATGAGCCTCTTAGCTGGATTATACATTTTCTCTAGGCAAAAAAGCTGTGGTAAATCCAGTACTCATTTCAGATACCGTATATATATATATTCCATCCTCACAATAATTTTATAAGTAATAATGTTATATAATAATATTGTCATCTTCTCTTTTTTCTCAAAATTCTTCATGTATCCCACCTATGGAGAAATCTCTAAAATTAGTTCAAGTTTCAGTTCATATAAAATTTCAGTTTCAGTTATAATACAGATGGTACATAACTCCATATTATTTTGGATATATAGATATTCAGTGAATATACTTCAATGTCATTTGGCATGCTTTATTCACCATTTGTGTACATCCTCTGAGTGTTCACAAATAGCTAAAAGGCAAATCCACCTCCCAATAATGCTACAATATTTACAATATTTGAATATTATACCCAAAGCAGAAATTAACATTTTGGTAGTGATACAAGATCTCAAATATGCAAATAGTTTGACTTTGAAATTATTTATTTACACTCCATCTTGGAGTCTGTGGGAGACTAATTAGGGCTAGATGTTATGATTGATTACTTTCAGAGGTATCATAAATGAGTAGTTCTGAAGCTACCATGTAAGTAATAGACATGATTTTTCTTTCTACAGATAAAAATTTGTCTCTGGCTATAATTACATATTAATGGATTTTCCCAGCAGCCCCTTAGGCTGGCGAGACAAAGAAAAGGGAACTATGAGACAAAGAGAAGGAAGGAAAATCACAACAGAGATTATGAAGGTAAGAGACTCTTCAGTGGTGGTGACCTGAAAAGTGTGTGCAATGTTTGTCTTCATGCCTTAGAACAAAAACAGTGTACACATGTAGCAAGTGTAAACTGGGAGCACTGTTAGAAGAAAAACAAAAGAACTGGATGAGCAAGTGACCATGCTTAAGACTATAAGAGAAGATAAAGAGTTCACAGTCAGAACTCTTGAACAGCAGCAGTCAAGAAAGGCACTGGAGGTGGAAGAACAGCAAGGCAAAAGAGAGGAAGGGAATGCTGATGAGATAAGAAACATAGCGGAGGAAGCAATACGGAAATATGTCACAGTTAGGAGCAAAAGAAGAAGACACTCTTCACCTGTAGAGCTATAAAACAGCTTTCAGTTTCTTGAAGAGGAGTCTGGCAGACAGTAAAAAGAAGAAGACAAACAGGAGACACCACAGGAGCACAAAAAAGAGGCCAAAGCACAGCATAGCAGAGGCATTGAACCCAATTAAAAAAGAAGAATAGAAGATAAATTGTAGTAGGAAACTCCTTACTGCATGGAATTGAAACTGAAATATGCTGTGAAGATCCTTGGAACCACCAGGTATGCTGTCTCCTTGAAAGACATATTAGGGACATGATGGATGTAATTGCCATCACTTGTAACATCCACAAATACTTCTCATCCATGTATGAACAAATGACACAGCCAAGAGGAATGATAAAGAAATTCCATCACACTTTGAAGCTCTCAGAAGGAAACTCAAGGACCAATCGTAACAATCTTTGATAAAATGTAGGAAGGAAAGCAGGCCACAAATCACACAATCACCTTTGTCTATGTACGGACCAAGTATATGAGAACCAAATAAGAATAATTGGAAAACTTAGTTCATGAGGGTAAATATGACTTGATAGGGATAGCTGAAACTTGGCTGACTCCCATGGCTGAAATACAGCACTTGAAGGATAGAAAGTGTTCAGAAAAGGGCAAAAAGAAAAGAAAAGGAGGTGAGTAGCTATATGTCAATAACATAAAAATTGGGAAGGAGAAGCTTGGTTGTCCCATTGAGAGCATCTTGATTTATATAACATGGGTGAAAAACAAAAGAAACATGGCAATTGGAGCTTAATGCCAATCACCCAATCAAGGAGAAAATGCAGGTGGAATCTTTGAAAATCAAATTGCAAGAACATCAAAGATACATGAAGTAGTAAAGGAATATTTCAACTATCCTAATATCTGTTGAGAGACAAATTATGCCAAATACAGCTCTTTCAAGAAATTTCTGGCTTATGTGGCTGGTTTTTTCCCCTATAGAAGTGGAAGAAGAAATAAGAAGAATAACTATATTTTACATGATTCTAACCAACAAAGATGACTTGATGGAAGAGGTGGTAGCAAGAAAAACTCTGTAGGAAAGTAACCATGTTTGAGTTCTTGATTTTAAAGGAAACCAAAGCTCAGCTCTGTGCCCATTGTGTCCACAATACCATCTAGCCATCTCATTTTTGGCCGCCCCCTTCTTCTTTTGTCCTTGACCTTTCCAAGCATCAAGGCTTTCTCAAGTGAGTCTTCTCTTCTCATTTGATGTCCAAAGTACTTTAGCTTCATCTTTACTATTTGACCTTCTAAGGAGCAGTCAGGGTTGATTTCTTCTAAGATTGACCTATTTGTTCTCCTTGCTGTCCAGGGGACTCTCAAAACTCTTCTCCAACACCACCTCTATTCTTCTGCACTCAGCTTTCCTAATGGTCCAGCTCTCATCCTAGGAAAGTAAAATCTGTCACTGCTTCTACTTCTTCCCCATCTATTTTCCAGGGACTCATAGGGCCTGTTGCCATTATCTTGGTTTTCTTGATATTTTCATGATATAAGTGCCAGCTTTTGCACTTTGTTCTTTCAACCTAATCAGGAGCTTATTTTGTTGTAGATCACAGCAAATGCTATTTTAGGCTAAATTAAAAGATGTATAGTTTTCAAAACCTTTGACGTACTAGTCACCCTCTATTTGACATTAGCTAAGCCTCATCTAAGTACTGTGTCCAGTTCTGGATGCTGTAATTTAAGAAGGATGCTATCAAACTGAAACAAGTTCAGAAAACGGAAGGAAGAATGATCAGGAGACTGAAAACCAAGCCCTATGAGGAAAAAGTGAAATAACTGGGCATGTTTAGCCTTGAGAAAAAGATGGTGGAGAATGGATATGATAGCACTTTTTAGAGAGAAGGACAGGATCTGTTTTCAATCATTCATGTGCGGGACACATAATAATGGGCTCAGGTTACAGAAAGCCAAATATAGATTCAATATCAGGAAATACTTCCTACTCAATGGCTTCATAGGCTCTTCCAAATCAATTATTCTATGATTTTTAATACAAGAAAAGGCCAGTCTTCACAGGGTCAGGTAAGCTAAATCCAGACCTTTCTTAGCATAGATATATCAGAAATTACTTTGGATTGTCTCCCAAAATTTGGCTTAAGTTGGCTGGCATAGAGTCTGTGTCTTTTTGCTGAAGAAGCCAACTCTCTTTTTTTTGTTGCAGCCCTTTTCCGCCCCTTTCCCATCTCTTCTGCTGGCAGATTCTGGCAGAACAATTCTATTAACAAATCCTGTTTCTCATGCTGTAACAGCATTTTGCAAGCCTAACAGATTTCTGATTATTCCGTTACACTCACTTGCCATACACAACCTGTATATCTTTGAGCCAGGATATCACTGGAAAGTGGTTTAAGAATTATAATGTAATTCCCTTTTCATAACCCTTAAATTCTTTTTCGTTTTAATGCATGGTGCTAACTAGGCAGGTTGTTTGATTATTAAAAGGTACCAAGCATGTATAAGAAATGTTTCCAATTTTAGGACTAAATTAGCCATGTTCAGTCATTCATTTTAAAAAATTAATAAGCACATGTGGAAGAAAAGGAGAGAGAAGCAGCTCAGTATCACCTCATCCATCCCTGTTCTTGTTTAAATCTACATGTTCAGGGATAATGTCTGCACCAGCAAGACATTTTTAAGACTTTTAAAATCACTGGAAATGTCAGTCCTAAATAGTACATGCCTGAAGTTGAAATATGCGTAAAGAGAACTTCAGCACATCCTGAAAAATAGGGCAAAGGAATATCTGCTATGCAAGACTTGCCACCTAGCTTTGCTTTTTGGTTGCCTGTTGTTATCTGGAACCTCAGAACTGGATCTCCTTGTGCTGCACCTCTTTGCAAGACTAGGCCCTTGGAATGGATTACTTAGGATCTCCCTTCAGAAAGCCCCAGTCTACTCTTCTCTCCAGTTTTCCTCACTGCTTGGAGATGGGGAAGATCATTGCCTGCTGGAGCAGGACCAATGTTAAGTGGGGTCACTGCTGAAGCCCGGTGATACTAAAGAAAGGTTGCCTAAAATGGGAGCCATTTCAATGGGGAGGTGAGCAGTGATGGGATGTAACAGGTTTGCACCAGTTCACCAGAACCAGTAGTAACTTTTCCCAGTGTCCCGGAGAACCGGTAGCAGCTTTTGGGGGGAACCACCTTTGGGGCTTACCTTTTGACTGGTTCCCCCACTGCGCATGCATGCCAAGCACTTGGTGTGCATGCACGCCTACAGTGCTTGGCGCATATGCACGGCCTCCTTGCTGTCCTCCCAAGCGGGGAGGAGGAAGAGAAGCTGCTAGCCTGAAGCTCCCTATAGCCTGCTCTCCAGGGTAAGTGACTCCCCTTTGGATGTGGTGTGTCTGTGTGTATTTTAATATGTATTTAATACCTTTACCTATATTGACATACTACCACAGTTCCTAAAATGGCCTGGCAGCCGGCAGGCCTGGCTTGGGGTTTTTAAGCCAAGTCTTGGAGTTACCTCATCAATAAGTTACACCTGGGCTGTTCTAATTGTTCCAATTGTAGAACTCTTAAGGAGGTACAGCTGTTTTACATTTACATTAAAGCATATTATCCTAGAGAACCGGTACGATGACCATATCCATTTTGCAACATGGTGCTGCCCAGGCACTTATGCTAACAGGTAAGTGATGGGTTTGTGTTTGGGGTGGGTGGGTTGAGGGGTGTGTGTGCTTATTTTTATTTTATTTTATTTGACCCCAGCCATGACATCATAATGTTAGCTCCGCCCACACTGTGATGACATCATGGTCGGGTAGTAAAATTTTTGACATCCCACCACTGGAGGTGAGGGTGAGTGCCAACCCCCCCATGTGCAAAAAGAAAAAAGAGGAAAGGCCCTGTTACATCTTGTGATCCTAATCTTGTTTTTGTTTTTTTCCTTCTGCATGTAAGCACCACTAGAGTTTCAGATTGTTTGTCTGGGGAGGAATGTGTCACAGGAAAAAAACCAGGGGAAGGTGAAGTAAACCAGTGATGCCGTTAAAGCCCCTCTCTTCTCTATGACTATATTGTCAATTATGACTTTGTGTCCTCCATGACAACGAAAAGCCTGTCCCTGATAATGTCTGGCCCCATTTATGCTGCAAAACACATCTAACATGGAGAAGATAATGATCATCTAGATCTAGATGCAAAATAACTTTCTGTGGTCCTATTATCATGGATAGGTTATTGCTTCCTATTTTGTAGGCTCACTGGAACTTACAGCTGGGATGGGAGACTAATTAAGATGACCAGGAAGTTATTCAGCCAAATAATTTGAATTGTCTTATGAAGCAAATTCTGTTGAATCCCTGGTTAACCCTGGACTGGGGAAATAGCTGGGGCAATAGATGCACATTGCTCATAAATGTCTCCTCACACAAAGTGGAGTCAAACTGCCCCCTTTGTTTCCCATGGAACTGGTGGTGGTGAAATGAATGGGGCAGAGAGAATGATAATGGTGAAAACTTGGGAAACTTGGTGGGCCATCTGAATTTTAAGAGGCTGCAGCTGGGACAAGGCACAACTTAAATCATGCCATTTCCACCCACCCACTTGTGAACAGTGATGTCAAAGCGTTCACCACTGGCCCTGGCTCTTCTCACATGGAAGGAAGGAAAAAACGCTTCACCCTAAGCTTTCTGTTGGTGGGAATCAAAGGGACCCTCTCCTGTAAATGTCTGAGAGGTCATCCTGACTGTACTTTGATTAAAGTACAGACTTTGGGGTAGGCTGATCAGATTTTTTTCCCCTGAGTCCATTAAAAATTATGAGTTCCTGCCTTCCTCCTTGTCCTGTCTTTGTAAACCTTGCTCTTGCCAATCCATCCTAGATGGTCCTGCCTTCCAGGTGTGCTTACCCACATTTGTTCTCCAGCTTGGAGCTTTGCTTCTGCCTCCCATACCTCCCATGCCCTCAGACCACTCTGCCACCAGGTTTTCCTGGAAGTCTGCCAGGTGGTGCAGGTCTCAGAAGGAATAGCTCAGTGGAGAAGCCCTCTCACACAAAGCTTGGACAGAATAAAACGAAACCCTGACAACAGCATGTGTGTCTATATGGTGAGAATGTTGAGAGGGTCAACCACAGAAGGTTAAAGTGGCCCTCTTCCCATGAAAGGAACAGGTTACATGATAACTGGGGGGGGGGGGGAATTACACAGAACGATGGAAAGACTTAAAGTGCATTCTTCTGTGCACAAACATACTTTAATCAATGGGGAAAATGCACACCAAAATATAGGGCCATTCAAATACCACATGACCATTTTAGTGGCGGAGGGGGTCAACCAAAAGTCACGGAAAGTAACAGAAAGTCACAGGGGGGAGGAGGGGTTCGGCATGAAGTGACGTGACTCCAAAAGGGGAGATAATACCTTTCTACTTTTGGATGTCCCTGGGAGTTTGCAAGAAAGTGAATCCTTTTCTACTTTCGGATTTCCCTGGGAGTTTGCATTTAAGAAATGTACTGGATAAAGCTAATTTTCCAAGCTCTTATTTCTCTTATTTACCTGGGTTCTTTGCATTGCGTTGCTTAAAGGGGCTGGCTGTTTGAATCCTTTTCTACTTTCGGATTTCCCTGGGAGTTTGCAAGTAAGAAATGTGTTGGATAAAGCTAATTTTCCGTGCCATTTCTCTTATTTACCTGGGTTCCTTGCACTGCATTGCAAAGGGGCTGGCTGTTTGAATCCTTTTCTACTTTCAAATTTCCTTGGGAGTTTGCAAGTAAGAAATGTGATGGATAAAGCTAATTTTCCATGCTATTTCTATTATTTAGCTGAGAAACTATGTGTTGGGGGGGGGTGTCGGTCAAAGGTCACGGAAAGTCACAGGGGGGATAAAAAAGTGGCCAATTTTAGGTCACGTGGTATTTGAAAGGGCCCTATGTACCAGATTATTGCAACCAAATACAGAACTAGGATAGTATGGGAATGCTGGTAAGAACACAGGAAGAGGTGAAATGGAGAGATTTTCACATCCCAACTTCAGTTTTGAAGAAGGGGAAAAAACAAATCTAATAAGCAATGAAATAATCATGCTTTGATCAGTATTGTCAGCTGTGTTTGTGGATCTCTCCCCAGGTTTTTATGTGTGAATATTTAAAAAGAAGATAACTATTATGTTTCTAATACTCATTGTAATGTCTCATTGTATACTAATGCACTCCAGTAATCTTTTCTACTATTTCTAAACAGTAGGCTATACAGATATTTTTTTTTAAATAGCTGTACTTTTGATTAAAATGGGGGAAAAAAATTCTGAAATAGATAAGAACCCCTACTGGCTTCTTTCAATATTATAACAAAAATCTTTTCAACTCTAGCTTCCCTTTCATGTCAAAAAGATTAAATTATGGCATTTTACTTTTATATCACCACTTATGCACAGCAAGTAATTGTTCTTTCACTCATTGTGCATTGTGGGGAAATTATATTTCTCCTGCTTGTTTCAGTTTCAGCCATTGTTCTAACCATTTTTTGCCCTGGATTATGAAAGGGAAGAAGATGTTTACTATTTGATACTGTGTTGTATTTGTAACAATAACACATAATAGAGCTGTTAATTCATTAAATCCAATAGGCACATACCAAAGAGTAAAGCCCATTTATTTAATCTTGGATCACTTCTAAGTAGACATATATAGTATTATTTTGCCAAGAATTTGTAGCTAAACCACGTTCATTTCTAATTTTTATATCAACAGAATCTAAATACAAGTACAGTAATACCTCGGATAACGATTGCATTAGATAATGCTATAATCGGATGATGCAAGTTTTTTGGAAAAAACTTGCATTGGATAACGATTCTTTAGTGTTATCCGATGCAATCGTCTGCAGGGGGTGGATTGGGTAGAACATTTACCCAATCCACCTCCACCCGCAGCGATGGATCATTGCAGGTGGGGGTGGATTGGGTAGCCCAGTCCACACACACACCTGCCGCGATCTCTGCAACTGCAGTAGGGTCAGGGGAAAGGCGCCCACCTTTCCCCCGACCCTACCACAGTTGCAGCGATGGATCATGGTGGGGGTGGTGGATTGGGCTGCTCAATCCACCACCACCCCTGCGTGGGGGTTGTCAGCCAAGCCAAGCCGAGAACGGGTGGGCGATCGCCTGCCCATGCTCGGTTTGGCTTGGCCAACCACCCCTACGTGCCTTTCCTCTGACCCTAGTTCAGTTGCAGCAATCCATCGCTGCAGGCTGTGTGTGGATCCTCCAATCCACCACCCCCACCCCCGCAGTGATCGATCGCTGCATCTGGGGTTGGTTTGTGTAGATGTTCTACCCAAACCACTTCCCAGATGCAGCGATCCTGGACTCAGTTTGACTTCAGGGACAAACCGCGCGGTTTGTCCCTGAAGTCAAATTTACCCTATGCTAGTGATTGCTAGCCTGTCTAACCCATCTAACAGGGCTACTATTACATAAAATTGGATTTTTTTTCTCAAATACAGACTAAAGCCATCAAAATATCTTAAAATTGAAATAAAAAATGCATCAGACATGGGAAAAGCTTGGAACAGATAAACTATAATTAGAAATCAGTTTAATTAGAGAAATTGATATTATTTACCAAATAAATTTGATAAAAGTTATGTTAACAAACTTGTTGTCAACAAGGATACATTGACAATAAATCAAATACAGGTACTTCTAAATATCATAGAATGCATGAAGTCGCTATAGTGCATAGATAAATAGCTAAGTATTATATTGTAGTAAATTGCTCCTAAATATTATTTAACAATTTATTACTAATTGTGACCATTAGTTATGTGACATCAAGTTGGAACTGACTTATAGTGACCCAAATAGGACTTTCAAGGAAAGTGAGAGGTTGAAGGAGTGGCTTTAACAGTTCCACACCTCCAGTGAGCTTCCATTGCTGACTAGAGGTCTGAACCTAGGCCTCCTGAGTGCTAGTCCATCCACTACTCCATATTGGGTACCTCTTTCTTGTGATGAATAGTATAAATTCAATTAAAATCAAATCTGAGAAAAGAAAAAAGGAAGAAGTATGGGTATTAACAGATGCTGGCTGGCTATATACTAATATTGTTGAAGGATATATCTGCAGGATGTCCCAAAAGTCACCACACATAGGGAAAATGGAAAATTGTAGCTAAATGTACCTTTATGTATAAAATATTCATCCCAAATTTTTACAAAATATTTACAAATATCCTCCAGGGCAGTGCTTCCCAATCTTTGGACTTCAATTCCCAGAAGTTAATTCCCTAAAGTACTGATCAGCCAGTGTACTGACTTAGGTTTCTGGGAATTGAAGTCCACCAGTGTTCCATGGAACATAATTTGGGAAGCACTGTTCTAAGTGTTGGTCACCTTTTTGTCCACACACATTAAGCCTTCTCCCCCACTCATGGCAAACACATTCCAAAATATTTGTTGTTGTGCAATTTTGCTTATGTATGATGACTTTTGGGACATTCAGTATATAGGTTAGGATATATAACACAGGCATACAGTACTTGATTATATAGTGTGTCTATATAATCTTAAACTTTAACTCAAAATTTGGTTAAATATGGAGAGGCAATTATTCTCAAGTGTGGTTAAGCATCTTTGGCAAAATAACCACTTTTGATTATGTTATAGTTTTCTTATTTTTCCATATCAAATTTAAACTCCTATGATAAAGGAAGACATGGATATATGTGTTTGTTTCAATTTGCTGCTCTGAATATTTACAAAGTTATCCAGAAGGCTTTTCCTAAAATGCTAAAAATTGTTTTGTGTCTCATGTAAACAAAGAATCCTTCTTTTCAGATGAATGTTTTCCTGTTGGTTCTCTTCTTCTATTAAATAATCTATATATTTTACTTACTAGGCCTTTCCTTATTTTCTTTAAATCATCTTGTTCCATCTATGTGATTAATTCCTCAAATTTTGATAAATTTCTACATTTCCCATATGTTTTCCCCAACTTAGTCCATTTTTCTAATTGGATCAAATGATATCAAGATATCTCACCTTCTTCCCTTCCTAAAATCTCCCTTATTTGGTCTTTATCCTACTTAATTTTTTCAATCATAATAGCTTACACTTTTCAAAAAAAAATTTATTAAGCCTGATGATATTGTGAATGCTTGGTCAAAACTATGGGGATTTCACTTTCTGTCAATCACAGCTCCATGCTGTTCAATTTCTGGGGACCCCGATCAATATATGTAGATTTTTTTTCCTGTGAAGTCATTGACCTAAGCATGCCTCCCAATTGTTGACATGTTCCCTGTACATTGGCAGCTGTCAGTAAACACAATCATGTAGGGGTGATCTCCTTTTTTCTCCCTCAACAGATTTAAAATAAATGGAGAATTTAAAAAATGAAATGAGGTTAAGATTCTGTTATATATGGTAGCAATATCTCCTACGTTATGCTTCTGTGATTGCTAAATAATTACCCAAGAATTATTGTACTTTCAACATCTATTCCTCCTATAAATAGCCCAAAAATCATTTGTATTTTTTTGTCTATCTAGTGAAGTGTCAATGTTTGCGAAGGGTCACATATCTGAAGAAGTGGACTTGATCCATGAAAGCTAACAATAAAAATATAGCAGTTAGTCTTTAAAGTGCTATAGTGTTTTTATTTTGTTTTGTTTATTTTATTTTGTTTTCTGATATATTTATATTAGTGTGTTTTGTTTTTGTTTTTTACCAACAATACCATGAGAGGACTGGCTCTTTGCCTATAAACAGAGATGAGCACTGAACCTTAGAGTCAGATATGACTGGCTCTCAAGCAAGTGCAACCTTTACCATGAGTTTTGAAAAACTATGAGGATCTTTTGTTTCTAAAAGCCTCCGGTGTAGATTGGAACCATTGTCCTCACTCAGAATTGCCTTTGCTTACACTGTCAGTTCTCAACTGTTTACATGCCCCATGGGGGAGGGGGATTTGATTTTAAAGGGGGGCAATTGGAAGTTTGTTTATACCAAGGTAATGTCCTTTTAGGCTTCCTCCACATGAATAATAAGAATTTTACGCCACCGAGGGAGTGGGTGTCAGTATTTTAGAGATGCTTAGGTGGGTCATTGCCAAAAAAAGGTTGGGAACCACTTGTTTAGTCCAAGTCAAATTTGATTGGCTACATATAATTGTGGCATCATTCCATTCATAGAATATCCCCATTTTATTGGGAAAGTTCACATGACTGTTTAATTGGGAAAAAAATCAATCCAATAATGAAACAATAGGTAAAAGTAAAGGTCGTCCTTGCTCAAAATCCAGTTGTATCCAACTCCAGGGTTCAGTTCTCATCTCTTTTTACACCCAGAGAGCCAGTATTGTCTGAGTCTGCAGAGGTTTTCATGTGACTCAACACTGGACTGCACGGAATGCAGCTTACCTTTCCACCAAAGTGGTACCTATTTATCTACTTGCAATTTCTTGCTTTCGAACTGCTAGGTTGGCAGGAGCTGGGACAGAGATGGGAGCTCAATCTCTTGTGTAGTACTCAGGTCTCAAACTGCTGACCTTCTAGTTGTGAACCACATAAGCCACCGCTGTCCTAACGAAACAATGGCTGATAGTAAAAGCATTGACAGTGATCAGAACTGAAAAAGAAAAGTCATTCTCTCTGTTTAGTGGTAGATTGATTTTCAGGAAGTATTTCTTTTGCACTGAATTCCACAATGGGCCAGATGAAAGGAGGAAAAAATTGCATAGCCCTAGTGTAGCCAGCAGTGCGTAATGGTGTTGTGTTTACATACATGAATTGTAATAGACGATTCAGACATTATTTCCAAATGCTTTTATGAAAATTGGCACTGAGGAGAGAATGTGTCAATAGACACTTCTTAACTCATATGGGTACAATACATTTTTCTGCCCAGATATGTGATACCTGAGGAATTTTAAAGAGAAGCGGAGACAAGTAATGACATGCTGTTATGATCTGGCATCTCCCTCTCTGTTTCATTGCTAGGAACGACAGGAGCCTTTCAACAGAACCGTGTTCCAGCTATGATCATAGCAGCCAAACGGATGCAGGTTGCAGAACATAAATATTCAGTTTGGAGACAATTCCATATATTATTTTATTTGTCCCACCTTCCCACTTGCGGGGCTGAAGCCCTGTTCTCTTCCCATCTTATGACAACTCAAACAGGGCTGTTAAAATGACCAGAAATAGTGGTCGCTTGGCAAGAGTGCAAGAAAAGCATCTGTTTGGATTTCTTTCTGATTCAGAGAAAGATTGAGAGAATTTATCATAATTATAGCCTGGCTGGATAGGTCAGTAGCTTAGGACAGATGGTGGGAGTTGGATTCTCCACTGTGCCTCTAGGAATAAGAACCAGCCTGAATAGCCAAGAGCTTTTCTTTTCTTTGGAGGAAAACTTTGCTCTTTACAAGGTGTGATGTCTGCTACTTAGTATTTGAATAAGCTTACGAATAAATTTTAATTAATGAAAATTCATTTGTCTAAAGAAAGTAACCAGGAGATGAGATACACACCCTTAAAGGATCCTTACAATTTATGTAGAGTTTTATGTGTCTAGATCAGTGGTTCCCAAAAAATTTTTGGCCATGCCCCACCTAAGCTTCTCTAAAGTCCTGATGTGCCACACATACCACTCCCTGTGACATATGCCACATTTGCTGGCATATAAGATCCACTCCCCCCTTAAAATACACTGGAAAATGGAGTGCACCTTGTACTGTATAAAGTGGTCTATAGTGGGCTATTTTGGTAATAATGGGTATGTCTTATACTTCAATGTGTTTTATACACCAGCATATATGGTAATTCTTATTATTCAAAAGTGAACTTCAAGTGGAGGAAGCCTAAAAGACCATTCACTGTTAATAACTCATTCTCAAATTGTCCCCTTACCCCTGTGGAGCATGTGCCCCATGTTGAAAACCATGGGTCTAGATTTTGTTACCTTTCAGATACAGGAAAGATATAATGACTTTCTCTTATATTATTTTAAGCAAATTGTCTTAGAGTGAGCTTCCCCTGTTGTTCATTTGTTTGAGAACAAAATAAGTCATTGAATCTTATTTTTTTTTTCAAATTCTAGTTTGATACAACTCATTAAAGGCAAAAAATGTAATATTGTAGCAATGCACTAAGCAGTGTGTTGCCTAAAACTATTCTAACTACTTCACATGAAAAGTAAACCAGATATTTATAGGATGTGGTTTTGTACCAAAAGTATTCAAAGTGAAGAACAGTTATATCAAATGCAAGTATTAAATCTTGCCATAAAACAGAAAATGAGACTTTACACAGCCAACTGGAAATAAAGCTTCTCCAACTCCCTACTGTATATTTGAAATGCTTCCAACAACCTAAGCCAGAATGGATCCATGTAACCAGGTGTATTTGTAAGCTATAAAAATTATCCCCTGAATCAATAGTGGTCAAATAGTGACAAGTGAACACAAGTTAAAGCTTTGTTTTGTTTTTCCCTTTTTTGCCAGTTGGGTAAACAACTTTTTTGAATCGAGGCAACTGAGTTCAGAAAAATTCTGACCCTGATTGTATGGGAAATTTAACTGTGGAACTCCCATGTCTTGATTCTGAGATAATTCATCTCCATTATGGAGTGAATTAGTCTATAGATTTTTTGGCAAAATAGACCAGATATGAACTCTGACACTTTCATTTGTTCTCTTTATACTGCTGGGTTCTGCGCTGATGTCATTGTAGAAACTAAGATAAAAAGGATGAACCATTTTGCATCACAGCCTTACACTAAAGTGAGATTTTTGAAAACCCACAAAACAGAGAATTCTCAAAATGCTATTTTCTGTGCTAGATCAGTCTTGCTTGGAATTTCACCAGTGTCGAGGTTCTTTGACATTCCTGTTAAGTACAATTTCTTCCCAGTTATCCTGATATTAAACTATCATCCATTGACTCTGGAAACGTATGCTTAAGCAATTTTTAAGATGCAAGTCTTTCTTTTACGAAATTGTTGACCCTCAATCAAATTTATTCAGTGAGGGATTAATTACAAATTTGATTAATGATATAGTATGCATCAGATCCTTACTCTCTTAAAATTATTTCCAGTCCAAATCAGGAACCCTGACATATGGGGAGAAATGTTTTAAACTTCTTACTGTTATGTCATATTCAACCAACCCTACAACTCTGTCTTGGTTTAAAGGCAAGGGGGCTTCCTCTGATGTCACCAGCGATGGCCTTGTTTGTCTCTTTCTTCTTTCTATCAAAACATTGTGAGGTGAGCACACTTGGGCACTTATGCATGTCAGGCCCTCACTTTGGGCAGTTTTCAAATACTGTACCAATTTGTTTCCAAACTATAATAAAATTAGAAGATAGGATATTTAATCTTAACCTTACACTTTACACCTGGAAACACTTTCCCACACATAAGCTGAGGAATTTTATTGAGGGAGAAAATATGTGAGGAGTAAGAGCACAATACGGGACTGCGGTGACTTAGTGGTTAAGATGCTGAGCTTGATGACTGGAAGGTCGGCAGGTCAGCAGTTCGAGAGTCGAAGGTTGCACGATGGAGTAAGCTCCCATCTCTGTCCCAGCTCCTGCCAATCTAGCAGTTCAAAAGCATAATAATAATAATAATAATAATAATAATAATAATAATAATAATAATAATAATAATAATAATAATAATAATAATAATAATAATAATAATATAATTAGGTACCACTTTGGTGGGAAGGTAAACAGGGTTCCACAGACTCCAGTGTTTAGTCATTTCTGCCACATGTCCATGGAAACATCTGCAGACACAGAATACGCTGGCTTTTTGGCTATAAACAGAGATGAGCACTGAACCATACAGTCAGATAGGACTGGCTTTCAAACAAAGGCAACCTTTACTTTTACTAGGAGCACAATGTAAAACTTCATTTAACAGATTTCCTTTTAAGGGTTCTAAAAGATGAGATTAGTGTTTGTTGCATTCACGGATCTTTAAAAGCTCTTAACTTTTCCAAGCTTTGCATGCTTTAGTTTTCTTCTAAAGTGTACCTGATAGCTGAACAAATACATTGTGATAATTTCTTCTGTGTCCAAGGAGCCAGTGGTTTATTATTGCTCTTACAGAAATTCTCCCTCCCTTTCTTCCTCTTTCTCTCTCTCTCTCTCTGGCTCTCCAACTGGAATTCTGGTAAACAGATGGCTTTTCCCCACTGCTAGCCCTCTGATTCATGTAACCTTGTTAATCTCTCATGTACTTTTAATCTAAAAGGTTTCAAATCTCTATGTAAATCCCCCAAGACAGTTTCCTAGGTGATTAATTTATTTTCCATCACCTGGGAATCCAATTTCTTGGAAAGATGAACTTGAAAATTGAGGATGGAAGAGTCAAAAAATGTTATTTCCCTGTTAATTCTCTCTTTGGAAAGTGAGCATTTTTTAAGTGATAACTTCCCTTTTTGTTAATAGCTCCAGTTGCATATTAGAATATGGCCTATTCATTATGAAATGTGCACTGGTTTCGTCTGTTATCCCAGAGCTGATTCCATATCATATAAAACTGTATCATTTTAATGAGCCGTGATTTGCAATATACACCTGGAGATTTGCACATTTCAGAAGTGACAGTCTTTTCCATTAAGGAATATATTACACTATAATCATACTGCATCCTTGCCACAGGTGTACAAATTAAGAAAGCCAAGTTGGTACACTACAAAATATGCTTGATTTATGCCTCAGAATTACATTTTTATTATTTCTAAATGACAGGAGACAGTAATTTCAATACAGTTATATATCTTTGTTAAAGACATTATGTGTTAAGATGAACTTGCTGAATACTTGAATTTTGGCTGCAGCTTAAGTTTTTGATAGATTTAATGTTGTAGAACTGGACTCTGCTGGGATTTATTTATTTTTTATTAGAAAGGAAGTCGAGGCCATCTCATCCCTTCCCATCCTAACAAGCATGGAGACATCTTGTAACACCTTCAGCTACACTTTTTGTTACACTTAAAATTTGGGTGAATCTGGAAGGAGTGTTTTTATTGACTGCATGGTGTAAAAGCTTAATCATATCCTTCCAGCTATTTAGCTCTTGATTTAGTTTTTGGGTGAGACACTAGAGGGCTTCTACTATTTCATTCTGAAACGTTTTGAATGGTCCTTCCCATGTGATGTCAGGATTTGGAGCTGCTGTAAGTTCTGCAGACCCAGAACTCCCAGCCAGAAAGCAGCTGCTCTAAGACTTGCAGGACTGGACCCTCACCCTATTGCAGTGGCGGCAAACCTATGGCAGGTGTGCCAGAGGTGGCACTCGGAGCCTCTCCCTTGGCACCCATGTGATTGCCCCAGCACGGAGTTTGCCCGCCCCTCTGCACAGAAGCTCAATGGGAGCACTTTCGGCTTCTCCCAGATTTACAGATACAGTAAAACCTCATATAACACTAAAACCTGGTTCCACAAGTCTTCGTGTTATATGATTTTTCGTGTTATCTGATCCTCTATGGGATCCATAGAGATACATTGTAACCACACAGGCTTTCGCGGTTGTTATCTGAAGCATCCCATAGGATCTTAATGTTATCTGATGCAATTCTTCCCCCCAGATTCCTTGATGTTATGCGATTTTCGTGTTATTCGATACTAATGTTATATGAGGTATTACTGTACCTGAAACCACAGATACCGAGCCCAGAGACATAGTTGTGGTTCGTGGTTAAAAACACTATAATGCAGCAAGCTAAACAGAAAGAAGGATTTTATTGTATTTTTAAAACATACAATTTTAAATATTTTAAGATAATGACATTATTCTTCCTAAGGAAAACAAACATACATAGTGCAATCCTTATTGTTGAGTAGCTGTTTATTGCCCAAGGCCTACATGGATAAAAACATTATGATTAGGAGGAGTGTCATTATCTTGCACTTTATCTGTGCATTGTGTATAGGTTTGTGATGGCTTTTATAGTGATTAAGGTTGATTGGCATGTGGATGTATGCCTGGAATGACAGTTGACAAGTGTTAACAGATGTGCATGAGTGGAGCTGTGAGCTAATTCATTATATGGTGCTTGGCTGGAGGGATACTATTCTGTGTGTGTGTGCGCGCGCGCGCACGCGCGCGTGTGTGTGTGTGTGTGAGTGAGTGAGTGAGTGAGTGAGTGAGTGAGCGAGAGAGAACGGATTAGAACAGGGTGGCCAACCTTTTTACATTGCCAGCCTGATCACGCCACCGGACAGAGTTGCAGGCTGGACCACACACTCCAGAAGTGGAAGTGGGTGCATTTACAGCTGATGTAAATGTGCCCACTTCCATGTTTACGCCAGGCACAGGTGCATTTGTACGGTTGCATTTTATGGATGACATAAATGTACCTGTTTCCATTTCTGTGTACAGCAGAGGCAGTGATCCTAGTGATGGTGGGATAGTGTTGGGGACCAGAGCTGGCCCACAGGCCATAGGTTGGGAACCCCTGGATTAGAAGATTCCACGGAAGCTGTGGATTGTGTCAATGCAATTTTATCTGTGACACAGACAATAGTCCCCTTCCTTTGTTTCTACTCTCTGCTAATCTCCAGCTGTCATTTTATGGTTCATTATAAAGCCAATGGGCTGTTGAAAGTGTAGCACGGCACTAGGAAAAGGAGATGATGTAGTGCTAAAACAGTATATCAATTTAGTGATCTAGTGCAAAACTCAGTAGTTTGTTTAAAAACCATTTAAAATTGAAGTAACCAGGAGGAAAGATTGCAAGGCTGGGTGTTCCCGTTATCTAAAACATCACACACAGCTTAGTACATCATCAGAATACCAACCAGCTTTGTGTCACCACCCCACCTTCTCCTCATCTTTTTGGAGAAACAAATAACTGATCATATGGGGGAAGTCTTTCAAATTGCCCTTGCTTGGAAAAAATAGAAGCCTGCAGTGGCAGATGGAGAAAAAAAACACCCTGCATATCAGGAAGAGAAGGGGCTGGACTGGCTCTTGTGTCATGTGATCAGATTTTTAAAATGTGAATTCATCTGTTTTACACCAAGAGCAAATACTCCAGTATTTAATCTGGTTGTTGCAGGCTTCAAAATGTAAACAACTCTACTGTGAGAAGATTTTGAAGACCAAAATACAATCTGTTTGTCAGAGTCTGTGATGTGGGCAGCTGGCAGGTAACATGAACACCAGGACCCAGGGCAACCAGGTAACGTGCCAAACAACAACCACTTTTCATACATCAACTTTGGTCCTCAGCATCTCTGTGGAAGAATACTCTGCTCCAGTAGGGAACATATTCACACACACAAAACAAGTCGATATTGGTGTTAATGAAATAATCTGTATAGTGACGGGGTGCCTCAAACCTTTACCAATTGAGAAAACATACCCTCTTGTTAGTATTGTTCTACCTTAGATAAGAAGTGGTACCAGTTGCTGAGAGAACTAAACAAGAGAATGTCTCTTGACATCCTCTGAATGGATATGTGCCCCATGTTTGTTGACTCAGATCCAGGAAGAGTTTTGTGCCAAGAACAAACATTCTTGAGGGTGCAAAAGGATAGAATAGGCTGAGGGTTAGATTCCCTAAATGCAAGACCAACATGTTAAAGTGTGGGCTGCTGGCAGACAAAAATATGCTGTGTGTATGTGGAGCAAGAACAAATCCAACTCTTTTGCTAGTATGCCAATTACTACTGCGATCATGTGTGAATGATTTACTTTTGGCCAATGAGAAAGTCAAGCATTCTGGCAATTTAACATTTGATCTGGGGACAAAAGAAGATCACACTGGGTATTACAATATTTACTTACTATTTCCAAAATGTTGCTTTCTCATGGTCATTTTGGAGGATATGGGACCATGGTAAGATGTTAACATTAAAGGAGTATATGTGATGCTCTGTACTCTTCGCAGAGAGAAATAAGGGAAAATATCTGTCTTTCTGAGACCCCCAAATTTTTGTCCAATGTCAAAAGGAAAAGAATGCAGTTACCACGGATGTGTGAAGACCATAGAATATCCATTTTGAATCTCTTCAGCAGTAGGAACAATTGATTCATCCATAGATCTGAGTGGAGAGTGCTAGTTTTGCTTCCATTCCTGTACCTTCATAGCTTTTCCCATCATATTATACTTTGGGATGCAAACATGTAAGCAATCAAGAGAAGATAGTGAGGCTTTCTTTTGTGTAAACATGTGTAGAATTGCACTGTCAGTCATTTTGAATGACATTCAACAAGGAGGTAATGCATTCGATGTTCCTTCAGACAGGGTGTTATTACTACAATTATGAAAGTACTTCATTGCAGACATTAGTTTTGACCCTTTCAGTTCATGAAAGCAATAATTTTGCAATGGAAACTGACAGCATGCCATCTGTGTATTCCCTCTCTGCCTCTTCCATAAAAACGATTAATGACTGAACTCAGACAAGAATCCTAGGTTGAGCAATCCAGGCTCTTATTTAAGCCTTTAGATACTACTCAATGTTATAACATTCTGAATGCTAGAGATGAGGTATTATGCGTGCCTGCCCCTGCAAGGCAAGGGAAACTGGCTAGCAGTGCTGCACAAGGAGGGAGGGAGAGACAGAGTCTCACAGAAATCTTTCGAGGATTTAGTCAAAAAGCATGGTCAAGGGAGCAAGAGTCCATTTACCAGTTAGATGTAGTTTAAGTCTGAAGGGAGATCCAGAAGCATAGTCAAAAGACCAAGCAGGGACCAAAGTCCAACACGATAATAAGGCAGGCAAGGTTTAAAGGCAGGTAACAAAGTAGCAGCATGTCAGATGGCAACAAAGTTGTTCTGATGGGTTGGCAACATTAATGAACGCCCTTAAGAGCACTTCCTTATCAAGAGCTCTAAGCTGGCAACATTCTCTGCAAATGAGCTCCGGCTGATCTTTGGCACAGCTGGAGCTTGTTATGCAGGTGTTGTCAACAATGCTCTGAGGTTGAAGGTTCAACTTCATCAGTGTTGGACACTGACTCAGCAATTGCTGGGTCCAGGTTTGACCTTTCTCAATTGTAGTCAGGCAGATTCACACTAGAAATGAGCTCAAGCATTTGTTCCCAGCTGCCATTGTCTGAATCCAAAGCCATAACAGGTATGGTCTTAGGATGCAGTCTTATTTCTCTGTGAAATCTAGACCATAATAAAGTAAAAGGTAATTTTTTTGATATTGCCTTCTTTCTGGAGGAAAGCCTGTGCATTTTAAAGCCAATGTTATGAGTGAAGCAGTTATGCTCTGCTTCGCTCATGCAGCAAATCATAGTCACTCATCCAAGGGATCAATCTTTTCTATCAGTTCTTTATGTTTTTGTGTATTTAGAGGGCTGAAGATTAAGATTCTGTGTGAAAAACTGGTTACAACCTGAGACATTATAGCTCCAGAAAGCTTAGAAACATTGTGGAGAACATGAAATTTTAGTCTATCGGTACACTTACTCAGCCCCAGTCCTGCCATTAGGCAGAGTGAGACATTTATCTCAGGTAACAGATTGGGAATGCTTTAAAAGGAGAAAAACACATTTGTTGTTTCATTTGTAACTATTGTATAATTATGATCCAGAGATTAAGTGGGATTTTCTACCTGATATGACAAATTAACTTAATACAAAAAAACTATAACAGGCATGGGAAAGTTTGATTCCTGCCCCCATTTGTTGTTCTATATCTTCAAAAAGCTCAATAAAGCTAACTAAAGGACCAAGAATTGTATAGTCTTCTTTCTGTGATGGTGTCCTCACTGTAATTCCCACTACTGTGTTGCCCACATAGATATTTTAAAAGGTTTCATTTTTCATAACTCTGTGAGCAGTTCAGCCTCAGACACTGTGAATGACCCAAGCTCATTCAGGAAGTTTCCATGGCTGAACAGGAGTTTGAACCCAGATCTCTTCAGTCCTAGTCAAGCACTTTAATCCCTACACAACACTAGGTTTTTTTTTAGGAATTTGCAGTCTGAAAAAGAAACTTTTCCAATTTCTGGAAAAGATATTAAACCAAAACTTTTAAACAAACATCCAGCATCATGCAGAAATGCAGAAGCCCTCTGCATGCCCTATAAATGTGAATTAAAGGCTGTTTTGAAATGATGGTCAGATTTCCCATTTGAAATCTACTCTGCCCTTTGGACTTGGAGCCAATGTTGAATTGTCATTGATGGCACTGCACATTAGGCAGAGAGATGAAGTAGCAAAATATTCAACACATGTATTCTTTTTTCTCCAAAGGCTGCCTTACTTAAAGTGAAACATTGATTTTTGCCAAAAGATATACAGAAGGACAATCAATCAATGACAGCCTTGCAAACAAACTAACAGCAGAACTTCCTCTGCTTTCTTCAGTTTCTATTCCTTAAGGTCATGCATTTATCTTAGCAGGTTTTCTTTCTTGGATTGTTCAGAACTTTTCATAATCCAAATAACATTCATTTCTCTTTTTTTCAACAAGAAGGTAAAGATTATGAATGGGAGAAGTAAAGGTTAGAATTGTGTTTGTTTTATCAGTGATATAAGTTCCCTGCGTCACTCAGACTTCTGTACAGGAAATGCTTTGGAAAAGATGATCCAGAATTTATACATTATTAAATGAGCCTAGGGTTATAAAGAATTTTAACTGCAGCCCGAAGTAATCCATTTTAATGTTCTCGACTGTGAAAGATGGTATGAAGCTTACATTCAGAAGGTTTTAGTTAAACAGAGCATATGTAACTTGCAAAAGAGATTCAGAATGATGGTCCTTTCCTGATGTGACAAGACCAAAATGATCCTAACATTGTTATTCTTAACAGAGTTGGGTTTCCCCCCAGAATGATTATATAATATTGAAGTGTTAAAACTCTTTCAACTAGGAATGGGGCCTTTGGAAAAAACACACTCCCAATGCCATAATTCTGCTTAAGGGGTTCCTGCCATATTATGGGACTGTGTGTTTGCTTTTACTGAAATCCCCATCTCTGCTTCCATCAGATACAGGAAGATATTGCCTGGATCAATTATTTATATATTTATTTAGAATGTCAATATTGATGATTTGTATGCCGCTCTATTCGCTGAAGCGACTCAGAGCGGCAAACAACATAAGTAACATACAATACAATTTTACAATCTCAAATATAAGTGCAACAACATAACATAAATATGGCATATAATGCCACACAATACAGTCAATAAATCTAACCTTACAATTAATAAATCCAAAATAAATGAAAATGAAAATACATTACAGCATATCCTCAACACAATATACATCAGTAAAATACAGTCAAACCTTGCATAAAGAGCGCTTTGCTTAAAGAGTAACTCGCTTAAAGAGCAGAATTTTCTCTGAATGTTCGCTTCGCTTAACAAATAAAACCAACCAAAAACTTGCTTAACAAATAAATAGGGGTTCGCAATCCCCCACCCCCCACAATTGGTCATTTACAACGGTGTTTCGCTTAAAGAGCAAACTCGCTTAAAGAGCAATCCTGTGGAACACATTATGCTCTTTAAGCGAGGTACAACTGTAATACAATTTACATAAAAACACACATAGTACTTAAATAACATAACAATTAAATAAAAAAGACTTTCACCCCTCATACTCCTTCCAACATATTGTGCAATTAATACATAAATCATGATATCATCAAAAGCAATATACATCATAAAAGTATAAAAGAGAATATAAATTTTTTTTGTTGTTGTTGTTCAGTCACACAGTCGATTCCGACCCTCTGCAACCCCATGGACCGCTGTCCGCCAGACACTCCTGTCCTCCACCACCCCCCTCAACTCGCTCAGCTCTGTGCCCATTTTCTCTACAATACCATCTAGCCATCTCATCTTGGGCCGGCCCCTTCTTCTTTTGTCCTCGACCCTTCCAAGCATCAAGGCTTTCTCAAGTGAATCCTCTCTTCTCATTTGATGTCCAAAGTACTTTAGCTTCATCTTTATTATTTGACCTTCTAAGGAGCAGTCAGGTTGATTTCTTCTAAGATTGACCTATTTGTTCTCCTTGCTGTCCAGGGGACTCTCAAAACTCTCCTCCAACACCACATCTCAAAGGCATCTATTCTTCTGTGCTCAGCTTTCCTAATGGTCCAACTCTCACAACCATACATTGCTACAGGGAATACCATTGCTTTGACTATGCAAATTTTTGTTCGCAATGTGATGTCTCTACTTTTCACGATGCTCCCCAGGTTTCTCATTAGCTGTTTATTCCAGTCTGGCAACATCAGCCTGAGAGCAGGGTGAGGAAGTCCGGTGGAGTTGGAGGCAGCAGGAGTGAGGTTTTATGCCTCTGGGCCACCTCACACAGCTGTGTCCAGTTGCCTCAGCCCAAGCGCAGGCGAGGGAAGTCTAAAACTGGTTGGAGAAATTGGTGGATTCCATGTTCTCTACCCCAGCTTTATAGGGCCTAAATCTGGGGTTCCCAACCTTTTCAAGCCATGGGCCAGACCACACCCCCTCTGTCAGCTGAGCGGGCCAGACTGGTGGTTCCCTCCACTGTAAACTCTGCTGTAACATGTGTCTGTGGTTGTCGTAAACTCATTTATGACAGCCATGGGTACATTTACGGCTGTTGTAAATGCATCCACTTCCAGCAGTGGCAGCAGTGGTGTTGATGATGATGTGGGCCACATGAAATGGTGTCATGGGCCGGGGCTGGTCCACGGGTGGTAGGTTGGGAACCCCCGTCTTGAACAGTTGAATTCAACCACACAGGTCTTTCAAATCTCATTGGCCCTACTCTTGTAGTTCTGATATTCATGAGCATGAATTCTTACAGAATTCATTCCTGATTGCTTCAAGCAATAGTAACAGTTCAAGCATCATGTGAGGAATATGCACTACTGTCCACTATATGGTTTTTCCTGATTTTGGTTGTCTAGGATTGTATCTCTAGCAGAGAACATTTTTTTCTTGCACAGCATAGAATGTCTATCTCTACTTAATAGTGACAAACAAAACCCAGTTAATAATCCTGTAGGTAACAAGTGCTGACACAATCCATATAACTGAAAATAAGAGCCGGGCTTTATTTCTGCATCTTCAAAAATGGTTGGGTGGATTGATATAACACAATGTCTCAAAAATTTACAGATATGAATTTGCAGGTTTTCATGAATCCATCTGTGGGGTAGCATCTATTCTATGACATATCACACTTTGGATGTAATAGCAAGTTGTCTAGATGTGCCTTTCCATGCAGTAACAATTGTGGAGAGTGGAAACTGAGAAAAGTACAACACTGAACTTTTCTCAGGCAGAAAGTAATATTTATTGTCAATATTTTTTAACTTGCTACTTTTACTAAATATGGAATCTCAATGTGAGGTACCAAGTTTCTGATTTGCATATATTAAAAGACATGAGTAGCCTGGAGCTATTTGCAGGGATGATTCTGCTCTGTGTCCTTTGGAACTGTGGAAAGATTCCGTGTCCACTCTGGCCCTTTGGAACTGCCTGGCCTCTAGAACAGGTGTGCCCAAACTTTCCAGGCTGTGGGCTGGTCATGTGGTTCAGGGAGCTGGTCACTATGGCCCAGTGGCCAGATCCAGCGCCCCAATGCTAGTTCATCCTGCCCACGAAGAGACGAGGGCTTTGTGGGCTGGATGAATTGGTGTTGGGGCCCAGATCTGTGCCCCAGGATGTAGTTTGGGTACCCCTGCTCTAGAACTATGTTTCCAGATGGAGCTACTGGCCTTTAGGAAGGGTGTGAAGACTTGGCTGGTGGGACAGTGATGGTTTATTGGCCCCTCCACGCTGGCTTATTTAACATTTTATATCCACCCTCTCTCTCTTTTAGGAAAGGAATGAGATTCTGTTTTAAACTGTTTTTAGATTTTTTAAAATTGTATCTTGGAATTTGTGATTTTATGTTTTATATGACTGTTTGTAATCCGCCCTGAGTCGCTCCTTCAAGTAGGGTGGAATAGAAATTCAATAAATAAATAAATAAATGATTTCAAAGATGCAGCATAGAGTTTTCATAAAGGTACCTTTTGATCAGTAGTTCCCAACATGGGGCCCACGCTCCACAGGGACACATCAATTCCCATAAGCACAAGTCAGTACATTGGTTGATCAGTGCTTTGGGGAATTGACTTAGGCTTCTGGGAACTGAAGTCCAAAATCCAAAGGTAGGGAAACACTGATTTGAATGGTCAACTAAACATAGGGAAATTGAAGAATGCTTGATTATCTAGAGCCAACAACATAGGCTATTGTAGAATTCTTTATAGGAACAATACACAAAAGGCTAATGAAGAGTGACTATGTAATTATAGTTTATCAGCTGAAGGGAATTCAGGGAGAATTCTAAATGCACTTGAAAGAACAAAGTGCTTTCACAGTTGAGCCCAGAATAGCACTTTCTGGATTTCCATACAAATCATACAGAGCCAGAGAAAATAAGCACTAAAGCTTTGGGGAATGAAAGAACAGGTATGTCAATTAAGGTTCCAAACTTTTCTTTGAAAATGAACTCTATACTTATGTTCTAGTAAATCGAAAATAATATCCGATAAAAGAAAACAGGGAGAATGGAGAAATCTTGGGTATCATAACTATGGATCAAAATATAGTTTCTGAAAGCTATATCTTTTCCTTTCCTCTTCCATTTTTAGTATTCTAGGATGAAAATAAAGTCTTTCAGATCACTTCTCCAAAGACAAAAAAATCCCAACTCAAACTGAAAAGGTGCTTTTTCATTACTTAGATACTGTTTCTCATAAAATGTCAACCATTCATGTGAGATCAGTGAAGAATCTTAATTGACAGTAAAATACATGTATTGCAGCATGCTTCTTCTCCCATATCCACCACGTCTAGATTTTGGGTTGCTTTGCAATCCAAGTATAAACAGAAGATATCATAATATTGCACCTCTACAGTCAAATACTATTTCCATGATTGTCTCCAAATAACCTCAACCCAAAATGTAAATACAAATTTAGTCTATTGAAAATCACTGAGTTTTCCAATGGCCATCCCTGCTGTATATAAGGTAAGGTCATCTCACAAGGCCATCTAGCTATTGGGTAGGGTAGATACATACACAGAAGCATAGCGAAGGGGCGAGGGGGATGGCCCGCCCCAGGTGCCACTTTGTGGGGTGTGGCAACGTTGCTGCCCTGGACTTTCTGGCAGCTGGGGGGGTGCCGGGACCCTCTGTCACCGCCAGGCTGGAGGGCACAGGCCCGACAGCCCAGTGGAGACAAGGGGGAACCCCTCTCCCTTTTCCATCCCCCTCCTCCCCAGGCACCCAGGCACGCAGCTGCCCACCTCCGAGCCTGGCAGCAGCAGCTTGTCTGCCTTTGGCGGCAGTGGCCCCCAGGAAGGTGGGAAGCAAGGCTGGTGGTCGCTGCAGCCCAGCACTGGGCAGGCCGAGGACCCCCCAACACCTGCTCTGGCCGCTGGGCTGCAATGACCACTGGCCTCGCTTCCTGCTTCCCCCGGCGCCGCTGCTGCTGCTGGCCTAGGAGAGAGGGTGGCCGTGCCACCTGGCACCCCAACGGCACAGCAAGGAGCTGGGGCAGTGTGGTGCAGGCCCAGCAATGAGCCCACCGTCAGTGTCCCAGGCACGTGGCTGTCCCGCCTCCTAGCACGGTGGTGGCAGCTTGTCCATCTTTGGTGGCATTGGCACCCAGAGGGGTGAGGCCGGTGGTCTTTGTGGCTCCATGGCTGGAGCAACACTGGCCAACCTCATGGGGGGGAGGTCCATCGACTGTACACGCTGGGCTTTGGCAACCACCAGCCTCGCTTCCCGGGTGCCACGGCCGACAAAGGCAGATGAGCTGCCACTGCCAGGCTCAGAGGCTGGGCGGCCACGCACCTGGGACCCCGATGGTGGGGTCCCTGCTGGGCCTGTGCCATACCGCCCCAGACCCTGGGTCTCCCCCCCTCTGTTGGGCTCCCAGGTGCATGGCCGCCCCGCCTCCTAGCCCAGCAAACCCCCTACTTAGGTGGGTACCTTTGCTATCTAGGTGGGGGGGATGACAAGTTTGGCCTGGGGCCCCGGGTGCCTAAACCCACCCTACACCACTGTGCATACCATCACTTCTTTTCTGAGAATATCCTTTTGTGAAACCAAAATTAACAAGAAATCTTGGTAGCAAATGGGGAAAGCTTGAACTATACTGCCAGCTTTCTTATTTTTCTTGGGCTTTGCTGCTGCTACAATTCAGGCTCACACTATGTTGACATGCACAGTACAAATAGATTGCATAAAAATAAAAATCAGCTAGCTGAATTTGCAAAATACAAAGAGCTCTCATGAGAGGAGCAATTTTACTGTGTCAATTACAGACACAAGCAACAAAAAACGATGACATATTTACAGCAGAGCCAGATGCATAGAATTGTAATTTATTTTAATCAAGGCAGATGCTAATTATTAATGGCATTGCAAATCATTTTATTTGCTTCTGCAATTTCCTGGGCATCATTTTAAATCTGGATTACAGTCACAAATTCCACCTTTGTGTATTCTACTTGTAAACTACACATTGCATGTTTTGTACCATCTAGTTCTCTAAACTATCTCAAGAGGCCACTAAACATTTTTTAAGAAACTGGGGTACTATACCTTTACAAATAGTAGTTCAGGAATTAGGAATGGAAGAAGGTTTTAATGCAGGAGAGCAGCAACAGTGAAAACCTCAGTCTCCTTTGTCTCTGGTTTCTTTCATACTTATTGCATGCAACTGGGGCTCATTTACTGATCTCATCACTTACCAAGGCAGGAGAGGGATACCAGCATGTAAATCTCTCAAATATATAGTTGTATTGGGAAGGATATTGGGCTTAATATATACAGCTGGAGACATAGATCTTTCTCACAGTAGAGGACAGTCCTCTAGAACCATCTTCCTCTGTTTTTGGTTTTGTCCCTCTTCATCTAGTGGAGGGTGAAAAGGAAGACCTTCCCTACCATTAGATGCTTTCCTAATGAGTTTGGAAACTTATTTTCTAAGGCCTCAATTCATACAGAGAGCCCATGTGGATAGTAGAGGATTTCCACATCAACCTCATTGCCGTTCGTGTGACGGAAGGCAAATAAAATGGAAGTCGAAAAGGTGGGCGTTATAGTTCTTGCTTCTAGTGGTCAGCATACACAGATGGATAGTGAATGAATGGATAAGCCATCTTGTTTGTTTTTGCAAATCCCAAATGGCTAATGAATGTGGCAAAGAGTAATTTTATTTTCATGCCAGCTAAGTCACAGAAAGTTTGCAGATTGATTGCTGTGAGTGGGATGTGGACTACTGCCACTGCTTTTTGGCAACTTAAGTCTCTCCCCCTTCACATGTCCTGGGACTCCAAAGGGCCACATAACATTATGCAAGGAGGATTTGGGCCAGTTATATCAACCAGAGGTCAGAAAAGTGGAGTCTTCCAGATATTTTGGGAGTGGGGGAAAGGAAGACTATTAAAATAAATACATGAATTCCTTTCACTATTCTGACTAGATTAGTCCAGCAACATTTGGAGAACTACACTTTGCACACTTCTGATGCACATAATAAACAATCAGGTAGGGATAAAAAATGCAGCAATTGGTTCCATCCCTCTTCTTTGGATGCTTTGGAACATTTCAGGATGTTTTGATGCCCATCAGAATTATGTATGTCTTGGCTGTGTCCTGGGTGATTCATCATCCAAGACATGTTATATATCTGGGACTACTGTGCAAATCAGTTTACTTCTACTAGAGAAGAATTGCTTGCAATTGCTAGGGTTTCTACCTCTTGAAGTGAACATGTCTAGCGTTTAGAGTGCGAGCCTAGAATGAACATGAGACTAGAGGAAGGGAAATGGTTTTAGGATTTGGCAACTTTGTAAGCAGATTCCAATTTATTTATTCAAAACATTTATAGCCTACCCTATATCACAGGATCTCAAGGAAGGCACAATGCAATACAGAACCATTCTAAAATGTGGATATTTAAAGCAAATTAAAATAAAATAGGAATAAATAAATAAAACATTAAACTCATTAAAAACATGGCACTAAAATCTATGTACAATCTTCAACACCCACAGGCTCCAATAAATATTTATATCTTGACTTATCACAGAAAGTATGCCAATGTTGGTGCCAATTGAGTCTCTAAGGAATGAAATTCTACAGTTAGTTTGTGTATGTAGGGGGGGAGCTACAGCAGAAAAAGTGATTCTCTTTGTCTTTATATAAGGTGGAGGAACACAGAGGAAGGCTTAGGTTTATATAGGGAGAGGTTCTTATTTAAATATCCAAATAGCCTTCAAATATCATGCATTTCTAGAAAGGTTGGGGCCAAAGCTCAATAAACACCCTGTCAAATCTTGACATACTGTATCACATTTTTCTCTCCAGAAAAAGAAGTAAGAGTGGATGGGTGGCATCTCATTAATCCTTTCTTTTCAAGCAACTGGCCTCAGATTCCCCAATATACATAGAATTAATTAGAATACACAAAAGTGGTTTACCATTCATTTCTTCTGGAGACACCCTAGGATTGTGCAGGTTGTCACATAAGCTGACTCTTCTCCCTAGAGACACAGTAGGAAATTGAACTCTCAACCATTGGCTCCACAGCCAGATATCCAAACCTCTGAGCTATCCTCATCTAACACAAATATATAATCACAGTTTTAACAAGAAAATATAGCATCAAATTTAATGCCCCTCATATAATTCCCAGTAAATTTGTGGATGTATCTAATCCTGAAACTAATTATTACAATATAGTTGTAGAGATCAAATAAGTCGATCCTGAAGGAAATCAACCAGTGGTGGGCTACAATTTTTTTTTTACTACCACACTGTGGGCATGGTATGGTGGGCATGGCCAGGGGGAAAGCCCTGCATTGTACCCAAATTAGGACTACTTTATTTCAAAACTTGAATGGGCGGGGCCAGCCAGAATTTCTGCTACCGGTTTTGGTAAACTGGTGCAAACCTGCTGATCCCCACCAATGAAGTCAACCCTGACTGCTCCTTGGAAGGACAAATATTGAAGATGAAGCTAAAGTACTTTGGACACCAAATGAGAAGAGAGGACTCACTCGAGAAGGCCTTGATGCTGGGAAAGTTTGAAGGCAAAGGAGAAGGGGGCAGCAGAGGATGAGATGGCTAGATGGCATTGTTGACACAATGGGTGTAGAGCTGAGCGGGCTTTGGACGATGGTGAAGGATAGGGGTGCCTGGCATGCAGTGGTCCATGAGGGTCACAAAGGGTTGGGCTCGATTATGCAACTGAACAACAAAGTTTAAAAGATTAAGGTAAAACTACTACTGCCATTTGGTCCATTCTCTGCAGCATTATGGATTAAAACCTATTAGTACTTGGCTATTATAAGCTAAATTTTAACTTTCAGTCTGGTTATCCCTTGCAACCAAAGCACCTCTGCTACATTTCTCAGGTTGAGGGCTTGGAGAGTATGCCCACGCCCTAGGGCAGTGATGGCAAAACTTGGGACTCCAGGTGTTCTTGAACTTCAATTCCCAGAAACCCTGATCAGCAGGAGTGCTGACTCGGGGTTCTGGTAATTGAAGCCCCAAGAACACCTGGAGTACCAAGGTTTGCCATCATGGCAAGGATGCTTTGTTTCTTCTTCTTCTGCCATATCCAAATATTGGCAATCATCACAGTGATCAGCCATGAAGACTGTCCTGAGAATATAATGCAGAGGCCTTTAAACTGCCTTCCACATCTCAACATGACCTACCCATTATTATTATTATTATTATTATTATTATTATTATTATTATTATTATTATTATTATTATTATTATTATTATTATTATTATTATTATTATTAAATTAGACTTATATGCCGCTCTGCTCGCCTCACTGAGGCGACTTGGAGCAGCTCACATAACATAAGCAACATATACAGTATCACAATATCAAATATAAAAACAGCATAATATAAAAATATAACAACAGATGCAGCACAGATAATGCAATCAATAAATTTTACATAAAAAGAAAAACCAATAAAACAATACAATAAAATACAGTGTAAAAAAATGCATTACATTCAAGAGAGACAGCAGTCTTCACCATCAGAATTTCACTGTCTGTACAAGAGCAGGAAGGTAGATCTGGGGGTGACTGCAATGCACCCCCTTCCTAAGTCTACTCTGGATTCACCAGTCGTACCAGGGCGACTGTCTTGTTGGAGACTCCTCAGATCCCTGTATAGCAAGATGGGTTCCATCGGCCCTCCGGCCGTTCCTTATCTACCCATATCATTGATCCAGTTCTGTGCATCACTTTCTGGTCCTGATCAAAATCCTGATCAGCCCCAAGCCAGTATCGATAAAGCTGCTGCCCTCCATCAAGATGAATTCAAGTGGGATTTAATCCACTTGGGGACCATCACCCTTCCCTGTGGACTTTGGCACACAAAGCCGTTAGTCCTCAGGGTTATCAAGGTAATTAACCGCTGCCTGACACTCAGTGTTGAGTTGCTGGCAGTATGGTCTACTTTATAGCAGAATAACCTGGGCAAACATAGAAATGTTTTGTTTACCAAGGAGAAATGGACCAAATTTACAAAATTACCACTTTGATCAACTGAGCTGTGATTTCTATCCTGTAAAAGCATTCAGAAAAAGCAATACATTATATACACACAATATAAGATTACTATTTCTAAGAAAAAGACAAGCAAACAAGCAGCCAAAGGGGGTAGAAACACTAGATGAATTAAGCAAGCATAACTTTTTTCTTTTGTTTTTGGATGTCAATCTAAATGTTTGAGGCAAAGCATAAGAGAGAATTATCTTAATTAAAGATGATGGAAGAAGGATTCTAAATATTTTGCTGTGTCGCTAGGAAGTGAAACCTCCTAACAAAGCTACCAGCTATGGTAACCCTTCAGAGGCCGAGGGAGAAGATGTTACACAGTAAAGAATCTGTGGGGTTCAGCTATTATCTTTCATTATCTACCCGGAAACAGACAGCCTTCCTGTGTTTCCCCTTTAGGGTGTACTTAAAATTTAAGATTATTCAGCTCTCTGACTGATGTAGATGAACAAAACATGGTTCTTCACTCTCTGGCAAAGCATTAAAAGAGCAACAATCTCCACAGAGCCCAGGGCTATTCAGGCTTAATATCCAGTGACTAGTACAGCTATCAGCATGTTTAGTTTCTTACACAGATATGTTGCCAGTAGAAAGGAGGCAGTACAGTAATACCTTGGATAACGTTTGCATCAGATAACGCTAAAACCGCATAACATTAAGCAATCTGGGTGGAAAAATTCCATCACATAATGTTAAAATCCTATGGCATGCATTCAATAACGTTTGCTAAAGCCTGTGCCAGTTATAATGTATCTTTATTGAGTTTTAATGTTATCAGAAGCATCCCATAGGATTTTAATTTTATCCGATGCATGCATTGGATAACATTAAATATTGGATAACACTAAGACTTGTGGAACCAAGTTTTACCATTGTCCGAGGTTTTATTGTATCACTGTGAGGGCAGAAGTTGCCCTCTACCCACAAGACAGATAAGTATCTCTGCTTTGTTTTCCACACAGAGCTTTCATTGGTATATATACTTTACAGTAGTCCTCATCCTTCATTTATTCAAGTGTGGAAGCCATGTAAGATGGAAAGCTTGAGTTGGTTGTCTAGGCCAGCATTTCCAAAACTTTATTCTGCAAAACACTGGTGGACTTCATTTCCCAGAAATATTGGCTGATCAGTGCTTTGGGGAATTGACTTAGGCTTCTGGTCCAAAAACCAAAGTTTGGAAAATAGGATTGTAGGCCCTGACTGCACACTTATACTGTTTTGCTTCAGAAGTAAGACAAAGTGTGTTCACTGATGCTAGGGCTGTCATTTTAACATCCATAACAGGTTGGCAATCTGAATTCTTTGACAATCCTAAACTTTTCCTGGATAAATTTTCTGAGCGTGATCCTGGTGAGACTATCTATGACGGAATATCAAAGACAAAACAAAACAAAAACACTGTAGCACTTTAAAGACTAAATGCTATATTTCTATAAAGGCTTCTCTAAGTGAGGTCCTGAGGTACAGAGAATTTCTATGCATTTCAGTACAGTTATTTGTTCAGGACCACAGTGCTATGGATGATCTTGACAATGTACAACAATTATCACCAATCATGACAACAGCTATGGGGGGAAGTTGCTACAATTTAAAAAGTACAATTTTAATTCTTTTTAATCATACCAAAAATATTTTTGGAAACCAAAAAAAATAAAGGGCAATTGTTGGCAAATATGCTATTGATTTACATTGTAGACAAAATTATTTTATATACTGTACTACAAAAATATGAACAGTAAATATAATACTTGGAAGTATAATATTTCTTGCTTTGACTCCATTCTAAGCGATGGCTCATAGGCTGAACCCAGCCTGTTGTGCCATTTCATGTGGTCCTCTGCCCTCACTCCCACCACCACTGCCAGCAGAAGCAGCAGAAGTGGCAAAAACAGCTGCAAATGTGCTGTAAATGCACTCCCTGCCGGATGTGGCAAAACAGCCAAATACATGCTGTAAATGCGCCCACGGCTGTTGTAAACACATTTACACCAGCCACGGACATGTTTTACAGCAGCATTTATGACATGGGAAACCACATGTCCGGCCCACTCAGCTGTTTGAGGGGGTACGGTCTGGCCTGTGGCAGGAACACATTGAGAACCCGAATCTAACGTCTTGCAAAGAAGCCATGGTCAATAGGTGTTTCCTAAAGGCAAATTCTCAACCTGTTGTTCAAAACATTTTGAGTTAAAAAAAATGATGGCCCGGTAAGCCAAAGAGAGTGCAGAGCAGACTGACTGACTTAGTCTAAGTGAAAGGATCAAAGCCCTATTTGAAGCAAATCACCTTAGATTACAAAAGGCTTGTTGGTAAAATAGGATCAATCCAATTCCTCTTATATAAACAAGCTCTCTGAACAAAATACAATATATCGTTTATTGGGAGTCCACATGGGGAACAGTTTCTGCTAAAATACAGTCTGAATATTGAGACAGCAGTACGTAAAATAATACTTTAAAATGTACTTTCTTAACATTAGTAGATATACGTGCTTATGCCATCATATCAGAGTACCTTCAATATATTAAAGGGGGGATTGATAATTATTAAAATAATAGAAAGATACTTATTCTGCTTCCCACCTAACCTGTTTCCTATCTCTCTCTCACTCTCATACACAATTAAGCAAAGGCTGCAAAAAGCAAAATACCACCAACTGCATCCTGTACCTCCTGTAAAATTTGTGTTTATCAGCGCTAACTTGAGAATCAACATCCACGGAACCCATTAGGACTACTAGACAGATGTGCGTGAGAATGTCCATTTTTCATAAGAATGTTCAAGAATTTGAAAATTTCCCTGTAAGCATCAAGGAAAAAGTTTTGTTTTGTTTCTGTGGGGAAGGAAAGAAATGTGGGGAAAAAGCTAAAGTCATTTAGATTCACCCATCCAAGCAGGGCTTTTACTGTATATGCTCGAGTATAAGTCTAAATTCAAACATACATTTTTTTTAAAAAGCACTGCTCTAAAAACTCAAAAACATACCCACACAAATGTCTGAATTAATTAATTTTACAGTATTTTAATTACTGAAATTCAGTAGTTGCTGCTGCATTTTCCAACCCCCAACATACTCGGGTCAATCTATTTTCCTAGTTTTAGAGGTCCAAATTAGGTACCTTGACTATATTTGGGACAACTTATAGTCAAGTATATATGGTGTTTAGTCAAGGTACAGAGAGAGAGCCTCCTCAAAGATTGTGGTAGTTTTGAACAACAATCAGGCATACCATGGGCAATTCACACCTTGTGCCAGCTAATTTTTCTCACACTAGGTTGGACAAAAGGTACTGCAGAATGAACACACCAAAAGATGGCTTCATTTTGGCACTTTTACATCTGGCCTAGACATGGAAAAAGAAGTGTTTAGCTCTCATATGTTCAGTTGCTATCTCAATGGCCAGAATCCTGATCAATATACAGTAATACCTTGGATAACGTTTACCTCGGATAGCGCTAACATCACATAACGCTAAGTAATCTGGGGAGGAGAATTGGATCAAATAACATTAAGGTCCTATGGGATGGATCGTATAACAACTGCTAAAGCCTGTGCGGTTATAGTGTATCTCTATGGAGCTTTACCGTTATCCGATCCATCCCATAGGATTTTAACATGCATCGGATAACACTAAAAACCGGATAACACCAAGACTTGTGGACCCAAGTCTTAGCGTTATCCGAGGTATTACTGTATCCACATATTCTCCAACTACAGAAGCTGCCATAAAGGATGCTTACCACAGGAATATTACTCGGCAAGTGAAACAAAATCCACAATTTCAAGCAACCCCCCAGACAAGCTGATGGTGTACGTAAGTCAAAAGCCCTTCTGTGAGAGCATGTGTGTCTGTGTAACTGCAAGTGGGTTTGTGAGATAGCAATTGCCAAACATTGAAAGAGTACAATCTCACTCTCAGAAAGGGAGGATCATCTTTTCCTCCTCAGTGAGAGTTCTCTGTGTGAACTTTTATTCCCAAGAAATCTTGTGGAAAAACACATGCAATTTATGAAATAGTTTGTGGCCATACTTTCATTAATGAAGATGGAAATCAATGAATAAATTCTATTTAATGTATTAAAATTTAATAAACTAGCCTGAATGGATAAAAATCTAATGAAGTTTTTTTTATCATTTTCTCCTCATTTATTAAAATTTTATTGGCATAAAAGAAGGCAAAGAAAAGAATTAACAAAATGTACACTGCCATTCCAATTAGAGGTGATCATACCTTATGCAGCAAATTGTTAGGAAATACAGTTACCAAATCTACTAAGTATTTTGTCTAGAAATTGGACAACTATTTGTGAAATTTTGGGCAAAGTCTCTTAAGTATTGGTAAGAAGGCTCAGCCTTTGTTGGGAATTTATCCCTTAAAGGGTTTGAAAGAAAATCTTAGCAAAGAGACTCATATAAGTGACAATCCAATATAATGTGTTGCATTGAATCAAGAGATCTTTACATAGCATTTACATGTCATGTTCCAATTCTTATGAGTACCTCTAGGTTGAACTAGTATGTATACCATATGTAGAGGAAAGGCCTACCTATGCTGAAGGGAAGCTACCCCACTGCTACCAAAGAACTTACTTTCTGCACAGAAATGTAGGGTGGAACTTAGTCTAGGTCATGAAGCCTTCCCAGTTTGGCCTTTTCTCTGGGGGAACCATATTTAGGTGTCTTCAACCAGTGGCCTGTCAGTTGGAACTCCCAAAATGGAGAATTGTGGGATTTCTCAGTTTTAAAAAAAAATCAGTATTCCATGCCTAAATTTGTAACCATTTAACAGCCTTCCACACTGAGTAATCTGTATTTCTCCTATAGAAGAAAACCAGTAGGAAGACTTGGGTACACAGAAAAAGCCTCCATGAAGAGGCTTTTTTTGAACCACAATTAGATATACCTGGGGCAATGGCAAGAAGGGGAAGGAAGAGGGGGTGGGGCCAGTGGGCGGTGGGGGTGGCAGTGATGGGGTGGTTGGAGTTGGGGTGGCAACAGGGGTGGGAGCAGGGATGGGGTGGTGTGGGAGGGGCTAACAGGGGTGGTGACAGGAATAGGGGAGAAGCAGCAGAGGTGGGGGGGCAGGGACCTGGGCTGGGGGGCAGCAGCAGCGGTGGCAGCAGGGGCTTCTTCTTCATGGCCTCTAGTGCACGTCCTCTCCTTTTGCTTTCCACAGTGTTTTTGTGAAACAGAACAAAAAATGATCCTATGCAATTCACAAACTTTATTAATATCAAGGGGGAAATGATTTCATCTCTGCACTTTACTCTCTACTAAAACACATTGGAAGTCGTATAGCAAGGGAAAGATATAGTTTGGTGTTTTGTTTTGTTTCAGATGTAATATCTACTAGGAAATTACTTCATATATCTAGTAAAATACAAAAAAGAGGCCTATGTACAGAAAGCATGGGGTGGGGAAGCAAGTGGAAAGCAAGCTGATTGATTGTAAAGAAAAATACATTGTTTGCCCCTGGCAGTGACTCTAATATATATATAAAGCACTCTGGATGATTTCAATGAAGATGAGATGGTAACAGAGCCTGATTAAAACCTCACAGGCTTTGTAGTGATACCAATTAGATTAGGGTCCTCCAGCCACGGTACAGCAACTACTCAATCAATGTATTATCTGCAATACTCTGATATTCCATCAGCATTTTAAGATTCTGGATGCAATTAGAATTGCTCTTCCAACAAATCTGGAAGACAGTTTTGCTTCTATATAGCAAAAGCCTGGAAAGGTATATAGGAGATATACAGTACACAGAAAGTGATAGACCTATTAATTAATTAGATTCAGAACTGTTTTCTGGGTGACATTTCTCTCAAACAAAATAAAGTGTTACTGTTACTCCCTTTTACTCAGACAACACACTTGTGTTGATATAACTTAGAGCTGTACAGGTATTAGGTTTTCAGTTTTATTTTAATTTGCTTTTGGTTTGGTTTGCTGCCAGAGCAGGCTGATATGGCTTGTGTTCAATTTTTGGTGTGCTAAAACCCAGATCTTTTCCATATGTACTGCTGCCAAGCTATGTGTTACGAATCATATCCTATGCATATGGAAGTGAGGAAAATGTATTTGGGGTGGGGGGGGACACTTCCCACAGGCTGTCCAGGCCTAGTTCACAGCTGATGGAAAGTTATGGAGAGGATGAGGCTGCCAGGGCACAAACCTCCCAAAATATGTTGACATAGCTGGAGCTAATTAACAAGAAACATCTGGATGGAGCCATTTGGACAGAGATAAAATAGGAGGCAGAGGAAGGAAAAAAGGTTACCAACATAGGCTGTTGGAGGGCAATTAGTCTAGGAAGATGCTATATTCCTTGCAGCAGAGAAGAATGCTGGGCATGCTCTTTCCATCCCACTAGCAGCTACCAGAAGGTGAGGCAAAAGAGGCAAAAGGCACTGACGGGGCAAGTGACTGTAAAACTCAATTCCCTGAGGAAGTAGGAGGGAAGGTTCTTGGGAAAGCTGCTGTACCTTTAATAAAACCTTTTACATACACGAAAAGTAACACAGAACCCATGGAGTTTGTCTCATGGGTCCCTGGACACAACATCACCCTAGACCAGTGATGTCCAACCTTGGCACTTCAGGTGTTCTTGATCTTCAGTTCCCAGAAGACCAAGTCAGTACATCTGCTGATCAAGGCTTCTGATAATCAAAGTTCAAGAACAGCTGGAGTGCCAAGGTTCACCACTGCAGCAAGGCCAGACAGTTGTGCACTATATATAATTTAAATGTAAAGCTTTAGAATTTTTTGCCCCATGGAAACTATAACTATGCATAAAGAGCCCTTTGAAATTCTTCATCCTATTTATGGGAAGAGAAATGTGAGGGATTTATTTATTTTTTCTAAGGGAAAAAGCAATTCTCCAACACTGCTTTTTATATAGGGAAGATGCTTATAAGTTAGCAATAGCTATAACACAACTTTGTGCCTCTCCCCACAAAGGATCTTTGGTTATTGTACTGCACTGCAGTATTCATTTATTGAAAATAGTCAAAATTCTCATGGGATAACTTTTCAGCACTGTACTTCCTGAATCTCATTTGGGTTTGTTATGCCACAGGGTCATTTTGAATCACAATTCCGTCTTCTCAGATGTTAGTCGCCTTTTTCAGTTTCATGCCTCACATTTGATGAGCACCCTCTCTATTCCACCATCCTATTCATTTATAAAAATGTTTAACAATGGCAGGCTCGGGACAGAATGTTGTGGCATACCAATATTTACTCTCTCTCTCTCTCTTTAAAATGATGTGGAACCATTGTTGAGCAGTCGTTGCAAATGTTCCACCCGTCAGCTACAAAACCCATCTAACAATAACATATTCTAGCCCATATTTCCCAGTTTGGCCATATGAGTGTTAAAGGGGAAATGGTTTAAAATCTTGCTGACATTAAGACACAATGTGTCCATAATATTCCTTTAATCTACCAAGATTGTAACATTATTAAAAAATAAATAAAAGGAGGTAGGATTACCATCGTCCACTATTACTCTTGCCTCAGGTCTCTCCAAGTCCCCTCCCCTCTTGAACTTCCAATGCCAGCAGGCTCAACAATGGAACACCACAGACTCCAAGTAACTAGTAGCTGGTATATCGTCCTGCAAATTACTTTGCAGCAACCAGGGAACCCCTCACATACCGAGAGCCCAGACAAAAATATGGAGAGAATGGATAAACTTAGTTTACTCCCATTCTTACACCATTTCCAATAAACAGGCATTATATTCCCTAAAAGGATGTTTATTGCGCTCGATGCATAAAGAAAAAGTTATAGTCCGTCTGTTAATTCCAAGATACAGGAGAAATCCAAGAAAAACCATAACAACAATCTCTAATCAAAATTACAAAGGAAAATGCACACTCAGGCTTGTCCTCACAAAAGAAAGAAACCTAGGTAGTCCTGATTAAGCTTACTTGGAGAACAGACCCCTTGGCAGCTCAGAAGAATCCAACTGTGATCCCACTCAGCACCAACATTGAACTGCTTTTTCTCTAACACATGCCTAACACTTCAGCCAAGGGTCCTGGTTTCCTGGATTAGCATATGGCCAAAGAGATTCCAGGGTTTATGTAAACATGCCCTGTTCTAGGATTTGGATGTGGCGGGGACAGACATTCCACTCCAGGTGGTTAAGACAAAACATGGGCCTGGGGGCCTTGGACATCTCTACACCTGCTGATGGACAAACAGAAAGAAACAGGGCCTTTGCTATTCTAATACAACAGCTCCTAGGCCTAGGATATTCCATACTGAATAACTTATGATGTTATTTCATTACAAAGGTTAGTCTGGAATGACTTGGTTTTGAAGAACACATTGCTTTTAGAATTTGGTCATGAACTTGCATGAAGAGTGAGTACAGTTGTAGATTTAACAGCTGGTACCTCTGTCCCCAAACAAGTTAGTAACTCACCTTATCTCAACAGTCATTTCTTCCCCTCAGCATCATGTGCTTGGAGTGTGGCAAAGAACTGGGTTTTTTTTAAAGTAAAAAAAGATACAAGCCATTTTTCAAACAACTCAATCAGACCCAAGGCAACAGATATATTATTAGATTCGATTTATATGCTGCTCTCCTTCCCGAAGCAACTCAGAGTGGCTTACAATGTTACAATATCAAATAAATAATAATAATATAAATATAACAAGAATGATACAGTCAATATAGTCAACAAATCTTTCATAAAAAATAAGAATATAATACAATCAGAAAAATGCAATACAATGAAAAAATACACTACAGTAAAAAAAAAACCCTACAGTCAAGAATATACAGTACAAAACAATCTAGAAAGTCTTTGTCTCTTATACATCTTTCATCGTCTTCAGTCAGTCAGCTACATAACTGGCCGGGGAGAGCGTCCGGGGATGGTCTCGCAGCAGCAGCGGTGGCGGCGGTAGAGTCTTTTGTAGCCACCCACCGGTCTGTCCAGCTGGTCCTCTTCAATTACATCTCTCAATTCCACTAGTTCATGCAATAACAACCATGTTTACTCAAGAAATTGCAAGTAGATAAATAAGGACCACATCGGTGGGAAGGTAAACAGCATTCTGTGCACTTGGGTGCTGAGGCATGCCTGCCACATGTCCATGGAAACATCTGCAGACCCAGACAGCACTGGCTCTTTGGCTGTTAACAGAGATGAGCACTGAACCCTAGAGTTGGATACTATGGCTTTTGAGCAAGGTTGACTTTTACCTTATTCTACTTATGAGTTCCTGTTTGCTAACTCACAGGGACTGTTCAGTTATAGATGTAGAAACTGATAGAAAAGGAGCTACTTTTTATTTATTTATTTATTTATTTATTTATTTATTTATTTATTTATTTATTTATTTGAATTTCTATTCCGCCCTACTTGCATGGGCGACTCAGGGCGGATTACAACCAATCATGTAAAACATATAAAATACAATTAAAAATCTAAAAACAGTTTAAAACAGCATCTCGTTCCTTTACATAAAGGAGAGAGAGAGGGTGGGTATGAGATGTTAAATAAGCCAGCAGGGAGGGGTCAGTGAACCATCACTACTCCACACCAGTCCAGCCAGCCAAGTCTTCACTCCCTTCCTAAAAGCCAGCAGCTCTGTCTGAAGACATAACTCTAGAGGCAGGTGGTTCTACAGGGCCAGAGTGGGCACAGAGAAGGCCCTCCTTCTAGTGCCAGAGAGTTGAGCCTCTCTAGCTGATCCCACAGCTAGGGAGCCTCTCCGGTCTGCTCTGGTGGGATGGACAGATAACCTTGGGGAGATGTGGTCTCTTAAGTACCCTGGCCTATCTGTCCTATTAAGTATCCTGACCTATCTGTCCTATTCACATGAAAAATAACAAGTCTCAATAAGTTCTCTTTTAAATGTCTTACTCATATCCATGTTGTTCATCCTGAATATAAATGCTTGCCTTTTTCCACCTTTCTAGAATCAGATCCCGTTTTTAGATTATTCTAGCACTACATATAGTTTAAATGGTGATCTTCTTCAGAAGTTTGTGTTCATAAGCTTCTCATTACAAAATTGGTACAGTATTTATATATGTTTGAAGTCACAATAAGTGACTCGTAAAGGTAAAGGTCTCTCTTGCTTGAAAGCCAGTAGTATCCAACTCTAAGGTGTGGTGCTCATTTTTGTTTATAGCAAGAAAGACGGCACTGTCTTCAGACATTTCTGTGATCATGTAGCAGGCATGACTAGATGCTGGAGCACACAGAATGCTATTACCTTCCCTGCCAAAGCTGTAACTATTTACTTGCAATTTCTTGCTTTTAAACTGCTAGATTGGTAGGAGCTAGGACAGAGAATGGGAGCTCACTCCATCATGCAGTACCTGGATCTCAAACTGCTGACCTGCCAACCTTCCAGTTGTCAAGTTCAGCATCTTAACTACTAAGACATTGCAGTCCCAAGAGACTAGTAGACCCATATTAAATTGAGTTGACCAAAATGTTTTTGCCAAAATGATGGTTGAATAACAGAAATGCAGCTGTGCCATTCTATTCTAGGATATTGCATTGTTGTTTTTAATGTGGATTCCAAAATGTATTTCCTTACTGGTGCCTAATAGACAGTTGTCAGGATTTTCTATGAGAGAGGTGTCAACACTTTTGATTAAATTCACTGTCACTTCAAGTTGAGTAGCCAAACTGACTGCATATATTACTTTTTAACTGCTCTCCAAATATGAGCTAGTTGCCCTGCTTTGTTACAGCAAATTAACCCATGAAGAGGTTCCATATTCACAAGGAAAAAGAAAAAACAAAGAGAGGAGAAGGGGACTACAGACAAACCTCACATAAAGAGCACCTCACTTGAAGAGTAACTCACTTAAAGAGCAGAATTTCTCTGAATGTTTGCTTCACTTCACAAATAAAACCAACAAAAAACTCGCTTAACAAATAAATCAGGTTTCGCAATCCATCCAGCCAGAAGTCTAAATTCGTCACTTACAATGGTGTTTCGCTTAAAGAGCAATCCTGTGGAACACATTATGCTCTTTAAGCAAGGTACAACTGTATTTGTATTCTGACAAATGCATGGTGGTCTTAATCATAGAATTTGTTAACCATAATAATCTTTATCTTGTTTGAATTGTTCTGTTTGATACCATTGTTTTGTGGGTTGCCTATGTCACTGTTTTAAGCAGTCCAGAGTTGTGCTTGCACCAATTGAGGCAGAGCATTAAGCAAACATACATACATACAAACAAACAAGCAAATGAAGAATTTAGAGAAAACAGAGCATGAGACCGCTGCAGTCTCTTCATACTCTGCAGCAGAAGAGGACAATTGTAAGATATGTAAGCTTCACATGACCATCCCTGGACCTTGGACAGCTACAACTATGACACCTGATCCATTTTTTTTACTTGTCGTCTTCTTCTTCTCTTCTTTACTTCCTCTTTTATCCCTTCAGATATTGAGGGAAATACAAGTTTCTTGTTCTGGTGTTTCTAGCAACCTCCAAAAGCATTATTTGGTGTTCTTGTAATGTTTTTTTTAATGTTATCCCCCCACCTTCCTCTAGCTCTGCCTCATGGTCTTTGTTCCATTCCAGCCACTTTGGATCTGTACCTTACAGAAGTATGTCACACTTTTATTTCCTGCACACATCTGCTAGTAGGACACTCTTATTGCTCAAAAGTCCCTCAGTATTTATTGAGATCATTTTTAAGGTTGATCTTGACAAAGTCCTTTCTGGTGGTTTCATTCTTCAGTTCCTTTGGTTCAATCTGTTGTTAGAAAGATTAGCCAGCAAGGTTGTCCCCCAGGATATTTCCGATTATATTCACAATCTTTGAGGAGGCTCTTTTTGTGTAACCCTTGAAGGTGAGGTATGGTGTCAGGAGAAGGAGCATGGTGCATTTAGAGTCCTGAGTCATATTTGGCCTTTGGTCTCTATAATACTTGTCGTCATGTTCTAGCACATTTCATTCATCAAACTGCATTATCTGATACAATTTTATTATGAATATCAATGCTGTTGTTCTTTCTCATCTTTGTAGCTTTATTGAGGTAAAGAAATGCATAGGGAGACAGAGCTCAATATATGTTTTATTCCTTTTTGTATTAATGAAAAACTTCCCAAGGTGGCTTTAAAAAGAAACTCCACTTAGCAGGAAACCTCAATACTATTAGATTTGAATTAATTTGTTGTTCTTACTTGTAAACAACCCACCTCCAACTTATGGCAACTTTGTGAATGAGTGAACTAAAAAAGTCCAATCCTCAACAGCCTCATTCAGCTCATGGAAACTCAAGGTTGTAGCTTCCTTTATAGAATCAATCCATTTTGGATTTGGTCTTCCTCTTTTCCTGCTGCCTTCACATTTCCCAAACAATACTGCCTTTCTTTAAAGACTCTTCCCTTCTCATTCTGATTTCATGGCTGCAGTCTCCATTTGCTTTGAAGTGGAACCATTGCTAAACACATATTTAAAACTCTAGTCCAGAAAAAAAATACAGGTTAAACAAATCAACAGTTGGATGAAGTAATTTTTCTAAGAGCCACGAAGAACCAGTGAAATTTTTAAGAATATGCATTTGAAAATGCTAGGCAAAATGTCACTCCAAAGCCAGAAGGCCACTAATAAAGTATTTCCTTTTGGGCCTGCCAACTTGATTGCTCTTACTGTTGTACATGAGAGAAAGGCTAGCTAATATAAATGAATTTGATTTCTAGGTACCAAACTCTTTCACATTCACTGGGACAAAATACATTGAAAGAGTGGGTAGATCAGAACATGCTGTTGACATTGCATCCCTTGCCTCTGGCTGACTTCTCCTAGATGTCTTCTTCTAGTAGTTTCATGCAGAAGCTGAAAAGCATGAAAGAAGGTAAAGAATATTGTGGCACTTGAGGCAGAGGTTAAATCTGCTTTCACAACTGGATCATCTGATACAATTGCTTTGCTGGCTCTGATCAATCTTCAGAAGAGCCAAAAACAGAGTGGAGAAAGGGAGGAACCAGGGAAGAATGGAGTTACTCACGACTCAAACCTTTATCAGCTCAGACTCATAGTCATTTTGCTGGCACCAAGTTTGGCTAGGCTCAGAATAATCATAAATGATTTCCAGCATTCTTAGGGTGCAATGATTCAGTATTGACTCAGCTGTTTTTATGTTACTGTTAGGACATTTTTCATTTGGGGGTATTGTACAAAGATTGCTGCCCAGTGGAATAGTATAACTTTAAGGCCCTCCATGTGTTCTGAACACAGGTGTTCATAATAGAGCCTCAAACTGATGGCCAGGCTGTGCATGCCTTGTCCATGTGCTCATGTAACAGCCCAGCTGTGGCTGATTAGAGAATCTGCCCAGCAACACTAAGGTATAACTGTGGCCCTCTGGGAAGGGTCTATGGAGGAGGCTATTATTCTGAAGGAGATTATCTGTGAGGAGGTTGCTATTCTGAAGGAGTCTATATACTGAGAAGGACTGAGACACTGAAGGAGGTGATGCTGTTGAGAGCTTTTCTTCAACTGAGAAGAAAGAACTGCTAAAGGATCACCAGGACTCTTTTGAGTGCTCCTGGAGTTGGAGCCACCAGAGGAATCCAAGCTGTCTACCTACTGTGGGGCTTGGAGTGAGAGAGACTGTTGTATATAGTCCTGTGTATGTCTGTCTTCCCCTCACTGTAAGTAAAGCGCACCTTTCAACTGAAGGCATGTGTGTGTGTGTGTTATTGCACTAAGGCTTTCGCTGTGTAAGAGCTTAAAAGTGCTACTCTGCTATCAAGACACACATATCGCTAGGGGAATCCATGACAGTTACTTTGGCTAGACATCTTGACTAGTTAAGATGGTCCGTCAAATTTTGCTTCCATTTTTTAAGAACTTAACACAATTCACATTTTCTTTTTCAAATTTGGAATGAAGAGAATATGAGGGTTTTCTTTTAAAAAATAAGGGTGAAAGAAAGGAAAATAGATAGATTTTTCTATTCCTAGATAAAACTATATTCTGAAAAACTGACATTTTCAATTGGTAGTGAAAGGCAGGTACTCAGATAACTATAACTGAAGTTCCATTCTGTTCCTTGACAGAGAGATAGTATGTAGATCTTTTTACATATTCTCTGCTGAGTTAAAAAAAATAGCAACACTTATTTCAAGCACCTTTACACTCCTAAGTCTAAATGGCTCCATATATGAAAGCACTACTTAGCATAACATCTACAGAAGGCTTCTGTTCCTCACTCCTCATTTCCTGCATAGATTTTAATCACAGATTCTAGTGTTAATGTTACTTTTGCATGACTTAAGAATCATAAAATGTGGGAAGACAGATGCAATGACAGATGACAGAAACATAGTTCCTTCCAACCTTACCCTGGTGTGCTGAAAATGTGCCACTCAATCTGTGCAGATCTGTTATAGTTTCTGGATGGTTTTTTGTGTTTGCTAAGTCCATTTCTCCCAGATAATTTTCAGCCATGTGGAAGAGAGTCTAAGAAGACAAATCAGTTATTATTTTATTTTTCTTATAATTTATGTTCCCAATATTATGCTATAATTTTACAGAGTCAGCATTATAATAATTGAATCAGAGCATGGAAGTAACTCACTTTTTAAAAGACTTTTTTGTGAAGCAACGTAAAACTGGGAGATTTGCCTTTAATTTTTTTTATAATCTTTGCAGAGTGGTGAAGCTAGCATGTCCCAAGGAACGAAAGCTCAATGTTTTAAAATCCAAGACTTCCTCAGTTCCCCATTTGTTTCTTCTCAACTCCTAAAGTACAAATGCTAGGTACAGTTTTAGCAGAATGGAAAAGAATGTGTGGCAGAGGGAGTCCATTGCAGGCTGGCCAAGTGAAGAAAAAACCCTTTCCTTTCTTTGTGTGTTTGTCTCTTTGCACATCACTGGGCAGTTTTGAACAGAAGCCAGAGACACCACTATATCATACCACCCATTGTAGGCATGAGTGGCTCTTGTGGCCATAGCTGTTCTGTCCGTCCCATGTTGCCAGATGTCCTGCCTTTGTATCCCCCATTCAGCAGCACTCAATCTTGACAGGGTACTGATTGTACCCTGAGCTTAATCTAGTTCCAAAATGGAGATATCCAAGTGTGGGGAAGGTATGGCACATTCCATAGCAGAATTATTAGTCAAAACATGCTAGCCTCGTAGTTTTGAAGAAATGAAACCTATTTTGTGATAGACATGTGATGCTGTAGAGTGATTGGCTAAAATCCTTTAGGGGATTATTATTATTATTATTATTATTATTATTATTATTATTATTATTATTATTATTATTATTATTATTATTATTATTATTATTATTATTATTATTATTATTATTATTATTATCTGAGAGGGATGGTTTGTTCTGAACAACTAGAATGAATCATGCACAACAAAAATTATAAGTCACATGTTCACTGAAATCAACAGGATTAACATTTTAATCTTATTCAGAGTACAGTATTTGCAGATTTAACTGCTGAAGGGATACAAAGTGCATGAGGGATTTTCTTGAAGAATGTGGAGAAATGTGTCCCATGTTTGTCAGTGGAGCAATGATAATGCTAATAATGCAAATTTAGTCTATTCTTAGTGACCACGCTCACTCCTCCTCCTCTGTGTCTAGGCCAGACATGAAACTTCCAAAATGAAGGCACCTTTTGGTGAGGTTCATTCTGCAGTTCTTTTCACCTGATCTAGTGTGGAAAAGATTATCTGGCAACACAGCAATGCCATTACCAGGGTATGCCCAATTTTGGTTGAAAAATACCACATTCTTCTAGAAGGTTCTTTTCTGTGTATCCCACCAGACTAACTGCAAACAGGTTAAATGAGTGCCTCCCAAAAGTGGAAAATAAACAATTCCTTGACAAGGCTTCAAAAAAGGAGCACTTAGGGAGGGGAGAGGCAGGGAGGCTTCTGAATCCACAATGTGTGGATGCCATAAGCAGGAGTGACCCCCTGAGAGATCCAGTTAGTGGACTGTAAGCCCTGTCTGTACACTTTCTCATTCTTCTGGGATGTGGCAGTGAATATGGCCTGATGTGTCAGGAAGATTATAAGGAAAACAGCAATTTCCTCTCTAAAGCTAATAATACAAGCCATAGCTTATACTCATACATCCCCATTCCATCCTGCCTATATATAGGCATAAATGTAATGGGAAGGAGGGGTGATACTAATAAGAAGTTATGGACAGTGTTCTGTTGCAGAGCTCTGCTGATGCAGTAGGAATGACATCATTGGCAGCAATAGACTGCATCTCACTAAACAGTTCCAATTTTTTACTTTGGGGTGCACACAACTTCATACATGCCATGAACTATTCTCCTCACAATATGGAGCTCTACAAGCGGATATTGGCCAATTGTATTTTTTCCACAATCTGTTTTCAATGTACTTAATGAGCCCAAGTTCAGAGTTTTGTATATTTAGAACTATGTAAATTGTCTGACATTTTAGTCAGTCTGAAAACCTTGTACTAAGGTCTTTGTATGTTTGTTTGTGGATATTTTAAAGCTATATCCACCTGTAGAATTTTAATAATTAATGTTCACTGTACTTCTCTGGGTGTCTGGTCAGGTTATTCTGCTATTGTAATAGAGTAGACCATATTGCCAATGACTCAACACCAAGTGTCAGGAGGTGGTTAACTAACCTAACAACGCTAAGGACTAATGGCTTGGGTGTCTACGACCACAGGGAAGGGTGATGGACCCCAAGTTGATAAAGTTGCACTTGAATCCATCTTGATGGAGAGCAGCAGCTTCATCAATACTGGCCCGGGGCCAATGAGGACTTTGTGTGTGTGACGCACAGAACTGGATCCACGTTATCGGGGATCATGCTGAGATGCAGAAGGCAGATGAAAGACCACTGCATTATATTCTCAGGACAGTCTTCATGGCTCATCACTATGATGATTGCCAATATTCAGATATGGCAGAAAAAGAAGAAACAAAGCATCCTTCGGTACTTCTGTAGTTCCTATTTTATTCGGCGGTTCATTTCTTTGCATATTTTTGCTTTTTAAAACCTGTAAAATAATTTTCATTCCCCACCACCACCATATGGATGTGCAGTGTTATCCTGAGATACAAACAGTTCGACTTACAAAAAATTCGACATACAAATAGAAATCCTGGCTAAAAAAAATTCAACATACAAAAAATATACGGTGACATCTAATAGCCTCATCTGGTAATCCAATGTGTTTTTGACATCCATTTTTTTTCAACATACAAATAACCTGGTGGAACGAAAAAAAGTTGTATGTAGAGATTTTACTGTAATATTAGAAGTTATTTTAAGGTTAGCAAGGTTTTGACAGAGACATAAAGATTTATGAGAAAGCAGATCTAATGTACTGCATGGCACTGTTAGTAGATTTCTTTTCTAACATTGTGAACAAGTACTTAGTGAAGGAAAGCCCAAACTTTTTGGGTCATGGGCCAGTCACGTGGTTGAGTGTACCGGTCACGTGGTTCCTCCCAACCAGAATCAGAAGTAAAACATACATGCACAGGTGCCTAATGCTCCTCCACATGCACGCTTACTTCCACTTCCAGGAGTGGCAAGGGGTGGTGGAGGTCAGATTAATTGGTGTCGTGAACCATATTCCCCTCCACCCGACCTAGTGCTTAGAGAATGTGTGTGTAAATACAGTATGCACACACTCTGCAATTATCTCCAAAATAATCTAATTCTAACACATTGGACTGGAGAAAGAACCTTGGTTTTCATTCTTTTCCAAAGATGAAATACTTCCTTGCAATTTAATAGAAGGTATATAATAGAATGTAATCCATACATTTGCTGGGGGGGGGGGGGTTCCCCACATCTTGCACCAGATTATTAAAGAAATATGTTGAACAACAGCTGTGCTGTCCTAATAGGTTCTAGAGAAAATAGAATTCTGTTTTGCAAATATGTGCATTAATCCATCCCTGCATTCATCCAAGGCCTACATACAGTACAGTCTACTAACTTACTGCTGAGATAGGCAATTTAACTGTAACACTATTGACTTTGGATGAAATCTAACTTTCAACACTCTAATGTAAGCACAATTTCTTCCAATGATCTGAGTAAAGTGAGGATAACCAATACCCAAATCCATGTATTTTCCATTTAAAATAAGTGCAATAAGAACAGAGACTCCAAGATAATGAATATAGGCTGAGCATTCATGAATCTTTAATTGTATATCTTACTTTTAACAGCTTAAGGGGATCATCAAAAAGAGAAAAGCTTGCAAAATTCATATACTTTTCTCCACATCTTACTATTTATGAGCTCTTGATGTACAGATTTCACAAGGCATGTACTGATTTACATTCTTGCAGCGCTAATTATGATTTATGATGAATAAATACATTTTGAAAAAGATAATTTCTTACCCAGTGGAATGCCATGATCAAATTATACTCACGAAGCAAACTCCATATTGTAGTTGGATTTTGTGGCAGCAAAATGGCCAAGATGTCCATCTAGGGTGGGTTTTTTCTCCCCACATCCTCATCATGGGTGCTGCTGGTGCTGCCACCGCCACCACACTGTTCAAGTGTTCAAAGTGTATGTGCCAGTAGAACAGAATGGGACATTTAAATTGCCTAAGCTTGGGAAGCCAGAAGTTAGTAGCTTGAATCCCCATTGTGCCCATAAGGTTCCTTCCAGCTCTGCAGTTCTAAGATCAAAGTGTTTACACAGATCTCTGATTAACTATGAGTTTATTATGAAGAATAGACAAAAATTATCTTAGGAAAAAATAATTAGGAAAAAATAGTTTTTTGTCACTATTTGGTCAAAATGAGAAGGGCTCAAATCTTATGAATTCAAACAATTTGCAACATCTAAAAATAGCTACTGCCTTAAAGTTTCCCAGACTCTTGGTGGCCTGTGTGTATCAGATTATTGATTTTTTAAAAATCAGACATAGATTTCTGGGCACAATATATTTTTTTTAGAAGACTACTTTCTGTGGTGAACAAAATAGTTCTTTCTGTCACCTGCAGATATAAGCTAATCAGTATATCAGATGTTAAAGAGATGACTTTACATAGAGTCATCTTAGGAAAGCAAGCTTGGTGGCCAGGTCTCAGGATGCTGCCTGAAGTCTTAGTAAATGGCTTTACTTCTTTAGGTCACCAAGCATACAAATCTTACAGCGATATGTTGTAGAAAAAAGTTTGAATTTTGTCCAATAAATGGCTTTAAAGCCTAGAAACTCATCTCCAGGACTCATTGGCTTAGCATGGAAATGTTTACATAAATATTGTGTTTAAACTGTGTTCATGTTAAAAAAAAGGTCAGGAGAAGGAGGAAGAGGGGAACTGGGAGAGATCTGATGGATGCATCCACTTGAGTCTATTATGGCATTTGGAAAATAATAAAAAAGGAGGTGAAGCTCTAGTATTGTGACATGAACTTTCTAGTCACACAAGCCCTTAGAAGCAGCAGGTCAGGGCTTAGAAAAGTTACTCATCTCTGGAGTGGTCTGAGAGGAGAAAGACAAGGTAAATTGATTTAAATTCATTAAATAAATTAAATATCAGATCAGACCACATAGGATGCAAATCCTTGTGAAAATGGTTGCAACTATTGCAGCTGCATGGCTATCTAGCCAATGAAAATTGTTGTTCCCCTTCCTCCTCCTCCTCCTCCTCTTCTTCCTCCTCTTCATATTTGTTGGTTCACTGATTATGGGTACATTTGTCCAGATTCTCTTAATGCTCACTTCCATAACCAGATGTCCCAAAAGCAATTACACCCCCCACAATCATAGCAGCCATCACCCTACGGCATCCCCAACAGTCCCACCTCTGCAACATCACAAGGGCCTCACATCCTGATCTCAGGTTTTGGCTGCAAAATCTCAGGAAATGGAATTCATCTGACTTGGCAATTCTGCTACTTGAAGCTGGTTAAGGCATAAAACAACATGTACCAGAGGTCTGTAGCAACCTTTTCCTAAAAACATGGCAGCATAAGGTTGAAAATGAGATTCCATGGGAGCTGAGGGACAGACAATTCACCAAACACTTTCTGGGATGACTTAGTCAGAGAAAAAGAAGTGATCAGCTCATAACTATATGTGGCAGACCAGATTACCCAAAGGAGTTGAAACACATTGAAACTTGTTAGATATGGTTGTTGTTCAAGTTTCACTGGCTCTCCAAATTGGAGTCTGGAGCATTTGCCATGTCAAACAGATTCAAGATAACCACAGTGGTGGTAGTAACAGAGATGTGTTTAAGAAATGTTGTTATAAAGTAATGGTGAGGGGGAATGGTGTGAAGAGTCCACAAAACCAGGCTGCTGTCGATTTTCAGTCATCCTGTAGTAATTTATTTTTTCCAACAGATTGTATTAGGTGCTGTGTATTGATTCGCTTGGGCTAGGGAGAGCAGTGGCTGTTAGTTTTGCTGAGCTCAGCTTGTCGCAGAGTTCCACATCATATTTTATGTAATTATTAATGATGCATCAGCAAGACCTAGATTCTTTAACAATGCCTCCAAAACCCCAGCTTTATTATGTTGCCTAACGATCTGAATATATTGTTAAGGAATAAATATGATATATGTTTAAAATAACATACTTGTCACAGAGCCACAGAGTTCCCATCATATCTGGACAGAGATCTTGTGGCAGATGATTTACGTAACACCTCTATATCTTATACAAATGCTATGGCAAAATGAATTGTGGAAGTGAAATGAACAGGGAGTAGGCTCAAATTAATAATTGTCTTATCTATTTTTATCTGTAAGGCTAAGAAAAATAAAAAAGGTAAACTCAACAGCAGGAAAACATGCAGCTATAATAATAATTTCATCTGCTGCAGTCTCTAGAACAAAAGCCAGATAAAGTACAATAAAACTTCACATAAAGAGTGCCTCGCTTAGAGACTAACTCACTTAAAGAGCAGAATTTTCGCTGAATTGTCAATTTGCTTAACAACTAAAACCAACCAAAAACTCGCTTGACAAATAAATTGGGTTTCACAATCTCCCCCAACAGAAGTCACAATTGGTCACTTACAATGGTGGGTTTCGCTTAAAGAGCAAACTCATCTAAATAGCAATCCCTTGGATCGCATTATGCTCTTTAAGTGAGGTACCACTGTACATGGTGGTGCTTACAGCAAAAGTGCGGGTTATAAAATGTGAGTGAATATATATGGGAGAAATTAAACCAAGGAGTAGAAAACTAGAGAAATAAGAAGAGCATTTTTATGCTATGTGCGATTCCTCCATATTTTCTGTCTAGCCTCCAATCACAACCTTTCTATCTGTTCACAAAATGCTATCAATTCATACTCTAATGTAATAAAAGGAGATTGACATCAAAAAGCATGGGCATAAAAAAGAGTCCTCTGGTTATTAATATTAAGCTTAGTGCTTACAAAGCTGGCTGGATAACTCAGTGGTTTAAGTTGGGGAGCCAGAAGTAAGGAGTTTGATTCCCTACTGTTCCTCCAGGTAGAACAGTCAGTTTGTTTTGCTTTGGGTAGCTACTTGTGAGTGCTACACAAGGTGCACTCAGAAGAAAGGCAAGCTAATTCTTTGCTTTTTTTCTACTGAGAAAATCCTGGGCAGGGTCACCATAAGTCAGCACTGACTTGACAGCATACAATTATTATTTTATTATGCTTACAGAAGAGAATGATGAATCGGCTCAATTATACAGTCTTTGTTGGGACAATGGAATCTGATCTTTTGCTGTGTGCCCCTTTTAATAGAATGCTATTTTAAGGCTCTTCTATTGTGATCTCTAGATATTGGTGAGGAAAACTCTTAGTTTTTATTATTCAATTTCCAGAAGGCGCCTACTGGGACCTCTGGAAGCCATTTCAAGAGACACAGATTTGCAGAAGGCTTTCTGATGTCACACTGGCTCTTTTTGTACTCATGAAGATGAGTCAGGTGATCTACAGGCACAAGTTACAAACAGCTGCTAAATAAGATAATACAGCTGCTGCCAAATTTTCACCTTAAAAAAAAAAAATCTAAAGTTAATTTAGAGGATGCTCCATAAGCTAAATAGAAGCAGGAATGCTGCAAGTTTATATGCTTGTAAAAAAGTTTGATATGTTGACTATGTGCCAAATTTTAAAATGGAAATAAAATCCAATTGGATCATAAACTTTTATATGAAGAATAGCTTCTTGGACATTGGTAATTCTTCTCACATATTCAAATGGGGAGAATGCAATTCCATATATTCTTAATGAAAAGTAAATTCCATTGAACTTCACGAGGTATACATCTGACATGTACAGTTGCACTGTTAGCTGAAATGTCAGCAAATTCATAGAGCATATATTACCTACATTACAAATACATTGCTTCACAACATGTCTCCACTGTAGCCATGTAATGTTTTCATACTGACACAATTAACAGTAAAAAGAAGTTGGTTATATGAGAAGATGGAGGTCTTCTTAATCCAAATCTGTAAAGAAAATCCTGGTTACATATTCAGTGATTTGCCATGGAGGATTCTTTATGCCTGTTCAGCTAGAATAATAAGAGCAATCAACTTAATAGAATTGGAGTTAATATTCATCTCAAGTCCACTTTGCGTTGTTAACCAGTGTGGTTTAGACGGGCTGTGACTGTGGAAATTCAGAATCCATGTGTCATATTTTCACTTTCCAATTAGGAGGACAAGATGGACAAAACAATGCTCTCCTAAGAAGGCTGCCAAGTTGAAATGTATCAATGCACTCAAAATGTCAATCTTACAGCTGTGTTCCAGAGATATCCTCCTGATATCAAGCAACACTGCACTTCACATGATAATAAGAGGGGGCTTTAGTGCATAGCAGCAGCAGGTGATGCGGGAAGGACCTCATAGAAGCAGTCCAAGAACATGAATATCTATAAAGAAGATTGACCAACATGGGAAAGAGTATATAGCAATATCCTTGGCATAAAATGAACTGCAAAGCTCCTTTGTCCTTCCGGCAAAGAAAATGTACTCTTTTGTGTTCACTCGACAAGCACTGCATTGCTGAGAAGCAATCACACTGAAAGAAAAAGAATTACCAAATGAAACTGCTGTTCTTGCTAATTTTTAACAATTGAATACTTGCGAATGGCAGTAGTTCAGTGGTGGAACATATGCTTTGCATAGGAAAGCCCACCTCCAAACCCTGGAAAGTACAAACAAGAGTGGGGGAAAGTGTCTAAAAATTTGGAAACAGAAGTTGAGGCATATTCCTTCAAGAGACCAAAAGTGGGGGCATCAGAATCATGATGTTCTATGTGATCATAAGATGGTGGAAGGATGGGTTAGAACTGGCCAATACATTTATTTGTCCTCCAATATACCCATAAATAAAAAGAGTCAAAAACTTACCTCAGCCTGCAATATGTCTTAATAGACATTATCCCACTGTGTTTAGGAAAGAGAAAGCTCTTCAATGACTTCATCACTGTGACTATACCTTGCCCTATTAAATACATCTTTGGGGAGAAATCTCATGTATTCCAAAATAGAAGAGAACAGCATAATATTTAAAACCTTCAGGTGAGACAAGGGGAAAGAAACAAATAGGTGTTTGCATTTCTGTTTCAGGGTAACATCCAGCTTATAGAGTCATTGTTGAAATTACCAGCAATCTTGTCTTCCTTTTGGGACAATGATATTTCTGAGTTCCAGAAATTATAATTTACAGACCTTTATATATGCCACTCATATTAGTCAACTGGGGAACTGCACACTCTGTACAAAAATACAAATTCCTTTAGAAAATGGTATGTCATTAAAACTAGAATTCCTGTTAAATGTGAATGTATTTGTATTTGAGAGCATTATAAAGACATGTACAATTTTTTTACTTTAATCCATACAAAATCTTTAAGAGTATAATTATACTGTATTAGAATTATCTCAGAAATTCATATGAATCTACACAGGCAAGTTTTGACAGCCCATGAATGAGTATATGTTTGTACTACATATATGTAGCAGGGAATCAATTTATGTGATCTACCTATCTACCTGATTTCAATGTTTTTTAACAAGCCATTTGAATTTACAAACAATCCAATCTACAAACTAATGGGATGATAGTTTTTTTGAAATTCATTCCCTCCCCCCGCCAGCAGCAAACTAGTTATAGTAACCATTCATTGTTATACACTTTTACCATTCTGTATCATCTAATGTGAATGCAAGTCTTATAAATAACAGCTATATGAATCAATAATTCCAGTCTGTAGTCTGGAATTATCTAGTATACAGCAAGGTATAATAGGTGTGATATTATTAGCAGAACTCCAAAGCAAAGGAGATAATAATTATGTTTCTCAAAATCCCAATTGTATTCTTGTTCTGTAACAGAACGATAGCTGCTTGCAAGGCTTTATTTCTTAACATATCTAAATTGTACATGTGTTGTACATTGTAATTACATTATTATTTGAAATGTTCACACTTTTATGAATGTATGCAATCTTTATGCCTTTTTCCTCATTGACTAAAGCACAGTGTGTGCATTTTTCAAATATATTTGCTTTGTGCAGTGTGTATGGCTTGCAGCTACACATTTTCTTTTCTTTGACAAAACACATTGCACACCTTGAGAACTGATTTCTGAGGCAAAACATGACAGTGTTCCATCACCAGTCTTGGGAGGAGTGAAGTGGATGTTTCTGTAGGGTATTCCGAAAGAAACAAATTCCTTACCCATCATTATCAGCAGTCTAATTTGTGGTGACTCACAGAGTTTAGGAATTTTTAAAACTGGGCTAAAATTGGTACACTTAGTGCAAGTCAATCATATTTATTGTTACATATTCATGTGGTCTTTGTTTTTTAAACTCCAAAAGTACATTGAATGTTGTCTTGTAGGAAATCATACCATTGCTCCATTTAGTGTAATGTTATCAATGTTTGGGGACTCTGGTGGCTCAAGTGATTAAGATGCTGAACTTGATGACTAGAAGGTTTGTAGGGCAGCATTTTGAGACCTGGGTTCTGCATGACGGAGCGAGCTTCTGTCTCTCTCCCAGCTCCTGCCAACTTAGTAGTTCAAAAACAAGAAATTGCAAGTAGATAAAAAGGTACCACTTTTGGTGGGAAGGTAAACAGCATCTCATGCACTCCAGTGTCTAGGCATGCCTGCCACATGTCCACAGAAATGTTTGCATATGCAGAGAGCACTGGCTCTTTGGCTACAAACAGAGATGAGCACTGAACACTAGAGTCAGATATGCCTGGCTTTTGAGCAAGGGTGACCTTTACTTTTTGCTATCAACGTTCGATTCACTTTTTTAAAAAGGGCACAATTATATTGTTTATACACCCTGTAATTGACATATGTCATGTTCATGATAATTTCCAGTTGAAAAGCAGCATAGCATAAAGAAGTGAAAACATAAATGGTGAAGGAACTGAATACTTGTTGATCACATGAGTGCATTGGTAGAGTTTGGAGTTGAAGGGTTTCTTTCTCATGCACACGCACACACCATCACCACCTCCTGGGTACACCAAATTCACTAATCTGTAATCACTACTATCACTAAAGTTTCCTTTGAATCTGTCCCAACAGTTGTTAACTTTTAAAATTATTTTTTTGTTTTATTGTATCATATAAACTTTCTTCTACCTTGTCTTGATCTGCTGTCTTCCGCTAGTTATAGTCTTTGTATCTCTGGCTAAACTGTAACAAATAAAATGTGGGGAATAAAATTGTTATGAATATATTTTCCTACTCAACAGCTGACAATTCATTGAAAACAATTGTTCTATAATCTTTAAGAATGTTTATTAAAATTTATTCTGGTACTGGTTAAGGACAATTACTCTACGACGGTGTTTCCCAACCATTTGTTTTTGGACTTCAATTCCCACAAGTTTAAGTGAATTCCTCAAAGTACTGATCAGCAAAAATGCTGACTTAGGCTTCTGGCAATTGAAGCTCCACTGTGGGGAGTGGGCTCCATGTTGGGAACCACTGCTCTAGGGTCTTCCTCTTCCTCCACTGCTGTACATTTATAAATTGCAAAAAGTCTTTTCCATAGTTTCCAAATCACACACAGAAGGAGCAATATTAGACTTTTGGGTTTGTCCATTATGAGACAATTCAAGGGAGACAAAAGGCATGTTTGTGTACAGATCTAGATGTGTAAGAGTCTCTTTCACATATGGAGTTAAGTTAAAAAAAAACAATGGGACCAACACTATTGGATTTGTTAAACTTCAGTCTATGAGTGTATTAATACTGATGGGGTGTAGCACTTTGATATGATCTTATCTGTCATGGATCCATCCTATAAAATACTGGGAACTCTGCTTCGGTGAAGTATGTAGAATTTTTTGCTGTAATTCAAGGGAGTTTACTAGGATTCTCCAGCAGAGAATTATTAGTGTTTCACTTAATTGCAGGTTTAGGTTTCTGTAGGCTATAGAGAAGGCTTTTAAAGTGGTATCATCCTTCTCTAACTATAACATTCTAAATGTGATTTAAAATGTGAAAGGACTAATACAAAAATGAGCTAAGATTGCTGAAATATTTTTTTTAAAAAAACTTACTCACATCGCATTCTGCCACCACAGAATTCTATGAAACAACCTCCTTATTCTTACTTTCCTCAAGTTACATGATCTAGACATAGTGAAAGAAGGGTGTCCACAGTTATTAATTTTCACTATACAGGTACAGTAATACCTCATATAACATTAGTATCGAATAACACGAAAATCGCATAACATCAAGGAATCTGGGGGGAAGAATTGCATCAGATAACATTAAGATCCTATGGGATGCTTCAGATAACAACCGCGAAAGCCTATGTGGTTACAATGTATCTCTATGGATCCCATAGAGGATCAGATAACACTAAAAATCATATAACACGAAGACTTGTGGAACCAGGTTTTAGTGTTATATGAGGTTTTACTGTATCTCTCTTTTTCAATTCAAGAGTCAGGCAGAGGCTGCTACCTTATCCCAAATTGGTTGAAATCTTGTTGGGCACATAATGCCTGGGCAACAAAATTGCTACCAACAGATTGCTACAGATTAATGGGTTCCTTTTTTAAAAATCTAGGGTACATTTTCTATGATTACATGGATGAAGTGAACACCCCACAGTAAAAAGGAGGCTTTTATTCAGCAACAATCTAATTTCATTTCATTTCATTTATTCGATTTGTATACCGCCCTACTCAGTATACTTACAGTTATGCTTACAGTTATTTGTGCTCCACGTGTAGAACTGTGTAACAGTATTTATGCCATTTCCTCTTGGTTCACAAGTCTGGCATACTAATTCTTCCCTTCACCTTACAACTCTTTGTGTTGTGCTTGCACAAGAACAGCACTAAAGAAAAACAACCATCACCTCTGTTGTTTCTCTGGACTGAAATGCAGACTGGAAGGGAATATTTCACAATTCTTATCCAGTTGAAGAAATTAGCAGAAAAGGTGCATGTCTAGGTAACTGACAGACAAACAGTCGGAGGGTGTCAATGTTGTCTACTTCAATTTGGTCCAAACTGTTTCTGTTACAAATAGCAACTGATTTGCTTTGAATAGTTTTTTAGCCATTCCACTTCAATTTGTATCTGAATATTTTAAAGTATTTGTACATACCTGTGTAGGTTCAAATACTGGGAACAGATACAAATGGAGAATAGATTAATATAATAATTATGTGGAAAGGGTGTCATTAGTTATTTGAGTCCAATCCTTGCTCCATGAGGAATCTAAATCAAAAGTATATCTGACAGATAGTTGTCTAATTTTATTTTGAATGCCTCCAGTGTTGGAGCGCTCACCACCTCCTGAGGTAATTTGTCCCATTACTACATTTCCCTAAACATTTAGGATTTTTTTATATAAAAACTGTCTTCCTACCCTATTATGTGCCCTGTACTTGGGAATGATTGAGAACAGATCCTGCCTCTCAGAAATGTTAATTCATCTGTATAAAGAGATGGAAATTGAAACTCAGTATCAATCAACTATTGCTTGCCTTCCATTGTTCAGTCCTTCCGATTTCCTTCTGACCATGAAAAACATTCAAATTTGCTCAACAACAAAAAGGGAACACCCTCTTTTTAGGGGTGTCAGCTTTATTAGAATACCTAATTTGCTGCCTTTTTGTCATATTTGCTGTCTGCTCAGTCTGGAACATAGGCACACATAGTGAAGAAGAAGGGGGGAGTAAAGCAATATCAACAATTAAACTTGTATACCACCCTATAACACTCAGTGCACTCTTTGAGTAGTTCACCAAGTAATCAGCATTTTGCCCCCAACATGCTGGGTACTCATCTTACCAACCTTGGAAGGATGGAAGGCTGAGTCAATGTTGATCCACATCAGGATAAAACTCACGACATTTTGGCTGCAGTACAGCAGTTTAACCACTGCGGAAAGCAAAAGTGCCACAAAAGTACAAGACAGGAACAAAGGGTGTAAGTACAAATTGGTTTTGTTAATGTGATGTATTTCATGCAAATCCCACATGAAGCACTCTAGACATCCATGAGACATTCATGCACAAAGGCACACGATGGTCTCAGCTCTGAACTGTTATGCACAAGTAGATTCCCAAAGAAAGGAAGAAAATATATAATAGTCTCCAACTGCCTAACGCCTTTCCTTTGCCCTGTTGAGACATAGAATGGCCACCTTTCATGGGGAAAATACATTCATCTGGTTGATCTGAGCTCTTCCAGGGGCTCCTTGACTGGGGTTCTCAAGAGAGCTTGTGATTTTCATTGCTGCTTGAGCTGTCATTCTCTTTTTGCTTTGGGCCTCCTAGTTCTGTTAAAGTATTACTTTTATTGTCTGAGTGAGACTTGCTCGTGCCAAGTGATTTTAATTTAACTAGAACTTCAGGCTTCCTCACTTTATTACAGATCAGTTCAGAAGTTGACAAGTCTCCTTGTCTGCTTCAGATTTCTGAATCTTTTCTGAATCCAAAGCACATCCCTAATAGCCAGCTTTGAAAATGAGGAGAACAAAGGTTTAGGTAGACCGAAAGCAATTAACTTTAAGGAGAGCTGGATTACATCATGTAGTCGTTATAAGAGAAGAGCTGTAGAATTTTTACTGCATCATTCTTTCTCACTTTTTAAAGAAAATTAATATTGCTGCATGAGAATACAGCAATGAACTTGTGCTGGCAGAGCAAATCAACATGCTATGGTTGGGCTGCTCTTGCTTGAAAGCCAGTCATTTCCGACTCTAGGGTTCAGTCCTCATCTCTGTTTATAGCTAAAGAGCCAGTGCTGTCTGCATTTGCAGATGTTTCCATGGACATGCGGCAGACATGCCTAGACACTGGAGTGCATGGAACACTGTTTATCTTCCCACCAAAATGGTATCTATTTTTCTACTTGCAATATCTTGCTTTTGAACTGCTAGGTTGGCAAGACCTGGGACAGTGATGGAAGCTCACTCCATCATGCAGTACTTGGGTCTTGAATTACTGACCTGCCAACCTTCCAGTCATCAAGTTCAGTATCTTAACCACAAAGCCACCACAGTACCAACATGCAATCCTAAAAATGAGGGCAACCCAAATAAAAAATTATATTTGTGAAAATGAATTGTGGATTAGTTCTCAGTATGACACAGGCTTTACAAACAGCTGCTCTTGTTCTATTCCAAATTTAGGGAGGTTTGGACAAAGGGTTATTATAATTTTTTTTTAAAAAAATCTGCTTTGAAAAAGAATAACTGGCCTTGCCTACTTTTTTATTTGGAAAAAATCCAGGCTAAAATATTAACCCTAGAAAAAGGCCTTTTAAAAGGGAAAAACAGAAGCTTTATTAAAAGACGGACCATGTATGTTACAGGCAGTGGTGGGATGTCAAAATTTTTACTACCCCACCATGACGTCATCACAGTGTGGGCAGAGCTAACGTCATGATGTCATGACATAGTCAGTGGGGCCAAAGAAAAAATAAAACAAAAATAATAAAATAAAATAAAAATAAGCACACACACACCCCTCAACCCACTCACCCACCCACCCACAATACAAACCCGTAAATAAATAAAATAAATACAATAAAAATTACATTAAAATACACACACACACACAAACATCCACTCACCCACCCCAAACACAAATCAGCCCCCACCCCCCACCCCCCACTCCAAACACAAACCCATCACTTACTTGTTAGTATAAGTGCCTGGGCAGCACCATGTTGCAAGATGGATATGGTCATCATACTGGTTCTCTAGGATAATATGCCTTAATGTAAATGTAAAACAGCTGTACCTTCTTAAGGGTTCTCCAATTGGAACAGCAATTGGAACAGCACAGGTGTAGCTTATTGATGAGGTAACTCCAAGACTTTGTTTAGAACCCCAAGCCAGGCCGCCAGGCCTTTTTAGGAACTGTGGTAGTATGCCAATATAGGTAAAGGTATTAAATACACATTAAAATACACACAGACACACCACATCCAAAGGTGAGTCACTTACCCAGGGGAGCAGGCTATAGGGAGCTTCAGGCTAGCAGCTTCTCTTCCTCCTCCCCGCTTGGTAGGAAAGGAAGGAGGCCATGCATACACACCAAGCACTGTAGGCATGCATGCACACCAAGTGCTTGGCGCACATGCGCAGTGGGGAAACCAGTGAAAAGGTAAGCCCCGAAGGTGGTTCCCCCCAAAAGCTGCTACAGGTTCTCTGGGACACTGGGAAAAGTTACTACGGGTTCTGGCGAACTGGTGTGAACATCTTGCATCCCGGCACTGGTTACAGGCATGCCAACAGGAACTTCATGAAATGAAGCATTGTATACATTGTTGTAGATGGAGGAAGGAGATATTTAAAGATCACACCTTTTCTTTGGAGAGTAAAAACAAACAAACCAGTTTGTCCTTAAAGTAAGTAATGGAGTGACAGTCTTCCAAAAAGGAAGACATTTTTGCCATGTAGCCTTAGGGAAATTAGCATACACTTTTGCAAGGCCGATTCAAATTATTTCCCATTAGCTTAGAAAATCAGGTAGCACTTTGTGTTTTGTTCTAGTGCTTCAAATAAATATTCACTCAGGATTTCTGAGACCTGTCTCCTCACATATATTTTCAGAGGGAAAAAATCAGCTCTAGTGGTTAACTGATTTTCAAAAAGGTTCTAGGATTTTCTCTTGCTTGGTGTTTCTTTGTGAATGATAGTGAATACAAAGGGGTATTCTGTAGAAGATCATCTTGACTCCAGACGTTGTTGTCATCAACATTAGGCTGCCGTTTGCTATATAAGTTTTGGCATCCTTTTTGTTGCTGACAACACGGACACAACATTTTGCAATAATAATGGTCATTTCCTGTTGTTTCAAATCACGGATACAGAAACAGAATGTCCCAAGTTAAAAAATTGGAGGCTTTTTTAAAGAACTGAAAAAACCTATATTGCCTCCACCCACCCAAAAAGCAATGAGTTTATGGCCATCTGAGTTATGCTCAGCAAGCTAGAATATAACAAGGTGGCCAGAATAAAATGATTTAATGATTCTTTTATGCCACTCAGCAAGGTTAGGGTCTGTTATAAATTGAAATGTGTTAGTTTTAATACAAAATGATTATAAAGGAATATTTTAGAACGCAAAGCATGAGAATCTACATCTGCTGCTGGAAAAAATTATAACAATTCTCTGTTTAGGTTATTAGATACAAATATAAACATGCCATTAATTTGGCCATTTTGAAATCCCCAGTCTAAAGAAACAACTACTAAATACTGTAACGGCAGTTGCAGCACTGAGAGCCATGTTTGATTGAAAGCCAGAGCAACAGGCCAGCTCTCATCTATTATGTAAATGCTTTCACTAGTAAAACGATGGGAGCTTTCCTGTAAAACATTGACTACTTGTAGTGTTTATGCACATGGCAATATGTAGGAAATGCTACTCCTACAAGTCAAGTGAAAGACTGGATCATGCAAACATGTGCTTTTATTACCTATCTACTGTGTCTAAATTTTACAAAAATGCAAACATGCTGTTCTTGTGTTTTTTTAGGGGGAAAACTGCTCCTCAATGTGGCTTTGTAACCCATTTAAAATTTTTGCAGAAGGAAAATTCAAGTCAAAAAACCCTGAATAAATTCATATTTATTTATTTATTTATTTTACAGACTTATATGCCACCTTCCTCAAAGAGACTCAGGGAGGCTAACAACAGCTTAAAAAGATACATAAAAACACAATATAAAATCCAATTTAAATATTAAAGCTAAACAAGTTAAAAGATTTAAAAATTCATACAATGATAGAGAGGGTGGGGTCAAATGAGCCAACAAGCCAATGCAACTGTCTGACCCAGACCCCATACCTGTCCCGCCAGCCAGGTCTTAACCCCCTTCCTAAAGGGCAGCAACTCTGACTGGAGATGTAGCTCAATTGGCAGGAGGTTCCATAGGGCTGGGGCGGACAAAGAGAAGGCCCTCCTCCTAGTGCTAGAGAGGTGTGCCTCTCTAGCCAATGGTACAACCAGAGAGCCTCTCCGGTCCATTCTGATGGGATGGACAGATGTTCTTAGGGTGACTGATATTACATACTCAGTTGCAGAAAAGACGTACAAAGAAAGAGTCTCCTCGAAGACTTGTTTAAAAAAAAAACCACCCTGGACAATGGCAACTTTGTTGTGCCAGCTAATCTATCTCACACTAGGTCAGGCAAAAGGAACTACAGAATGATTTCTCCAAAAGGTAGTTTCATTTTGGTAGTTTAAAGTCTGACCTAAACATGAAAGAAGAAGTTGCAGAAACACTTTTTCAAGCTCAAATGTATTTGACATTACAGTATATGTGATACTGAAAGGGCATTCTAGACAAGGAAGAAGTAAACAAATCCATTTGTGCACTCAAGAAAATGAGCTTTTCCACATGCTACCAGAGAGATAAAGAGATGAGGATAAAATAATCTCATCTCATTGGTTTGTCATATTATCATATTAACAACTGCCAGTCTCTAACACAATCCTGAGAACCTAATGAAAACATACTCTCTAGCCACATCGCCTGAAGAAAACCACATTTGTTCTTTTTGCATATTACCTTACCAGTACTTAGGTAAGTGTCTTACTGTACTCTGTGACATAAAATGAATCTCATTCTTCCGTGTCCAGGCCAGACATAAAACTGCCAAAATGAAGCCACCTTTTGGTGAATCTTATTAATCTATACACAAGGTAGAATCAAAGCCTACTTATCCATATGACTTTTCAAGTATGATAGTGTTCCCAGGATTATTTTGCCATTCATTAATATAGAGATGCATCATTCACCTCTGCAGTTACTTCAGAGTCTAGCTTTTAGAGATGAAAGATGCTTCTTTCAAGTTGTAATTTTGCAACTCAAAATTTTAAAGAGTTTTGATGGGTTGTCCACTCTACTGTTTTCACAAGCCAGAGTCCTATCTGCAAGGAAGGAAGTTCCACTACATAAAATAGGGCTGCTGGTTCAGACCAATCTTCTTCTAATCCCCTATCTGGAAAATAGATTGGAACACAATTACAACTCCTCATTCCTAGTGGAAGCAAAGATTACTGCTTGGAAAAATAATGGCATTTTACTAGACAGATGCCTAAATTTCATTGTCAATATTTGTTTAAAATTACATAGCTAGATTAGCTTGCTAAATGAATTGGTTTAATTTATCTGCCTTATAAAACATGCTTCATAAATTGCATGCTTCCAACACATAGATACTCAGCACAAACACTATATTAATTACTGTAAGATGATTTCCGCTATGTGCAGTTCCTCAAAACTGAAGTTTATGAGAAAGATTGCTCTTCAAAGTCAAATACACAGTCTGGTGGCTTCATAAGATAAAGTCAAACTCGGTTAATAATATTAAATTAATCTTTGTCATTTGGATCAAAACTAGTAGTCTGCAACTAGTAGTCTACCTGAGTATTTCAGATCATTTGTACATATTTATATTTTTCCAAATTGGGGGAGAACATGAAAATTGGGAGAAATAGAAGGCTCTGACCTGGGATGAGTAGTGAAAATTTGGATTATTAACTGCTGTTTGAAGTTCGTAGTACAGGTGAAGGGTCCACCAGTTCTTTTTTTTCTTCCTCCCAACTTGCATCCTACATTGACCAGCAACTATGCAATTTAGACAATTCTTGGATTTACTCTTAATGCTACTGTGATCAATCTCACTACAAACTCCATCCCCTGCATTGCATACATTTCACAGAAACTCATTCTGTTGGATTGAGAAGATCTGTAGCTGCCTTGAAGGAAATGAGGGAAAAAGCAATGCATACTCATCCCTCCTGCTCTTTGCAATAGTCCTGGAAATCACATTCACAGGGAATTCTTTCCTAGTGGCTCTGTGATGAAGGAAAGGTTTCCAGGAGAGTTTGGGCTTTTCATTGACTTTTGAGTTTTCAATCTTATTCTGCTTTGGACTTCTTGGTTTTCAGGGTTTCTTTGACTGAGGTCTCTAGGACCACTTGGAATTTTCATTGCTAGGCTTGCAGAATATCTGCCATTAAACAGGTTACTGAAACAAACATCACAATCCCTCTAAATTTTCTTCTTCTTGCATGAAATGTATGGGTTGGAGGCTCAATATGAAATGGCATCTTTGCACAGAATAGTTTTTGAAAATGTACTACAGCATATCCCAAAGTTTGCCATATATAAGAAAAATCCCATAACAACAGATATTTTGAAATGTGATTGTCATGAGTTGGGGAGAAGATTTTATGTATGTGTAGAAAGAGGTGGCCAACAGATATTTTGTATGATTTTGTAATGAATATTTTGTCAATAGCGGTACATTTAATTACATTTTCCCTGTGTATGGTAATTTTAGGGATACCTTGTACTGTCTAGATTATCAAGGCTGAAATCTAAAATATGATTTATAGAAAAAATGGCTCATTACGTTCCACACATCTATAATCTTCACTACTGAATAATGAGATATTATTGTCATTATTCCTCTCAGAATATTTATACTGAACAACGGCAATGGAGCACATTGATAAAATTAAGTAAATATCATAGCGTTTCACCAGAAGAAATAGTCACTACAGGTGATCTCTCATTTTTTCTCTTCCTATCACTTCCAGCTATGGTTAGTTTTTAACTAAATTAGTTTGACAAAAATATAATTTCTCCCCATCTTTTACCAACTCAGTCAAGAAACAGGTTTGATAAAACGTTCATGAATCCTGTCCAAAGGTATCACTTTAATGTTAGCTCTTAAAAGCATCTAGTGTATCTAAATCTTTCTGACATTTTGTACTATAAAGTACATTATATGACGAGACCTTAAAAATGAAGATACAGTACAATGATATATATTTGAACTTAAGCTATAATTTTACATAGGTGTAGGATAACTTTTGATTAAATTATCAAGAATTGCTAACAATGCCCTCTAAAGCATCTAGACAGTGAAAAGCAGAAACAAAGCTGATGGAGAATTACTACTAAGGAGTAGTAAAATACAACCTACTAGACCTTCAGCTATAGAGAACTAATTTCAAATGTTTTAATAAAATATAATTCAATATAAAACTATAATGTGTCCAATTTCCCTCAAGTGGGATGGTAGGCAATATAAATGGTGCTTGTACAGTACTTGTGAATAGTGATCAAGTGATGAATACAGTTAAAGGAAGCTTACCTGAAAGTAAACTGTAAGCTACAGATTTGAGCTGTTCTCTTTGGAGTATCCTTTAGTCTGGCTTGCATGAGGAGACAGACATTAGTTACTACAGCTATAAAAGTCTCCAACCAGTGCTGCTAATTGCCGAGCAGGTTGGGGGTTCTTGGATATTTGTAACCCAAAAAAGATATTCCCCCAAGCATTGAGTGTAGATTTTGGGCTCATTTATGCATGTTTACATTTGATGGCAGCATGCTTAGAATCTGTGTCATTTTGGTTGATACACGCCAAGGACATATTGATGCCATATTGTGGTTCACATTCTCCTGTGACATTTTGTTAATATCTTCTGATTATGCAGAGCTACTTGTTAATACTCACTGAAAAGGGAGGACTTGTTAGAAGCATAGAACAGCAATGAAAAACATATGCAGGGAGGTCCAGTCTGCCCAAATACTGTATGGCAAAACAAAGAACAAAAAAAGAAAAGAAAAATCCTTTGGTAATTGGAAGACTAATGATGTATGATCATGGCAATGCATCTCCAAAAGAATGGAGGGCAGCACATCTTTGATTTGTGTGTCCTTTATGCAGGCACAGAGTGGGTCAAAGATCTTCCATGCATCTTCTGGCAACTATTTATTATTTATTAGTTCAAATTTATATTGCCGCCCACTCGCTGTGGCTACTCAGGGTGGCTTACAGACAATACATTACATTACATTACAATATGTTGGGGTGGGCACAGGGGGATGGGCGGCAAAGCCCTCATCCTGCCCTGGCTTCTTGTTCCCCTGGCAGTTGGTGTAGGCACAGGGGGAGGGGTGGCAAGGTCCACATCCTGCCTCGGCTTCTTCTTCCCCTGGCGGTATAGGCACAGGGGGAGGCACATTGACCCTGCTATTAAGCAATTGCACCAAAGAAAAAGGTAAATACTTGTGAAACTATACAGAAATTACTGGATTATAAATATAGGGAAAGATTTAGGGAAATGAGAAATGTTTGCTGAAAAGCCTTGGAGGGTGGTTTGGATTCAACACCACATCGTCGTTTAGAGCTGCCACATCCAAAGTCAAAAGAGCCTTGATGAAGGTGAACCTCTAGTAAGTGAGACAAAAAACAAGAATTAAATGATCCACAGGGCACACAAATCTGAATGAGGTAGTGGAATTTGCATCTCTCTCTCTGAGCTATCTGAAAACACCTTTCTTTCTTTGTTGCCACAACTATTTGCTTCTAAACAATGTCTACAATGTTCTAACTTTTTTTTTTTTAAAAAAAAAATACTGTTTGGTATTTAAAGAGAAAATAACACATTACTAGCACATTACTGCAGCTTATCTGGTGGCTTAATGGTTAAGATGATGAGCTTGGAGACTGGAAGGTTGGGCACTCCAGCTTTAGGAGTGCTGATCAGGATTTCTGGGAACTGAAGTTCAAGAACAGCTGGGATGCCAAGGTTTGCTATCACTGGGATAAGTAAAACACATCTTGTGTCCCTTTATATATACCAAGCAAGCTTGATATAAGCAGGCTTTTGGGCAGGGCTTGTTCTTATATCCTTGACTACCCAGGAGAAAACTCCTTGTCCTGAAGTCACATAGCGGCTGATCCAAGGGAAGAGGGGCTTATAGCTAAGCAATAGCAATGTTATCAGTACTTATGTTATTTCACAAAAAGAACATTTTCCTTATGGAGGTGGATGAATTGTTCATTGACTTGGATTATAATCATGGCCAAGCTGCAGAGTTCCAGAACACCCTCAGAAGACGGGAATGGTAAACCACTTCTGAGCACTCTATATGTAAACAAACTATGCACACATAAAAATAAAGAGAAAGAACTTAATCAAGGAAGTCTGTAGCTGATTATGACATCATGCCCACTGAGCTAGGATTTTGGCCATTATCTCCAAAGTCTGCTTCTAAAACAATCGGTATACCACTATCTAACTTGGTTGTTAGAGGAAGCATCATGATGCTTCCTCCCCAGAGTGCACCAAAATGTTGTTAGTATGTTCATACATATTATATGTCACTCCCAGAGTATTCTGGGGTGAAAGCATGATGATGATAATGGTTGTGCTCTACTTCAGCTGCTGTTGCTTTTAAACCACTAAAGGAAGCTGCTGCCCTTACAGAAAGGGGCTCCTAAAGGAAATGTCCTTCCTAAATTTACAATTTGCAGACTGATGGTACACTTGAAAAGGCTATTTCATTTTTGCCACAGGTCAAATTAGGCATAATAGTTATGCTTTGAGAACAGGATTCCTTATACAGTAGCAGGTGCTATTGAGAAATATGGCTTTGTACTATCGATCCATCTCAGAAGAGGGGGAAAATGTCCAATTTCTGCTATTCTAACAGAAAGCACACACATGCATGAACACACACACACACACACACACACACACACACACACACACACACACACACACACACACACACACACACACACACACACACACACACACACACACACACCAATCCCCCTCATACTTGCTCTGTTGGGAAAGTCACAGACATAGCTTTGTGGTAACTATAAACCAAATTGCCACTTAAGGGGTTTGATAAGTGTCAGAGAAGCACAATGGAATAAAAGTTATCATCCCTCAGGGCTACAGTATTAGAGGTGTGCAGATTTTGGTAATTGGGCTTCCCAGCATTCCCCAGGAAGCATAGCTGATATCAGATTAAACTAAAGACGAAGCAAGACCAATCAACCAAACATCAAACTGCAGGAGGTTAAATTTATGGATTTCCTGAGCACATAGGACTCCAATCCAAAACTGTTACCTCATGGAACACAAAAGTGAGTTTGAATCACATAGAACTAACTCCCACTAACTGAAATGAAAATTACTTTTAGCAGCTATCTATTTGGTCAAACTGATTGTTGTTTTCGATTCTAGGCAATTAATTTAAAGTTTACCTTTGAAGAGATTAGGTTTGTTCAAAAATAGTAACCATGTGAACAGAAACCGTGATGGCTTCCACAGACATAGTGATTATTTCCCTGTCATAGTTTTCACTCAGTTATTCCCCAGCAAAGTTTATACTGCTAGTTAACCAGAATAAACATTCTAATTAATCATCAAAATATAGATCTTTCCAGTCCCCCCCCCCAACATGAAATTGTGACTCTGAGCTCTTTAAACTTTTTAAACCTTTTTAAACCTTTTAACCTTTTAATGCTTTTAGATTTTTGTAAATTTATAGTTTAATGTTTTAATTATTTTTAAGCGATTTTGAACCTTAAGGTTTTAATCTCAGAATTTGTAGGGGGATTGTTTAATTGTTTTGCATTTATTGTGTACAGTCTTTCCCCTTTTCTGTAAGCCACCTAGAGTCAGGTTCACCTGATTGGGGCGGGATAATAATCTAAATAAATAAATAAAAATAAATAAATAAATATGAGCACTTAGTGGTGTAACATAACAGTAGTATCCTATTCCTCAGTAATAGGTAGTATGTGTTGTCAAGTAATCTCTATAGTACTATCATTTGGAAAGGAGGTTTATCATGACTTTGTAGTAACCTGTAATTAATGAACTTTTCTGAATAGGATTTACAAGGAAATTGTGTATCATTAAGAAGTGACTGTTTTTACTGGGTCTGTCTAAGGTCAGGGTTGCTATAGAGTGAGAGTATAAGTGGCTATATTTGCCCATCTCCAGTAAATTGCTTGTGAATGACTTTGTAAAGCAGAATGGCTTTAAAACAGACAGTTGCAATTGCTTTCCTCGAGTGGTAAGCAGTTAGCAACCCTCAGAGGTTATGTAATGCATGTAAAACAATTCTTGGGTGATGAGACATAAATTTGTGCAGCACCTTTGCAGAGCATTAAGCAATTCTTCATAGCAATGCTTTATGAAAACCACTAGAAAAACAGACATCAACTTTACTAGCCTAAGGTGTATGCAATAGATGCATACAGTATATTTCCTTGGAGGGGTTTTTTTTAGCACACTAGTCTAAAGGGAAAAGAAAAGCTGGACCACTTGTAACTATGCTCACTTCTACTGTTGGTGTGTGTCTGTTCTGTTGATAGCAAATTTATTTATTTCTATGAGTGGATAGCTCAGTGGATTGACTGAGAGTTTGATTCCCCACTGTGCCTTCCTAGAGAAGAGCCCGCCTGCCTGACCAAGTCAATCCCCGAGGAAGGGAAATGGTAAACCAAGACACTGACTGGAAGGCAGCAGGTCAGCAGTTCGATACCCAAGTACTGCAGGATGGAATGAGCTCTCGTCTTTGTCTCAGCTCCTGCCAACCTGCTGAAGCAAACAGCTCTGACTCTTTGGCTATGAAACAGAGATAAGCACTGAACCCTAAAATCAGATACAGCTGTCTTTCAAGCAGGGATGACCTTTATTTACTAAATTAACAGTTAACTAACTAACCCAGGACCTAAAAACTGTTGAGGTAACATCTAAGTATATATGGTGTTCCTAATAAAGTTGTTGTTACACATTTCTGCCTATAAATGACATGAAATGGCTCAAAACAGCTAGAATTATGCAATAAATAACAGTTTTCAAATAATATTTATAAATACTATGTTAAGAACAATTACATATTACATGATTAAAACCGGTTAAAAACCCACTCTTTAAAACCTTTTTAAAACCTTTTAAAATCTCTAACTTTAATATATTATTTGCGACACACTTATCATTTAAAAGCCTGCCTAAAAAGATTGGTCTTTGCCTAACAATGGAAGGTCAAGAAGAATGAGGCCAACCTGTCTTAATATTACATTTATTTTATTCAACAGGAAGATATAGTTGCCTGCTGGTACTACTACTAGTCTTTCCAAATTTCCTAATTTTGGAACCAGGGAGGGAGAGAGTGCACATTGTCCTCCAGTCCATAGTAATGAGATGAGACACAGGTGATGGGTTTAACTAGGGATTCAACTTTATTGAATTCAACTTTATTGAGTATTTAAACTGTAATCTCCTGTTTTCTGAAGAGGCCCTGCTGTAGTGCAGAAATCTAAGTTGGGAGCCAGTGGTCCCACTTACCTCCAGTCCTGCCTTTACTTGCCTGCATCTCAAGTACCAAATCCATGCTTTCCTCTAGACATCCCATGCACAATCAATGGAAGACTGGTTGGCCTTCCCTGACTGCTACCTACCCAAGTTTTATGACCTTAGATGGACAGCACCCAAGATCCCCATGCACAAAATCTCAGAATCTGCACACACAAAATTGTGGTCACAAATTAGAAGCAATAATTCCTTAAGTGCTGAAAGGTATCAGATTGTCACAGCAGCAGCTTTTCACACCCATGTAACTTACACATTGCTTGCTTTGCTTTGAGATTGGCTTTCTAGATGGAAACAGTAAACACAGATTGCAGTTGCAAGACTGGTTTCTCAGGAACAAACGTTTGCTTGGAAACAGCTCTCTGGAGTAAGATTCTAATTTTTAGCTCAAATGAAGTGTTATCTGTAATTTATAGAGAGGTGAAGAGCTATGTATAGGCCAGATGCATTTTTCTTCAGAGAGATGTGTAAATGGAAGGGATGAGATTGCAATACTAATGGCAAATACAATGGTGGTGATGGTGATGATACTGATGCATTCCAGTTTGTGCTTTCCTGTGCACCTAGAAAGTCTGCTCCTAAGAGTTGAGACACATGACAAGCATGGAAGGTGATAATGGGTCTGTGGAAGGAAGGAAAACAGCTCCCCTTTCTCCTCCAAACACTTTGTGAATGCAACAAAAGCAGTTCCATATACAGAACTATAGCTCTAAAAGTACTCCTTATGTTGCTACTACAAATAATACCAAGAACAACTCTCTGCTTATTGTTCTAGTTGTGTGAATATATGCATACTATCCATCATGGACCTTTGGAGATCTACACTCGCCTGCCAGAATTCAAATCAATCAGAGTTAAATGAGCTCTCATTGGAGACACAGATCACAATGAGAAATCTGGAGCAAAGAGGAACTGAGGGCATTCCTTCATCCTTAGATGAAAATTTTACACAAAAGACCACTGAAACACCTTGCAAATGATCGAACTTATGAGAGAATACTATACTTGTCAGCTGGAGCTTAACGGAGAATGGCACTGACAGTAGCTGAATGGGAACTTTTTTTTTTTTTGGTACTTCTTCTTCTTGTTCTGCTGTATCCGAATCTGAATCTTGGCGATCTTCATAACAATCAGCCATGAAGGCTGTCCTGACAATATAATGCAGTAGCCATTCATCTGCCTTCCACATCGCAGCATGACACCAATACCACTGATCCAGCTCCATGAGTCACTTTCTGGTCCTGAGCCTTTTGGCACACAAAGTCCTCATCAGCCCCAGACTGCTGCCTTCCATCAAGATAAATTCAAATTGGATTTAACCCACTTGGGGACCATCACCCTTCCCTGTGGACTTTGCTACCCAAGGCCATTAGTCGTCAGGGCTGTCACGATAGTTAATCATCGCCTGACACTCAGTGTTGAGTCGCTGGCAGTATGGTCTACTCTATTATCATAGTAGGATAACTTAGCCAGTACCTCTATTAGCAGTCTATTTGACTTGCTGTTTACATTTAAAAGGAACCACACATAGCACAGCTTCTGGCGGGAGCAGCAGGAGTGAGGGTAGTGGGCCACATGAAATGGTACTAAGGGCTGGATCCAGCCCATGGGCCATAGGTTGAGAACCCCTGTTATAGAGATTCCAAGAGACAGACTTTCTTCCAAACCTTCCTCCACTCTTTCTTTTTTGTAATCATTTCCCTTGCTTTGTGATATTGTGTAGCAAGCAGTAAATTCAGACTTTTGAACACTGTGATTATCTCCTAAACTACTTGACTAACCCAGGAGTTCTCAACTTTTTAAAGTTGGGGACGGGTCATGCTCCTGGATGGCCATTTTGCCCTTCCTTCACTACATGGCACTTCCTGCTGTGTTGGAGGCAGTGGAGGGGGACACATGGAATGGTGTGGTGGGCCACATGGAGTCCATGGGCTGCACGTTGAGAATCCCTGGCTAGTGTGTACATTGTGAAACTATGTTACACCTAGAGTACCAAATAACTTTGCAGTTCACTCTTCCTATAGAAGTACCAATTTGACTTTTCTTCTAATAGCTTTTGGTTCTATTTCATTTTATGAGCTTCCTCCAAACAGTTCATTTTAACAAACAAAGTAAACTACAGTCAAACCTCGCATAAAGAGTGTTTCACTTAAAGAGTAACTCGCTTAAAGAGCAGAATTTCCCTGAATGTTCACTTCGCTTAACAAATAAAACCAACCAAAAACTCGCTTATCAAATAAATCGGGGTTTGCAATCCCCCCCACAATTGGTCACTTTCAATGGTGTTTCGCTTAAAGAGCAAAGTCGCTTAAAGAGCAATCCTGTGGAACGCATTATGCTCTTTAAGCGAGGTACAACTGTATATTCCCCCTCCAAATTACATAGCTGTGATTCTTTTCCAAGCATTGCCTTGACTTGTCAAGTAAAATCAATGTGTCTGAAACTGGAAATGTGAAGTGTTCTGTTCCCAACATTCATATTAAAACTATTTATGTTGAGCATGAATAACTTTAAAATTATTTTTTTGTAGGGTTAATATGCTGTCTATATTGCACCATCCTACTTTAATGAATATAAAAGAAAAGAATATGGACCCATAAATATCTTTTTCTTGCTTCCTGCTTTCTGAAGGGAAATGGATATGTACCAAATAAGCTTACATTACATGATGTGCAAGTGTAATGGATAAGGGAATCTCAAAATTATCTGAAGAGAGTGAGCTACTTTCTGGTGCTCTCAAAGATATTTAACAATTGTGCAGTTATACAAACCATAGTGATGGCTGATCCATTGCATGTTCTTTGAAGATTTCATTTTGAATAATCACTCTGCATATCCGAACATTATTTCTCAAAGGAAAAAGATACAAATTTTGTGCAGAGAGTCTACACAAATTTCAGAGACCTCAACAGCATCAGCACCACCACAACAACAGCAACAACAAGCATTCCTTGGAGCTTGATCAGTTATCGTCAAGATATTACAATATAGCCTGAATTTATAAGAACAAGGGAAGTTGCTGGGCATTTAATACATATATATGTGTACATACATATATCTTTTCATGACACTTACAAATATGGTCAGTATAACTGTTTCCATTTATAGCTATAAAGAAAATGTGTCCTAGTTTCAGTAGTCCCTTTACACTCAGTAAGTTGTGTTTCAAAATTTCAGGTTTAATCAAGGTGATGGTTTCCCAAATCAAAATGACCAGTCCCAAGGAGGTTGTGGTGATGGTTGAGGACAGTCTTGAGGTTACAATTGTGGAGGAAGAAGAGAAACATGAGCAGGAGAAGTTTATGAGGCTTTTATATACTATCTGAAGAGAAATCATGTGGCTGTCTGGATCCTCCTGTATTTTGCCCTCATGAACTTCAGCTGACTTCAAGACCTCATGCAACACTATCAACATGAATATAGAGAAGTAGTTGGCCCTACCCAAATCTCTTGTCACTTTATGTGAGACTGTAAGAGACTGAAGAGGAGATTCCTACTTGTATGTAGGCTATACATGACAGTAAGAATCCCAGAAAAACTACATGGAAACAAAAACGTCTCGTTTTCTAACCCATCATTGCTTTATTCTCATTCACAGGAATAAAATAACAAGAGAGGGCCAGGGATAGTCACTTCCCTCTATCTGTGTTGAGAACACTGGAAATGTTTGTTGCTGAATAGGTCTGGAGCTTCTTCATTGCAAAAAGATTAAACTAGGGTTGTGCCCTGGTCCTATTATTTCTATGTTTATTTGGCTTCCCCAAACTAGATTCAATTACCTTGGTATTGTCTAGTCCCAGTGTTTCCTAACCTTTGGTTTTTAGATTTCAATTCCCAGAAGCTTAAGTTAATTCCCTAAAGCACTGATCAGCCAATGTACTGACTTGGGGTTCTGGGAATTGAAGTCCCCCTGCAGGGCATGTGCCCCACATTGGAAACCACTGGTCTAGTCTCTCTTTCTCTCCTCCTCCCTCCCCATCTTAACTTGTGCTATAGTAGGGAACACCATATGTGTGAATATTCTTCATGCAGTGTTGAATTCTCCATTGTGGGGAAATTCCTGTTATGCAATAAACTGAAGTGTGAACATAAATATCACAGTACTAAATAAAATGAAAAAGAAAAGAAAACATCTTTCATTTTTTTAAAGATACTGAAGTATATAAACACTCTACCTTTAATCCAAATCAAATAGTTGCTTCATTTTCTGTATAAAAATTCCTCACTTGATATGTCTCTCCTAATTTCCACTAAATACTTATTTTATTAATTTCTTTAAATAATAAAGTACAGAAAACCTATTATGAAAAAAGCTGTATTTGCCCATGTGTATGACATTGTAAAGCTGTAGAATGTACTTATGATTGAATTTGCGCCATAAACATGAGTTCCCTGGCATTTTCAGAATGAGTCAGATGCTAAATTCAATTAAAACAAAACTGTTGCTTTGTAATGTGATCTGTTCTCTAATCTGTTTTCTAATCAGATCAAATACAGCTTCATATACTGTAGCCATTGGCAAAATGCACTGCCAGGAACTTTTATGTTCACTCTGTTGTTTATAAGGCACCAAATTATGGTACAATTACGAGTGAGTAAACGATAATCAAGAAGTCATTAACAAAAGCATATTATTCCTGGTTTGTAGTTAGGTTCAGTAATGGTACCCAAACTTGATAACTTTGCCAACAAACCCCAAGGCTTTGTCTGCAGTGACATACTTCCATTGCAATCCTTAACATCTTGTTTACATTAGATCAGTGACTTAGAAGTCTAAGTCAGAACATTGGCTGGTTAGTGCTTCTGGGAATTGAATTCCAAAAACCAAAGGTTGGGAAACACGGCATTAGATGATAATGCTACTAGCAAGAGGAAGGCAGAGGCATAGAGTGGCAGCTTCCTATTCCAAATAAAGAGCAGAAACAAGAATGGAGCAAAAAGGCAGTGAACGCAATGCCAAATGTGCAAAATTATAACTATGATGCTGAAATATTAGTTACCATCTGTGGGTGTATATAAGAACTAGGGCTGTGTACTAGACTCAGACAAATCTCACATTCTGAACAGAATCAACCTGATTTAGAACAATTTGTATGAAGGCCGGATCAAAGCAGAATGTCCATAGGACAATGTGAAGTGAATTGACAAGCTGGTTTAAATGCAGAGCACAAATCTGATCAGATGGGCTACAAATGGCTTCACCAAAGGCAGCCTGACCTAGTTTACATCCAAATATGGACATACAAATTGATGTCTGACTCACTCTGGCATTCTCCTCCTGCCTTTCCTGTTGCATGAAACTAAAATTAGAAGTGCTTCAGCCATAAGACTTGAATGGTTTAATCATTGACCAGAAAAATTGCAGGCATTTTTATTTCCCATGCAACTTAAGCCCCCTTGCCTTTTGCAAACATGCAAACTGTTTTCGAACCAAAGCCAAATTGTATTGTGTGCACAGATATCATTTAGAACTAAATTGGAATACATGCCAAAGTGCTGAATCAGTCTCCAAATCGGGAGCGGGGGGGGGGGAAGCACTACCGTCGTAGGAATTATTTTAAAATATTAGTTTTAGGAAATACACATTGCATACATGCTAACCTTATTAATGTTACTTTTTACATCTGTCTTGCTACGTTCAACCATTGCCACATCTGGCAGACACTTTTGTCTTCTCTGTTACACATAATCTTAAGTCTTCTGAATCACCTCCCTTAGGCTAAAGTCTTTTAAAACAGCATTTTGAAATGTGTATCCATTTTCACTAGCTGTAAAATCTCTCTACAACAGCAGGAACAAAACAAATTACATGAAAATTAATGTGTACTATATCATGTACAATATGAACACACAAAACTCTGTGACAAATAGTTTATTTCATTTTCTGAAGCCCTTGCTTTTTCATACAGCTTTTAGAAATACAATTACCTTTTTTGGGCAGTGAGAACTAATTGGTTCTGTTGTCCATTGTTCACTGTGTATGTAGATTCCTTAAATAAGCTTTCTATTGACTGCTTAGAGAAGGAGTTCTCAACCTTTTAAAGCCAGGGTCCAGGTCACACTCCCTCAGACAGCTTCAGGGGCCATTTTGCCCTTCCTCCACCACATGGCACTTCCTAGTGTAGTGTAGGTGGTGGTGGGGACACATGAAATGGTGCTGCAGGCCACATCCTGCCTATGGGCCACAGGTTGAGAATCCATGTTTTAGAGCATTTGACATTTGTGTAAGACAACTAACAATATTATTAGAATTGAATATCTTAACTGTCACTCTGAATGTGCAGTGCCTTCAGACAATTGTGTAAAAATGAGCCAAATCGGGGATATATATGCATTTCGAAAGAGACTATGGGGAGGAGCAAGATGTTCATTAACAGGATAAACAGTGCCTATGGCAAGCTGTCATGTTAAATCCAACATCCACACTTTGTGATACAAGCAGAGAAAGTGGGGAGGGGAGACCTAAAAAGTGTAGAATATGCTCTTTTCCCAGAGTATGCAAATGTTATTGACCCACACTTTAGTGAAATAAAAGACATGCAAGTGAGATTGAACTCCCGTACCTTTATAAGTCATTACAACTTCAGCCATCTCTAGGCCAATAACTTTAACCCATGGATTAAAAAGAGATACAGTAATACTTTTTTTAAGATAAAAAAAAACACCTGTTCTGTGCACTGGGAAATGGATTGGGGCACAAATATTAATTTTCTGATGCATCCACTGAAGTCTCTATAAAACTCATGCTTCCACAATCACAGACAGATTTAATCTGATTAGTGCAATGATATTTCTGCAAAGTTTAGTAAACCAAGTTGGGTGAAAGTAGAAAGAAAAAAATCATTGTTTCAGAACTCAAAAAAGCAAAACGGTGGTGCCAGGAATAGCTGGTTAAATGGTTGGAATGAGATATATGGTATATGCCATTTGATGACCTCATTCAGAGTCTTCCCTAACAATGGTTAAAATGTCCAGGATATCTGTTGGAATTTATAGGAGGAGGTGTTAAGCTGTCCAATGGCAGAATCAGCCCAGTTTAACTTTATCTTCCCTCAGAGCAAATATCTGACCATCTTTTTAACCCTGCAAATGTCATAATGCGATATGGATGTTATATTGTGGTGTTTCTTTGCCTCATGAATGAACAAGAGTTTCTCCTCCCAGCCTGTAGTACCTCCAGAATAATTTAAATTCTCCTGACTCAGTCCAGCTTTGCATTTCTGTATGAAGATTCCACATATGTGCACTCTGTTCTTTAGAAATGAACCTTCTTTGTCCTTTCTACTGGAAATCGCTAATTAAATCATCTTTTGGGTAAAGTTCCTCTTTGCCCGGACCGGTGAAGAGGACCGCTGGCTGGGAGCGCCTACAAGTGGAGCTTGCACTTGCAAGAAAGGTGGTATATTATTAGTAGAGCATTTATATTGCATTCTGCAAATTTAGACATATACTGTAAGCATAGACAAGAGCTTCTCCTGGAAACTTCCTAACAACTCATTCAGATATGTGAATGAGACCTTCAAACTAGTAGTGGTATCCCATGTGCAGCATGCAGTAATAGGCTCAATGATCGTTTTGCTTCCTCATAGTAAATCAATGTTAAGACTGCGTTCACCCAACACTTGATTCTATTTAACATCTAATTCTTCCAACTGAGATATGAAGAAATGCACAAGTTTGTTAAACACCGCCAGAATATGTTAGAACAAGATCCTACTTCTCTATATAATTCTGCCAAGTTCTGTAGATAGAACTTTTCCTCACATGGAGAATACTACAATGTCTCCATAGAGTGGAAATGTTTCTTTTTGGATTCCAATGCCCAGAATCTCCCTGTTCAGCTATTTTGACAGTTGTAGTCCAAATAGGTAAACAGGTTCTTCCTTGCATATCACTCTTCATGATTACATGAGACTTTTTTAGGTAGCCAGACTACATGATTCTAATAACTTGTATGAAGAAGCAGCTCCTAGAGCAGTGATGGTGAACCTAGGCACTCCAGCTGTTCTTGGACTTCAATTCCCAAAAGCCCTGATCAACAGGAGTGCAGACATGGGCTTCTGGTAATTGGAGTACCAAGGTTCACCATCACAGTCCTAGAATATTAATGACCATCTGATTGTGATTTCACATTCTCTTCCATGGTTTGCAAACTAGCTTGTGATCACGAGAGTCTTCTGACCATGCCAGTATCTCTATTGTAGAAGACCCCACTCCAGAATGGGTAGTTTAGGATGGTAAAATAAAGTTATGACTCTTATTAATCCCATTCCCTTTGTGAAATTTTTTATCTAGGTAGGGAAATTTCAATGACCTAATTTGATACAAGAGAGAAATGTAGCAGCACTAATTCATTATTAATTTGAACAATGCTTGTTTCATTTGGGAGGCCAGTTCAGTGCTTTCAAATATATTTTGAATCAATTTGGAGCGATCTATGTCTAATTCAGTTCAATCTCTGCTCCAGATCCAAATCAAGTAATTAACCTCCACTACTTTGACTTGCACTGAAAAACAAAAACAACTATTACTCTTCTGCTTTTGCATTTTCATTTCTGAAATATAGAGGCATAGCAGACCTTAAATAAGGGAGTACCTATATACTCGAGTAGAAGTCATCCCGAATACAAGTCAAGGTACCCAATTTGGACCTGAAAAACTAAGGAAACAGATTGTCCCAAGTATAAGTGGGGGTGGAAAATGCAGCAGCTGCTAGTGAATTTCAATAATAAAAATACATGAAAATTCTCATGATCACACACACTTTGGTCACTTCCAGACTCAATTATTGTAATGTGCTGTACATGGGGCTGCACTTGATGACCATTTGGAGGCTTCAGCTGGTCCAGAATGCTGCGGCTCGGGTTGTGATGGAGTGCAGGCGTTATGCTCATGCCTCACCACTTCTCCGAGAGCAGCACTGGCTCCCAGTATGCCTCCTAGTGCAATTCAAGGTGCTGGTTATCACATTTAAAGCCCTACATGGTAGTGGACCAGGATACTTAAGAGACCGCATCACCCCAAGAACATCTGTCCTTCCCACCAGAGCGGACTGGAGAGGCTCTCTGGCTATACCATCAGCTGGAGATGCTCATCTCTCTAGCACGAGAAAGAGGGCCCTTTGGAACCTCCTGCCAAGTGAATTGCTTCTCCAGATAGAGCTCCTGCCCTTCAGAAAAGGTGTGAAGACCTGGCTGGCGGGGCATGTGTACAGACGATGAGTTCAGTTGGCTGGCTCCTGTGAATAACCGCACCTCTCTCTCCTCGTTGTGTTTTTTAACTTAATTTTTAATTTTTTGGTATTTTAATCCTTGATTTTGAATCTTGAATTGTAAGTGATGTGCTTTAACTCTTTTGGACTGTAAGCCACCCTGGGTCCTTGGAGGGGGGTGGAATATAAATGTAATAAATGAATAAATGAAATGAGTAATAAATGAATGAAAATACAGTAAAATCAATTAATTTAGACATCTGTATGAGCATGATTTTTAGTGTTTACAGTAGTTATTTCCTTTTTTTAAACTGTATTTGCACCTCCCAGCCCGTTGTGGCGCTGCAGGGGATGTGAGTAGGCAGGCCAATTGCACTATGGCAGGAAGCAATTCTGTAGCCTAGCCTCTTGCTCTCCCTGCAAATATGAAGCATGGCTTTCACCCCTCCATCTTGGACACATGGAGCAGGGACAAAAACACTGAAGGTAAGTGAAATCCTTTCTTTCTATGCACAGTTTTGGTTTCTCACAGAACTGAATTGAAAGCAAACAAACAGAAAAGCTTCAGAATAAAAGAAGTTAATTTCCAATGAATTTAAATGGGAAATTGTGATTTATGCCCTCTTGTGACCACCCGTGGTAATGGTCCACCAGTCATATATTTCTCTTTTCCCCCTCTTCAGGGGGGGGGGACTCCCAAATTTCACAAAATACATTATGGTTTTGGGACCCTCATGGTTGTTGACCTGTGTATAAGTCAAGTCACCTTTATAAACCTCATTTTGGGGGCTAAAAATCCGAGTTATACTCAAATATATATGGTAAGCCTGCCAGATTTTGGACCAGGGTGCCCAAACTTATCAGACCATGAGTCGGTCATGTGGTTCAGGGCTGGTCACGTGGTCAGTGGGCTGGTCATGTGGTTCAGGGCCGGTCACATGGTTCCTCCCACTGGAAGTGGAAATAAAATGTGCCTTACAATCTGTTTTGCAACAGGATGAGATAGATTTTAGGCTGCATTTTCTCTGCTTAAACCAGGGATGCTTAAACTACAGCCTGTAGGCTGCATCCATCCCCCAACACCAATTCACCTGGCTCATACCCCCCCCCCCTTGTTGCTCCCGGAAGTGGAAGTAAAACACACCCATATGTGTTTTACTTCTGCTTCCAGCACCAACCAGGGTGGCACGGGCCTGATGAATTGATATCAGGGGCCAGATCTGGCCCATGGGCCATACTTTGGGCACCCCTGTTTTGGACAGATAGTTTCAGGGCTTTCCATGTTAGCGCCCTGTACTTATTTGTTTCTTTATTTGCTTACTTTCTCATTTTAAAGACTGAGGAAATTTGTGTCTCATTAGATTCAAGAGGTGTTTCTGATGCAAATAAGTTTCTAAGATTACTCCACTCTGTTCTGGGACCAAACTTGGTTGTGCTGATTTGATCAGATCTGATACAAATTGGTCAGGTTACACTCAGAATTCAGGATTCAGCTGAATTTAGTACATAGCCCTAGCACTAAAGAGATCCTATACAAAGATATTCAAAAACAGAGTTTTAGGAGTTTAGTATTCAAAGATCTGGGCTGGGATGAACAAATCTGTCAGTATAAAATTCCCCACATTATTTTTTAAAAACTAATTCACATTTTGAATATGAAGAAATTTGCAGATTTGGTTGCATTCTTGACAAAATTCTTAGCAGGTTGTAAATGTACTGGCTTGGGAATTTTGAGAACAGAGGTTTTCTAAAAAATATTTTTTCCAAGCTTTATTCTACACATATTTTCATTTAGTGGTCAGGTTTGCCATTTGTGACAGAATTATATCCATGGGTTTCACTAACTGTTTCTAAAAACCATCTAAGGGCTTGTCTAGACCTTGACGTAATTGGGTTGGATTCCCCATGTTCTAAAACAATTTACAGATTGAAAACCATGACACACACTTTAGCACAGGCATGCCCAAACTACAGCCCATGGGCCAGATACAGCCCCCAAAGCCATTCCATCAGGCCCACAATGCCCTTGGCAAACCAGAAAGGAAATATGGCCATTTTTGCACATGCGTGAAAACTGGCCATTTTACTTCCTGGTTTTGTGCAGTAAGTAAAATGGCCACTTTTGCTTTTGCAGAAGCAGTCACGCCAAACCAGGAAGTAAAATGGCTGCTTTACACATGCATAGAAGTGGCCGCACCAAACCAGGAAGTAAAATGGCCACTTTTTGTGCATGTGTAAAGCAAGCATGCACAAACACGCCCTGTGTCCATGGGCATGGTCTGGCCCACTCAGCTGTTCTGGGGGCATGGTCAGGCCCCCGGCCCAAAAAGTTTGGGCACCCATGGCTTAGCACACTTTCTTTCTTGCTTGCTTGCTTGCTTTGCAAAAATGCTGTCTTACTGTGTGAGGTACCAGAAAAATTGGGGAAAACACATACTTTGAGACCTGAAGAAGGACAAAAATAGGAACTCTGGAGTGACCATTTCAGGTTACAGAGCCTCAAACTTTGTTCATCGCCCCTCTTTTTGGAGCACAGAACTAACAAACTGCTTGCAAATGCAGTGATTTGAAATCCCATTTATTACCTTGCACTGATATTTGATCAATCAGATTACAAGTTGTCCCATTAGGGCACAACATGTTGACAGAAAGACGCCATGTCATGACATTGAATCAACTTTAAAAACACTGGACCCAACTCCCAATTTACTTCAATAGTGCAGGGGTCCTCAACCTTTTAAAGCTGGGGGCTGGTTCCTGCCTCAACCACCACCACAGTAGGTAGTGGTGGGGAGGGGGCTCAGGGTGCTCCCATTACACTCACTGCTGCCTTTGGTGGTGGGACCAACCCAACCCAACCCCAACCCCACATTGCCACTGGCAGCAGTGGAACCACACTGAGCCAAACACCACTCCACCACCAGTGCCAGCAACCACCCGAGTCACCCCCTACTTCCCCTTCCCCCACTTCCCTGCTTACTGGCTTGGAGGAGCTGCATGGCGTGGGTGAAAGGGAGGTCCAGGCTCCCCTTCTTACCCATGCTTGGCCAGAGTGGCCCCCAGGAAAGCCACACTATGCCAGAGCAGCCCCTGGGAAAGATGCACTTGGCCAGGGCGATCCCTGAGAAAGACGTGGGTGGCTGCAGGTGGCCACAGCTTCTGCCGCTGCCTCAGTCCTTGTCCCCTCTGCTTGGCTTGGCTTGCCATGTCCCCAAAGCACAGCTGATGTTATAAGTCTTACAACATCTGCCCTGCTACGGAGCACTGTTAGGGACACACCAAGCCAAGCAGAGGGGACAAGGTTTGAGGCGGTGGTGGCAGCGATGGAAGTGGCAGCTGGAGCAAGAGCGTGGGCCTGATGAATTGGTGCCATGGGCCAGATCCAGTCCACTGGCCATAGTTTGAGGATCCCTGCAATAGTGTAAGCCAGTCATAGGTGTTGATGTCCATCCACAGATGCTATGGCAGTCATGCTACATGTTATGTGAGAAATGTCACTTCCTGCAGTCTGTTTTGAAATGGCTGCCATTTTCTTCAGATGTTTTGAGCTGGTGTTAATAAGAGAGAGAGAGAAAGAAATCCATCCCTCTCTCTTTGTATAGTTTCAAAACTTTTCATGATTCTCTATCTTGTTTTAATTTTCCCCTTCAAATTTTTGTTCATCTTTATTAACAATATACAGTGCTCTGTCATTCATCCTTTTTTATAAGGAATAGAAATAACAGTATGTTACAGCTAAAATGCACCTGGATCAGATTTTTTATATATATACAAGAATTATGTTGCTTGCTTTTTACTTTCAGAACTATCAGCCTAATATCTGACCCAGTTAAATTTGTGGAAATGATTATTTATCTAGGACACACATTCTGCTAACAGGCAAATAGCTTCCCAACCCACATTCAACCCATTTTTTTTTCCATAAACCAGCATGACATGGGTTGCTGCACAGTCTCCCAAGAGCAAGATTGCGTTTTAGTGATAACATAGCAGAGTTCTATTTAAAGATTAACTTTATACATCAGAGGTCTTTAGGAGAGCCTGTCCAAACAATAGAAAATGTTGTGGCAGCTTAGAAACTAACTTATTAATGACTGATTTTGTTCACAGAGGATTATATCATATGGTGCCTCCGGACACTTTGCTGTTTTTGCTGCAGCTCTAGCATAGCTACCCCTCTAGAAAACCTGCCTGAATGAAAGCCAGCTGACCCCAGTGACTTTTAAAGCTGCAATTTGTCAATCTGCTCAAAAGTGCCTTCTTATGACCTTTGCAGCTCAATGAATAGACAGGTTCAGATATTCATCTCTCCAGCATTTTCCCCAGGAAAGCATGCTGCAGGGAGATTGTTTAGCTTTTCTACAATTACTATACAGTCAAACCTCTCGTAACGAAAATAATTCATTCTGCAAGGCTGCTCACTATGCGAGTTTTTCACTATGTGACTTTTTTTCGCATAGCGAAAATTCCTATGAGAAAACTCGCATAACGAAAATTTATATGGAAAAACTTGCATAGCAAAAAAAATTTCATTATGTGACTTTTTCCCATAGAAATGCTTGTTATACAAGTTTTCCCATAGGGAAAGTCTGACTCGCATAGTGAAAATTTTCATTATGCAAGTTGGATCACTTTTTGAAAAACCCTCTCGTTATGCGAGATAAATAGGGACCCACCGATGTGGTCCCTATTTATCTACTTGCAATTTCTTGCTTCCGAACTGCTAGAGCACAGTAAAATAGTGAACAAAGAATTCTCCCCAACCCCAGAAAATCATAATTAGCAACAATTTTGAATGTGACTACAGTAATACCTCCGATAACGTTTACCTCAGATAACGCTAAAATCACTAATCTGGGGAGGAAAATTGGATCAAATAACGTTAAAGTCCTATGGGATGGATCTGATAACAACTGCTAAAGCCTGTGCAGTTACAATGTATCTCTATGGAGCTTTAACGTTATCCAATCCATCCCATAGGATTTAAACTTGCATCGAATAACACTAAAAATCGGATAACACCAAGCTTGTGGAACCAAGTCTTAGTGTTATCCAGTAGTATCTGGGTCTACTAGAATCATATTAGGCTTATATTCAGTATCTATACAGACAATGACTTGCCCGTTTGGAGATAATGTCTTACAATGCCATACCTTACAAGGCATATGAAAAGAGGAGAAGGACAAAGACCATAAGGCAGACCCAGAGGAAGGTGGAGAGAAATGGTTGTCAATATGCTGTTGTGTTGGGAATCGCCCTGGGTCCCTTCAGGGAGGAGGGCGATCAACAAATTTAAATAAATAAATAACATCAAAGAAATATTATAAGAACACCAAATAACACCAGTGGAAGCTGATAGAAGTGCCAGAACAAGAACCATGCATCTACCTCAACACCTTGAAGGGGTAAAAGAGGAAGCAAAGAAGAAAAAGAAGACACAATTGTCTATTTCAGAGCACAGGGAATTTACTTTTGGGGCTAAAACTCCCAGTTTGTTCATGTTGGTGTGGTCACTGGCTATGGAGATTCCAGAAATTATGGTCCAAAGAGATACATTTTCCGAAGTCCAGTTTTCACAACACATGAACCACTAAAAGCTAACCACAACACAGTTTTTGTGTACCTGATACCCTCCCCTAATTTTTATAGCCAAAGCTGGCAACAGAAACAAGAGTCTTATCAAATATAGTCATAAGTCATGGCAGTTGAGCTGAATTTAGCTTCCTTAATCCATAGACATACTGTTTTATTGAGGAAATGCATATTAGTGGCCACTGCTGCTTCCAGCTCTTATTCAAAACTATATTGCTGATAGAATTGCATAGGTAAACTTGGCATCTGCTTAGAATGTCAGCCACATGCAGAGTATTTGCCTTTAATGCACCTTAAGTCAGATAAGCTACCTTGAAACAACCAAAGGACCATGCAACATTCATTGCTTTATTTCTTGTAGTGGATAATGACAAGGCATAAATGGCAACAACAGTTCACTAAAATACACTTCTGCCCTAAAAACAGTTGCTTCCAGGAAAACAACTAAGTCATTGTCTGGGTATAATTAAAAGACATGATGGCCCATTTATTGATATGGAGGGAGAACCATCCCTTTTCTAGTGATGGATTGCTTAACTTTATATTGCAGCTCCTCTTGGCACAGGCAGGCAAGATTTATGTAGACGTGTGGCTATCTTGTGCAACTCCTTCTGTGTGACAAGGTAAAGGATGACTTCTTCCATATCTGGCTCAGGTTTTTTGCATTTGATGGATTGAACCTTTCCAGTGGAAGCTATATCTAGTTTTATCCTTCTCAATGTAAAGAAGTCAGAACTTTTTCGCCCTTGATGAGACCAGTTTTCATTTGGTGGAAGGTTTGCCTTTCAAACAGCGCAACAAAGACAAAAGAGCCCTTACTGGTCTGAAACAGTGGATAGTTTTATAGGTGTCTGAATAAAGAAACAACACTTAGGATAAAATGTACAAGCTTTTCAGTCCCAAGATATCTAGTGTAATCGCAGTGGTGGTGGTGGTGGGGATGGCAACTCATATCCATGGATGCATTTTTTTTCCTGAAGCAGGAAATTGCCATTGTCATGAATTTGTTTAAGGTGGATCCCAGCTTGGCATGAAGTAACCCACACACTATGGTCACAGAGCCATCTCCTGTGGCCCATAGGGAATGAAGTATGCAGAATTTAATACTTAGACTGCAATGGACCGCAACACCTTTGAGGATACGGAGAAGGTGCACCTTCATAGCCAGTCCATCTGGCATGGCCTCTTCCACCTCCATGGCCATTGGGAATCAGAGTTCCTTCTTCACTCATTTTGCCATTGGGCCCAATATGATGGTTTCCAGTTGGATTTCCTCCACTAAGGGGACCATCACCCCATCTAAAGGGGCTCATCCACCTGTAACCGTTGGCCCCCTTAGGGAGTCACATTATTTACCACTGCCCAACACTCAGCGTTGAGTCACTGGCTGTACGGTCTACACCATTTCTGTAATGGGATGTTCGGCCAGACTATGTCATCTAGGAAGCCACTAGTTGCTGTCACATATGTGTAAACATAAATGTCCCCATGTGCTTTAGTTAAAACAATTCAAATATAGTCACATTAAATATTAAGTTATTTTAAACCGCATGCTGTGGATTTTCCAACTTTATTTCACTTTAATTAATTTATATAATTGTAACTAATTATTTATACATCTGCCAATGAAACACTATTAAATGGATTTATTCCAATTTACACATCATAGATGTATTTTTAAAATCATGTTATTTCAGATCTTCTTGTCTCTCTTCCCCTTAACAAAGGCCAGATCATCCAACAGGTATAGCATATACAAAATAGTCTTTTTATGTGTATATGCATGTTTCATGTATCTTTTTGAATAAATCACCCTCTTCTTTTAAACAAATTTTCTAACTGTCAAAGGTATGTGCATTTGTGTCCCTGTGTAGTATTTACATCATTTGATAATATTGATTTGCAACTTTGACATGTTTATGTGTGTCTAGGATTTATTTCACATTTACCCGAATCTGAGTAATTTTTTGAAACTGATTAGAAAAATATATATTTAACAGTCTAGATATAAATAAAGTGAAACCTTTCAGCATGTAACACCATGGAATATGACATTATATACTGAGGTTAAAGGAAAGTCTTAGTGGTTAATATGCTGAGCTGGAGACTGGAAGGTTGGGTTTCAATAACTGAGGGCTGAACTTGGGGACATGAATGGAGCCTCATTCTGGCGTCCCCTGAGTGGAGTTTCTCCAGCAAAAATCCTTTCATCCCGGAGTAATCTCTGACATAAAATTATTATTATCCCCTCTTAAATTTCAGATTATGTGTGCATTTCCATCTGTCTCCCAATGTGAAAAATATAGTCACAGCAATTTTCACTTCCACAGTTTCCTTTCCTGAACACATCTAAAACCTGGACTTTGAGACTTGCTTGGATCTTGATCTTTCTCTCTACAATCTTATTCCTGCCTCCATTGTACAATCTATCTGGAAGTACTGTTGAAGATAGAGATATAGATAGAAAGTAATTAATAACTCAAAGCAATTCTCTATCCTGACATTCCAAGGACTCCTCAAAGTAGTTATCACAATGTTTGCCAGTTTAAAGCAACTATTTACTTTTCTCATTTTTCAAACATAATTAACTAATTGTTTTAGTAACTTTTAAAATCTGAATGTAAGAAGCTGATGGGAGGCTATCATGTACCTATTCTTCTGCCATTGTCTCCATAATGAGGCAGCAACATGCTGACACAATTAAAGGGACTGTGATGACTTAGTGGTTAAGATGCTGAAGTTAATGACTGGAAGGTTGGCAGGTCAGCAATTTGAGACCCAAGTACTACATGATGGAGTGAGCTTCCATCTCTATCCCAGCTCCTGCCAACCTAGCAGTTTGAAATCAAGAAATTTCAGGTAGATAAATAGGTACCACTTTGGTGGGAAGGTAAACAGTGTTCTGTGCATTCTGGTGTATAGTTATGCCTGCCACATGTCCACAGAAACATCTGCAGAGGCAGACAGCACTGACTCTTTGGCTATAAACAGAGATGAGCACTGAACCCTAGAGTCAGATACAACTGGCTGTCAAGCAAGGGCAAACTTTACCTTTACCGATGAACTATGTAATATTCTTCTTCCATTCTTCATGAGAGCATTTTTACTATAAAATAACTGGGAATGTAAAATTACTGTATTTGTCGGCATATAAGACGCATCGGGGTATAAGATGCAGCCCATTATTACCAAAATAGCCCACTATAGGCAGTGGTGGGATGTCAAAAATTTTACTACCCCACCATGATGTCATCACAGTGTGGGTGGAGCTAATGTCATGACATCATGACATCATGGGTGGAGCCAATGTCATGATATTGTGGGTGGGGCCAAAGAAAATAATAATAATAAATAAAATAAAATAAAAATAAGCGCGCGCACACACACACACCCCTCCACCCACCCACCCACAACACAAACCTATAAATAAATTAATTAAATAAATAAATTGAATAAAAAATACATTAAAATACACCCATCTACCCACCCACTGCAAACACAAATCAACCAGAGATTTTAAACCAGATGTTAAAGCTTATTCTGGCTAATTTTTCTCACACTAGGTCAGATGGAAGGAACTACAGAATGAACTCACCACAAGATGGCTTCATTTTGGCACTTTTCAACATTTCAACAGTTAAAGATTTTAGGTACTAAGTCTTTGTCTAACCAGTTCTCTAGGATAATATGCCTTAATGTAAATGTAAAACAGCTGTACCTCCTTAAGGGTTCTCCAATTAGAACAGCAATTGGAACAGCACAGGTGTAGCTTATTGATGAGGTAACTCCAAGACTTTGCTTAAAAACCCCAAGCCAGGCGTGCCAGCCACCTGGCCTTTTTAGGAACTGTGGTAGTACATCAATATAGGTAAAGGTATTAAATACACATTAAAATACACACAGACACACCACATCCAAAGGTGAGTCACTTACCCTTGGGAGCAGGCTATAGGGAGCTTCAGACTAGCAGCTTCTCTTCCTCCTCCCCGCTTGGGAGGACAGCAAGGAGGCCGTGCATACATGCCAAGCACTGTAGGCATGCATGCACACCAAGTGCTTGGTGTGTATGTGCAGTGGGGGAACCAGTGAAAAGGTAAACCTCGAAGGTGGTTTCCCCCAAAAGTTGCTACTGGTTTTCTGGGACACTGGGAAAAGTTAAAAGTTACTGCCGGTTCTTACATCCCATCACTGACTATAGGCCACTATGTACAGTACAAGATGCACTCCATTTTTCCAGTGTATACTAAGGGGGGAAGTGGGTCTTATATCCCAGCAAATAGGGTATATCACAAAAGATGGGAATTTTATCCTTGTTTAATAATTCCTGAAATAGAAAACTAGCCATGAAAACTTCACAGAATTTTAATTTCAATAATTTCATTACCTATCGTAGGTTGTCTGAATTCTGGTTTGGTTGACGCCATAGAATCTGTAGGTCCGAGTAGGGACAAAGACTATCTGTGATGGCAACGAGACCTTCAAGAAGTATTGTGCTATTACAATGAGATGAATTTCACTTATTTCCCACAAAATATTTTTTTTCTGACTAAGGCGTGTTAGTCAGGATGCCTATTTTATTCTACATGCTATTGTGTTGTAATACCCCCCTCCAAATTGCATTGATTCCACCCAGAGCCTATCTTGTAAGACAAACAAAAAGTCATTAAAATAACTTGTGTATAGACATGCTTGTGTTACTTACATTATGACAACAAAAAGAGAACACAACAAGGGAATCCAACTTTCCCAGCTAGACTCTTAAGGAGCCTGACCAAAATATTAAAGACCATGCTTTAAAAATTGTATGTATGTATCTTATTCAGCATCACCAATTCAAAGTAGTATCTTAAGTCATGTTTTTATTAAAGCATTTATGAGTCACATTTCTACTATGAGAGTTCTAAATATGATGTAAAAATATGACGTAAATAAAACATAAAAACACAGCAGGAACAAACATGTTTTTGAAACAAATTTAATTTATTTATAGCCAAAGTCTCAACAGAATAATATGTTTTTAATTGCCTCTTTGAAGCTTAATAAAGAATGGGGTTTCTCTCATGGGATGGACTCCCTTGAGGCCCACAGTTCAGCAATGCTCCAAAGAACTAAACCTCCCACATAGACCCAGGTTGACACATTTTTATTATACAGTAAAATCTCATATAACACTAAAACCTGGTTCCACAAGTCTTCGTGTTATATGATTTTTCGTGTTATCTGATCCTCTATGGGATCCATAGAGATACATTGTAACCACACAGGCTTTCGCGGTTGTTATCTGAAGCATCCCATAGGATCTTAATGTTATCTGATGCAATTCTTCCCCCCAGATTCCTTCATGTTATGCGATTTTCGTGTTATTCGATACTAATGTTATATGAGGTATTACTGTAATTGCAAACAGATCTTTTAAGTATAAGGAGAAGGCAATACAATTGGCTACAATTGGAACACCTAGTGTGTAAACCAACCAACCAACCCGGTTCCCTGATAGGGATCACTGGAATTTGCATTGCTTTAATCTGTGAACTAAAGTGGACAGGGATATGCGAATTCTACTCAGGGGACCATCATATCTACTATTGTGGCCAAGAAACCCTTAGAAAGAAATAGAGTAGCCCTAATAGTCAATAAAAGACTGAGAAAAGCAGTAATGGGATACAATCTAAAAAATGACAGAATGATCTCAGTCCGGTTTCAAGGTAAACCATTCAACATCGCTATAATCCAGATCTACACCCCAACCACTGGTGCAGAGGAGGCCACAGTAAGCCAGTTCTATGAAGACCTACAACACCTTCTTAAACTGACACCAAAAACAATGTATTTATCATCATAAGAAATTGAAATGCCAAAGTATGAAGTCAAAAAGTAACTGGAATAACAGGAAAGTTGGCCTTGGAACACAGAATGAAGCAGGGCAAAGGCTAATAGAGTTCTGCCAAGAGAACACACTGGTCATAGCAAACACCCTCTTCCAGCAACATAAGAGGTGACTCTGCATATAAACATCACCAGATGGCCAGCATCGAAATCAGATTGATTACATACTCTACGGCCAAAGATGGAGAAGCTCTATACAGTCAGCAAAGACAAGACCTGGATCAGACTACGGCTCAGATCATGAGCTACTGATGGCCAAATTCAGGCTTAGATTGAAGAAAACAGGGGAAACAATTAAGACAGACAGGTATGACCTAGACCACTGATGGTGAACCTTAGCACTCCAGGAGTTCTTGAACTTCAATTCCCAGAAGCCCTGATCAACAGAAGTGCTGACTTGGGCTTCTGGTAATTGAAGTCTAAGAACACCTGGAGTGCCAAGGTTCATCACCATGGACCTAGACAACATCCCTAAATAATAATAAATAATAATAAATAAATAAATAATCCCTAAATAATATACGGTGGAGGTGTGGAATAGATTTACTGGATTAGACTTGAAAGACAGGTTACTTGAAGAATTATGGACGGAGGTTCGTAACATCATACAGGAGACAGCATTTTTTTGCACCATTATTCATCTTTGCAAAAATATATTGATGCCTTCAGAATAAGATTGCATTACTTTCATAATTGTGAAACTAGTATCTCCAGAAAAGGGGATTATTATTGTTCTCCAGAAAAGGCATAGTTTTAAAATGTGTGAGTCTTTTTGTCATAAATTTGAAAAAAGAAACCCACCTTGTTTAGGAATTTGCCTATTTCTTTTCTATACATACTATTCTTCCTCAGAAGCTACCATAAGGAACCACAAATATATCCAGGCTACTAACACTATACCATGCAGATGCAGCATTTCAATATACCACATAGGCAACAGATCTTCACTGTTGCTTGGAATGCCCTCTGGATGCCAGTATGTGGCATTATTTATGTTATGCATTTTTGGTATTTAAAGTTTCATTGCTCATCCTCTGAGCATAAGAGTTGTATCGTCACATTTAAAATGTAAAGAATTTTTCTTTAGTTAAAGATGTTGCTTTGCATGTTGTTTGCTCCAAGGAGCAAATTTTGCTATGCTTCTTAGAGCTTCATACTTGGCAGCTGAGACTCATAAATTGCTGTAGCTATTCAAAGAATATTTGGTAATCTACCTCTTCGTCAGCTGCCAAATAACCTGAAAGCAAAAACATTTTTGGATTTTGTGTTTAATCACTTGGCTTCTCATCAAGTTACAACTACAGTTTGGTTCTCCGGGTTGAGAGGAGGACTTCGTATTTGCTTACTGGAGTCATATCTCTTTGTTATTCCCTTGTTTGGCAAGTGTTCAAGCACTGTGTTCCCCTGTCTACTGATAAGAAAACACACAACACTTTAACATTCCAACAGTAATCATGGAAGCAATGAATAAATAAAAATGAATTCTCTCCATCTTTTTCAGGTGCAAGAAGCAAACTCTTTTTGCACTGCAATTTGGGATATACTGCATAACATCATCCTCAAGTTACTTCACACTGGGCATATAATATAGAATATTAAATATACATATATATATAATGATTAACTAGTATCTATTATTTTTATAACACAGAGGAACCTGGAGACAACATCTCTAAATTGGTTCTTCATGCTACCACTGATGTTCCATATTCTGTTAGGAATGGGCAAAATTGGCCAATCTGTCTGTGCAAACTTTGGTCTTTTCCTGTCTCCAGGTTTCTTCCTTTCTAATTATATATTGATAAATAGATGCAGATGTATTTTGGCATTATATTTACCCTCAAATGGATTCATTAAGGATACATGCTCTGACTAAAGGATGTCTGTATATTTCAGAAATGTACAAAATATGTTTTGGGAGGATTTCAAACCAAATCTTGAGAGTAACAGATTCCAAATCATGTAATATCAGTGATGTGTTACTTTGGAAGCAATAGGGTGGGCCAAAACACTATTATGTTTTAAAAAGCAAACAGAAACAATACAATGATTGAGGAATCATTAGACTGTAATGGCTGCATCCTTACTGAACAGTGTTTGTTTGGGATTTATTTGGGGAGAGGTGATAGATAGATAGATAGATAGATAGATAGATAGATAGATAGATAGATTGATTGATTGATTGATTGATTGATTGATTAAAAACTGCTAGATTATGAGCATTATATTTGCTAGCTACCAGGCTGATTTAGAATTTCAAGTTAGAAATATCACTGTTATGTGCAAAATTTAAAAAAAAAACTTGAAATAGCTGAGAACTCAGAAGTGTGATGCAAGTGTCTGTTTAAATTGCACTGAGAAGGAAGGTGAGAAGGCTTTAAAAATATGAATACTACTAAAATATATGGGTGTTGAAAGTAGCAAGAAAGCTACTGAGCTGGTAATGGATGCTGCAGTATGCCAAAACAAATCTGATTGTTACACTTCACTGACAAATTAAAGTGAACAGGGACAAATTATTATGCCCCTGTTTATTATAAAGAAAACTACCTTTTGGTGGTATTATTAATCTATTGTGGGGTTCATAAAAAATCCTATTAAACAAACACCATTTATAATTATCTGAGTAACCTACACACGATCAATGTTTTCTGCTCTAATTTAGAACACCATTGCTTGGGAAGTTATATTATAAATTTATTGATATGTTTTCCTAAAAGAATAAATAATTGTATAATAGCTTATGTCATTTGATATCTAATTTAATTATCAGGGATTTGATCTGACATAGAGAATTTGTATTCTGCTAATATTTGATAACACCCTCCGTTCTTTGAACCTAACACTGTGAAATGAAATATGAATTCCCTAGACAAATAAATTAGATGAAAATCAATATATGTATAAGATCAAGATATGAAATATGACATTTAGTAATCAGAAGCAAATTTGCTTAACCTTATTCTGAAGTTATCAAAGCATTACCTCATTACATTTACAAAACTAAAGAGAACGGTCTCCCCTAAGGAAACAATTAACAATATTCAGAGTGGTTGATAATCTAGGCTATGGTCATATAGCTGGAAGGATCTTGAATGGTGTTATGAACTGATGACATGACAAAATGGCTCTTAGGAAACAGAGAACAGTACTATTATTTATTTATTTATTTATTTATTCGAATTTATATACCGTCCTCCTCACCGGATCGACCCAGGGCGTTTTACAACATCATAAAAACCAAAGTCATTACCCAAAACTTCGAATTTACAATTATAAAAAATTTAAAAAATTAAAAGATACTATAATCAATTAAAAATTAAAAGCTAAATCTTAAAAATAGAAAGACTAAAAGACTAAAACACTAAGGGAGAGATATAGCTCAACCCAACCAACGAGCTGGGTTCATTGTACCATCAGGAACCCATACCTGCCCCGCCAGTCATATTTTTAAGTTCTTCTTAAAGGACAGTAACTCCATCTGGAGACTTAACCCCATTGGCAGGAGGTTCTATAGGGCCGGAGCAGACACAGAGAAGGCTCTTCTTCTAGTGTCAGAGAGATGCACCTCTCTGGTGGATGGAACAATTTGGGAGACTCTCCGGTCTGCTCTGGTGGGACGGACAGATGTTCTTGAGGTGATGTGGTCTCTTAAGTATCATGGCCCGCTACCATGTTGGGCTTTAAAAGGTGATTACCATCACAACCTGGGCAGCTGCATTCTGGACCAGTTGAAGCCTCCGAATGGTCATCAAGGGTAGTCCCATGTAGAGCGCATTACAGTAATCAAGTCTGGAGGTGACCAGAGCATATGTGATCATGAGCAAGGAGTCCCGATCTAGGAGCGGTTGTAACTGGTGAACAACACAAAGTTGTTCAAAAGCCCTTCTGGCCACGACTGCCACCTGCTCTTTGAGCACTAGTCGCGAGTCCAGGAGGACCCCCAAGTTACACACTGAGACTGTATGGGGCAAAACCATCCCATCCAGAACCAAAGGTGGCAGCTCCCGAGATAACGCAGAACCCCCAACCCACAGCCACTCAGTCTTGCCAGGATTCAGCTGTAGCCCATTGTCCCCCATCCAGACCCTAACAGCCTCCAGACACCTGGATAAGACTTCCATTGCATCACTTGAGTCCCCACAGGCCGAGATATATAACTGGGTGTCATCGGCGTATTTGTGATACCTCACCCCATGGGGATGAATGATCTCACCCAGCAGTTTCATGTAGATATTAAATAGGAGAGGTAAGAGCCCTAAGCCCTGAGGCACCCCATTTTGGAGGGGCATAGGGCTGGACCTCTTGCTCTCCAACCACACCAACTGGGTCTGGCCTCTCAGAAATGAGGAAAACCAGGACCACACAGTGCCCTGGATCCCCAATCCTCGGAGCCTTTCCAGAAGGATACAGTGGTTGACATTATCAAAAGCCGCTAAGAGGTCAAGAAGAGCCAGGGCAGATAGATGTTCCCCATCCAACTCTCTCCAGAGATCATCCACCAGTGCAACCAATGCAGTTTCTGTACCATATCCGGGCCTGAATCCTGACTGAAAAGGGTCTAGATAATCTGCTTAATCCAGGACCTCCTGTAGCCACTGCCTTCTCCAAAACCTTGCCCCAAAAGGGTAGGTTGGATCCCAACCGATAGTTGGCAAGTATCGTGGGGTCGAGGAATTGCTTTTTCAGGAGGAGGCACACCAGGGCAAGTTTCAAGGTTGCTGGAAAAAAACCCCTCCCACTGTGAAGATTTTATAATTGCCTCGACCCAACCGCCAGACACTGCAAATGGATATTTTAACTAACCAGGTAGGGCATGAATTTAATTCACAGGCAGTGGCATAATTCACAGGCAGTGATCTAAGAAGCCTGTCCACTTCATTAGGGAAAACTGGATCGAACTGATCCCAGATAATATGGCCAGACTGCACTCCAGTCATCCCCAGCTCTATATCTTCCATGCCAGGATTAAACTTCAAGTGAATCTGAGCAATTTTCTCCACCAGATAATCAGCATAAGCCTCAGCAGATCCCTGTCTACCAGGGCCGGACCGCCCTCTACAGAGGAGTGACCTATGCGAGTTTTCCCCATAGAAATGCACGCTATGTGAGTTTTTCCATAGGGAAAGTCCGTTTAGCATAGCGAACATTTTCGGTATGCAAGTTTTTCCATAGGAATTTTTGCTTGTGAAAAAAATTCGCATAGCAAGCAGCCTCGCAGAACAAAATATTTTTATTATGCGAGACTTGACTGTAGTTATTTATTTCCTAATACACTGCCCTATTGGCCAAAGCCACTCAGTGCAGGTAACATATATCATTAAAAATATTATAGGACATAGAAACATTAAATAATAATCAAAATAGGCTAATTAAAACAATGGAAAACTACTACAAATGGGCCATGTAAATCAGTTACAAGTGATCAAAGACAAGCACTATGTGTCATGATAGAGAGACAAAATGTTGTTAAAAACCTCTCTACATACTTCAGCTTTTATTAGTTTCTGCAACACTTGAAGAAAGGTGCGGACTGGTGTATGACGGATGGAAGAACGTTGTTGGGGCCACCGCTGAAATATCTGGGAATTTCTATTACAAGAGAATGATTTTAACTCTATAATTCTTTTACAAAATATATTTCGCCTGCCATTAATGTTAAGAAGATGAAAAAAAGACAGTGAAGGAGAGGAAAGCAGTGTCTGCACAGATAAATTCAGGGACGGAAGGAAATGCACCAAACGGTTTTGCAACTAATCATTCATCCTGCTACAGAGACAGGCCTACTGTGTTTACGGTTCAATCTAGAGTGTACAGAGAGATTTTCCAAACACAAATGAATGAATGAATGAACTGTGTCTCTCCTTTCTCAAATCCGCTGCCAATCTTTTGGTTCTAAATGAATGCTGCTTGTGAAATTTGACTGGGAAAGTAGATTTAATTGCTCTAGTGCCTTCAGTGGATTATATCTCCATTTAATCAATCTATCTGTATTTCTTTAAATATTTGTAATTTATATTTGCTTCCTTTTCAGATGTACTTTGGGTGTCCTGTGTAATTTTTAATAGATTCTTTTTATGGTGTTGGCAAGCTGAGAAATAGAATTTATTAATGGTTTTTAAAATCTATTTCTTCATTTTTGCTTGATGTGAATGGAAGGTGTAAAGACATGGCTGGCGGGGCAGGTGTGGCGTACCAGTAACACAATAATCCTAGTCTACTGGCTGATTCAATAATTGCCCCGCTCTCTTAATTCTTTTAAATCTTTTCATCTTTTCCATTTTTATGGGACTGTTCTTGGTTTTAGAGGTCAATTTATTGTTGGGATTATGGTGTTTTAATATGTTGTGATGTTGTGCAATACTATGTTAGCTGCCCTGAGTCTCTCTGCAAGTAGGGTGGTATACATGTTTAAATAAACAAATAAACAAAGAAAGATTTTTTTGAGGGAAGGGACAAGCAAAAATGATTTTTATCTATTTTTTGCAAATGATCAGATAAAAAGGGCTATATTTTATTTGGAAAGATTCTGTAGACATGCTAGCAGAGAAGTCAAAGATGATGGAAATGATCAAGCATTCCTAATGTTTATGAAGATCAGAGGAACCAGCTGCCACTCATCTTAATTGGCAGTTTATTGGATAAGTAAAGTGCTTTAATGAATCTGACTGTGATGGACAGCTATGATGGATTTAACATACTCTGTGAGGTCTAATGTCATAAACAAACAAGTTTATTTAGTATTTGTGCCATTCATAAATTGGGAAGTATGATGTTAGCCTTTGCACAAGTGTAACTTTCTCTCTTGTCCTCACCTTCACACCAAGTGCATCCTGAAAATATGTTTGTATAACCTTATTAAACAGCAGTTTAATGCTATAAGTAGGGCATGAAGCTTTCTCTCACTTGCTGAAATAAACAAATAAACATGGATAAAACAGGAAGGAAGCTCTTTAGCCCCAGCTTATTAATAGCCTAAGCATGGTTGCTCTAAAACTGATAGAACATTCAGTGTTTAATTCTGCTCCTGAATATTTTATATTTTCATCCCCCCAAAAGGAGACACTTATTTATATTACTTGAACAGCTGTGTTTACTGATTGATTCAAGCAACCCAATCTAAGAAACAATGACATGAAGGTGGTATTATTTGATATAGAACGGTTTTGTAAGGAATGATGAAAAATATAGCCCTAAATATTAAAGAAACTAAACACGATTCTTCCATGATTTCAGTTATATGTGCTTGTTTTGTGCCAGAAATTCTACCCAGATGTCTAGAGTACACATATCAGGGATGGCCCTACCATTAGACAGAATAAGGCAGCAGTTCACATGGGATGCATGGAGGATGGGCAAGATGTTGTAAGTTAGCATACCCCCTAGACTTTACTGTGACCCACAAGTGCTCAGGAGCAGCACAGATTGCTACCCTATCACCACAGTTGAATTATGATGCATCACCTGATCCAGTCAACAATAAATACCATCTTGCTCTTTGTTTCAGGCAAAAGAAGTTTTAGAGATGGCTGTACATTATTCACTACATCTCTAAAACAGGCTTATTCGTCAAGTAAACTAGCTGGATGAGCTATGTTCTTGTGAATGCAAACAGGGTGTGTGTGTGAGAGAGAGGGGGGGATGGTTTATCTGATTTTCATAAACATTAGGAATGCTTGATCACTTCCATCATCTTTGACTTCACTGCTAGCATGTCTACAGAATCTTTCCAAAAAATATAGCCCTTTTTATCTGATCATTGCAAAAATAGATAAAAAGCATTTTTGTTTGTCCCCTCCCAAAAAATCTTTATTTATTTGTTTGTTTGTTTAAACTTGTATGCCACCCTACTTGCAGAGCGACTCGGGGCAGCTAACATAGTATTGCAGAACATCACAACATATTAAAACACCATGAATGCGAGCGAAAGAAAATCTGAGATAAATGTCCAACTCCCTTGTGTAGCCATTGATCAGATACGTCAAAGTTACACACAGACCATGTTTCTCCACCCTCCCACCATTTGTTATTATGACAACTAAATCATTGTAGCTGATTTCACAAGGATTCAGCCCCTGACTTCTTTAAGTTAAGTACTCAAATCCCTCTGTCTGCATAGGTAAATCTATCAATTTTGCCACTCTCACATTCAAATTGTTTGAATCTTTTGTTCTTTGAAGTATTATTTATTTATTTATTTATTGAATTTATTACCCCGCCCCACTCGGGAAAACCCGACTCTGGGCGGCTTACATCATGATAAATAAAAGTAGAAGATAAAAACATATAAAATCGTAAAAGTTTAAAAGTTATCTGAAGCTAAAAACAGTGCAAACTGCACGCCAGTATTCCCATAGATCATGGATCAGCCCCCAAAGCGGCACTCCTTAAATGAGCCACTTAGTGTGGGAACCCATGTTCCCTAGTCCCCAGAAATGTCCTGCCAGCCAGGTTTTCAGGCCCTTCCGGAAGGGCAAGAGCATAAAGTATATTTATGAACAAGATTTCATAAAGATCTTAACAATTATTTAAAATTCTCACCAGTTTTCTGCTATCATGGGGATGATACACAGAACATTCCACAATCACTTTTCAAGTTAAATATGAATTATGGTAGACAACGAAAGGCCTAAGTTTTGCCCAATATCTGGGTTCATCTGCCTCTGCTGTCACTGAATGACTGCTGATCATACAACTGAAAGCAGAAGCTAGTTTTTCTCCATTTGTAAAAGCCTTTGATTTTAGTGTCATTCCTTAGAGAATTGGCAGCGAATTTAACTTACTGAGGCAGTCAATGAAGAACTCTTTTAGAAATGCTTTGAAATTGGGAAGGAAGGCCAAGTTAGGATGTTTGTACCTTTGAGCATAATCCCGCTGAGTTGGCTTCAACAGATGACACATGTTCACATCATCAACTTTGGGAGTAAAACAACAGCAGAAGGAGGAAATGCTGCAGGAGAATGAGATGGGCAGCTGAATCACCGGTGAAGACCCAGAGTTCTCTTGAGATGGCCAATTATTAAGATCCTGGGGAAGGTTCAGAGTGAGTTAACTAGAAATTCCCTGTAGCTGCCTGGGTAGCCATTTTGCATTTTGTCAAGGTGCTGCTTAGCTTTCAGGTCAGCTGTCATATTCCAAAGCCTTTCTCTCTCTCAAACAGTTTAGACTTCTGTTCACATTACACCTTAGATGCAATTTGCTGTCACTGGGCACAAAATCCTTTAGATTTCTTGGCTGGGTATAATTCTGGATGCTAAGATTACTGTTTGAGCGAATCACCTACAGAGCAGGTATACCTCCGGATTCTCTGCCAATCACTACTGCCATTTTCCCACTTATTGGCTGAAATACAAGAGTAGACCCATTGAATCAATGGAACATACAAAACAGTTAACTCACCAAGTTCTCACTGATTCAATGAGCCGACTGTAATGCACCTTGCTTTCCTCAGCAACAAGATCCCCCCCCCTTCCATTGTGCTTTGGTAAACAGTTCTTTCCTCGATGCAAAATGATCCTTTGGAAGCATTTTCTCCCTTACCCCTGAAAAATACCTGTCTGACATACAAGCATGCTGAACTCTCTATTTAAGGTCTATCACATCTGGAAAATTGGTTGTGCAGCATAGCACTGCCTTTCGTTATTAATATATATTTCCCCTTCATATTTTTTTGGTGGTGGTGGGGAGAATAGTTGCTGCATTTGTTATGGGTCTCTATTCAATTCATTTGTGTCTTTATCTTTCTGCATCTAAGATGACATTTGATTAAAACACTCCAGAAAACCAGCTGCTGCAATCAAGATGTGTCAGGTGGCTTGCATAAAGATTGCAAGAAGGGATTAACACTGTTCCCCAAGATAAATCTTGATATGGTGGGATGTATGTTTATACATATGCATTTCCCCTCTTCCTGCAATAATCATTAGATGGTTGAGTCATCTGCCATACATAACATGGACTGTGATGCAGAAGGAGAAAGACATAATTAGACAGACATCTTTTATTACATTAGAACTTTTAAGATAAAAGTTTCATGTTTGTTAGTGTTTGTTAGTGTTTGTTAGTGGAGAGGGCCTGGAATTGCAAAAGGAAACCCCACCAAATTGTAGTCATTTACCCACCCATTGGACTGTAGTGGTTAATGGTTAAGATGCTGAACTTAATGACTAGAAAGTCAGCAGGTCAGCAGTTCGGGACCTGAGTGCTGCATGACAGAATGAGCTTCCATCTCTGTCCCAGCTCCTGCCAACCTAGCAGTTCGAAAGCAAGAAATTGAAAGTAGATAAATAGGTACCACTTCAGTGAGAAAGTAAACAGCATTCTGTGTACTCCCATGTCTAGTCATGCCTGCTACAAGTCCATGGAAATATCTGCAGATGCAGATAGCGCTGGCTCTTTAGCTATAAACAGAGATGACTATATTATGTATTTGCATTACCACTTGTATATATAATTTTGACTGTGAGCCGCCCTGAGTCAGGTCCCCCTGATTGGACAGCGTAGAAATAGAAAAATTAAACTAAATTAAATGAGCACTGAACCCTAGAGTTGGATACAGCTGGCTTTCAAGTAAGTTTGACCTTTACCTTACCCACCAATTAGTGCTATTTTTACTTCCCAAGACACAGTCTAACTAATTCAAGAGCATTCTTGCCCTCTTTGAGAACCTTTCCATAAGTCACATAAGGAGAAAGGGTCCAGAAAAAACTCTGGTAGGTGAGTAGTTAAACTGCTGTATTGCTGTTGTTGTGAGTTCCTGGCAGGGATCAAAACTGACTAAGCCTTTCATCAGTCTGAGGTCGGTAAATTGAGTACCCAGTATTGTGGAAGCAAAATGCTAAATATCTTGTGAACTTCCGAGAAAATACACTAAGCGCTATGACGCAGTATATAAGTACAGTTGCAACTGCTAGAAAAGAGTCTTACATGAATAGGCTGCTGCTTCTGCAACCTTTGAATCCAACCCAATACTAATAAATTGTGTTTACTTAGTGTAGCACTAAATAAATTAATTTGAGGCCCAATGTGAAAAATAAATTAAACTGTTCCCACGACCCTACAACAAGCAGCCAATCTGGATATTCAGGGAGGGAAAAAATTAAAATACATTTCACTGCACAAAGATAGATAAGATAATCACACACGTTTGTATTTTGTATTTAAATTTGTATTCCGGTCTATTCACCGAAGCAACCAGAGAGGCTAACATGACATAGGTAACATACATTACAGTCTTACAGTCTCAAATATAAATGCAACAACATGGTATAAATATAACACATAATGCAACACAATTAGTACAATCAATAGCTCTAACATCAAAATGAAAATTCAATACAGTCAGGGAATACAATTCCTATAGCAATATACCATTTTAAAAGTCAACTCCCGCCTGCTGAGAAGAGCTATTACCAATACAAGCACAGATATACAATACAAAAGGAAAACAATTATACAATACACTAACACAAAAAATACAATAAACTCAGGAGAGTCAAGAGAGTCCTTCTCTCATCCCAGCAAAGAGAAGTAGCTGTGGCGGCGGCAGCTGACTCCAATCCCTGGCCCAACTGGCCAGGGAGAGTCTGTTGGCAAACATGTGATCATGGCGAGGATGAAATAGTCCGTTGGCCGACGTAGAGAGTTGTGATGTGTTCATGGGTAACACCAAAAAGTTCCTCATGATTTTCACTGTTGCAGCCATTTCTAGGAAGAAGAGCTTGTTCTTATATAGCTATTTATTTATGCACACACATAAATAAACAAAAACACATAAAACTTCAATTTAAAATTCACTTTAGAGTGCTAGATTTCCCCCTCATCCTTTCTATAGCAACCATCATTTAATGGTTACTTTTGCCTGGCAGTATTTTCCATGCTGTTCAGCTTTCAGAATTTTTGAATGACAATTTTAGTTCAGTTAGCTTCTCCCCAGTGCACGGCTTACAAGGTAAGTTTCCAAGATTTCAAAAAACTGTCTCTCCTTTAACAAGAAGTCACATTGATGCCAGTATCACAGCAGCCGTTTTCTGTTTATTAGACAGGAGGGTAAATATTTAACACAGTTCATAGGGATTTAGTTCACTGACTCCAATTAACATTAATGAGGGCTTGTGAGGTTAAACTCCTGCACATCAAACTGAAAAATTACCCTAGAGCACCAAAAGATGTGCACTGCTTCTTAAAAATCCAAAGCTCTTAGGCATCCTGTAGAATATGCAAGAAACAGTGAAGTTCATGAAGGATGCAAAAACCAAAAAAAACACCACAGGTGTATAGCATTGCTGCATGACGATCATCACCTCTAGTGACTGCACTTTATTTCTAATTAAGCTTTCCTCCTTTTAATCCTAGTAATCGGGTAATGTCTTAAAGTCTAATGGAAATGGAATGGCAGCCTGTGTGGCAAGCATAATTCAAAAATTTAAGAAGTAAGGGTTGAAAAGTTTGAGAATCCTAAAATACTTTGTGGTATATAGTACAGTAAAACTTCATATAACACTAAAACCTGGTTCCACAAGTCTTGGTGTTATATGATTTTTAGTGTTATCTGATGCATGCTAAAATCCTATGGGATCCATAGAGATACATTGTAACCACACAGGCTTTAGCGGTTGTTATCTGAAGCATCCCATAGGATCTTAATGTTATCTGATGCAATTCTTCCCCCCAGATTCCTTAATGTTATGCGATTTTAGTGTTATTCGATACTAATGTTATATGAGGTATTACTGTAGTTTATTCTATACATGGCTCCAGTGTTCAGTCCATAGATCCAGTGGTGGGCAGCAACAGGTTTGCACACACCCCTGGGAGGGGGGTAGCAAAATTGGGTGGCCTCTGGGCAGAGGTGGTGGTGAAATTGGGTGGCCAAGCCCACTTCCCTGCCTTGCCCAGTCAGGTTTTGTCCCTGCAAGTGGTTCATGGTCTCCCTTGCTCAAAAGCCAGTAATATCTGACTCTAGGGTGCAGTGCCCATTTCCATTTACAGCCAAAGAGCCAGTGCTGCCTGTGTTTGCAGATATATACATGGCCATATGGCAGGCATGACTAGATCGCCCATGACGTAGGCTCCTCCCATTCTACAGGCTCCACCCATGATATAGGCTCCACCCACAGTGTGGTAGTGGAAAATTTGCTGCCCACCACTGTATTGATCCATTCCATTGACAACTTCTTAAAACAAAGACTAAAAAGTGATCCTGATATTTTTATTTTACTTTTACTATTATTGTTATTTTACTTAACACACATCTATTAGAGTGGAATTCAGGATATTGTAGTATTCCTGAGTGGCCTTTTCTTACCACATTCACACAATCTTATGTCTCCAAGGCCTGCTCTCTATGACATTGTCACTTGAATAGTTACTAAAAATGTTCCTGAGATTCAGGCACCTGTCACGACATTTCTTTTTGGAGAATGGGAGAGACAAAAAATGGATCAGGCAACCCAAATGCATTTTTCAATTGAAGGCTTTTCTTTTCTTTGCTTGTCAAAGGGAAAAGACACTAGAGAAATTTTATGCAAATTATAGAAACTTTGAAGAAAGGAAAAAAACTCTTTGTTTGACTCTTAGCTAGAAGCACAGAATCTCATAAAATTCCTTGCCAACGTTTCTTATTCTATTGCAGCAGGAATAATAATGAATATATTTCTCTATCCCTTTCGTATCACAAAAGTTGAATGCAGGCAATTAGAGGCTTGTACACTGAACCTTGTGGTGCAGGTTAGAATTGCACTTTCTGAGGTCATTTAAGGGTTGGAGAGGAGCTAAATGACAGCCTGCTACTCACATCCAAACAGCAACCTATTTGACAGTGTGGTGATGTGGCTGATGAAAGGTTTCCCTGGCCATCTGGGGACAGTAACAGGAAATTATGTTTGTGTGCTGCTTCAGCATACTGGAAGTTTACAAATGAAAGCTGCAAAGCTCCCATAAATCCCATTCACAGATGCCAGGAATAGCACATATGGATCATGCTGAAATAGTTAATAGTAGAACTTCCCAATAGGAGCTCAAAAGGCATTCATTGAGGGGAACTGAGCCTGCTCCAGCATGCAATATGTGTGAATGCAGTAAGAAAAAGTGGACCAGCCATACTCCAGGTTATCCCTGAGAGTAGACGTAAAATCTTTCTGGATGACCTTTAAGTTGAAATAGAAGCCAAAGACATTAGTTATGCCTGCCTTATCTCTGACCCATCATGGCCTTCTTTTGATCTATGACCAGCCATCATCACCCTTCTTTGCATTTCTCCTCTGTTTTTGCCATTCTGTTTCCTCTAATTTCTCTGCTTCTGCATTCCTCTGCTACTTCACCTTCAATAGTCATCCTTTAGCTAGAATGAACTCCAGCCCTTAGTTGAAAATCAAGAAGACTCTGGAACCCACAAGGTCCAAAAAGGGCACTTTTTGCAGAGGATTCACCAGTGTACAAGAATGGAGAGTGCTAGGCATGAAGCTAGAGACAACACAAACCATTTCAACAATTCCAGGTTCCGAGGTAGGTGTTGTGAATATGGGTGACCTTAAGAGTAAGAGGTCTACCTGAAAGCAGGTATGTGCATAAAAACTAAAGGTGAATGATGAATAATTGAGCCTTGGCTAGAGTTCTAAGGAGTAGGAGCAGTACCAAACCAAGCCAACAACAACTAAAGATATGTTTCAGCTTCACCAAGGCTCTTTTCCTCTTGGAAAGTCAGTGAAATTGACTACTGACTGTGGTTTATTGATGTGGGCTTTGGAAACTCCTTCCCTCCAAAGCTGATGTTGGCTTGGATTTCCTCTTTTACTGCACTGTGTTCTTGGTTGTCAGTCCTGCCCTAACATTAGATAACTGGAACTCCAGCATCCACATCAGTCCATGAATATTCTAAAGATACATTTTGCCCCTTCGTTAATGATCCCCATGCTCCATCTCCCTTGACTTTGTTGCCTAGCCTTCCTCCTCGCTACCATGACTCCTTTATTGTGTCACCAAAGTTGCACCATAAATCAGTCCTAAGCCAGCAGTTGTACAGTACAGCTTCCATAAACTCAACCCTTGTGGAAACAGTCTGCCATACAAATGTAAAATAATCAATTTCTAAGTTTCTGGAAGCATTTCTCCCCCTCCCCCTGAATGAAAGTCATCTCATTGCCAAAATCAATTTATTTCTGCTAATACAACAGAATTAAACCATCTGAAACTCATAAATGAAAAGTGTTTAGAGATGCAGAATATGTCACATTTTTTTCTGTGGTGTTCTGCAGGATTGCTGCAACATACGGATAGGATTTAACTTACTGTGTCTACTATAGTTTGTCAGTGAAATGGGAAGAGAAGTGTATATATAGGCTGTTTACATGCAAAGTGGATAGCTAAATGTAAACCAGGCAGCTAATCAAACATCTTTAAAGCCTGCATTTATCTGATTGAGTCAACATTCATACCAGTGAGTCTGGCAGGTGAAAATTAGGGAGAATAGCTAGCTATCTGAAGAAAATTGCTTTTTCATTTCCCATAAATTGTTGTGATCTAGAACAGCTTTGCAGCTAAACACCCAAGCTGAATGTGAAAGAGACATTTTGGTTTTAAAAGGGAAGGAGTTGGGCTGAAGAGAGAATAAAGAAATAGGAGCTAAAAGGGACAAGTAAAAGGGCAGCCTCCTGGAATTGTTATAAATAAGACAAATCTAAAATAATTAATTTTAAGCCCCTTATAAAATCAGCCATGCAATAATAATTGTATCCTGCTTTTACTAATATTGTTTTGCAATGCATGTCAGTAGGTGTTCTTATATAGTTCTGCTCATAACTAGTTTTAGCAATTAATTTGGGAGGTGAAACAACTTCCTTCTTACTGCATTTTAAAGTTACATTTACAAATATGCTTACACTCAGATACTGGGCATTGTCATTATCTACATCTCATGATGTCAGTTCCCTATTTATCAAGGCAGCCCAGAATATCTTTACATAATTAGTTTCCTTAGTGTAAGGATAGCATTGAAAACTTAAGGTCAATGGCAATGCATAACCCATATGTCAGAGCACCTCATTCATCATGAGATGTCCCACATGCTCCATGGATGACAGGCTACTGGTGCTTATAGTGCTATTTCTCACATTTGTGCATCCACATGCATTTACAGTTTGAGCACAAGAGAGCATTCATTTCTTCATAAAACTTCCAGTTTATGAATGTGGGACATTGTATTTCTTTATTCACAATTCAAAATGCCAGGTGTGTGTGTGTCTGTCTCTATCTCTGTCTCTATCGATCTACATATATAAAGCAAGAGCTATTTACAGAATATGTATATACTGTATGTAGAAAGTTAGAGTTAGAGTTATACAGTATATATATAAGTATAATCAATTGCATCAATTGTGGCTTTTCCCAATTTTACTGTCCCCCCCCCTCCAGTTAATTTTCCCTTTCCCAATTTTGCTGGCGGTGAAACACAAATTTCCTGGGTTCCCCCCCCCTTTACATCTCTCGTCAGAACCGACTTAGCAGCACTCAGTTTTCATTATTATTTGTTGATTACAGCTTACTCTTTAATGTGAAAATATGGCATATGTCCCAAAGTTTTATATGTAAGTGGTATTGGTCATGGACATAGGGCAGAGTTGAAGAGGATATGGAAAATGATGATTGTTTTGTTAACATTGGTAATACACTTTCAGATGGTTGGCTATTAAGACTGGCTTTGAGCATTCTTGGGTTGGGGGGGGATGGATATTTGTATTTAAATAAAGCCAAATCAATGCACAGAATGAACAGTGCTATTTACCCATACATTAATGTTGCCATTTTGCTGATACATAAATTTTGCTAAGGCAAACCTGAACATCATTATGTAAATAAAGACATTAGCTTATACTCTAGGTCAGTAAGAAGAGCCCTGGAACATCCAGAGGTGCCTCCTTAACCGTTTGTAGACTGCTAAAGTCTTTTTATAATGTCCTGTTGAATCCATGATACATGATATACCATTTACTGCCATTGAAAATCACTGATCCCATGGAAAGTTTTGAAAAGTTACTGTTTTCCACAACAGTTCCCAGAACCTCCCAGTTAGCATGACCACTGTTTATTCATTTTAGGAGCTGACAATGCTCCCTCCATCCCATTATTTTCAAGTCCTAGTCCACTAAAAACCATTTTCCACTTAAAATGCATCCAGGGTACTTTTTTCATGCAAAATGCTAATTTGTGGAAGGGAGGAGGAAGAAAACCAATGGAAGCAATGATGAGAGTTGGCTAGTCTCCACATTTTCTTTGTCCTACTTTCCCTAAAATCTGTTGCACAAATCAAAAGCCATAGTAAACAGGAAGGCTTTCACATGTCAGTGGATGGACAATAAAGAGAGGGCCAATTTATCCTCTTGTGGGAAGAGCTGGAAGCAGCCAGCACACTTAAGTGGCATATCTGTATTAAATCTCCATACATTTCCTCACAGTGATACAAGGCTTGTTTAAGGAGCAGCACCTTGGTTTTTAATTTTTCCTCCAAATGATGCCTTCCTTGATCCAGCCTTCTTCTGTGACTCAGCATTCTAAAGAAAAGTATTAGGCAAACAATTGAAGTTTCCATGTTAATTTATCCAGACATTTGCTCCTTCTGATTTAATTGGATTAGAACATGATTATGCTTATCAGATTCTGGCTTAACATACAGGTGAGCAAGGCTTTCATTACAGCAAGGGTTCTCTCTGCAGTTTGCATGATAAAAAAAAATGGGCATTCCAGATATTTTTGGTCTACACCCTCTATCTGCCCTTTACAGCATAGCTAGTGCTGAAGAAGAGATCTGAATGGATGGATTTAGCCTACCCTTAGCTAAGAGGTAGTGAGAGAACTAGAAAGGATTGGAGCTGCTGTTCTTTGGGAATTAGGCCTTACAAAACTTCATTTAGACAACACTATTTCACATTATGTATTGGTGAGGATGCTGAAAAGGAAACACATTAGGATTAGTATTGTTTATTCGTATATTATAAATTATATATTATTATCTGGATGGCAAACCCCACCTGAAATTGATCTAGACCAGGGGTCAACAAATTTGGCTCTCCAGATGTTCTTGGACTACAATTCCCAGAAGGCCTAATCAGCAGGTGACTTGGGCTTCTGGCAATTGAAATCCAAGAACACTTGGAAAGCCAAGTTTGCTGACCCCTGATTTAGACTATGCATTTCATCCAAGAATGCTTGCTGCTACTGGTAAACCACCACTTGGCCAAGAATAGCATACATAAAGTTTATTTGGAATGGGTCTCCTTCAAATGGGAAGGTAAACAGCCCTCCCTTAAGGATGCATTAATGATGTATCTAGCACATTATCTAGCTAACATTGCTGATTTTAGGAACCATGATGGGCAGGGATTAAGAAGAATGGACTATATGTATTGGATTATATTATAGAAGTTCTGAGACTGACTTTATGTTTTAGAGAACAAAGATACCTTGAGGGACAGTAGTTATAACAACTCCTGCTTTAACACTTTGTTCATGCATGGCAGTCACAAGATATGCATATTTGAGAAGGTTTGTGTTGCCATTGCTTTTGTTTTATACAGTCAAACCTCACATAAAGAGTGCCTCGCTTAAAGAGTAACTCGCTTAAAGAGCAGAATTTTCTTTGAATGTTCGCTTTGCTTAACAAATAAAACCAACCCAAAACTCGCAATACAAATAAATCGGGGTTCGCAATCCCCCCCCCCCAGCCAGAAGTCACAATTGGTCACTTACAATGGTGTTTCACTTACAGAGCAATCCTGTGGAACACATTATGCTCTTTAAGCGAGGTACAACTGTAGTTTAAGAAGGCAAATCTGTGCAAAGTTTACAAGTGTGTTTGCAAAAATCACTATTAGCCTCCAAAAATACAGTATTGTGATCCATTGGTAGAGGTCTCATTCAGAAAAGAAAATAAATCCTTTATCCTGGCCATCCTGAGCTTGGGGGTTAGAGGAAGAGAAGGTAAATTTAGCCACCATCTTTACTCCACCAGAATATCTCTGGGCTGTAATGCCACACTCTTATACAATTAATACGGGTTTGTCTCCTTCTGGTTCACTCAATATGCTTCTTCAGAGGGCCAAGACTGTGTGTGATAATCATTAACCCACCCATTCTCTGCCACCTGATAATCAAGGGAGCACTTTCTAGAGGCCTTTAAGTCTCATGCCATGCCTGGATCTTGTCCGATAAGGACAAAATGCTTTGAATGACTTCACAGCCTTATCCATGTTTGTTGTTTGTGGGCTCTACAGAACCTTAAAGGCTCTAGTCAAAATCTGGCAAAGAGAGGGAAAACATTTTCCTAACACATCATGTTTCAAGTAGCTTTTAGAAAGAGCAAAAGTGAAGAACCAAAAAACAAAGTTCCTTTATTTTACAAAAGCAGTTCATTGTTTAATTCATTTTTCTGGCTGTGCAAATTTGGAAAAGAGGGAGCTCTCTAAAAGGTCAACATGCAAATGACAGGCAAAACTAATCTTCATGCTGTTATTGAATTTACCCTTCGAATTTCCTTAAAAACAATGTTGCAGGTTCTCATCTATGCTGAATTGCTGTAATATGCTGCTGGTAATTAGATATTGATTAAATATGTCAATGGAAATACTTTCTGGTGTCCTTCTCCCTGCCCTGAGAAATATGTCAAGTCAGATTTTATTTTGAAACCTGCTCCAAAGATACCGTACATTTTACTCAAATGGGGTCTGTCCACAAACAATATCACTGCAATTAGAAACCAAAGGTAGTTAGCAGAAGTGGGATAGAGGCTTCTAATAGCAAGTTGGTTAAGAAATGTATTACTTGTTGCTCACTTCCATTTGTTAATGCAGGAATATCTGTTAGTTTTCATTCTCACTAACACATCCATGCCAAGCTCCTTTTTTATCCTGTTGTTCCTCTGTTACCCTAGAAACAGTTCTATGACATGCTACATCTTTTCCTCCAGGGGTTTATTATTTTGTGTGTGTGCTTATAAGTATTGCCACAATTTGTGGGAATAAAAGTCTGTGTGTATGTGTGGTGTTTTCCTCCTCTCTATTCAAGTCAGAACTGATTTACAGTGAACCTAATAGGTAACACATACTGGATACTGTATAAGGATAGGTTTTAACAGTTCCACATCCCCACTTGATTTTCCAATGCTGAGTGCAAATTCAAATCCAGGCCTATAGGACACTGAGGGGTGTGTACACACACACACACACACAGAGAGAGAGAGAGAGAGAGAGAGAGAGAGAGAGAGAGATAGAGAGGTTATATATATTTACTGGAATTTCCAGGGGAAGTAAACTAGAACTACATAATCACATCCTTCTGTTCCTTTCTACATCAAAGGTCTAGGACAGTGGTGGTGAACCTATGGCACGCATGCCAGAGGTGGCACTGGGAGTCCTCTCTGTGGGCACCCATGCAGCCACCCCAAGACAAAGTTGGAATCCTGATAGCAACATATATTTTGAACAGACTTGCAACCAAAGAGACTATGAAAACACAATTTGAGCTATGACATGGCAGAGTATCAAGCATAAAACCTGCCCTGTGCTTACATACCAAACACAAAATGCACAAATGGAACTCTAAAACCGAACTGACCATTTTGCTTTGACAATGCCTCTGGCAGCAAAGGTTATAAAGGCTGGTTGGTTGCTACCATTTATGCACTCATCTGTAATGCCAAGTAACTGTAATAAAGAAACATTTTTATTCCTTCTCAGATTGAGTTATTGCAACTGCGAGTGCCAATTAATGATGAAAGGGTGGACTATTGGAGACATAACTATTCTTCTCTGTGTGACTCTACTGTACTTGTTGTTCAGTCACACAGTTGATTCTGACATTTTGAGACCCTATGGACCATTGCCCACCAGGCACCTCTGTCTTCCACCATCCTCCTCAGCCTGCCTAGCTTTGTGCCCATTGCATCTACAATACCATCTAGCCATCTCATTTTTGGCCGCCCCCTCCTTCTTTTTCCCTCCTCCCTTCCCAGCATCAAGGCTTTCTCAAGTGAATCCTCTCTTCTCATTTGATGTCCAAAGTACTTTAGCTTTTAAACCATAATTTTGAAATTAATATGTTTAGTATTATATATACTTTAATTTCCAATAAAATATGTTTCTCTCACTATTTTAATTTGCCATCCACTTCAAGTTTAGTCTTTCACACTCACAAGCACCACACTGTACTAGCAGGTGATTGTTAGCTGGGGGATGACTGCAAGGGTTAATGTTTAATAAATTTACAAAAGACCTCAAACTGATTTTCTCTCAGATCAAATGGGCAAACAAGAAACCCTATTCATTGATACTGTCCTGGAATTCTGAAGAAAAAGTGTTAATTGCTTCAGGAGTAAGCTATTGACATGTCCTGAATGGGGGTTCTTAAATTGCCTTTTGTATAAATGTTAATAAAAGGGTCTCTCTCTCTTTCTCTCTCTCTTTTTGGTATTTCCTTTGCTCTGTAATATTTTGATTCAAAAATCTTCTGTTCTATTTCTAAGTGGAACAGCACCCAGAGGTATTTCCCTTAAGGAAATGCTTGGAGACCCAGGGACACTGCGATCTCTCACCTAGAAATCAATTAAGCATAATGTCACACCCCACTCAAAGAAGATAATGGCCAGAGTACTATTCTCTTACCATCCTGGAATCTCTATTTACCATATGTAAACTGTGATGCTTGCTAGACAACAAACAAACAAATAGACAATGAGCACCTGGAAAGGCTCACCTGGAAGAGATCAAGTACAGCATAAAGCCGGATTGTAAAATCTCTCCCTACATTATTATTTTCATACAAGTTTGTCATTGTAACTTGAATTTAAAGTGCTAACTAACTCAGTGTGACTAAAGATTGTTTATTTGCATCTAATTACAAAACCCCTCTGCTGGACTTTTGTCTCATTGTATAAACTTAATTAGCATAGGTGATGAGATTAGTTGAAGGGAATGTATAAAAAACTTCTCAGCAGCTTTAATAGCTAGCTCTCCCACCAAATTGCACAGGGAAGCTAAGATTTTTCTAGCAAACAAAAATGGGTTTGTACAGCAGTGGGCCCCCTCTGTTTTAATGTTATGTTTGTCAATAAAATGGTCTTGTTTTTGTCTGAAATTAAAATCTCTGTGGTTCTTGGGGAGCTCCGCCAGCAGATGAATTTTTAATTTTAAAATGCATCTCCACATTAAAAGGGATAGTGATTTTTAGGTAACAGTTTTGGTAGCAGAAGTGGGATTTTACACAGGTGACTGGATCTTCTTGCCCATGGAGGTGCACAGCTATGGGCGATGAGATCAGTCTGACAAAAGGGGGAGAACAGAAAGCCAATTCTACTTCTTTGGTTCCTGCTTCAACCCTGCCTCTGGAACGTTCCCTTAAATTTAGAAAGGTTACAATGTTTCAAGTAACAGCTTCATCTTTACTATTTCACCTTCTAAGGAGCAGTCAGGGTTGATTTCTTCTAGAATTGACCTATTTGTTCTCGCTGACCAGGGGACTCTCAAAACTCTCCCCCAACACCACATTTCAAAGGCATCTATTTTTCTGCACTCAGCTTTCCTCATGGTCCAGCTCTCACAACCATACATTACCACCGGGAATACCATTGCTTTGACTAGGTGAATTTTTGTTTGCAAGGTGATGTCTCTACTTTTTAACTATGTTTCCCAGGTTTCTCATAGCTTGTCCCCCAAGCATCAGTCCAATATAGTCCTATAGAAATTCAAAATTTTGCAACAATTTGCTTACTTTCCCGGTAACATGGCTGTTGTTTTGCATGCTCAAGAAGCATGCTATTAATAGGAAAGTGAAGTTTTTTTAAAATACTGTAATAAAATTGAATCTTTTTGCATAAATCTTATACAGGAAGGCTTGAGTACATTTTAGGTAACTGGTGTTAGATTGATTTTAAGTACTAGAGTCCTGTATATATAAAGAGAAACTGTTGCTTATTTCTATCTTCTCACTCAAGGATTACATAGAGTTGGCGTATACAGTAATACCTCCAATAACGCTAAGACTTGGTTCCACAAGTCTTGGTGCTATCCGATTTTTAGTGTTATCCGATGCATGTTAAAATCCTATGGGATGTATCGGATAACATTAAAGCTCCATAGTGATACATTGTAACCGCACAGGCTTTAGCGGTTGTTATCCGATACATCCCATAGGACCTTAACGTTATTCGATCCAATTCTCCTCCCCAGATTACTTAACATTATGCGATTTTAGCGTTAACGGAGGTAAACGTTATCTGAGGTATTACTGTACAAGATCAAGATACAATGGATGGTGTATAATGTGAATATTAATGTTTCAGATATTGGAGGGCACTGAAGAACAGAGAAAGAATGTGTGTATTATATTTTCCTGGAAAAGAGCAATTTTTAAAAATAAATTATTAGCATACAAGTTAATAACAATGCTGTGAAACTATCCAAAGGGCATAAGAAGTGCAGCAATACTGATTATAGCATCTGCAATTTTCCAGAGCACTTGCCTATATACCTTTCTTCGTGCAGTCCTGAGAAACTACAACTCTAACTGGTCTCTAATCAGGAAAATGAAAGAGCACAGCAAAACAATACGTTCTGCTTTGCAGTTTCACTAACAGTTAAATGTGGGTCACTATTGATGAGTGCTAAATATCTCAGACAAACTCATCTGGTTCTTGGTCAGCAAACCCAGCTTTAATTGTCATGCAGTCATGCACTGTATTTAGATTGTTGATAAAGGCTTTCTTTGGCAAAGGGAAATGCTTAACAATGCTTCTGAGACTATTGAACAATGGGAAAGCACAAGAAAGTAGTCCTGACCGCTTCACAGTTTGAGAATAGTGAATCTAGTCAAAAGGAACACTTAATACAAGAGCAATCAAAATGGTTACCTCATATGATCAATAATTAATGATGGTGGGCCAAGCATTGTAACTAAAATAGTTGACCAAAGAAAGGCTTTGAGCTCTTCTGGTCATAATTGCAAGCTTTTCATAAATCCTTGACAGAAAATCCATACTCAGTTATTCAAGTAATAACTAATCAATTTTTAGACTAGGTGTCTTGAAATAGAAGCTTTACGGAACGTATAGAAAGTCACATCGAGTAAGGTACAGCTATTCTTTCTTCAGAACAAGATAGCGCAGATGCTTTAAAGGACCTGAGTTAGAAGCAGGGATGCTAGGCATCTGATTAGCGACCTAAGTAGGCAACTTATCTCTGCTAAGCAACATTGCAGAGTAAGACCCAAAGCACATACAGGAGCTATGGGTGAAAGCTGGAGAGTGGACTGTTTTGGGTGGGCAGGGAGATAAGCCTGAACATATAGTTATTACCCCTCAGATATGGAGGCAAATAATACTGAACCCTCTTTGATTTTTCACAGTAAATTCTTGGTGTTGGGGATCTCTTTTGTGTGTTTTTTTTGGTCAAGCATTGAGAGGGACAACACAGTACAGCACGTAATGTCAGCATCAAACTATACCACCCAATTAAGACATCATTAGAATCAATGCATAGTATAAGGTTAAAAATGGTCTGTTTATTCTAACACAGATTTGTATGTCTGGAGAGAAAATGATGTAAGAAAAAATAACATATTTTCTTAATGCACAATTTGAATTTAGGCATTTTATTATGTACCTGCTGCTGGTAATTGTGGTAAGCAGTGAGAACGATAATGAAGAATAATAATTATAAATGGAAAATGATTACTAGTATGTTTCCTTTGATATGAGAGAAATTAATTTCAGTTTAACAATTGCACCTATGTATCTTGTCATTTGCGGACTGTGTTTGCTTAGTGGTTAAGACACTGGAATTGACAACTGGAAGGTCAGCAGGTCAGCAGTTTGAGACCCAAGTGCTGCATAACAGAGTGAGGTTCTGTCTCTGTCCCAGCTCCTGCCAACCTAGAAGTTCAAAAGTAAGAAATTACAAGTAGATAAATAGGTACCATTTCAGTAGGTAGGTAAACAGTGTTCTTTGCACTCTGGTGTCTAGGCATGTCTGCCATATGTCCACAGAAACATCTGCTGATGCAGACAGCACTGGCTCTTTGGCTATAAATAAAATGAGCACTGAACCCTGGAGTCAGATATGAATGGCTTTCAAGCAAGAGTGACCTTTACCTATCTTGTCACTATAAAATATATTCTTTCTTCACCCAGTCCTTGGATCATTCCCTGCCTTTTTTTCCCCACCTTCCTCACCTCTTCTCTCTTCTCACCATTTATTAGTGATTGGTTGTTAAAAAAATAATTGGCTACCCATTCAGAAGTCTTCACAAAATGCCCTTTTATTTTAAATATTAAAATATCTGAACAGTGCCACTACAATCCTGATTATGGCAAATACTTTAGTTGAAGTGTTTCTGCAGGACAGCATGTAAGTGATAAATTGGATATCACGCAAGGGAATATTGACAATTGCTTTTGTGTGGTCTTTACACTAGGACAATGTGTAAGTGTTTAATTTAATCGATACATCTGTCCCTTATTGGCCTATACATTTCAAAGTCATTCTAATGTCACACATAAAGGCAGGTTATGCTATAATATAGCAGCATATGATGAGCTTATGCACTTGAAAGAAAAGGACTCATTTACTTTTGCTGCCCATGGGAAGATAATAGATGTCAATGATCTCAATTTACAATAACACTTTCTAAGGACATCTGTCATTCAGTATTCAACCCTATTTAGAGCAGTCTTTGCTGGTTCAGATGTATCCATGGGGGGAAAAATCTGGTCTCTGTAAAAAAAAAAAATTGAGTACCATTCTTATATCATCACACTTTAATGCCCACAGCATATGAACTGTGCTGTCAAGTTGGTTCTAACATGGTGAAACTCATAGGGTTTCCAAAGGACTAAGACATTTAAGGAAGCACTATACCATTGCCATTAAAGTGGGGATTTGAACTCATGTCTACTGATGACTAGTTCGAAACTGTTTCTACTATGCTATACGGTCTCTGTTATTCTCCCCAATTGCAGTGAAAGGTTCTCTTTGACATAATAGGCCATGAAACAATGTGCCTTTTGCTTAAATAGCTTTATTCATTCCGTACCATTAGTCAAAGTAAAAACTACTTAGTATAGAAGCAATATTTGATGGATCATTTCAAAGCAGATGACTGACCCTCATGAAAGTTTAATAATATTCAAAGAAAAATATATGCCATTAGGTCAGTACACAATAGGTGCTCCATTTCTATCAAATGAAAAGCAACAACAGGCTAACATTCACCTGAATATGTTTCAAGACATGCAGCTTTTTTAGGTGAGATTCTTGATTATTCAGTGTATGAATTTGCAATGAATGTATTCGCCTTTAAAATGCCAAACCCTTTACTGTCCATACTGGAGGCGATTTCCACAACACTTTCCTTTGTGAAGGGAAGGGAATCTACATTATTAAGATTATGTGACCATTTCTGATATAAGGAATATGTTTGGCTAATGGCAAAGCCAAGAAAGTGGATTCATTTTGGCAGTCCAAGGTTTGACTGGGACATGAAAGAAGAAGAAGAATTTTTAAAATATCTCATGTACCTGTATATCAGAAAACAAAATAAAATAAACAAAACAAAATAAAAAACACTGTAGCACTTTAAAGACTAACTGCTATATTTTTATTGTTAGCTTTCTTGGATAAAGTCCACTTCTTCTCAGTTTCAGAAATACAGCATGCCAGACCATCACTCATTGCTTAAAAGCCTTCCTGGAAAGGAAGGTATTTGCTTTAGGAATAGGCTCTAGCTATAATCTTCAATGCAGGTCTGCACCTAGATGCAGAGAATTTGAGAGAGAAATGGGGTGGGGGAGAAGTTTAGCTCCTACAATTTTACACCTCCAAAATTTCTCCTTGACTTCCAGAATCTGTTAATTATAAAAATGAGCCAGTGCTTGTCCTCACATGCAAAGACAAAGAATTGCAAAATAATTTTCTTCTCCTGGTGAGAGAATGAGATATTTTGTGATGTTCTTGATAAGAAATAGAATTAAAGGATTATTTGTGCACATATCAAGCAAAATATACTTCTTTTTAGTTTAAATAACAGGTGATGTGCAAATGGCAATCTCTCCTACTTTGTTGTGTGGACATTTCAGTTAAAGAGCATATATGGGAAGAGTTTCTTTCATCTACTGTAAACAATCACCCACTCATTCTGTTGTTACTATATGTGTATGTGTTTTGCTTCTCACAGAAAAGGTCACAAAGAAAGTTTGTCCAAATTACAAGGGTCTTGATGAACAAAATTTGTGTTCCTTGTCTTGCTCTCACCTGGAGGCAAGAAGTCTCACCTGGTTGGAAAATGACTGCTCAAGTTGTTTTCTAAAGATAATGCAACTTAAATTTTGCTAATACAGTTGTACTTCGCTTAAATAGCATAATGCATTCCACAGGATTAATCATTAAGCGAGTTTGTTCTTTAAGCGAAATACCATTGTAAGTGACCAATTGTGGGGGGGATTGCGAACCCCAATTTATTTGTTAAGTGAGTTTTTGATTGGTTTTATTTGTTAAGTGAACCGAACATTCAGAGAAAATTCTGCTCTTTAAGCGAGTTACTCTTTAAGCGAAGCACTCTTTATACGAGGTTTGACTGTATTTTGATGCAGACAAGTTTCTCTCTCTCTCAGCATGTTGGCAAAAAGAAGGAAAAAAGTGAAGGCAAAACATTGTAGCACTCTAAAGACTAATACTGTAGTTCCCTTACAATCAGAAGCTAGTTCCAAAAACATAGAAGGGTAAATTCATGGCCAGTATATTACCATGATCTGCTGAATTATAGATAGTAGACAAAGTGAGAATAGTTTGTTTACACAAGAATGGGACTGTCAAGGTACTTTTTCGTTGTTCAGTCACACAGTCGATTCTGACCCTTTGCGACCCCATGGAACACTGTCCGCCAGGCACCTCTGTCCTCCACCATCCTCCTCAACTCGCTCAACTAATTACTTCAATTAGCATGTCTAGGTCAAGATAATAACTGCAGACCAGGTAAACTTGAATTTTATAGGTATGCCAAGACATATTTATGGGCTAGTCGGTATTGTCTTTGAAAGGGGACAACAGTTTTGTACCCATAAAATATTACAGAAATCAAGATTATGAATATATTAGTATGCCAAAAGGCCTTGATCTTGATCGAGGGTGTTAGAAGTGCATTGGAATTTGTTTATTGAATCAATTTCTACTGTCTCTACTCTTTTTTATTACAATAGCCAGCTTGAAATATAAATCATATTTGAGAGGGAATACCTAAATCAATTGGGAACTACAGTGGCTTAAGTGGTTAAGATGCTGAAATCAATGACTGGAAGGTTGGAGTTTGATTCCCAAGTCCTGCATGATGGAGTGAGTTCCCATTTCTGTCCCCGCTCCTGCCAACCTAGCAGTTCGAAAGCAAGAAATTGTAAGTACAGTGGAACCTGGTATAATGAATCCCTCTATAGTGAAAACATTGCATAACGAATAGCTTTAAAAAATATGGTGCCCTGCATAGTGATTTTTCCTTTGGGGGGAAAAATCGTACAATGAATATTCAATGGAAAAAACTGCTTAGTGAAAAAAATCATTAAATTGTACAATGAAAAAGATCGCATAGCGAACAGACTCATAGAATGAATTAAAATCATTATACAGGGTTTTACTGCAGATAAATAGGGATCACAGCATTCTGTGCACTCAGGTGTTGAGGCATGCCTGCCATATGTTGACAGAAATGTCTGGAAATTCAGGCAATGCTGGCTCTTTGGCTATAAACAGAGATGAACACAGAACCCTAGAGTTGGATACAACTGGTGTTCAAGCAAGGGTGACCTTTACCTTTACCTAAATCAATGCCTACTGCCGTGGCTTATATTATTGCAGCTGCTAATGTAGATACAGGGCACAACTGTAATCTAGGTTTGTGATAGGATCGTGTCCCAGTCTCCATCTCCATGTTGTGTTGCCTGTTGTGTGTCAGCCGTTGTTTGTCTTATCTGTAGGTACAATATCTTATCCTTTTACAAGTGACATGAATAATTTCAGTTTCTTATTGTCACATACAAGAATGAGAAAAGCAATGCATTGCTGAACTATTAAAGTTTCACTTCCTTCTGCCTCTTTAAGGAACAAATGTCCTCTTTTTAGATATGCTAAGCCTACAAACAATGGATTTAAAAAATAATGTCAGGCCTGTGTATTCTACATTATAGTTTTACAAAATGTTATCAAACACATACTTTTTAAAAATCAAGAAATCAGAATGGTATTGCAATGTGGAACATAATTGCATAATTAATATATAAGTCAACCAGAACAGATAAAGTCAAAGTATAAAGAAGCATCTCTATATATAATTTTTAAAACTTATTTTACAGCTTGAACTAGGCAGTACTGCCTGTCATTACAGATTTTGCAAAGTAAACAATTCTGTACAGCCTGTAAGCTGCAGTTTGGAAAGCTTTCTGGAGGTGATTTGAAAATAAACCCAAGTTTATAGCCTTTGGTTTATCTTTTGCAGAATTACAATTGCATAGCCCAGGTTTCATCTTCGTCCAAATCCTGCGGTGTCAGATGAGCATCTTACAAACATCCTAATGAGTTAGTTGGAAAGCTCCCAGCTTCACAAGCTCAGCCATATCCAATCACCCTCTGTTCAAACACAAAGGTTTCAATACACCTGACATGGCCCTTGATTTCCCAGGTGACATGAGGGACACTATTAGATTTCAAATCAAGAGCCATCAGCATTCTAGAACTGCATGAGAATGAGCAAGACAAAGTCTTTCAAATACTGTGGAGAACAATGTACAAGTATCCTCCTCCTCTTCCACCCCTTTGGGAAAACTGAAAGCAAGAAAGAAAATAACAACACCCAAACAGCTTGATAAAATGTGAAGGCAAAATTTTTCATCATACCTCTCTACTGTGGGACACATAAATAAATAAATTAAACACATTCTGCATTTCTACCATGTATATAAGCAAATAACCCAAAAGTGATCTTGTAATGAAGAAACCTCATTTAAAATTCATTAGATACCTTCCTCCAAGTAAATTTCATTTTAAGAAGTTCAAGACATATCAGATTTCTATAGAGTGCAGCAGTAATTCCGGATTTTATAGCAATTCATACTATTCATAGACACTGACAATGCCAGAATTTATTTGTTAAAGTTGTTCTGAGAACACACAAACAGAAGGAGTGTGAATTATCTTGCTGGAGAGTGTACAGTTTTTAATATTTATAGAAATGTTTTCTGAGAATTTATTTATTTATTATTTTATTTATTTGACTTGTATCCAGAACTTTGATGCAAGCACCACTATCTCAGATGATTTTCAGTTTTGTTCTTTGTCTATTTTTATAATAAACCCTATGGTTACCTAATTTTCATTTCTGCTTTTTAATAGAATTCTGAATTTGATATTTGCTCAACTTGATTTGCTCTATGCCTTCCAAGTCCTTAATACCTTATATAGAACAGACCATCCAGTAGAGAGGCTTCATGCAGACTAAAATAAATAAATAAAATAAAATTTATGTATTTATTTTAAAAGAAGGGAAGTACTCTGCGTGTTGATTGTATATCATATGAAAGTTTCAGAATATGTTGTTTTCTATCTCTATTTTCTTCTGACTGAATACAACAGCTAGATAACCAGAGAAGGAGAAAGTGATAATTTGATTGTCAAAATATGTTTTCAATGCAGTTGTTTTTGTATTACAAAACAGCAGGACAAAAGGATCTGTCAAAGTATATATATTTGGATTCACTTCCACTCTATGTAATTCTTCATCCAACTGTATGGGAACAGAGTTAAACTCGAAGAACAGCAACTGCACACATCACAATTAGCAAAGAAGAATGCTGTCACTACCCATGAACTTATGCCAGTCCCTTTAAATGACACTTACATGTAACAGGGGTGAATCCTTACTATGTAATTGAGTTGACGGTCGTTGATCAGCAGCTATGATTATATGCATGTGTGATAATTCCTGTTTAAAGGTCTTGACAGGACATTATTGGAAATTGTCATTTAAATTAAAATGCTATTAAGCAGCTGAACAGGATTCTAAAATTGCCACTTAGGGTTCTTTTTTATATTATTATTATTAGTATGAGATTAAAAATGGTCACACTTCAGTTATCCTTAACTTGTTAGCATGCTCATTAAGTAATTCTACCATGAATATTCAACAAAGTTTAGCTCTAGCTGTTCTATACACAAATGAGATCTGGAATTACATTGCAGAGAGCTGAATTGTCAGTTGATGTCTCCTAGCAGCAAGTGAAAACCACAAGCATGACCCTGTGAGTGACATGAATTATATATCCACTAGAAAACTCTGCAGCCTCATTGGGGTGAGCAAGACAGAGTCCACTACTGAAAAAAAGATGAAGATGCATAGGCAGAGATCTCAAATCCAAGGTGTAACTCAGAAGGCTATCACTACCATGAGGCAGAGTGAAAAGTCACCTGGCCTATAAAATATTCCTTGTTGGTGGTAATTCTTATGTGTGCCAGGCTTCATCTGGCAAATTATCAGATCTGGTTGTTTTCCTGCAGTACAGCAGGGTTAATGCAAAGTATCTCTAATGTTCTTTCCTGTTCAAAAGGAAAACCTAATGCACACCATACACAGAGATTAGCTATTAAGAAAGATACAGAATACCCATCCAGTACTTCACATTCTGAAATAAAACAGTAGATTTCCTAGTTTTGGAGTGATTCAAATAATCCATTCAGTTTCTGAAAGAAAGAGAACAGATCTTCTGCTCAAACACAGCAATTTTTGTGCAGTTCTCACAAGATAAATAGTCAATAAAGATCCCAAGAAAGGAGGAAGATTAATGTTCCTCACCCTTGTTTGTAAGGATAAGGGAAATGGAAACTTAAATCACTTCTATTGACCTTCTTGCTCCAACCAGGCAAAAAAACAACCAAACAAGAAACCCACACCAATGTGGTGCATTTGTTCTTGTTCAGTCGCACAGTTGAGTCTGACCCTTTGCGACCCTATGGACCACCGCATGCCAGCTCCTCTGTCATATGTGGTGCATGCTTGGTACCAATTATGCTCTCTTAGGGTAGTGGTATTTGAAGCTGAACAAGAGCCAGATAAAACAATGAAGTGACAGCAATGTGTTGAAAAATAACGTTTATGTTTGTGTCCCATTTCCTTTAAGCAACCTTACTGTATCCATATATGCCCAATTGACCATGCTGCACAACATTCGATGCCAACAAAGGTAGCAAAATAAGGGTTCTACAGATTTGGACAAATCCCAAACTCTAAATCAAATTGGCCTGATTTGTCCAAAGGGTGGAACAAAGTGTAAGTGACCAATTGTGACTTTGGGGTTGGAGGATTGTGAACCCCAAATTATTTGTTGAGCAAGTTTTTGGTTGGTTTTATTTGTTAAGCAAAGTGAACATTCAGAGAAAATTCTGCTCTTTAATCAAGTTGCTCTTTAAGCAAGGCACTATTTATGCGAGGTTTGACTCTACTCTGCTGGAAATTCAAATCCTTTTCCTTCTTACCTTGTCTCTTGCCAATCCAGTTTCTTCACTTCCACTACACAGTGTATCCCCCCCCCCCTTAACCTTCATATAAATCTGTTGTTCTGACTCTTAAATTCTTAGCTTTTGCCTGTTGAATACTCAGCAGGAACTCTCTCTTTCTCTCTCTTTTTAGTTTTCTTTAAATATTATGAGGTCTATCCTGATCTTGCTTTCCAAATCCTGTTTCTCTACATACACCTTCTGAATTTTTCTTTTCTGTGTATTTCCTAAGAAGCTGGGTAAATTTTTGTGGGTTTTTTGCATCTCTGTGCATAGAAAAACATTCATGTATAATTTAAAGTCATGCTTGGTATATAATTTAATCACAATACTGCAAGGATGATTTTGGTTCTTTGTTTATTGCTGCTGAAATTGTGTTAATCTCTGCTTTGAAACTGTTGTTTTGCTTTTATAAGGTCTTGTACAATGTATTGACTGTGTATTATTGGAATTGTGGTTTTCATCTGTTTGAACTTGCACATTAGCAAGATAATGTAAACATCTGGAATGCGGTTCATGTGAAAAACTACCTAACTAGCAAACAATAAGAAATTCAACCAGGGAAGCATTCCTGACTCATTAATATGCCATTTTCTACCCACAAACATGAGTATGTAACACAATTTAAACCAAGAAATCTAAGACAAGCTTGTGGGAAACTTCCTCCAGGCTGGCATTTAACAACAGTTCAGAGTTACACACGGCCAAATGAAAGAGACAAACTAAAAATGCTCATACTTCAAACAATGAGAAAACTGGTCATGACTTTGTTGTGGTGCTTAACTATGGAAAGCAAACTTTCAAGTTCTTCAGAACCAATGGGTGAAATATTTGTCATTCGGCGAAATGAGGTGAAATAACGGGGTGAATATAATTCTTAACAATTAGAGCAGTACAACAGTGGAACCAACTGCCTCAAGAGGTGGTGAGCGCTCCAGTGCTGGATACATTCAAGATTGAATTGGACAACCATCTGTCATATCTGCTTTGATTCAGATTCCTGCATTGAGCAGGGGTTAGACTTGGTGGCCTGGAAGGCCTCTTCCAACTCAGTTATTCTATAATTCTATGAAATGGTAAATAAGACTTTTAAAACTGTAGAAAATAAAGGGATATGGAAGTCCAAACCTAACGCCAGATCTTCTAAACCATGGAGATCTGCAGTTAAATTCAGTCCCAAGATGAAAAATATGGACTAAGGAATTGGGGCCAGAACAAAGTATATGTAGAAGAATGCACGGATGGCACTAGACTTATATTCAACTGTATAAACTAAAATCTGGATCCAAATTGTTGCAGAGGCTGCAAAGCAATCGACACATATTTGCTTTCCTGGATAAAGTATTTTATATAATTGGTAAGGTAACTTTGCAAAAAACTGTCATGATTCATGCATTATTATTGTTGTTATTCTTCTTCCATGTTTAGCCAGATGTGAAACCGCCAAAATCTTGGGTAGACAGTATTAGAATAGAGGCATGTATTTATAAAAGGGGAAAAGAAATAGAAAAAATGAATTAGAGAAAGGTATTAATTAGTCAGAAAAACCGTTTAAAGTAATTTATGGTTCCCATAATGATGTTCATATTAATGTAATTGCATATAGATTTAAAAGTTAATTAAATGGCCAAAAGTGGGAAGAGATGATATAAAGCGATTAGCATAGTTTATGTAATGCTAAAAAAATAATAGCCTTTGTAAAGTATTATCAAACATTGTTGCAACAAATATGTACACTGTGAATGTTCTTCATCTCAGTTCTTGCCCCTCTCCTTCTATCCAAATGAATATCTGGAGGAGGGAAAGTCTTCTATCCATAGCACAGAGATGATGAGCAAGTTGGACAACCATCTGTCAGATCTGCTCTGATTTTGATTCCTGTATTGAGGAGGGCCCCTTCTGTAGTGCCCTGGGGATAATGGACTTTATGAAAGATGATTGTGATTACGGAGTCAGTGGCACTGACATATTCCCCCTTCAAACTATGGGAATGGTTAAAAATCATATGAACCTCTATTTAAAAGTAAAAAATTGCTTGCTAACCAATTAATGGATTTAATTGGCTTGTTGACTGGAAAAGGAATGTTCCCCAATTAAGTTTTCCTTTTATGATTAGACTGAGTGCAGTTACAGTGACAGAAAGTTTTTGGCAGAAGGTGACTTTGAACTCATCCATGTCCTTGACTGATAAGTGAACCAGCACCTGGGATGTCTAATGAGCAAGTTGAAAACCTCTGACAGGGTGAGACAGGTCACAGTGACCCCCTCCTGCATCACTGTCTGGTAAAGGACACTATACCAATTAGTCCATTCCAGATGGCCATTGTTTGGATTCAGAGATATCTATAAATCACTCAAGTGAGGGTCAGAGAGCCAGGGGAAATGAGATAACATCTTAGCTTAAAGTATAAAAGGGGGAAATTATTCCTCAGAGTTTAGTGCTCTCCAATACATTAGAAGTGACAGAAGTGTCACTGCTACCTACCCAGGACTCCCAAGTAGCTAAAGAAGGGGCAAAAAGAATCCCTGCTTGGTATGCATTTGCTTGCATGTGTTCTTCTGTTTCTTGTTCTGTCTCAGCTATGTTTTACTCTGAGAACTGTCTAATAAATTTCATCCCTTCAACCACTGAGCTCCTAGAAGCCTGACCCCAGAAGGCTTGTCTGGCCTACTTGGTAAGATCCTTCCAAACCATCTATTCCATGATTTTATTATTCTATGATCCTATGAAAGGGCAAGTTCCTACCCAAACTATTTAGGGTAGAAGGAAGCAAGTGGCATGTTACTATTGAATCCTGGCCTAAACACCAGGTGGAGCTTTCCCACCTGATTCTTGGCTGGAAACTAAGAGTTGTCGAAGAGAATAAAATGGTATCTAATTTCTAATCATTCATTAGTGAATACAAGGGCTCCCAAGTACATGCAGGGGGATGCCTGCCAGTGTCTCTGATGAATGAATGATTAATAGGCTTCAGGCCTATTCTTGTCTACCTCAGAAACATCTCATGTATATATTGTGGAACTGGTTCCTAACTGTTAACTGTATCAGACCCACAAGCTGGAGACTCCTCACCAGATTTTAGAAGCTTTAAATACGCTGTTACCCTTTGGAAAGTCATGGTTACCTTACAAGGCAGAGAAATTAGGTAGAAGATTAATTAATAGTTTAAGTATCTGATATAGCAAACTTGTTGTCACATCTTCACACAGATAAAAGCATCCCATATACTCTCTCCATGTTCTTTAAGTTTTCATTTCCCAAGGTGAAATGATAATATCTGCACTTTGGTTCAGGACAAGGACTTTTTAAATATAATAATTATATATTTTTATCTTGAGCCTTAGAAATTAAGAAATTAGGATGCACTTTGTTATGTGTTGTGCATTGATACAATATATTTTAAGATATATAATACTGTATATGCTTTGCAATTTGGTCTCTAGTTCCCCTGTCTCTTTGGAACCCAGCCTGTACTTCTGGAAGTTCTTAGTCCACATACTGCTGAAACCTAGCTTGTAGGATCTTGAGCATGACTTTGCTAGCATGTGAGATGAGCACAATTGTTCGATAATTTGAGCATTCTTTGGCATTAGCTTTCTTTGGAATTGGAACGTATGCTGACCTTTTCCAATCCTGTTGCCATTTTTGTGTTTTTCAAATCTGCTGGCATACTGAGTGCAACACTTTAATATCATCTTCTTTTAGGGCTTTAAATAGCTCAACTGGAATGCCACCATCTCCACTAGCTTTGTTGCTAGTAATACTCTCTAGGGCCTTCTTGACTTCACATTTCAGAATGTCTGTCTCAAGGTCATTGATCTCATCACTGTGGTTGTCACAGACATTGAAGTCCTTTTTATAAAGTTCTTCTGTATATTCTTGCCATCTTTTCGCGATCTCTTCTGCGTTTACTAGATCCCTACCGTTTTTGTCCTTTATCATGGTTATTTTTGCTTTAAACATTCCCTTGATTTCCCCATTTTTTTGAAAAGATCTCTAATCCTTCTCCTTCTGCTATTTTCCTCTATTACTTTGCACTGCTCATTTAAGAAGGCTTCCTTATATCTCCTTGCTTTTCTTTGAAATTCTGTATTCAGTTGAGTGAATCTTTCTCTTTCACCTTTGCTTTTTGCCTTCCTTCTTTCCTCTTATGTTTGAAGAGCCTCATTAGACAACCACTTTGCTTTCTTGCACTTCTTTTCCTTTGGTATTGTTCTAATTGCTGCCTCCTGTATGTTTTGAACCTCCATTCATAATTGTTCAGGTAATCTGTCTATTAATTAATTATTTATTTATTTATCTATCAAGCCTAATCCAATAAATCTATTCCACACCTCCACCGTATATTCCTTAGAGATGTTGTCTAGGTCATACCTGTGTTTCCCTCCCCCCCCTTCCCAGTACAATGGAAAGTTCTTTTTATGAAGCTGCAAAGCTTCCCTATTTTATCTGCTAGCGAACTTTCAGCTGGCTTACTAGTGCTGCATTAGAGAACACAGTCAGGGGAGTCACATTAGATTTTGACCACAAAATGAAGATAAATGACTCCATGCATTTTACTGGGGATCTGCTATGGGATGTGAATGTGAATTAAGCTTGTAGAAAGAGGAATGGCACAAGCAGAGCTAGAAATGAGAAAAATAAATCTTAATATGTACTTTCCTGGGAAAGTACAAATTTGGGCCTGCTTGTGATGTTGTATCAGTTGTCCAAAATGTGTGAACTCAGTTCCATGTAATAAGTTATTTGTACCTATGGTTTCATCTCAGAGAATTATCCTCAATAAAATATGTTTGGGAGGGTGCAGAACAATTGTATTCCAGAGCGGTTTGCAGATTCTAACAGTGATTTATTTCTACTCTTTTTAAATTCCAGTACACAGTCTGGCTTTCATAGCATCAAGATACAACAAAGGGCCAAAATCAGTGATGGGCTCAAAAAATTTTTACTACCACACTGGGTGTGGTATGGTGGGCAAGGCCAGGGGGAAAGCATCCTAATTAAACATGGCTGAAATGTTTAGTCCTTGTTTCATAGAAATGATTTGCCATTAATAAGCAATGGAATAATGTCAGTTTGCTTTGGCAGGCATGACTAGATCGCCCACAGTGTAGGCTCCACCCATGGCGTAGGCTCCACTCATGATGTAGGCTCCACCCATGGCGTAGGCTCTGACCATGGTGTAGGCTCTGCCCACAGTGTGGTAGTGAAAAGTTTTGCTGCCCACCACTGCATCCAACGCACTAGCATCGTCCCAAGATGCACTGTGACCTGACAAATCCATTTTCCCATCTTTGTTCTAGAACAGGTAATGTTAAATGAATAATCAAACACGTAGGGAAAAGCTACCACAACGGTTCTGTTTATGTGTATGAGAGAGAACTTCTAAACTATTGTAGATGATAATTCTTAAACAACTATTAGGTCAACTAGCACCTTTTTAAAAATTAAATATGGAAAGACTGTCCACAAAAGTCTATAATTTTGAATGTTTAGGCTACCATGATATAACGAAATACCTCCACAACAAACCTTAAAGTTCCACAAGATTCCTTGTTATAGCCTTGAGTGAGAAAAATTGCTTTTTATGCCCGACTTGGGTTCTGTGTAATTTGCACAAAATGCTTCAAACACATTTTCCCCCCTTGGGGAAATAAAGTGTGTGTGCAAAAACACACATAAAGCAAGAACACAAGAACCGGCTAATTGTTTAGAAAGAAAGGTAGTGCTTCAAACGTTTGAACAAAGCAGCACTTCAAGCAATTTGCTTAACTGCACAAATTGAACAATTTGGCACAAGAAAGGCAATTTATAAAAGAATTAACACTCTTGCTAGCATAAGAACTCTATCATGGGCACCAGGAAATTGTTCGTTATGATTGCCATTAAAGAGAATAATATTGCAGATCTTCACACTCCAAACAAGGATTTTTACATCCCCATATACAACTTTAACATTGTGGCTGTAAAACAGCAGCAGTATAGTACTAAGAGTTATAATCTGAAAGTGTGAAAGCAGTGCTAGCCTAGCTATTTTCACTCACTGCTTTTCTATGATGAGACAACATTAAACAGCAACGATGACTCAATGATTAAAAATAGAATGTGTAGTGCAATAATTGAACCATTGTTTCTTCTCTTGTAAGCTGCTGCTGTTGCTTCAGGCGAAAATAGGTGCCACAAAAGAGAAAAACAAAACAAAAGCTTGTGACATCTTTAAGACTAGCAAATATTTTTTAGCGTAAGCATTTGCAGAATGCAATATTCACGCAAAATTATTAATCTACAATTAAGATATGTAGTTGTGGGGAGTTTTTTTTTTTTGCTCTCATTTTTGCTTTTCATTTTCTTGTATCTTCTTGTGCCAGCTATCTGTTTGTTTTTGTTTTTTTAGGGGGGGGGACTCTTAGATACATATAGTATTCTACAAGGTTTCTATGCTGGCTTGCAACAGGGAATTTTTCACCCACATCAACACCCACCCCTTTGAAAAACTTAATAGTGTTAACAAGCAAATAATAAACTGATAAGGTCTCCAGCTCTTCATACAAGGTAGCATTTGATAAACAGTGCTTGCTTGAACTATGGTTGAAAATGTACACTGAACGTGGCCGGGGCTATGGGGTGAGAGAGAATAATGAGTTTCTTATCCCATTAGGGTCTTTGCACAATGCTTTCCAAGGATGTGTTGTGCATTCTAAAACAAAACACACAGTGATAGATGCTTTTCACTCCAAAAGACATATTGCAACATGGCACTGTTGTAAATGAGCATTTCAGGAGCCTGTGGACTCTTTTCACATCTACTATTAGAATATGAGTTATATAATGTCATATTACCTTGGTTGTTGTTGTTGTTGTTAATAATAATAATAATAATCACATTTATATCCCACCCTCATCAAAAGACTCAAGGCGGCTTACAAGGCTAAAAAGACAATTAAAACATTGATTACAATTAAAAGGTTAAAAATGTTAAAAAGGTTAAAAAGATTTTAAAAATGAAAAAGATAGCAGGGAGAGAGGTGGGGGTCAAAAGAGCCAGCCAGCCGAGCTGACCGTCTGGCCTGCACCCCACACATGCCCCACCAGTCAGGTCTTTAACCCCTTCCTGCAACTCACTCCAGTGCATGACAAGAGAGCCTCTCCGGTGTGTTCTCAATTGGAAATTCTTAATCAAGAATATTTGTTTTGTGTGTTTGTTTCTGCCTATAAGCTGCCCCATTGTGCAAGCACTCTATTTATGCCATAGTCATCACATTATAAGCCCTGGAAATGGATTTGTATAACATATTTCAAATAGAGACATTTACAAGGGAAACCTTTACCTTTTTACCTTTACAAGGGATGGGATAAACAAAAACTAAACATCTCAAAATATGTAAACATTTGTCTTTGGTTCTCTCAGCTTATCACAAGTTGATCTCCTTCTTTTATGTTCATATGCAACTGTACACACAGCCTAATTATAAGAAGTCACATAATTCACTATAGCCTCTTTAAATGAAGTTAATTGTATGATTCTGGGTCTTACAATGAGGATCAGGAAATAAGGTCATTGGGAGGAGGTGTAATGAACTGACCGTCACATATTGTTTTCCTTTCTATGCTTTCTATGCATTTTATTACTTTTTCACTTGCCCTCTTCTCCTACAACCCAATGGCTATCATGTTACAGTGGAACCCAGGGCAACTTCAAAGACTGTTATAATTTAATATGGGTTTTTGTGGCTCAAAGTCCAAACCTGTTAGTTGTTAAGGTGTCAAAATGTTTTCTATTTTTAGTTATTTTTTTGTCAGACATGTGATTGCTATTTTTTTTTTGTTCAGTCGCATAGTCGATTCCGACCCTCTGCGACCCCATGGACCACTGTCCGGCAGGCACTCCTGTCCTCCACCATCCCCCTCAACTCGCTCAGCTCTGTGCCCATTGTCTCCACAATACCATCTAGCCATCTCATCTTGGGCCGGCCCCTTCTTCTTTTGCCCTCGACCTTTCCAAGCATCAAGGCTTTCTCAAGTGAATCCTCTCTTCTCATTTGATGTCCAAAGTACTTTAGCAATTTCCTCTCTTACCCTTATTGAAAAGACTGAGTTTATGTGACCTAATGCCTGTTCTCTTCATCCTCAAAAGCCTTTTCTCTAAAGAGGAAGTTCTTTGAGGCAAGGTCTTGCAGCATTCTATCAACTGTTAGCTGAACATGGCATATATCAGTGATAGTGAACCTTTTAGAGATCAGGCGCCCAAACTGCAACCCAAAGCACACTTATTTATCACAAAGTGCCAACACAGCAACAGGCGAGGAAATAAACACTCCCGTTGGGCTGCTGGGCAGAGTGGCGGGGTGAACTCTGTGCTGGGGAGGAGGGAGGAAGCACTCTGATTGGGCAGAGGAGTGGGGCAGACTCTGTGCTGGTGTGACTGCATAGGTGCTCACAGAGAGGGCTCTGAGTGCCACCTCTGGCATGCGTGTTATAGGTTCGCCAGTATGAATACCTCAAAATTGTCTCCTCTGCTGTGCTCAAGATACTATATAGTTGATCTGTTAATTTGAAATGAAATAAGAATAATCCTAGAAAAGGATTTGTTTACATCATTGGAAGACTCACTGCCCATTATCTTTAGATCTCAGTGCAAGTTGACATAGTGGAAGTTTGGTTGTTGATCAAACATGTCATGATTTCTGGTACTGAAGTTACCAACCATTGAAGGCATTCCAACATATTAATAAACTAGGCTATGCATGTCGGCTGTACTTCTACAAGTTGCAAATGATATAGCTTAACATATCTTCCAATTAATGTAGCATACAGGAAGGAATTTTAAGTAGCATGCTTTTTCCTTTTGGTTATTCCATCTCTACATCAGTCAGAATTTATTGTTAGGATTCTGTTTCATTGCCCTCTGCTCATCTTTAACACAATAATGCATAATGCTAGAGTATTCAGTCTGAGGAAATTCGAAACCTAAAATGCCAACACCACTTTGCTCATCTATATATGAAAATAATAACAGGCATTTCCATTATATTTTCAATTTTTGAGAAGGGATGATAAATAATAATAATAAGAAGATGAAACATTTATTCTTTCATTCTGAAGTCTCAATGAGATTCTTAGCAAATAGAATGTATACTGGGTCCTGAAATGATTCTGATCTCTGTGTAATTTCACTGTGCTTTAGGTGTGTCTGACATATCAGCATTATCATAGTCCTCAACTGAGTACAGTGAAAACATTACTCATTCCTGCACAGATTAAAATAGAACATCACTAATGTGTTCTTTGTTCAACACATCTTGTGAATTCCACCTCCCATTTCAATATAGCCATTCAGGACACATGATTAAGGGGTCATGTAACACATTTTAAGTAATGTGTGGTCATAAATATTCACTGAATATAGGCCATTTCATACAGAATCTTGCATCTGATGATGTAGTCTTTAAGATGCAACAAGACTCCTTGTTGCTTGCTGTGACTGACTAATGCAGCTGTACAACGTAACAATCTGTATGATTGCCAATTCTACCATTTTCAGAATCCTTGCTGTAGGCCTGGTCCTTCAACATGGCAAAGAAGGGCAGCAAGCTTGGGGTGACACCTGATGGGAAGCTGATGAAGGCAGGAACAGCTATCTTACTTGTGACACCTGTTTGTTCTTTGTGGATTAAGAATGCCATGTGGAATTCACTTTGAGCATTAGCATACCTTAGGTAAGCAGGGGAAAAACCAGGCACAAAGTGGGTTGATATAAATGATCAGTCATCTATATGTGGCTTAGTCATCTATATGTGGCTTAATAAACACATCATACTAGGCTTAGCTGCCCAAAGATCAAGCCACAGTACTGCATATCTGTATCAAAATTAGGAAGGCTGAAAAACAATATAAAGACACAAAGGCTGAAATAAAATACTGGATCTGCCAGCATATGAGACATATCAGAGTATAAGATGCACACCGTTTTTTATAAACATTTTTAAGGGTGGGGGGAGGGAAAAATATTTTCTACCTTTTAACTACAGGATCTGGGGACGCAGGATTGGCTGAGTAAGATCACTCAAAAGGAGTGGTGTTGCCCTCTACCCCGCTGCTGGCTGCCAGAAGCAATCTCACCCACTGCCCCCAGCTGCCAGGAGGGCGATGGAGGCAGGCTAAACTGGGCAAGATCACTCCAAATGAGCAATCTCACCTGCTCTCCCCACCGCAGCCAACTGCCAGGAGTGATATTGGCCCCCACCGCCAGCTGCCAGGAGGTGATGGGGTCAGGCTCAGCTGGGCAAGATCAAAAAGAGCAATCCTCCCCCTCCGGTTGCCAGGAGGTGGGGAGGCCAGGATCAGCTGGGCAAGATCATTCCTTTGGAAGCCACCCTTTGCCCGGATCCTAGCAGTGGCCATCAAACCACACCTGTGTGGGGCTGTTATAAAACTCACTCTGTATAAGACACACTCTGTTTTTCCAGTGTATTTTAAGCGGGGAAATTGCATCTTACACACTGGCAAATAGGATACATATTATGTGATTGTCCAAGTTCTCAGTGAGGGTGCATGCTAATTTCTTCATTTTGTTCAATATTGGCAGTTGCAAATGGTTAAAACTATGATATAAACTTTCATTTGCATTGTTCTTACAGGTATAATAAACAAATTAAAAGTTCTCACTGGTTAAAATTATAAGATTTTATGAGAATTTGGGGGGGAGGGTACATTTTGTAACTTTTTTGCAAACAAATTGACTGAAATCTATTTTTTGGGGAAATTGTATTGTGCACAGAAAGCACTTGCATTTTGGGCAGAATGTCAAGACTTTCATCATTTACCTTTTTCAGTGGGGTTTGTCTCTGAGCTGAGATACTAATTTCCAGTAAGAATGAGAAAATTTGGAAGTATTTGTTATATCCTTGGTCAAGACATCTTGACAAGACATGTTAATTTTCTTTGCCAAGCTTTTTGGCATTTGTATACAATGACTGAAATCCAGTAGCAAGTCACAACTACAGTTAATCTATTGAAGCAAAGGAACTTACCTAGATCTTACATAGGCCTTATCCTCTAGAGATGAGAAACACAGCAATGGGTCTTGACATCTCCAACATAGTTAGCTAGAATTAGAACTTCTATCACCTTTCATATCCCAAGTGTATTTCTCTAATAAGCACAGCTTTTCTTATTTTCTCAGAAGGAACTGTGGATGTGATTCCTTTACAAAAGAAGGAACTATGCTCAGGTAATCATTCCAAGTTTCAAAGAAATGAATCCACAAGTTAAATGTTGCTCCAGTACTGCTGTGTGTGTACACAGTTGTGTGTGCAGTTATGAATTCCAGAGCGAAGAAATTAAGAGAGCACACATGTGTTGACTCACTAAATCCTCACTGATTCACTAGACCTATTTTAGTTGCTACTGGATTTCAGCCAATGTCTCTGTACCTGTTTGCATAAGTCTAGAGTCCTTTCCTTTTATGAGACAAAGAATATACACACAGCATGCACAGAAGAACTAGCAGATGATTTAAAAAAATCAAATCCAACCATTGGATATACCTTAGTCATCTATGCAAGAAAACAGGTTGCATCATTTGCACAAGATCTTTACTTTGTGAAAGCATTGTTGGGTCAATAGAACCAGAAAATATATTGCATAGTCACACAGTGAAATCATGTGAGGGTTAAAGAAAGAAGGACTGGCATCTCTATCAAGCAACAGCAGAATTCCTTCCTGAAGAATTGCTACCTTCCATTTTTCTCATCCAGACAATAACATAACTAAGCTTGTGGATTTCCAGTGTTCTCTTCATAATCCTCTTTGAGTTTTCTCAGACCTGATGTGTAGTGATTTCCTGTCTTATAATGAAAGTACAGTCCCTTCCTATCTGCTGTGAAAAGGCCAATCATGGCTAATACACCTGGCATAGGAAAGACCTGTGATGGTATAATGAAGCTCTTCTCCTTTCCTCCTTGTACCACCAGTTAAGTTTTGTCAGAGTTTCAAATAGTTTTTTTTTTGGAACATATTTCCCAAAATCCTCAAATCACCACATACATATGCCTTGAACATGGGAGAAATGAAGTCCAGCCACTTCCACCTTTGCTCCAGAATTTCTGTTTTGCCCTTGCAAGTTGGTTGTGTGCATGCTTTATTCTCATGCTGTAGGAGATTTTGATGGCATGGATCGAAGAAATGGTTCTCACTTTAGAAAGCGGAAATACCTAATTCCCTACCTCATTCCTAATGAAACTGAGTCTCTTGATTCAACTATTGATTGGCTGACTAAAGACCTGATGAAGAAAAATTGTATCTTAGCAGCAGTGTAATATCCAATTGGATAACAACACACTGTGAACATATTTGGTCTTTTTAAAGGCAAGGGACCTCTGCCTTAAAGATATGCACAGCATTATTTTTTTTGTGCACAGTACCTTTTGCACTCAGTGTCGGTGGCAGGAAAATTTGTGCCATTTTCATTCTTTTCTTTCTTTCTTTTTTGTTAGTGGGAGAAAAACTTACCAGATTTGAGTTTTATCAGTGATAATGACTAACATTACCTTCCAATGTCATGTGATATATTTACTTATTCAACTTAGACTCTCTTTTTCTCCCAGGACTGATTTTCAATGCATCTTATAACAAAATTACAGAAAGATACAGATTTTTTTTAAAAATACAATTGATATGGTGGTGTGATTCAGAGCGCTTGTCTTGGACTCTGCTGGTATGAAGGAAAGCAATTTATTAGCTTATAAATAATGTAGTAATCAAATTATTTTCTATCTAAACCTAACAAATGCAGTTTCTGTACTTTTTTGCAGATGAATAGATGAAGAAGCATCATGACATGAAGCCTTTCTCACCTCTACATTGCGAGCTGCATTGGCTAAAAATCCCCAATTCAATATGAAATCAACAGCAACACTGCTCTTTATTTAATTTGTTAACCCTACATGTTAAACCCATGATGGGTTATGCATAATAATTTAGAAAGATGGACTGCTTTATAAAAACACTTAAAGACAAAGTTTAGTGGAATGTCCCCAAATAAACCAATTAGAAACTGATTACTTGATGATGCCATCACTTTTTTATATATATAAAAAATAATTTCCTTGTAACATTTGTCATTATTATATGCTGTAAAATCAGAACTGACTTATAGTGACCTGAAAGAACATTCAAGGCAAGTGACATATTTAAACCGTGACTTTGTGAGTTTCCATGGCTGACCAAGTGCTCAGATTAAGGCTTTTTGAATCGTAGTCCATCACTCTATTCACTACAACACTCCGGTATCCATCTTGTAACATACTCACCTGTTTTGTTGACAGTACGCAACAATGTCTGTTCAACTGTCATTTGAAAGACTGCCAGTCTAAGATTCAAACTTAGTATCTCTTCTTTTGCCCCTAAACAGGAGAGAAAAACACATTTCCCTATCTTCCTTATTTACCATTCATTCCTTGGTTCCAAGGCAAACACATTAACATATTTTATTTATCATGCTTAAACACATGTTTTTATCTTGCTATTCATATACAATGTCTTTTGGAGCTCTTCAAAACAACTTTTTCCCTGAGGGAGAGTGCTGTCATTCCAACTTCCTGAGGATATTTTAAAATCAATTTCCCAACCTTATTTCCATGAACTGATGGTTTTCGCCTTCAGTTGTTGTTTAATTTTGCTACATCATGGCACCAACAGATTGCTAACCTTTTTTGATATAGACACACAATAATCAGGCTATTTTGAACTGTGTTTTGCAAATCCACTGACTTGACTGAAGTAAAGCCGCACCTGTTTGAGTAGGAATGGAATGAATATTGGCTAATTCAGTGGTTCCCAACAGGGGGTACACAGCCCACAAGTGGACTCCCATTCCCAGAAACCTAAGTCAGTACATTGGCTGATCAGTGCTTTGGGGAAATGACTTAGGCTTCTGGGAATTGAAGTCCACAAACCAGTATTTGGGACTAATTCATTGCTCTCACCAGTCTAGACAGTATCAATAGCGGAGACATCTCAGCAACAGATTCCAGTGCCCTGTGAGGTTCCTTTCTACCAGCTTCTTCTTCTTTTATGCCAACAGAAAACACAGAAAGATTGGCAACAAAAAGGTGCCAACTATCTGTATAATGCTTCTCATTCTTAAACAAAGGCTGAATCACTGTAATTTGGGGCAAGGAATACAATTTACAAAATTTGCTAATTATGCAGTTTTGTGTAAACAGGAGAAAGTTTGCAGAACATGATCTCCCCCACCCCTATGTTGACAAAATGCTCTTGCCACTGCAAGAATTCTGGACAAAACCCCTGGGATTTCCCCACCATCTACACTATTGAGTAGTGAGGATTTGCATCACTATAACAGAATATGATAGACCCAATTACATTAAGCTGGAGATAAAAAGGATAGGCATAGAAACCACTGTCAGAGGTAAACAGCATTCAATGCACTCTGGTCCTAGTCATGCCTGCCACATGTCCACAGAAATGCCTGCAAATGCAGACAGCACTAGCTCTTTGGCTACAAGTGTATTGATTTTAGTTATAATGTTGCGACTCGATTTTGTACTGTGCTTGTCATTTTTGTTGAGTGTAAGCCACCCTGATTTGCCATGGCGAGCGGGCAGCGATATATGTCTAAATTAATTTTTTTTTAAAATAAAATAAATTAATTAAAATTAAAATAAAATAAACAGAGATGAGCACTGAACCCTAGAGTTGGATATGACTGGTTTTTGAGCAAGGGCAATCTTTACCTTTACTAACTGCTCTAGCAGTTCTAAACATAGAAGATATCAAAACTCAACACATCAATTAACAGCTTCATGGAATTGAGTGTAGTGTGTATTATGTTATAACCCTATTCACATGTAAAAGAAAAATGAAATGTGCATTGACTACTATTGGCAACTTTCAAGGCATAAGTAATTAGAAAAGGGCTGATTGTACAGATAACTGCTGGATGCCCTGTTTACATATCACTTGCCGCACATGGTTGCAAACAGAATTATTTATTATTATTTATTAGTTCAAATTTATATTGCCGCCCATTCTCCGTGGCGACTCAGGGCGGCTTACAAAAAATACATTATGTTACAATACAATACGTTGGTGTGCGCACATGAGAAGGGGCGGCAAAGTCCTCAACCTGCCCTGGCTTCTTCCTCCCCTGGCAGTTGGTGGATGATGAGCCAAGATAAATACAGGTAGAAGATAATATTTTTTGCAAGTGGATATTCATTTCTAATAACAAGTGGAACGATGTCAAAATTATTTTCTTTGGGCTTCTCTGAGTAGCATTTGAGAGTGATATGCTTTCCCATCCTCTGAGTTCTAGTTGACTTTTTTATTCCAAGGACAAAGTTTACCACTGAGAGCGCTAATCAAATAATTCTCAACAGATGCGCTATTGTATCAAAATCCTATTCTCAAAATATCCAATGAGCCTCTTGAAAAAACATTGCAGCAACTGCTTTATAGCAAAGTGAAGCCTTGAAGTAGAAGCAGGTGTAGCCTGTAATAAAGAGTTGTTTTCCTTTTCCTTTTTAAGGGTTTTGCAAATTTTAAAGCTGTATAATTTATAACATCTTTTAGAACTGGAGCAGAGTTTAGAGTAGATCCTATAAAGGTATCACCTTCTTCTAGAATTTATTTTATTTTATGTATGACTCACATGGCCATCTTTGCTTATTAAACTATTGAGGATACTGAAAAAGCCGCATCAAGAATTCTACATGGACTTTGAACATCAACACAGCAGCAGCACAGATTTGGCAAACTTCCACTAGGTAATATTGACTTTGATTTGGCTATGATTGGCATACCTAGTAGGTAAAGTAAATTTGTTACCCAATTCCCTATGGAGGGCGCTGATTTAGACTGCCACTCCCCTGGCCACAAAGAAAGCTCTTTAGCTTCAAAAAAAGGGCCATCTGGGAAGGTAATGTGCAAATACCTGGCTTTCTTTTTGTGGAATGGGATTGTAAAAGGATGCTAATTATAAAAAATGCAAAGATTGCATGAGGAAGGTGATACCTTTATTGGATCACTCAAAAATTAGAACATTGTGCAAACTTTGGAGATCAATATCTCTTCATCAGGCAGACATAAAATTATTCATGAAAGTTCATGGCACAATGTTCTGCCAGATACTTCTCTTAGAAATGCATGTTGAACAACAGCAAACAGTTTCTTGGTGTTATCATACTACCCACCCTCCCCCCGCAGGAAGCTGGGTGTTTACTCCTACTCCACATGGTCCTTTCTAAGCACTAGCTTCCTTTTGTGGCCAGACAATGGGAATACAAAACTCCATGTGCTTTCCATCATGGATATGCTCCTGTTTAAATAATTTTTGATTAATGACAGGATGGAGTCTGCTGCCCCCACCCCCAACAAACCATCTAAAATATACAGCCTGGCTAAACACCATGCCATGAATTTCTGGGACTTTTCTTTCTAATTTCCCCACCCTGCCTGAAGAAGTGATCTTGAATCACAAAAGCTCAAAATGTTTGATTATTCAAAAGTGATCCTACAAAGGTATCACCTTCCTCTAGCATTTATTTCATTTTATGTATGGATCACATGGCTGTCTTTGCTTATTGAGCAGAGTTTAAAATTCTCAAATAGATCTTTTGTATGGGTATATACAATTTGAGATATGCAGATGATACCACCCTAATGGCAGAAAGTGAGGTGGACTTAAAAAAGCTCCTGATTAGGTTGAAAGAAGAAAGTGCAAAAGCGGGCTTGAGACTCAATAGAAAGAAAACCAAGATAATGGCAACAGGTCCTATCAGTCCCTGGAAAATAGATGGGGAAGAAGTAGAAGCAGTGACAGATTTTACTTTTTTAGGATCAAAGCTCACTGCAGATGGTGATTGCAGCCATGAAATAAAAAGGCGACTGATTCTTGGGAGGCAAGCTATGAGAAACCTGGGGAACACAGTGAAAAGTAGAGACATCACATTGCAAACAAAAATTCGTATAGCCAAAGCAATGGTATTTCCAGTGGCAATGTATGGTTGTGAGAGCTGGACCATTAGGAAAGCTAAGCGCAGAAGAATAGATGCCTTTGAGATGTGGTGTTAGAGGAGAGTTTTGAGAGTCCTCTGGACAGTGAAGAGAACAAATAGGTCAATCTTAGAAGAAATTAACCCTGACTGCTACTTAGAAGGTCAAATAGTGAAGATGAAGTTAAAGTACTTTGGACATCAAATGAGAAGAGAGGATTCGCTTGAGAAAGCCTTGATGCTGGGAAGGGTGGAGGGCAAAAGAAGAAGGGGGCGGCCAAAAATGAGATGGCTAGATGGTACTGTAGACACAATGGGCACAAAGCTGAGCAAGTTGAGGAGGATGGTGGAAGACAGAGGTGCCTGGCGGACAGTGGACCATGGGGTCGCAAAGGGTTGGAATCAACTGTGCGACTGAACAACAACAATGTGTATATAATTGTTTTCATTTTTTTCTTTAGGATTTCAAAAATGTTATGTATATGTTTGGTTTAGACAATTCAGTAATGAAATAATATGAAATCAAATTGCATTAGTTTATAATTGGACTGCACCATCTTGGTCTCATTGGTCATGGAGAAACAGAATAATGGAATTTGGTTTACTTTTGAATTAACTGTGCAGGAAAACATGTAAAGTTCCATACTGAATAGAAGAAAATCAGATTTGCAATATAAAATGGGTGTTACCTAGTTTGTTAGCAACATGAATGAAAAGACTCTTGAGTCTTAGTAGAGCAAAGTCTAAACACGTGTCACTGGGATAATGCAGCAGCAAAAGAAACACACAAACAAACAATCTTAGGCTAAATCAGAAATATATAGAGCCAGCTCACATAGCTATGCCATTCCCTCTGCAAATTCATTCATTGGACTGCAAAGGAACATATCTATAGCAAAACTCAGCCAGAAGACAGAATAAAAAGGAGTTCCCAAGCTCCTTGTCTGCAATTTTTGGTAGGGAGCTGGGAGTCTGAAAGGAACATGCAAAAGAAGTTTAAACTTTCTATGTTCCATATCAGAAATGAAACAATTGATCCAGCTTCAGAGTATCATTTCCAGTGATGGACAAATTGGCAATTTTTCTTCTGACCCTACCAATTCTATCCAACTAGAGATCCCCCCCCCCCTTTGCAAGGAAAGCTGAATATAAGAACAAAATTTTTTATCCTTGACTTTCTCCTAGTCTCAACAAGGGAAGACAACAACAAATCTCTCATTTTCAACAGCATTAAAATTCAACATGTTTGGGCCACCAATGAAGTGAACAAATATTTCTAACTTTTTTTTTGTAAATTCACTTTCTCCAAATTGTCCTTTAACTGGAGTCTTTAAACCTCTTAGTCCTGTTAAAATGAATTTGGGTGAACCAGGAATAGCGGTTTCCTTCTCTCCCCCAGGATTTATATGCTAGAATAACAAATTACAAAGTAATATCTAGCCACATAACATTGGAGAGGCTGTTTCTGTTTAAATAATTTATTGATTAATGACAGTTGCTTCAGCTGAGGTTTAGCACCTTTTTGCACAACCCTGAAGAGAAATATGTTATTCAGATAAGCATCATTTCTGAACATAAGTCATATAAACACTGATGCAAAGCTAGTGTGGTGTTGTTGCTTTGAAAGGCTATTAAGGGATCTGTTAGAATATACTGCATGATTCTTCTGGGATAACTTACAAAATAAATCCCAATATTATTTGTTGCCATGGTCTATATGTGTGTTTTCCTACTACACCACAGGTCACAAATCTGAATCTACAGAGCCCATTGAAGGCAGATGGCAATACACTACCAACTCTCTTCTAAAAATGACTTATATTTTCATTTAAAATTCTTCTCATCATTCTAAAAGTAGTTAAGATTCATGGCAAGTGCAATTTTCTAATAAAAAAAGATGTATCATCTCCTTTAAGATATGCCTGGCAAATAGCAGCAACTTTAATTGGTGCCAATTGATTAATTTTCTGTAGAATTTCAACATTAAACTGTGACAATCTGGCATTAGAATTTAACTGAGCATTTAACTTAGCTTTTGGATCTGAACAGACTGGCATTCCATTTAAAAGAAGCATATGGTATTTTCAACAATTCCAATGCATAATCTAGAAATTATCAGTAAACTTTCCTGGTATACCACAACAAGCTAATTTACACAGAGAAGACCTGAGGCAATACTTTAAAAACTATATTAGTCCATCTTGGCATCTAATCCACTGGCTGATGACTATCAGCAGTTTAGTATACTCTAGAACAGGGGTTTCCAACCTACAGCCCATGGGTGGGGCCCACAGCCCTGATGGCATCACATCCGGCCTGTTGCTGCCTCCACTGCACCCAGAAGTGGAAGATGGTGCATTTACGTCTTCTGTAAAAAGTGCCCATGCATGCACAAATGTGCTTGCGGTTGGCGTGAACACAGAAGTAGGAACATTTACAGGAGCTGTAAATGCGCCTGCTTCCATTTCTGGTGTGTGTGATCTGGCCTGCAACACTGTCCAGATGTGCGGTCAGGCCAATGATGGAAAAAGGTTGGCCACCCCTGATCTAGAATCATGGAACATATTCAGACAAATGCTTCTTCTTTCATGTGCCTGATTGTTGCAGACAATACACTTCTTTGGGGGCAGTCCATTCTTCTGTATCCTCCATCTGCTGTTCTTTCCATTCATTGTCACATAGAATCTCTAGCAGGAAGCTGCCAATGACCCTAGTAAGCTTGTAATCTTTGGTAAGATTATTTATTTTATTTATTTTATGGAGCAGAATCCTATGATTGACAGTATTGTATGCTACAGTTAGCTCATTGAAAGCCACTTCTGTAATTAGCTTTCTTTCAAAGCCATCCTCAATGTGTTGTGTAAGTTTAAGGATTTGAACACATGACCTGTCCAGGCTAAAGCCTGCTTGCTCCTTCATGATCTTTCCATCAATAAATTTGGAGATAAGAGTGTGAATCATCCATTCCAGTGCCTTATAAAGATGGCAAAGGAATGACACTGGTCAGCAGTTTTTTGGGTCATTTGGGTCTTTGCCAGGTTTTAATAAAGCAACAACTTTAGCACATCTCCACAATTCAGGAATCTTAAGTTCATCTATGTAATTGTTCATTAATTGCAGGAGCCATTTCAAAGTGCAGGGACCAAACTGCCTTATCTGCTTTGTTCTTATGTCACTGTTAAAGGATGAGGCAGTTTCAGATCATGGACAAATTAGGGGTATACTCAATTGTATTCACAATCTTCGAGTAGGGCGGCTCTTTCTGTGTACCACAGAGAAATGCTGATACACTAACAAAATAGGGGCAATCTGTGTGTTTCTCAATGCAATCAAAAATTTCTAAAGCTTGTAAATCTATATTCAGTCTGTCAACCTACTGTCTGAAATTCATCTTAGTCAGTTATAGAAGCTTGCCACAACCGTCTTAGTTCTAAATTAAATCAATTTTATTTTCCTTATATAAACTGGCTTTCTATACTTGGGTTTATAAAAAGAAAAATATTTTAGTGATGCTGCTTTTAGCTAATCTATATTTTGTTACTATTATGCCTTAGTAACTCTCTGACTCTGGCTCTCTTCAGAAAGTTTTACCTCAGAGTACCTTTTCAATCATAGTAAACTTTAAGAATAAACTCATAATAATTGAACATTAGATTTGGTATAGGTATGGTTTATGCTTTACAGACACTTATCACCTTCATAACTTCATGCTGTCTTTTAGGAAAAGAGTGAAAACCTGGCTGGCAGGTCAGGTTTGGAGGATGGATAGAACAATATCCCCAGCCAGTTGGATGATTTGACCCCAGTGCCTTTTAGCTGCAATTCCTAGTTTTAATCTTTTAATCTTCTTTTTAATTTTTAATTTTTAAACTTTTAATCTTTTACTTGGTTTTAAATAGTTTGATTGTCATTGATGACATGTTGTAAATCACCCTGAGTCGCTTTAGGGAGGAGGGCGATAAACAAGCATGAATAATAAATAAATAAATAAATAAATAAATAAATAATATCTTCCTAACTGGTACAGACTAACCACAGAGATTACTGCAGACTAACCTAAGTGATAGACTAACATGAGACCAACCAAAGCATAACTGACACTTTGACATATAGCTGATAGTTGACCCACTAAGCACCTATCTGACACTAGACACAATCTGATTGGTTATAAATGTTCTCTTATTCATTCTGACACACAAAAACTCTAGTAAAACATGTTTAACAATTCAGTTACAATATATATACCTGCTGGGTTGCATAATATTTACATGTATTAACACTCTTTCTGTAACAGAGTATACTGGAGGTGCTTTGGAAAGTGAAAAGAATATGGAGAAACTGTTGGAAAACATCTCAGTTTCAACTGAAGGTTAATTATGTTTTGCAAAGAAAAGATTTTGGATTCAGCACTTCATATGTAGAAAACTATTGAAATAAGCAGTGCACTCAAAAAGCAGTTGGAAGAAGACAGCTGTTGTCTGGACATAAATATCCATCAAAATCATGTTGGACAAAAATGTTTTTTACTCCTACATACAGCAATACCATTATTTCTCATCTATACATGAAGCAACATCCAGCAGTCTTCTGCAATTTGTTGCAGTGAATGAGAGGTCCAAGAACACTACAAAGACATTGTGTAGCATTCATTCTTTTCAAAGGGACTTCTCATAAGATAGTCTCATTTAATTCTGTCCTCTGTATTATGAACTGCTTGGAAATTGCTGAATTGCTGAATGGGGAATAAGTATGTAAATTTTGGGTTAACATACCTGTAAGAATGAGGGACTTCTGGGCATTCGTAATAAAGTTGTTGCATTTGTGAGAATAATGTTTCATGTGAAGTTGCCAATTTTAGTCCCAAATTGGCAAATTTGCCTAATTCAAATTCACTTATCTCTCATTCTCTCTCTTATTCTTTACTCTGCAGGTGATATGAACAGACAGTATATGTATAGAAACTGGCAGTGGCGGCTGCTACTCTTATCCAAGTATTCATTTCCCCCTCTTTCCACCCCATTCCATCCCCCCCCCCAATGGGCTTCCCTCAATACCACAGCCATTAGCCACCAGCAGCCAGGGTGGGGTGAATGTGGTAGAAAGAGGGCTCCTTTAAAGTATGTTTTCCCCCAGCTGCTTGCAGCCAACTGCTGTGGAATCAGGTAAAAACTGACTTCAAAAGAAGCCCTCTTTCCAACCCATTCCACCCTCCCTGAAAACAGGCTCCCCCATCGCACAGCCATTGGCCACCAGCAGCTAGGGTGGGGGTAATGGGGTGGAAACAGGGCTCCTTTAAATCCCATTTCTACCAGGATCCCACAGCCACTGGCCACCAGCAACTGGGGAGGGGGTAGTGGTGATGGGAAGAGAGCTCCTTTGAAGCTGCCCGCCTGGCTCCAGCAGCTGCTAATTTTGCTTACCGGCATATTAAATGCACCTTATTTTTCAAGTTGAATTTTAATTGGGGGCGGGGGGAGTGTGTCTTATACACCGACAAATACAGTACATTTTCCTTTATCAAAAGTTGGCTCAGACTGGTAAAAGCATTGAGTAAGTTGCATACCTAAGGACAGAAAAGGGAAATGACAAAAAGATTATGGAATATAGCTCAAAATGTGACATGTGTAGCTCAGTCTACATATATGTGAAACTTCTTCTGAGATGTGTTTTCTGAGGTGTCTTCCACTGGCTGTTTAGTTGACAGACCAAGATACATAGACTCAAGCTTCAAGTTTCATCCATTATGTTGCTGTCACATCCGTATAGGATCTAGAAACTAACATTCTTGTTGTTGTTGTTCAGTCGCACAGTCGATTCCGACCCTCTGCGACCCCATGGACCACTGACCGCCAGGCACTCCTGTCCTCCACCATCCCCCTCAACTCGCTCAGCTCTGTGCCCATTGTCTCCACGATACCATCTAGCCATCTCATCTTGGGCCGTCCCCTTCTTCTTTTGCCCTCGACCCTTCCAAGCATCAAAGCTTTCTCAAGTGAATCCTCTCTTCTCATTTGATGTCCAAAGTACTTTAGCCTCATCTTTATTATTTGACCTTCTAAGGAACAGTCAGGGATGATTTCTTCTAAGATTGACCTATTTGTTCTCCTCGCTGTCCATGGGACTCTCAAAACTCTCCTCCAACACCACATCTCAAAGGCGTCTATTCTTCTCCGTTCAGCTTTCCTAATGGTCCAACTCTCGCAACCATACATTGCAACAGGGAATACCATTGCCTTGACTATGCGAATTTTTGTTTTCAATGTGATGTCTCTACTTTTCACTATGCTCCCCAGGTTTCTCATCGCTTGCCTCCCAAGAATCAGTCGCCTTTTTATTTCATGGCTGCAATCACCATCTGCAGTGAGCTTAGATCCTAAGAAAGTAAAATCTGTCACTGCTTCTACTTCTTCCCCATCTATTTTCCAGGGACTGATAGGGCCTGTTGCCATTATCTTGGTTTTCTTGATATTGAGTCTCAAGCCAGCTTTTTCACTTTCTTCTTTCAACCTAATTAGGAGCTTCTTTAGGTCCTCCTCACTTTCTGCCATGAGGGTGGTATCATCTGCATATCTCAAATTGTTGATGTTTCTTCCAGCAATTTTGATCCCAAATTGTGATTCCTCCATTCCTGCATTGCGCATTATGTGCTCTGTGTATAAATTGAATAAGCATGGTGACAAAATGCAGCCTTGTCTTACTCCTTTTCCTATTCCAAACCACTCCGTCATTCCATTTTCTGTCCTAACTGTTGCTTCTTGATTCATGTACAGATTTCTCATGAGGCATATAAGGTGTTCTGGTATTCCCATTTCCTTAATTATTTGCCACATTTTGTTGTGGTCGACACAATCAAAAGCCTTCGTGTAATCAATGAAACAGAAGTAGACTTGTTTCTGATATTCCTTTGTTTTTTCCATGATCCATCTTATGTTGGCGATGTGATCTCTAGTCCCCCTGCCTCTTCTGAAACCCGCCTGCACTTCTGGTAATTCTCTCTCCACATACTGTTGCAGTCTATCCTGTATTATCTTGAGCATCACCTTGCTAGCGTGAGGGATGAGCGCAATTACAGCAAAAATTGAAAATCACAAGTGGAATTCTATTTCTATTCTATATTTTACTGTGTGGCAATATTCTCTCTAGGCTCCTCCAATGGTTGTTCTGCTCCACCAGTTTACTTTATCCTAGGATGGGGGCTCTCAGTGAAAATGTAGATGGTGAGGATCTGTTTAGCCTGATGGGAATCTTTTTCTTCCTGCACCCCAATACTCTAGCTTACTGTTCTGGCAACATCTCCAGGGAGTTTAACTCAAAACACTTTCCCCATCTTATTCTGATTAACTTCATTACAATCCCAGTATTTGGATGAGGTTAGGATGCCTGATTTAGAAGCTCCTCTAATACAAATCCAACCAACAACTGGAATTAAGATTTATGGGGGATTTTTTAAAGAAAGAAAAACAATAAGGGTAAGACCAAAAAGGGAAAATTGGATAAGAATTTGAAATGTTTGTTTGTTTGTTTGTTTTATTAGATTTCTATCGCTGCTCCCTGGCCAAAGCAACTCCGGGCAGCTCACAATCACCATAAAAACATTCAGATATAAAACATCCCCACAACAATAGAATCAGAAAAACATTTAAGGTTTAAAAACCATTAAAATACCCTCCCAACAATAACAAAGGAAATACACACAGTTGTTGGCCTGGGTGAAGGTACAAATTGTGAAAAAACAACAAATCTATGTATCATAATCTATATCCACACCAAAAACAGAGAGACAGGACAGTTTAGCAGTTTGGGGAAATGAGCCAGTCTCTGGAAGCATCATATTTCTCTTCATGGGTATGTTATCACCAATTAAACTTTCCCTAAGCCTTTTAATAGCTTAATTGGCTCACAGGATGACCTGCTTCCACTCACCTTAATTATCATAATTATGTTTAATCCTTTTGCACTTTCACCATAATGAAAGACTGCTTCTTTGCTTGAGCCAAATCTCCCACCAAAATCATCATATGTACTGAAGACCAGTTATGATCAAGCTTACAGGAAAACATATTTTATATGTCCATATATGAAAGAGTATCTTTTGAAATGTAAATTCCACTGTAAAGAGCCCTTTGAAATGTACAGTAATACCTCATATAACATTAGTATCGAATAACACTAAAATCGCATAACATTAAGGAATCTGGGGGGAAGAATTGCATCGGATAACATTAAGATCCTATGGGATGCTTCAGATAACAACCGCTAAAGCCTGTGTGGTTACAATGTATCTCTATGGCTCCCATAGGATTTTAACATGCATCAGATAACACTAAAAATCGTATAACACCAAGACTTGTGGAACCAGGTTTTAGTGTTATCTGAGGTTTTACTGTATTTTGCCAAAACACAAAATAAAAGTATTATATCCTTCTGGTCATTTTTAAAGACAATGGCTATTACAAGAGGAAGTGGGCAAAGTCTATTTGTCTTTTGACCTCTTGTTCTTCAGTCACTTCTCACAATACCAAGAACATCTAAAAGGCCGCCCGTTATAACTTGTATTTTGATATGTCCAATTCCTTCCTTTCTTGGCACATAGTTCCTCCTTGAAGCATGCAGTCACTGAGGTACCAAACCATTTCCTTAACCTTCCAAAATTAATGGCAGCTCTGCAGCACACCACATCCTCATAGAAATCACAGAACCTGTGGAAGCTTTTTGATAAATTCTGAATAGAATATTTTTTTTCCAAAATGAAAGAAAGAAGACTTCCACCATCATACTGATTTTAGGATTTAGCAAGGAATAGACATAAAAATGTGAATTTATGAAAAGTTGAAATGGGTGATATGGAGCACTGCAAGAGCATTAAGAACACTTTGATAAAATGCATGGACTCCCTCCATCAAGCTCTGTTTCTTGTAGTTGATTGGCTCAGAGAATAGACCCCCTGTACAAAGAAGAAAATGAGATAGCTATTTTCCATTTGTGTTTCAGTTATTTCCCTTAAGAAACAAAAGCTCAAAAAAGAGCATCTTTGGATAGAGATGCTTCTTAAATTGGTATACATATGAGACAGACTCTATTGCACTGCAGTTTTTTTCAAGGAACAACAAAGAAATGCTGTCTGTTCATGCATAAATTATGGTGGGAAGTGCAGAACTGTATGAGAAAATTATTTCAACGGCTGCTTTATATGATAAAAGAACTGATGAACAGAAACAAAAAATAGCATTCCGTACAAGGAGTGAAACAGCAAAGTATAGAGAAAATGTTTTTAGTATGCATTCTTCTTGGAATGGGTGTGAAACCCAGAGGCATGAAATGGTTTTGTGATGATGTTTCTTTTCCTCAACTACCTTCTTAAACACTGCTGAATAGATGTTTTGTTCTTATATTGTACATTCAGATTTCTTTTGTATTATTTATATAATTTATAAGGTGTTTTTCTTATATGCGGTGTTGGCTGCATTATTGGCAAAGATTCATGGGTTTTAATATATATATTAAATAACTATTTGAAATTATCACACCACTTCATTTTAAATTAACATCTTTTCCCCTGTGAAGTAACATAATTTTGATGAATTATTCCTGTGTACTATACTGTACTATACTTTGGAATCTGCATACTATTTCAAAATGCATTTGAAAAAGTTTCTCAAAATTCAAAATGTGGTTTATGTGATTAGTGTGGTAGATTGCCATTTTCTTCCTGAATTTGCATACTTGATTATAGCAGTAGTAAAACTCAATTGCCTGCAATCCAATAAAAATAATTATAGATGAGATGAGTCAGTCAAAAATATATCTACTGCACTGTGGAAAATTTGACACAGATTATAGTGTTGTATTAATTATTATTTAAATATTAGAAAGAGGATTTAAAGTGATTTATGTAGACTTTTGTATAAAGATGCAACCCTCTGCATACACAAAATGAACTTTGCTACTATGAAAGTGTTCCCATAGTGCTTAAGAAGATGTGCTGGAAATGTCTCAGTTTCTTATATGGCAGGGAGATTTTTTTCCCCCAGTGTTTCATCCTTGCTTGAGAATATTGTAGATGCAACAATTTACACCTCTGACAGCCAGCTGAGTTTGGGGACCTCTGGATATTTAGTGTAATCCAAGTTTGCCATGTGCATATATTACTTCTGATGTGTTTTCCGGCTCCTCTGATCTCTGCAAAGTATTTCCACTACTTGTGCCAATCAGGCCTTGCAGACACTAGGTTTTTACTCCAGCCTAGTTTACAGTGTGAATCACTAGAAGTAAGCCACTAGGAGCTTTCTCTATGCTGATGACCTTGCAATTGCCGTACAATGCACAACCTTCGGGGTTGTTGAGAAAAAACTGACAGGCTTTGAACTTAATAACTATATATTATAGGGATAACAAACTGAAGTCAAACTGTCTAAAAACTCAGCTCTGTGCTTCTCATTTGAAAAACCACGAGGAATCAAGAAGGTTGCAGGTGACCTGGCATAGCATCAGGCTTGAACACTGCAACACCCCCAGATACCTGGGAGTCACCCTGGATTGAACTCTCACCTTCAAGACCCACTGCCCAAATAGCAAACAGAAGGTTTTTACCAGGAACAATCTTTTGATGAAAATAACAGGCACAAATAGGGGTGCCCAACCACACATACCAAGAATTCCTATGCTAGCTTTATACAGTACAGTAATACCCCGGATAACGTTATGACCTGCATGGTGTTTGGAAGGGGTACGGGGGATGGTCCCCGTATCCTTTCCAAACACCGTGCGGGCAAGCGCTGGGGGGGGTTGGATTGGGTAGATGTCCCTCCTTTAGGGAGTTAGGTTATTTACCACCACCCAAGCGGGATGGGCCACAGGAGATGCCTCCAAGATCATAGTGTGTGGGTCACTTCATGGCAAGCTGGGATTAACCTTAAACAAATTCATGCCAGTGGCATTTTTTCTGCTTGCCTCAGAGAATGAAGGCAGCCCAGAACCAGCTGGCCTCCAAGATCAGGTTTCCTGGCATCCTGCGGCAGGAAAAAAACGTATACTCAGATCAAGTTGCAGCCAACGATGATGACAACGACAGCAACCTAGCAGTAGAGGCTAGACATGCCCTCTGTGCCAGTGCCAGATTCCATGGTTACAAGTGAATCTGGTTTTCTCTGGAACAGATAAAACTTTGCCTGGGAGTACTTTGAGTTGGGAGCAGTCCCCATCATTATCTGCTTCAACTGCAAGCTGACAATGAACAGGGATAAATTTGCACGGCATTACAGCATACTCCTGCATCTTACAATCTCAAGATAATTGAAATCTGCCCTTACTATCATGTCATGTATCTTTGACATTCTTGCAATTTCTTTTTCAAAGGATTCATCTGCATCTTCTCCTTGATTAGGCAGCTGGTAGCAGACTCTAATTATAATGTTCCTTTGTGTTTTGCCCCAATTATATTAATCCATATATTCTTGATGGGACAACCTGAATCATCCTCATATATTTCTATGCAGGGATATGTGTTTCTGACATATACTGTGACTTCATCTCCTTTCTGTCTTTTCTATTCTTGTTGAACAGTTTCTAACCCTTAATTGCTGGATATCAGTCATGGGAATCATCCCACCAAGGTTCAGTTATCCCTACGAAGTCATATTTATAATTCTGAACTAAGATTTCCAATTCTTCTTGTTTCCTGTATTCCTTGTATCATATATAGACATTGGAGATTCTGTGATTTGTGGTCTACTTTCCTTCCCACATTTTTGTGAAAATTATCATTATTGCTTCTTCATTGGATATGCTTGATCTATACCTCATATTCTACATGATCTGTTCCTCTTATTGCATGTGACTGCTTTTCTAATGATGTAGAGAGTGTGCAATCAGCAAAAGAAGAGACATTTCAAGAAAACAGGAAGAACCAGCTGAGACAGGTAAAATGTTAGCAATCAAATTACTGGCAAAGAATAATCATTTTTGTCTGTGACCCACTCTTACTGATTGCCACTGGAAGTGCACACAAGAGTGCAATTAGTCCAACAAATAAGATCTCCAAAATTTATTGCCATTTGAAAATACCTATGCACGAGGGTGGGAAAGACTGAGCATTTTAAGTCTGAAGCATGGTTTGGATTAAGGGTCCAGCCAGTTCTGACCAGGTCTGCATTGGTTCAGATCAAACTAAATCAGGTTCTGCACTAAATCAGCACAACTGTGCATAGCTTTGGTGTGTGTGTGTGTGTGTGAGAGAGAGAGATGCTTTAAACCAAAACACTATAGAAAGGGGTTTTTTTTTAAAAAAAAAAATTAAACCCTGCCTCTTGATTTTGATTGATTTTCTATCTTGTAAAAAAAGCAAAATCATCTAAGAAGTTTAAGTGCAGCTCAATCGCAGCATTAAAATCTTTCATTTTCTCAGATCTTACTCCCATGTTCAGCCGGACATCCCACTATGGTAATGGAGTAGACCGTACAGCCAGTGACTCAATACTGAGTATCGGGTGGCAGTTAATTAACCTGACTCCATAAAGGGGCCAATGACTACAGGCAGATGAGCCCCTTTAGGTGGGATGATGATCACCCTCATTGAAGGAAATGCCACTGGAAACCATTATATTGGGCCCAACGGCAAAATAAGTAGAGGAGGAACTCTGATTCCCAATGGTCATGGGGGTGGAAGAGGTCATGCCAGATGGGCTGGCTGTGAAGGCACACCTTGTCCATATCCTCAAGTCTGTGGCAGTCCATTGCAGTCCTGGTGTTGAATGCTGCGTGTCTCATTTCATGTGTGCTCCAGGGGATGGCTCCTAGATCATAGTGTGTGGGTCACTTCATGGCAAGCTGGGATCCACCTTAAATAAATTCATGCCAATGACATTTTTCCTGCTTCACGGGGGGGGGGGAACATTCTCGTGGGCGAGTTGCAGTCATTGTTGACTCCCATGTTTTTATAAAAATATAGTTTTACATAGTATTCCTTTCAAACATTTCATTCTTATATAACCCACAAGCTTTTTCCAGTGTCTTTTTTTCTAACAACGGAATGCCAGTAATAGCCAAAGAATGTTTCTTCAGCATTGAAGCAAGTCATCAGAGTCCAGAATCAAGTAACAATCAAGCGACAATCCACCAAATGACCTGTCAGGGTTCTTCTTGGAGATTCTGAAATGCAATGTTTGTATTCATTATAACTGATTTAGAAGAACTGTTCACAGAATTTTAATGATCCAAGTACTTAATCACAAGTTGCTGCAAGAGCCATTTTGCACCACATAATACTCCCTCAATCTGACAGATTCTCACTGAACAAAATGTTGCCAGTCATTACAATAATTGCTTGAAAATTGCAATAAGCAACGTAAGCACTCCCCCTTAGTGAATTTACATATCACAATTCCATCATGCTTCTTAAATTGTCAAAATTTTATTCTGGGAAACAAGCACTCCTATGAAAAAGTCCACATATGTTGTGCCACCACTAAAATAAAATACAGCTGCTTCTGGAAACAGGCTCATGATACAGATATCTAAATAAAGGAATCTCAGTATATTTTTATATAGAACCACAGCTCTTGAGCTATATTAGCTGCAAAAAAGGAAGAAACTTTGATTCAGGCTTGGCCAGGTACAAAATTAGGACAGGATAAGGGGACGGCAGAGAATGAGATGGCTAGATGGCATAGTTGAAACAGTGGGTGTAGATATGGGCGGGCTACAGAGGCTGGCAGATGACAGAGGCGGCTGGCATGCAGTGGTTCATGGGGTCACAAAGGGTCAGACTTGACTGTGCAATTGAACAACAACAAAAGAGTATGAATCTTACATTTGAAATGTGGTAAAATAAATGGCAATTAATGCCATTGGTGCTGGATAGATCACAAAATCAAATCTATGCGGGAAAAGAATACAGATTATTTATTTATTTATTCAAATTTCTATTCCACCCTACTTGCATGGGCGACTCAGGGCGGATTACAAACCAATCATGTAAACCATATAAAATACAATTAAAAATCTAAAAACAGTTTAAAACAGCATCTAGTTCCTTTACATAAAGGAGAGAGAGAGGGTGGGTATAAGATGTTAAATAAGACAGCGGGGAGGGGTCAGTGAACCAACACTACCTCACACCAGAGTATTGATATAATGTGCTATATATTATCAATTACTATTGTAACAGTGGCACTTGGATATCTTCAAGGTAACTATGGCTTGAATAATTATTCTATACATAATTAGAAAAATAATAGCAATGAGTTACTGGTGAAGAAATAGTTTATTGTTAACATGACAAAATTAAACTTGTAAGGTTAATATCCCAAGAAAAATAAATGTTCACAGTTAATAAAAGAATTTTTCAAGATAAATTTGAAGCACTTAGTATTTGAAGGGATAAAAAAGCTACTAATTAATTTCTGAAGTATCAGCTAGAATTCTAAGTTAGCTATACCTTATAATTAAAATGGCATAAATTGTAATTGTGAATTGCCACTAATTAGGAAGTCACTGCTTTTATCACTCATCACACACCTGGTGTTCAGTAAGAGATACAAGAATAAATGTCATAACTATTTTATTTATTTATTTATGTTTATTATCCTGCCCCAATCAGGCGAACCCAACCCTAGGAAGCTCACAAAAAAGAAAAAGATTACACAAATGAGTGCAAATCAAACAATCCCACCACACCCACACAAACCCAGAAACCAAACTATAAATGTAAACTATCAATTTACAAAAAAAACCCTCAAAGATTTAAAAGTTTAAAAGGTTAAAAAGTTTAAAAGAACGAGAGAGGGGTGGCTATCCCATCAGATCAGCCACCCAACATGGGACTCCATATTATTTGAACCCCACACCTGCCCTGCCAGCCACGTTTTTAGGCCCTTCCAAAAGGGCAGGAGCTGTGTCTGTAGGTGTAACTCAGTTGGCAGGAGGTTCCAAAGGGCCGGGGCAGACACAGAGAAGAACCTCCTTCTGGTGCTAGAGAGATGTGCCTCTCTAGCTGATGGAATGATAAGAGCCTCTCCAATCTGCCCTGGTGGGATGGACAGATGTTCTTGGGGTGACATGGTCTCTTAATTATCCCAGCCCACTACCATGTAGGGCTTTAAAGGTAATGACCAGCACCTTGAATGGCACCCAGAGGCATACTGGCAACCAGTGCAGCTCCTGAAGCAGTGGTGAGGCACGAGCATAACACCCGCAACCCATCACAACCCGAGTAGCTGCATTCTGTACCAACTGCAGCCTCCGAATGGTCACCAAGGGCAGCCACAGGTAGAACACATTACAATAATCAAGTCTGGAGGTGACCAAAGTGTGTGTGATCATGAACAAGGAGTCCCGATCTAGGAGCGGGCGTAATTGGCGTATTACATGAAGTTGTGCAAAAGCCCTCCTGGCCACGACAGCCACCTGCTCTTCAAGCAGTAATCATGAGTCCAAGCGGACCCCCAGATTATGCACTGGGTCTGTTTGGGGCAAAGCTGCCCAATCCAGAACCAAAGATGGTAACTCCCGAGATAGTGCAGGACCCCTTACCCATAGCCACTCAGTCTTCTGCAGTTTATGCCATTGCACTTAAGCCAAAAGTCACTAATCCTTTCGTATACTGAATAATGAATTATGTTTATGAAGTATATTATTTTTTAAATTTATTACATTTATGTTCCACTTCTTAGGTAAAAGATTTTTCAAGATATCTTACAAGTAAGATAATATCTTTACAAAAATACATTGATGAAAACCTTAGATTTTCACAGCCGAAATGGGGCCTGAAAAGTTCATAGGTAGACAGACAGACAGACAGACAGACAGACAGACAGACAGATAGATAGGGAGAATGTCTAACTTTCTGACAATAATTCTTCATTGATGTCTCCACAAGTTAAGAATTCCATTTCCATTTCTTTGTATATTCATACTAAGATGAATATTAAAATAGAAAAAATAGCAAAAAAATAAGAATAGAGTGGTGCTGAACAGTGTTCCTAAGGTAATAACTTGTGAGAAGAGACTCTAAAAACTATTACCATTATGAAGAATTGTCCACTCCTTAGATATTGCAGCATACACACATGTACCAACACGTATCATGATTGTGTATCAGCACGCAATTAGCCTTAGCAAAAGCTCACTAGTGATTTGAAGATATATTATCTGGCAGAAATCTATTGCTGGCCTTTTTTATCTACATGTAAATGCAATGTATCCAGAATACAATATCAGAAGGAAGCACATTTTCCTGTCCGTACCTGCACAGAGATAAATATGAATTCCACCTATCTTGATCTCATTTTCAGGCAGATATAAGTTGTTAAATTTAACTGAGAGGTAGAGCCTGCTGTGGAACATTGGAAGATTAGAAATGTTAACCTGTGGGTCTTGCAAAAATTATTCTGCCATAGCAAAACTTTACCTTCCTTCCACTTGCCAGGTGCACTCAAGATGTGGAGACAGAGCACATACTTCAGTGACAAGCAGATCTAAACATGAGAGGGCATTCCTGGAATTTCTTTTCAACCTAAGCCATGAGATATATCAAAGAATGCACAAGGACATCTTTTCCATGTGCATCCAGTTACCTCTTAGTAATTAAATCCATAACCTCTTGCATTATTAACCTGGGAGGATTAAGAACCAGGAATTGCAGAAAAGGAAAATATATGAACACTGCTAACTTTCTTAATTAAACATTGTTTATTAGGAAGAATGAAGCAAATAGAAGCAAGTATTTGAGGGGGGAAACACTAGAATCCATCTGTATTTAAAGATCTTAATTTTCCCATTTATACGATTTTCAATAACATGGGGGGACCTGTTTCTCCCATTCAGGTCTCCCTATTGGTGTCCTATGATACTGAGTGAGAGTCAAACTATATACAAGGGGGGAAATCAAACACATGCATTACTTCTTAATTTTACAACAGACCACGTATGTTGGAAATGAAATAAGGTGAAAAGAGCATTTAGTTATGTGCAATAGTGAATATGCACATGAAGGGAGCTTTCTAGCACTGAAATTCTCACTACAATCATATATGTGTCTATTTTAAAATAGGTCATGTTGAGTACAATAGGGCTTATTGGGGTTATAGAAATAAGCTTTCTTCTGACTAGATATTGCATTGACATCTGCCAACACCTGTCCTAATTTTTTTTCTTTTTAAAGTGAGAGAAGCGGAGAAAGATTAAACAAAACAAAGCATTTGTTTTCTTTTGATTTGCAGACATCTGTCCTGAAGAAGAGTCCTGCAAGATTTCAATTTTTTCTGCTTTTAACATAGTAGTACAACAAAGGTCTTAGCCAGCCTTGGGTTTAGAGTTTGTACAAGGAACACAAACGTGGTTTTTTTTTTTGTGTGTGTGTGTGTTTTTTTGTGGGGAGCGGGAGGTGTCTGGAAAATACCAAAAATAGCCAGCAACCTAGGATCAACACCCAAAGCAAGAAAATTGACCATTACTTTAGGAATTCACATTTCCTTTTTCTCATTAGGTAATAACCTGAATTTGACTTCAACAGAATTTGACTTCAAACTTGTGTTTTGTTTCATTCTGGCTGTGAATCAGAGATGAGCACTGAATCCTAGAGTCAGAAATGACTGGCTTTCGAGCAAGGGTGAGTATTACCTTTAGTGTTCTACTAAACATATCTCCAGTCTTTCTGACATGGGGATTACCATGTTTCTGGTGCTTTCGCTACCAATTAAAGGGAGAAGCCACGTGCTTTGACAAAAAGCAATGGGCAAGTAACCTGTGTTCCTGTGTCCATATAAATGGAGAAGGATAACAGACTCTACATGCCCTGAGGATGCAGCATACTTCCAGTTGGTTTTAGAAACCTGCAGCTTCCATCACTAGATTTTGCTTTAAACACAGATCCTCAAGCATCAATATCTGGCTAAGACAGTGGTGCCCAAACTTTTCAGGGTGTAGGCTGGTCACATGGTTCAGGGGGCTGGTCATTAATGCCCTGGAGTCTGGATACAGCCCCTGATGTCAATTAATCTGGCCTCTGAAGCCCTCATCACTCCCAGAAGTAGAAGTAAAATGTGTTTTGCTTCTGGGAGTGATTAGGGCTTCGTGGGCTGGATGAATTGGCATTGGGGGGCTGGATGAATTGGCATTGGGGGCCAGATCCAGGCCCTGGGCAATAGTTTGGGGCCCCTCAGCTAAGATGATGTTTGAACTTGCCAGTATCTCTCCATCTCCACTTCTACTGCCAAATTCTACAATGCTCATCCTAATGGAGAGAACTGCAGAAGATATACCATATTTGTCAGCGTATAAGATGCATTGGAGTACATGATGCACCCCATTATTACCAAAATAGTGGGTCTTATTGTCCAACAAATATTGTATATTCCCTTCCAGAAGAACTGCCAGAGGATATTCCTCCTTCAGAAGGTGTCCTCCATTTGAAGAACTCTCCAGTCAATATCTGATTTAAAGTTAAAGATTTTGAGTTGGAAATCAGTGATCTGGACAGCATACTTAAAGGGTAGAGACGTTACCTGGTCAATGACTTCCCCATCCAAGCAAGGTGCACTGGGTAGATCTGTAGAAAATAAAGCAAGTTTCTAAATTTGCATATACACACCTAAATTAATATGCACAACTTTATCCAACTCAACATCTTCCTTGCCTTCCTTTTTGATATGAGTAACTCACTACCCTACAACTGCAGGACTCGAAACATCATCTAATTTGAGTGTTTTAGTGGTCTTTAGTGGTTTAAATATTAGGTATCTGCCATTCCAGCTACACACAAAAAAAGTACAGTGTTTTATTATGGAAAGCTGAGGCTACCCATCTGCACTCCTGTCTGTATGACCCTTTTAAAATAAACAAATTAATAAAGGACTGGATTTCAGCAAGAACTGAAAAGTGGTCGATGGCTTAAAATTATACAACACACCAAAATGTAAGAGACAAACTTGAGTACTGGCAGTAATTGGTGTAGAATAACCAGTTGCTTTCATAAGGGAACATGCTATAGCCATCAGCAATGGAGGCAGCCGGAGGCCTCTTGCAACAAAGGACCAAGCTTTGCCCTTCAGCACTAAATAGGAAATGCATTGAAAGGTTATCAGCTTTGCTGCCCCACAAAGTAATCCTCTGAGCCCTCCTTTTTCCAGGGCTCTGTTCACCATGAATCATTGACATTGCCTGAGCTTTGACTTGTATCTGCCCTTAATGGCATCAATTAACAAAAGGTCGTATCTGAGAATATTAGATATTTGCTATGCAGATGTCAGTACAACGGAGAAGTGGAGAACAGCAGGGAATCACAGAGAAAAAATATGCAGCACATTAAACACTGTTCATGTATTCATGGTGAATACCTAAAGGCATTATTAATATTTCACATTCCTTTCTTCTTGATTCATTGTTAATTTCAAACAGTTTAGTGTCATAAGAGCAAGATAAAAAGAAGGTGAATGTTTGGTTTTCTTCATGAGTAAGAAATAATGACTCACATTTGTGCAGTTGTGACCTGCCAAGCATAAGGTAGAAGTATACGGTGGGGGATCAAATGCAACAAATCCACAGAGGCAAAGGAAGGCAGAGTTTCTCCTAGCATAAATGTTAAGCATAAATGATGACAGGTATTATCACATCAGGGAACCACTACTGCTCCATCACCAACAAAGAGAACAAGGAGGACATGGATCAGCAAAAAGAAAAAGGAAAAAAAGGAAGATGTTCTTCACAGAAAATACTGCAGAGTTTTGAATTTCTGATAAAATTCCCTTTAGCTGGGCAGTAAAAAGGAGAGTTTTGAGAGTCCCCTGGACAGCAAGGAGAACAAATAGGTCAATCTTAGAAGAAATCAACCCTGACTGCTCCTTAGAAGGTCAAATAATAAAGATGAAGCTAAAGTACTTTGGACATCAAATGAGAAGAGAGGATTCACTTGAGAAAGCCTTGATGCTTGGAAGGGTAGAGGGCAAAAGAAGAAGGGGACGGCCCAAGATGAGATGGCTAGATGGTATTGTGGAGACAATGGGCACAGAGCTGAGCGAGTTGAGGGGGATGGTGGAGGACAGGAGTGCCTGGCGGACAGTGGTCCATGGGGTCGCAGAGGGTCGGAATCGACTGTGCAACTGAACAACAACAAAAAGTTCACAAAAGACTCAAAGAAGGAATAGCTATAAGGTTCCAAGAGCACACCCCTTTCTCATTAACTGGCACTCAGAGTCTCAATAATTCATTCTGAGACATTTGTAGGAGAAAGATTTTTTTTAAAACTATACTGTATTTAAAGTTACTTGGTATTACAGAAGTATGCATTATTCTTCTGCCATATCTGAATCTGAATATTGGTAACCCTCATGGTGATCAGCCATGAAGACTGTCCTGAGAATATAATGCTGTGGCCTTTCACCTGTCTTCTGCATTACAGTGTGACACCCGTACCACTGTTCCAGCTCTGCAAGTCACTTTCTGGTCCTGAGCTCTTTTGGCATGCAAAGTTCTCATAGGCCACTGGCCAGTATTGATTAAGCTGCTGCCCTCTATCAAGATGGATTCAAGTGGGATTTAATCCACTTGGGGACCATCACCCTTCCCTGTGGAAGGTCTACTTTATTACCATAGCAGAATAAACTGACCATACTTTTTACAGCATGCATGCTGCAACCAACCAACCAAATCAACAGCAATAATTAACTTGAGAAACTGACACAGAGAGGGAAGGAACAAAGATCAGAAAGAGGCATCCCTATTTGAATTCAAAGGCTGGAAGGATCAATATTTATTTATTTATTTATTTACTCCAATTTCTATACCGCCCTACTCGGCTGGGCCGACTCAGGGCGGTTCACAAGCACAGAGTAAACAGTAAATTCATAGATAAGTTAGTGTTGGATAGTTAGTCACCTAAAACCAGAAATGTCCCTTCCAGTCGGCCCAATTGTAGGCAGCATGTGAGGATGCAAACAAAACTCCAGTACAAAAAAAGAAGATATTTGTATAATTTCCAAATTGCATTTCTGCATATTGCTAAGTATGACTCTTTCTGAAAAATACAGAGTATACTTTCAAAATGTTATTTTAATTTCATTAAAATGGGTTTACTGAATATTAGAAGCCATACATTCCCATCACTATCTATTCAGAATGAATTATTACATGAAAATAGTAACTTATTTTTAATTAATTAAATGAAATTATTTATGAAATAATTTTTGAAAACCATTATGTTCCAGTGGTATGACATGCCTTCATTGTGGAAATGGCAGACTTTCCTCAGTAAATAAATTTGATATCCTGGACATTAATCATAGCTGTCTACTCGTATTGTACTTGTGTTAGTTGGGCCATCAACTTGATTTCTACAAACGTGTCATTTGTATTATTATTATTTTTTAAATTACAGATCTTATGATTCTCCATTCTGAAAATTCTACTGGATAGGCCTAAATTAGAAAGCTTTGTGGCCTAGCTAAGCTTAGCTTCTGGTTCAGAAAGAAAGCTTGCAACTACCACTACGGCTGCTTCCTTTATGAACAACAGCTTGGACAGAGTATGGTCACAAAGCTTTCCAGCCACATTTAGATGTCTATCTGTCACGCAGAACTCCCAGCATGAAAAATAATGGGAATTGTAGTGCAAAAATGTGAATGGACACTCCTATTAGTTTCTCTTACTTTTATGTGCCATGTCTAAAATGGGAACTGCACAGACTTACCTGTTTCAGCAGACCTTCCATGGCCAATAAAATTGCTTGGTTTGCAAAATGATGGCCCTGGACGCCCTTTGAATGTTGTTATTGCTGTCTTTTATTGCTGTCATGGTGTTGCTTATTGTTATGGTATGGATGCTTTTACAAGGTTATTGTTCTGATAGGTGAGGATGGTCTGTGTTGCGTCACTTTCAGGTTGATTATTGCATTTGGTTATCTATATTATTTTTATGATTTTACTTTGTTGTAATTTATAGCTTTTGTATCCAATGTTTTATAGGATTGTAAGCTGCTCTGAGTAGTGTTTACACCAAAAGGGGATGATATAAATCCAAATAATAAATAAAATAATAAAAAATTCTACATTTCACCATGATGTCAGGCGTGGAGCAGAATTTATATATACAGTAAAACCCCTACTTACGAATGCCCCTACTTACAAATAATTCGACTTACAAATTGGTTCTGCACTAAAATCCATGCCTCGAGTTACAAACATGCCCCGATTTAGGAATGAATTTTTCCCCTCTGTATTGCCTCCAGTGAAGCAAAAAATGTCATTTTCCCTATGGGTTTATATTTTATACACATGCAGCCTTTCCGAGCCCTGTAGATGGCAGTAGAGTGCTTAGAGAGGAGTTCTTTGGCTGCAGTTTCAGCGCAAAAATGGCTTCCCTGACGTCCTCGGCCAGTGGAGCAAGACAAAATGTCAGGGTTCGAACCCTGACGTTTTGGCTTGTTGCACTGGCCGGGAAGGTGGGAAAAGCCCAGAAACAGCTTCAATTGGTTCCTCTGATCTCCCTGGAGCAGGCAGGGAGGTCAGAGAGCCCGAAATGAGTAAAAAAACAAACAAACATACTTTTTTTTTACCCATTTCGGGCTCTCTGATCCCCCTGCCTGATCCAGGGAGATCAGAGGATCTGATCTACAGCTGCAGGGTGGCTGGGGAAGCCGACGGGGACTCCCCGTCAGCTTCCCTAACCACCCGCCCATGCCTCCGCAGCTGTGGGGTGGCTGGGGAAGCAGACGGGGGAGCCCCCTGTCAGCTTTCCAGCCATCCCACCCCTGCCTCCGCAGCTGCAGGGTGCCTGGGAAGCTGAATGGATAACCCCGTTCAACTTTCAAGCCACCCTGCTGCTACAAAACGACTGCATCAGATAACGCTAACAGATCATTATCCAATCCAAAATTTCTTTAGAAATTTTGCATTGTTATCCGATTTTAGCGTTATCTGATACAGTCGTTATCCGAGGTATTACTGTATTTCATCATGACACACTGCACCATTATGCTAACTCTATTATTAAAGCCACCCAATCACTCACTCCCTTTCCTGAGTTAATGACATGCCATTTTCTTTTTCCAAAGGACCCTCTGTTCCTCCTTCTCCAAGTTTCTTTGCTATTGTAAAAACTTAAGAAGTCTCTGTGCAATACTGGTGACATTCTGGTTTTGTTTCGTGTCTTTATAATAAAGGTGCATTAATTCTTTCCTTTCTTCTTTTGTCATTTCCCTCTCTTCTTCCTTTCCTATTAGCAAGGTGTTGAGAAGAAAAAGACAGAGGTTTCCTTTCCTCAAAGACTTCTTCCTTTTTCTTCCCAGTGCTGGTGTCGTTAGCTACAGAGAGAATTAGCAAGCCCTTGAAGAGAAGTGAGACAGGAAGAAAGGGAGAAATGCATTTTTTATTTTTATTTTTCAAGGAACGAAGAAACTGTGCACTAGTACAGACAAAGGAAGAAAAGTCAAGGTGGCAAATAGAACTGAGTCCTGCCATGTTGTCTTACTTGAACTGTCCAAAAGAGAAGTGTCCAGATTGAAGGAAGGACAGCCCAAATCCAATCTCTGGCTACCCTCAATAAATGGCTTAAAGAAGCCAGCCCTATTTATTAGATTACCATTGTTGCTTCTCACTAAAGGGAAAGTATTTGTTCACCACTTAAATCTCTCCTGGACCTATGGAACAGTCTTCAGTGATACGTTTTGTTTACTACAGAGTAGTAAAAAAAATGTTCCTGTTTCTTTCAAAGTTGTATAGAAAATTAAATTTTGATGGGTCGCTTTCCTTTTTTACCCACTGCTACTACCCTGTCTTCCATTCCATAGAGCTCCCAATTCCCACCATGGGCAGCATGTTAAGTAAAAACCATCTTCTAAAGAGAAAGAAATCAAACTCAAAGAGAGAAGGAAGTGGACAAAATAATCACAAGCACTTCAGACTGCTCCCTCTGAACTTTCTTCTCCTGAGCAAAGGAAATACACCCTCATCCTCGTTGTTGTGTTTCGATTTATATACCGCCCTACTTGGTAAAATGGACTCAGGGTGGTTCACAAACACATATAAAATTACAAGTTCATAAACACAACATGTGCACATCATAAATCATCAGTATCAGTACCGCAAAATATAAAAGTATCACAATATCATTACAGTATAAGAAAGATTCAATAAGCATATCAGGTAACAATCAGAAGTTTCCATAGCGCAGTCAAGTTTACAAAAGAATGGCATTCTCCCCAACTATCTCTTACCAAGAGAGGCAAGATGGAAGAAAGCTCTACTTGGGAAAATGGACCTCTTCTCCACAGAAAAGTATGTTCAGAAAATGGCACAAACACCTTCATCCACACCAAGCAATAAAAATAGCCCCAAGACTAATGGCATTTATCCCCAGAGATCCTCCCATCTATACATGTTCCTATAGTTGTACCCAGATGGCCAGAGAACAAGGAAAGGGATAAAAAATGCACAAGGCACTAGTTCTTAGTATTAGATGGTAATTAAAATGACCAGCTGCAATGCAGCTGTAATCATTGTAATGTAGTCAGATGTCTCTGGTCTTCTAATCATGGCCAGCTGGCATGGAATTAAACTGAAAATGACCTCGATGTGCTCATCTCTTAGCAGAGCAAATGAAGTGATCTTCCTTTTTACAGTGGTGGAGCTGCAGGTGGAAGACAACTGAGAGTGAACAAAAGCCAGAGATGAGACTATCTCAGCAGGGTTGATTGGGGCTTTTGTTTTCATCATGGCCATTATATCTCAATTAGTACATGCTTATTAATCAATAGTCTTAACTTCAATGGTGGCCTCCTGACTTCATCATATATCACAAAGCTGGAAATATAGTGAATCTAGGGATGGAACTTTTTGAAATCTTGGACTACAGAGCCCTTAATTCTCCATTCTTGGAGTTCTACCTGACAGACTGTTAAATTTAGCTCACCTGGGAGAAAGGCATGAACTAGAAGGCCCAAGGATTACCTAGGCCTAGTTTTGCCCAAGCTTCCCATTCTTGTCACAGTGCTAGCTAGAGGCTTTATTTCTAAGTAGGGAGCTAGCCAGAACTAAACCTAGCTAAGTTTCAAAGCTTTTGAAGTTTTCTGGTACTGGTCTTTCTCCCAGGTGAACCATGATTAGATGTTTGTTTATCCAATAGAATCTGTAGTCCAAGAGTTGTGAAAATCCCATTTCTACAAATGATGATGAATATTATATAAAAGAGCACATGACTCAGTGAGTATTTGGAAATGAAAACAAATGTGCTGTTAAAAGGAACTGCACTGATTATGCACACTGAAGGGATTTTCCGCACTCTTACTTTTGGCTGTAATCAGGAACCCTCCAGAAAATTTGAGATAATAGGAAGAGCACTTTCAATTATAGTTCACAGTCAGAGGAGAATATAAAAAGCTGGAGATCTTTCTTTTTCTTTTGATTGCATGTACTTGTAGCTGAAGTCTTAGAATAACTTCCCCTTCCAAAATGGCCCTCCTCCCAACATATTGGGCCACTATCACAGACAGATGCAATTGTGTCTTGTGTTTGTACACAGTATTAGTTAATTAGAATAGGCTGGAAAATAATATTTTCTAGAATCCTTTTTCTGATCTGTTTATGCCTTCATGAAAATACTCATGTAGAAGATATTTGCATAACTGGTGTAAAGTTTGCATAACTTGCTGTGGCTAATTGCCTTGGTGGTACGGTCTATCCTAATTATCCCATTTGATATGTGATCTAGATCTTTCCCAACTCCTCACCAATTAGCCATAATTAGCCATGGTGCAGCACACAAAGCTGATGTAGACTCCAACAGAATTCTGGCAAATGCCTGTACAGTAGTTTCCATGATTCAAGAGTCCTTTCTCTTTAAGAAACAAAACACACATACAGCAAGCTCAGAAAGACAGTTTACCTGTCAAAAAGCACAAACAAGACACCATGTGTAAACAACTCATCTGATGTTTCTGATTCTTAAAAGGCCACAGCATTGGTGTGTGTGTAGAACATCTATAATTCTGAGCAATTTGAACAAGTTATAAAATCTGCATTACAATTTTTAGCCATTTTCACCTTCTTGTAGAGTAAGAGTCTTCGGGGGGGGGGGGAATTGTTATCCTTGACTGTGGCTTGTAAAGATTAGAGAAACAAAGAATTATGTCACCAATTTGGAGGGAGTTGTAAATTAGAAAACTTAGTATTAATGGAAAGTTCATTAAACTGCACGTTAAGAGTCCCTGTGGTATAATGGTTACAGCCAAAACTCTGCTCATAATCTCAGGTTGATCCCAACAGGCTAATTCCAGGTTGGTAGGGGCAAAATCCTAAATATCTTGTGAACCATTTTCTCTAGGCACAGGAGTGCGGGGAAGTATATACATGCAATTTCTATTGCTAAAATGTTATATGTTGAATGGTTCATGACCATTATGAATAAACAATAATTTTAAATGAATGAATGTATACTAGACAAATATTCCTATATTTGCAGTGCGCTGTATAAAAATATTATTCTGGTTTAAAACCCTTCAACCGATGAGTTTGCTGTTAACTAGCTACTACTTACCACTTGAAATGAGTTCAAGATAAGGCTGTCTCCCCTCTCTCTTTCTCTCCCTCCTATGTCTCTGCCTGTCTGTGTATTTAGGCAGAAGTATTAAGCATTTATTATTGCAGGCAGTCATAATTTACTGTAATGAGGTTATTTTCAATACCCTACATTTTTATATATAATTACCTAAACATAGAAGTTCACATTTTATTTTCTTCAACCCAATTTCAATTTATTTTTGAAATAGGATTTGTTTGTGCTACTGATTAACCAGGATCAAATTAGGTCAGTCGGTGTTGACACAGTTTGAAGCTGTAATTGGTTTCTTTAATTGGTAACTGTAAACCAGAATGTAATCAGCTCACAGGAAGTACAGTCTGTACCAATAACTAGAAAAAGGTTTTTTTTTTTTTATCTCCCAGGGAAAACTTTGCTAATTGTAAACTTCAGCCATGATTAAAATTCTGTACCAGTTATTGTATGGCTAAGTAGCGCATTTTGTAGACTCAGCTATACAGAAGCATTCCCGCCCCCGCCTCCCAATGGCACCAGTGCTTCCTCAACACTGAAACAAAGATTGCATCTAGTAGGTAAATCCACTGGCCCTTCACAAGTAGAAAGTGTACACTGAGAATTCAAACTAATTGTATCTGATGAGAATTGCATCTGAGGCATCCAATGAGAAAAACACAACATGCTATACGGTGCCATTCCATTTTGATTCATTTTGCAAGCTTGAAAAAAAGAGAATCATTTGTCTCTGTAGCTCAAGTTATTTTTGCAGAAGATGGGTGTGAATATGGACCTCATGTCTTCCTCTTCCCCACCTCCATTTGAAGTCATTGTGTATTGTGAATGAGTTTTTTTTTAAACAGTAAAATGAAACAAAAATACCTTTATCCCAACCCATCAAATAAAGAGGCAGGACACAAAGTTTTGGTGAAAGGCATTGGCCCACATTTAATAATAAATTTAAATCCCCTGACCTGTGGAGGGGCTGGTAGTGTCTTCTCTCCAGACTAGATGGGCAAATTCCTTGCCTCTGGGCAGTGCTATACCTTCAACTGTTATAACCCAGACCAGCTACATCAGGAAGGCATCTCCGTGGGTGTTTTCAACTCTATTCCCAGGAACAAATGTTGGATGTACCATGGAGTTATCTCATGACAGGATCCATCTACACTAGTACCCCGAATAACGTTATGACTTGGTTCCACAAGTCCCGTCATTATTCGGTTTTTAACGTTGTGCGATACATTGAACAGACAATGTTAAAAAAAGCCCTGTTTCCCTGGAGGCTGCAGGAAGCGAGAACATCGGGATTTGAATCCTGACATTTTGGCTTGCTGCTGCCTCCAGGGAGGTGGGGGAACTTTGGAAACAGCTTGGAGCGGGTTTCCCCACCTCCCTGGACCCGGGGGGGGGGGGTCAGAGACCCCAAAATTGGTAAAAAAAAAAAAAAACGTCCATTTTTTTTACCAATTTTGGGGTTTCTGACCCCCCCGCCGGGTCCAGGGAGGTGGGCAGACCTGATCCAAGGTGTTTCTGGGCTTCCCTGACGTCCTGAGCCAGTGCAGCAAGCCAGAATGTCAGAGTTCGAATCCCGACATTCTAGCTTGCTGCACTGGCTCAGGACGTCGGGGAAGCCCAGAAACACCTTGGATCGGGTCCCCACACCTCCCTGGACCCAGCGGGGAGGTCAGAAACCCCAAAATTGCAGGGTGGCTGGGAAGCTGAACGGAGAACCCCATTCAGCTATCCAGCCGCCCTGCTGCTAAGAACGACTGTATCGTATAACGTTAAAAATCACGTTATTCGATACAAGATTTTTCCGAAAATCTTGTAACGTTATGCGGTTTTCACGTTATATGGTACTCACGTTATACGGGGTATTGGTATTTTTCTTTCCAGGGACATGTTTTAAGTTCAGAAATTATTTAAAATCTGAAGTAAAGCGAAGATAGTTTCATACAGATCCAAAACTGTTCAGGGCTCAGATTGAAATGGAGCTCTATGAAGCACCAAATATTGCTTTGATACTTTGGTTTAAAAAGTTGACATTTAAACAAATTGACATTTGTGAGACTCACACAGAAAAATGAATGTTATACCTGAAGTGAAACAAGTAATGCAAAGTAAAGAAGACTGAAAGCTGAAGTATCAATGGAATAAATACCAAAAAAAGCTTAAAATCTCATAGAAACCCCAGTCATGCAGTTACTGGCGAGACTCCAGATCAACTAGATACATTCTCTTTTCCCAGAATCAGGCACATTTCACATCTTGACAGGATGAAAGAAAGGTATTATGTTAGAAATTACAATTGCATTACACTGGGCTAGACTCTTCTTACATTATTCCCAGCTCTTACATGTTCTTATTTTCATTGATCGACCTGTGCACTGGAAACTCCTTCACCAGATAATACTACTGCATATGCTCAGTATAAGGTTTCTTATTCTGCTTGTTTAAAGCTCTCCAAGAGTCTCTCCTATCCTGTGCTACATTTCACACCATCTGATCCTTTCTAGAGATGCTATGGATTCAACTGATTTCTGCCCACTCCGAATGAAATTGCTGTCTAGATTGTTATTGATACCAATGGGTTTCCGTGGAGTTGGTTCTGACGCTAGCAAAAGCAGTGGCAAGCAAGCACCACAGCTCTTACAGTCAGCTGTGAATATCAGTTTGTGAGAACCTGGAGACAGAAATTATTTAAAACATTGTACTTTAATGGTTACAAACCACCAGTAAGTTTGTACACTAAATTTCACTGCATTTTATACCACAAGACAATTCTCTTAAATTGAAGAGTCTTTAGCAATGAAAACTTAATAAAGCCCAGAAATATATAGGCAGTTTCAAAAGCTGCAGGCTAATGCTAGGTAAATCGTACCCAGGAAAATTTGGTGGAAACACAAATTCGTCTCACCCATCTGATGTCAAAAAGTATCACCCTATAAATCATGTAGTGTCCTTCCTTGAGATTCTTAATGTTCCTTCCATCAGTACTACTCTAGAATTAGAGGGGCGGGGACCCTCTCAGGCACAACTCAAAAAAGGCAGCCATGACTAAATCTGAAAATTTTGGTATAACCCCACATAAATTTAGTGGCACTCCACTAAATATGCAGAGGATAGGAATACAAATGCCATTGAATTTAGTACTGTTTACGTTAACAAGTTGATAAGGTCATGGGGACATGAAAGGAACCTTGTTTGGGCATTCCTTGAGTGGAGTTCCTCCAGCAAAAAATAAATATTTCCAACCCAGAAAGCACCTTTGTGTGCTTCTGACATGATAAAAAAGTAAATAATTGTTATCTTATTCCTAAGTACTCAAGAATATTAACTTACTCTGGATCCACTATCTCTTTCCCTCTGAAACTTGATGAAACTCCTGCCCCCACCATTTTATTTATTTAGAACATTCATATCCCACCCAAATGGTCAAACACAACTTTGTGCAGCTTACAGGCAATAAAACCACAAAATCTCATATAATACAAACAACAAGCAGCCTCAAAACAATAGATTGGAAAATCAATACAACAATAAAACAAACCTTCAGAGCATCAACAGCATCATTAAAAACAGCTAGGACAGGTACCAGTCTCTCTAAAAGCACACATCAGTCTATCAGATTAATGTTTGGCATGTTAAGAGGGGAAGGCATTGTGGAGCAGAAATGTCTTCTAAGAGTTCTGAAATGCCAGCAGAATTTAGGTGGATCTAATTTCTGCTGGAAATTCATTCTACAGCCTTTGGTCTATTGCTGAAAATGCTCTTGATCTGGTCACCCCCATTCTTACCATCTGAAGTTTGAACATTTAAACATGCCTTTTTCTACCCTCACTGTATCTTCTACCAAGTTGGTTTGAGATCCTGACATTCTTCTAATGACAGACTAAATTTTATTTCTATGAAGGCATGTCTTAGTTGGGCCAATATTTACTCTAAAAACCTATGATGAATTTTTGTTCTATAATTATTTGTAATTCTATCACAAATAATTTACAGAAAGAGCAAATTCATAGAAATGTAGAGCTGGAAGGAACTTCATATCTCATTGAATCTAGTCTCTTTCCCAACACCAAAACCTGGTACATCCCTCAAAGATTGTCATATAACTTTTGAATAAAATAAAAAAAAGAAAAACTTTCTGAGGTAATCATTTGCATTATCCAATAATTATGACTAATTATTCCTAATGTTTAATGCAGTTACCTGAACATGGTGTTGGAGAAGTCTAGAGGATATAGTCCAAAAAAAGTAATATTTTCCATATCTTTAAAAACAATGCACAGTAGCCCCAGAACTTCTTAAGAATACACACTGGTTCACTCAAACAAATTGGATTTAGAATTCAGACTCAGAATTATAGCCCTTTGGATTTAGTACTCAGAATTTTTATTTATTTATTTAGAAATTCTGAGTATGTGGAGCTCCATTACAGTCAATATGACTGTGAGAGCAGAAGTACTGCAGCAGTTAAGTTGCAGTACTGCAACCCAAATTGCTCACATTGTGAGTTCAATCTCAAAAGGTTCAAGGTTGACATCAAATGCTCAGGGGACTTATAAGCATATAATGTGAAATAATACACAATACCAATGTGAAATAATACATTCTGTGCCTACTTATAGATGCCATGGGTACAGAAAGACATCATTTATAGCAGGGGTTCACAATGTTTTTGCACTGTGAGCATCCCCCTCACAAAGTTGGGGCTTGGCGGCGGAGGCATAGTTGTTCCTTGGAATTATGTTTTTGTCATCATAATCAGCAGTGGTGGTGGCAGTGGTACCCATTGTGGCACCTTTCTAGTTCCTTGCACAGCCTCCACTATAGGAGGCTATTTGGAGCATGGTCACTCCATTTGGATAATTGTTCGAGAGGTGCCTGGGTTCACACTGAGGGCCAGATTAATGATATGCATGGGCCCAATTAGGCCTGTGGGCCAGAGGTGTTTTTTTAAACACTGTGTTTTCAGCATCCACTATCCCTGGTGCTAGAGTATCTGGGGAATTTAAGTTTCATTGCTCAAGCACAAAATACCCACTAATGGTGAAGACATATGTAAAATATTATGTCTATATCTAAACTTTGGAGGAAACACACTTTTGTCCTTTGTTGTCTTCTTCTGCAACGTTTCATCCAAATAGGTAAGCAGAGCTATGCACATTTCAATGAGAAACTGAGCAGCTTACCTAAAATGTGTGTGCATGCACGCACATGTGAGAAAGCTTGGATTTCTGGCATATGGAAAATGTAATCCTTGAAATGATGGAAGAGAATGCAAATGCGTATAGACAAGCTATTGTTCACTTCATGCAAATACCACTTCCCTTGTTCCCCAACGCCATGGGCTCTCCAGTTTTCCAAACAACATTTCATATGTGCTTCTTGCCCTGATATGATGGGTACTGCCAAAACATCCTTACTTTTATTATGAGAAATTATGTCCCATTTTAATATCTATTCAATTGTTACCTGATAATTAGAACTATATATATACAAGGGCAATATGAGCGCTCAAGTCAACACAAAAGATATTATGTTCTAACTGGCAAACATGAATGTCCCATGGGGACCTTATCCAGTCAGTATGGAGGCCAATGGCACCAGGACACATTCATCTGCATACTCTACTCAGGAACAACACATGTGTAGGGCAGTTTTCTGTGTAGTGGGCAGTTTGTATTAAGATCTATTTTTCTCCTCTCCATGTATTTCCTACATTGTACTCTGGACCAGCCCTCTTGAAAAATACAGTTGTATGAAAATAGAAATAGGAAGTCAACAATCATCATCATAAACACAACAGCAATGATATCACAGATTGACTGGCAGACGAATAGCTCAGGTTGCAATTTTGTACCCATGTCTCTGGGAGTAAGCACAACTGAACTCAACAGGAATTCACTGTTTTGTCAAAGTTATTGTGATATCCTAGCTGGATCAGTTTGCAGTCCCAATACAGTAATACCTCGGATAATATTTACCTCAGATAACGCTAAAATCGCATAACATTAAGTAATCTGGGGGGGAGAATTGCATCGAATAACGTTAAGGTCCAAGGGATGCATCGGATAACAACCACTAAAGCCTGTGCAGTTACAATGTATCTCTATGGAGCTTTAATGTTATCCAATGCATCCCATAGGATTTTAACATGCATCAGATAACACTAAAAATTGGATAACACCAATACATGGGGAACCAAGTTTTAGCGTTATCCGAGGTTTTACTGTAGTTCGTTTCTTCACTGACTATGGGGTGTTCAGTCCCCAGCATTTTGGGGTAATAGACAGAATGTAGACACAAAAGTACAGCAAGGGAGTCAAGGAAAACCTAAAGAGACCTTGAGAGAGAGAAAGACCATCAGACCTATGCTGAAATCCTTCCCTAAGATGCCAACATCTTCGCAAAGTTATGAAAATATTTTAATAGTTAGCTTCTCCTGACCAATGGAAGCGGGGTCTCAACCACATGTGCTAGTGGATACATTTGGAATGTTATTTAAGTTAAATAGAATCATTCTAGGACTAGATTTGCTGACATTTCAGCTCGGAGCTGTATTGTGTTCCAGGAAGGCAAATGGGATAGTAATGTGAAGTGACACAAAAATAACCACTTAGGACAAAAGCAATTATGATTCTGATCATGAACAAATGACATTTCATTTGCACCCTCCACTAACTGTACCCGAACAGCTGTGCTATACACCCTCTAGATATTACAGGCTATTTAGTTCTGTAAACCACCATGATTGCCCGCAGCACTATAAAATCAGTCACAATAATAATTCATAGAAATCTTTTAGTTCTTCAGAGTACTTGAAATTCTTCCACTGGTTATAGCCAGCTTTCAGAAGCAGCTGATTCACTTTCATTTCTTTGCCTAAAGTTTTTAGAAATCACTTTTTACATTCTCCACCTTGTGTTCCTCAGTTCCTGTGTGTACACACTCTCTCCGCATCCATGTAATCATTTTAGTAATTCCCCTATATATGCAGTAATATGGTCTAACATGCACTATGTGAAACAGGATCGGCTGAGTCCACTCTGATGCAGTTTCTATAAGTTCTCATTTGTTTTAGTTATGTGTGGATCTGGTGATGGCCATTCTCCAGTTAACATTTTCCCCTCCCATATCCAATGGTATTAGAATTATTTGGGGTAGGAAGAAAAGCTATTACTATGGAAGTAAGCTAATCATATTTTTTTAAACTTCATCATCATTGTAGATTTGCCCTAATTCCTGATCAAAATAAGATTATTTTGTACTCTGTGTGTGTTATGTACTGTCAAGTTGCATTCAGTTTGCAATGACCTTAATAAGCTTTCCAAGATAGTCAAAGAGTGATTTCACCAATTCTACTTGCCACCCATGAGTTTCTATAGCTGAGCAGGGATTCAAACCCATGTCTCCAGAGCCCTCACTCATTGTTCTGTCCACTACAACCAGTATTCTCCAACCTTTGGGTTTTGGAATTCAATTCCCAAAAGCCTAAGTCAGTACATTGGCTGATTAGTGCTTTGGGGAATTGACTTAGGCTGCTGAGAATTGAAGTCCAAAACCCAAAGGTTGGGAAACATTGCACTACACCACACTGGATACTACAGTAGTAGGTGTTGTCAAACTAGGCATTCATCCAGTGGTGGGCTCCAAAAAATTTTTACTACCACACTGTGGACATGGCATGGTGGGTGTGGCCAGGGGGAAAGCCTTGCATTCAGAAGCATAGCGTGCCTTGGCAGGGCCCTGTATAAAAATTTGTTTGGGGGCCCTTAGGAAGGGTAAAGATTTCTCACAAAAGAAAAAAAAATGCATACAATTAAAAGAAATATTTATTCATCATAATTATCTATCAATAAACACTGCTCTCCGTCCGTGGTTTATCATCGTATCGTATGTACATTGATTATTGTGGGATTCCCCCATTGAAGTAAATGACTTAAACGGGGAAATCCCGCAGCCCGCGATAGGGTGTTGCCAACTTTTGAATGCACGCTTTACACGGGAAAAAAAGAAATTGCTTTTTTTGACTTTTGTCATTTGTGAAATAAAAAAATTTGGGAAGTTTTTATTAATTTTTGCTTACGCATGTTGGGGGCCCCCATGGTCTGGGTGCCCCGTATAATTGATACGGCAGATACGGCGGTAGCTACGCCCCTGCTTGCATTGCACCAGAAATAGGACTACTTTATTTCAAAACTTGCATGGGCGGGGCCATACAGAATTTCTGCTACTGGTTCTGGTGAACTGGTGCGAACCTGCTGATGCCCACCACTGCATTCATCTAGACTTTGTAGTTTATTTAATATATTCGGAGCAGTATCTCTGTGTGCAGAGATTCTGCATGCCTAACAGCTATTCAAAACACATGGACTCTTTTTCAGTGCTCAAAACGGAAAACATGATTTTCCATTATTTTCCTGTTAGTTCATTCCACTATCCCAAGAGGAGCGGTCCTCAAAATTCTGTACCAACTGTATGGGTGAAAAGAAGCTGCAATAACCCCTAATTCCAAGAATATGTTGCAATCTTATTGCATAGATAATATTGTACTGGAAATAACACAGAGAAGCATAAGAAATAAAATATTGGGCTGACCGGAGATTAGAGGATTTAAAATATTTAATAGCAGAATACGTACTTAGGTGTGTACTGAGAAATAACTGCATTCGAGATAATGGGACTCAGACTCAAGAGACAAGATACAGGTTGTAATTCTCTACCACCACCTGAAAGCTACATATACCAAGCAACCTGCCATGTTTTGCAATGTTTTGGAACAAAGAAAACTAAACAGTAAAAAGGATCAGATTTTAGACCATATTGTTGTATTGAACTGTTACAATGCTCAAAAAATTTAGTATCAGTATATTTATTTAGTATGCACAGTTGTAGATTCTCATAAATTTAATTTCTCTTTTAACAGTACTATTAAAATACCATTTACAAATTATGAGGAAAAATCAATCCTGTGTTAATAAACACCAACAGCTGCTTTTGTCCTAACTGGGGACCTGTTAACTATATTGAATATTGATATAGGTGTGTAAATAGATACAGAAAAATAGTTAAAATGTTTGCCTCCTGTTCAGACTTGGCGGAAGAATTATCAAGTTTGCTTGCTTCAAAATTACATTTTTAAAATAAAATTTCACTCCTGCCACCTCCTTTTTTCATCATCATTGATTTTGCAGTGGGAAGTCACTACATGTACCATTCAAAGGTCATGCAAGTGCAAAAGCTGCTGAAGAAACTCTATTCCAAATGTTGCTGTTCCAGTCCTAAATATCCATGAACCAATCGTACATCTGACCACTGTTGCCTGTAAGTTATTTCTTAATGCCAAAGCTTCATTTTCATTCACTCACTGTATTCTACACCCTACTCAGGCTACCTATTTAGATTATGCCTTCATTTTTAATTTTGCGTAGAAATAACATAATGAAATACTATTAACAGACTTGGGTAGAATCCTGTTAGGAAACATGGACAATAACATTTGTGTGGTCATGAAATCTCTGGTTTATAGCTGTGTGAGCCAGAGTTCAATGTCAATACACCTTTGTGCTAATTCCAGGAAAAAGCCGATCAGGCATTTTGGCTTTTGTATTAAATTCTATTCCATGTACAGTATTTAGAGTCTGGGAAGCTTACTATTTGAACAACAGCTCCCATAATAATACAAGCTACTTTTTCATAGTGTCTGGAGGATTTTGAGCACTGTAGGCCAAAACCTGAATATTCCCAACATCTGTATGTTTGCTGTTTCCTCTTCGTGGGAACAGCTCTTCAGGATTTAAAGTCAAGGTCTGTGTTGCTCTGTTAGCTGGCCTTCTCTTAACTAAATTCTTCTGAGTTTTGTATTCTCTACATATGAAGCCAAGATCTACTATTGACCTTAAAGTTATCTCTACATGTAAAATAAACCCCTAAGGGTCCAATGAGTTCTACATGCCACTGGTAAAGACACTGTGTCAAAATAATGTTTAGTTCATTGGACCTTGTATTAAAGTTGCTTATTTAGTAGCCTTTGAAGCTGAAATAATATGTATTGAAGACTCAGGAGAGATTGCTGGAAGATCAGTTTTGCTTCCTCTCTTCCAGCTCTTTATTAAATGAAGCACAAAAGGGCCTGGGCCAAGATATCTTGTTGCTATAAATCTTTCACATTTCCACTTGGTTTCACTTGCAATGCAGAGCAGCTAAGTGGTCTCATGATGTGCGGCTGCTTGATGGCTTCACACAGTTTAGGGGCTTATTGATGTGACCAAATTTGGAGACTGTTCCCTCATAATGACTTTTTTAAAGATAAAAATTGCTTTAGCTATTTGACATTTTTCACTATGTTCTTTACCTCATAATTATTTCCTTTCTTTGTGTGGATCACATCAAATGGTACTCTACTCTCTCTTTCTTAATCAAAAAGTATCTGAACTGCAGCTTTCTGAAAAGGAAATTAATTCCAGAAGGATAACCTGAAGACATAGGATTCAGGCTGAGGAAGGCAATAGATTTCCCACTAGAGTTCTCTATTTCCTATTAAGTCTGCAGTAGAAAACACAATATGGGGATCCTGAAGGAATAAAGAATGCCTGGGTTTCATTAGTCTTAATTCTTAAACAAGGGCAAGACAACCTCTTATCACTGGGTATTCTCACTGGTTCATCATTCCTCACACTTGTTATGCACAATATATACTAAATGCTTGTATGGGAATAAGTCTCATGGAAATCACTAGGGCTTGCTGAAATACTAAACAAGTTGTTGAGATGGCTCTTTGTTTGAACGATGAAGTCAACATGTCATTATGCTACAGGACCCAGCTATTCAAACTGTGGGAAATGTATTTTGCATTTTGGTCAGAGGTACTATTATTTGAACGTTTCATAGCTCTGCCATTGACAGTTCTAATATCTAGAGAATACCTGGACATTGGCTATGGACAGAAATGAAGGCAGGAGAGCTTTGGGGCTGACAGAATGGACAGCTTATCTATTATAGGAAAAAGAAGGGAGGTCAGGTGTGATTAAAATTATGTTGTGTGAAATTGCACCTTAAGGAGAATGAGGAGCAAAAGATGGTGGGGAGGGAGAGGGGGGATAGGTTGCAACTGTTCAGTTAGGAAGCACCCATGCCCTGCTTTCAATCCCAGTTTATATCCAGCACTCAAAATTTCTGGATCCCGCAGCTGGCAATCCGTTTTCTGATTGTTCTATTAGGGTTTTTTATAACCTTTAGAGGTAAAAAAAAGGATTCCATGAAGCAGACAACCCATCACATTCCCTATTATGCTGTTTTCTGCTTCCGTGTAATTTTTAAAACATGGCTACTGTCTTTTGCTAAAGTGGCTTCTTCAGGAATCTTATTTCAGCCTCAGAAACCATGGAGTAGATTGAAAGTTAAAGCAAATGCATATTTCCATCTCTACATCATTAGGTCTCCAAGAATATAAATATTTCAGTGCGGTGTGCTAAGATGTCAGAAATGCAGTCAGAGTTATAGCATCCCAGACTTGACCAATCAGGAATCAGAAGCAAGCTAATTTGCCAAAATGGATTGGGCCAAGCTCATATTACAATAAATGGGTAGTCTTCACCTCTTTAGAGTGCTTTTCTTCATCTTTACTTTATCTAGCAGCATGAATACAGAGCGAAGTGGCTGGCTATACCTTTCTTGTTGCTTTCTTCACATGCATAGCATGTGAACAAGACTGGAAATAAGTGCCTGCTTGTGTATAGGCTTTACATACAAGCAAGAGCTTAGAATTTCCAGAGGTCAAAGTGAAACCTCTTCTCTATAAATCAAGGGTTCTCAACCTATGGCCCAGGGGCCACATATGGCCCACAACACCTTTTCATGTGCCCCCCACTGCCTCCACCACACCAAGAAGTGTAAAGTGTGGCAGGCAAGACAAAATGGCCGTCCGGCCCCCTAAGCTGTCTGAGGAAGCGTGACCCGGCCCTTGGCTTGAAAATATTGAGAACCCCTGCTTTAGACCTATCCCTGCCCAAGTGAAATTAATAATGGGGAAAGGATCTGCTGATGACATAAATAATTAAGATTCTAGTTAGGCCCTATTTGGTAGCATAAGACTCTGCTAACTTATTTCCATTTCATTAGCCCTTTTTGTTACAAATGCCAGTGCTTTGAACATGCTAACTCTGCCTGTCCCCCATCTGGTTCTTCATGGTTTAAGTATGTTATTTGTAGAAGCAGCACAGCAAAGTGGGGCAGGTTTTGGGCAATTTTATGTTTGAATGCAAGTCTCCCAGTTCATCCTTTTTTATCTCAGTCCATTTCTGCATAGCTTCTTCAACAACAAAAGAGGGGTGGGAAATAACAGAAACAAAAGTATTTTGCACATATGTAGAAAACCCCAAATTGGTCATTGATTAGTAGACCCTGCGTATATTTGACAAGAAGATCAGATACCCTAAGTGGTCTACTGAGACATCATTATAGCAGGAGATTTCCATAGAAATTTCAAAACAGGACATCTCAATATATGGTGCAGAGATTATTGCATATTGTGCCATTCTCCTCTAGGCAATAGCCTCAAGGATGCTTTATAGTTGATGATATTATTCTCACACTTGGCACAGACTGCATATATAAAAACCCATTTAATCTAGAGAAGGAAAAATTGTTCTTGAAAGAAATGAGAACCATCCCATTGATCTTCAAGAGTACTAACGTAGGGCGCTCACATGTAATTCTCTCCTCCCCTCACTGAGTTGATTTATTTGAATACAGGGTGACATATGTTTAATTCTGATATAAATTCTAGGAGCTAATCTTGTTTCTAATGGTCAATTTACTTCTCATCACTCTTCAACAGTCCACAATTTTCTTGCCAGTTGAACAAACCAGATGTGTTCTCCTTGCCCCATTCATAATCCAGCAGTAGCATTTAGAAACATGTTTAGTTTTCTGCCAGTCTCTGCAGTTAGAAAGGAGCAGCAGATGCAAGAAAGCCTGAAGGGTCATTTTGTTAGTACTGTATCAATAAACAGTTTCACACATGGTATCTCCGTGTGATTTCTTTGATTTTTTTAAAAAATTATAATATAGCAGATACAACATTGGACAGATGCTGGAATTCTCATCCTTTTTCTGCAATTAAGGCCATAGCAAGAAGTGGGCTTCTCACTACAGGTCTGACATACATAAAGCATGTGTACTACAAAAAGGGGAGCACTTTCACCCCTTATATCTTGTCACTTTTTTCACATACTGTACTAACATCCTAGGTGAAGAGAAGAATTGACTGTGTCCATTTCAACTGGTGTATGTGAGCCAGCACCATAATTTTTCTACATCATAGCTCGAGACCATCTGATGATGGAGCTGAAGCTTTTTGTGGGACACACTGATTTTGCATGAGGAAGGGGGTGACAAAGGATATCAGAACATGAAGGCTCTCCTCATGGTGTGTGGAATGCACAAATTAGAAGATGGAAGAAGGAGTTCACTGAACAAGGAATAACATTAAAACAGGATATGGCTGAGAAACTCAATTTTCCCTATTTTACTTGGAGGACCCTAGATAGGCTGAGGGTCAGACTCCCTAAATGTATGACCAACATCTCAAGTAGGGGGCTGCTGGTGGACAACAATATGCTGTGTGAATGTGGGGAGATACAGAATCCGGCTCATTTACTGGTCTGCCGATAACTACCAGAAACATGTACTGATGAGGATTTAAGTTTGGCCAATGACAAAGCCAAGAAGGTAGCTTCATTTTGGCAGTTTAAAGTTTGACCTGGAAATTAAAGAAAAAGAACCTAGTGAAGTGATTGTGAACAAACATAAGTATGCTGTGTGCTCCTTGTGAGTATAGGAAGTAACATGTGTGAAAGAATATTGCATTAGAGATGTTCAAATGATGTGGTTTATTTTAATATCTATGTTATGTGTGATTATATCTTACTTATAAATAATGTATGGTGTAAACCTGGCTTAGAAAACAGAATGGGATGTAAAGAATTGGCCAGTATCAGTGCAATCTTATACAATCTTGACTTTCTAAAGTTAGGAAAGGCCAAGGCTAGATCAGTCTCAAAATCTGTATTATTTTCAAATCAATTTATGGTCACAAGGAAGATGAATTGATGTTTTCATCCATGTGAAGTCTTATAAATCACGTTATGTGAAGTCTTTATAAATCACAAAAGTCTGCATAGTCAGAGCAATGGTATTCCCAGTAGTAATGTATGACTGTGAGAGATAGACCATAAGGAAAGCTGAGTGCAGAAGAATAGACACCTTTGAACTGTGGTGCTGGAGGAGGCTCTTGAGAGTCCCCTGGACTGGAAAGAGATCAAATCAGTCGATCCTAAAGGAAATAAATCCATACTGCTCCTTGAAATGACAAATACTGAAGCTCAAGTACTTTGGCCAACCAAATGAGAAAAGAGGACTCACTGGAGAAGGCCCTGATGCTAGGAAAGATCAAAGGAGAAAGTTACAGCAGATGATGAGATGGCTAGATGACATAATTGATGGGGTGGATGTAGATCTGGGTGGACTGTGGAGGATGGCAGGCATCAGAGGAGCCTGGCGTGTGGTGGTCCATGGGGTCGCAAAGGGTCGGACTCAACTGTGCGACTGAACAACAACAACACTAATCCTTGCAACTACACTGCTTTCTAAATTGTTTCTTTCTAAAATGATTCTGAATGTATTGGGCTTTTCATTCTTACCTTTCTCTTGCTCTGAGAAGTGAAGTTTTAAAGGTACATGGACTTATTCACATGCCCCTCCTAGTGTTGAAAGTCAGTACAGTTTAACACATTAAAAAGATGGGTTTGAAATAACCAACCCCTTTAATTCTATTTCAGATAACTTGTGTTAGGGACATATAATGCGAAGTTACATGTGCATTGTGTAAAAGAATAAATCTGAATTTATTTCATCAGTGTCAACTCCAACACAAATATGTAACATTTAAAGCAATGTAACTGTACCCAGGACAATCTAAAGTTGGCAGATTACACTAAATTATTCAGAAAGATATGAAGATGAGGACAAAAGATAAATGGGAATAAAAATGGCAAATACAGTTTGATACAAGTAGAAATAACCGGTACTGTTGTTTTCATTGGCTAAAATCCTGTTGCTTAGTGCAATAAATCACAACTAGAGTGGGCCCATTTGATTCAGCGGACCTTATGGAGGAGTTAACTCACCAAATCCACACTGATCCAGTGGATGTGCTTCAGTTGTGACTTACTATGCTGAGGCAGCAAGATTTTAGCCAGTAATTGTGGATTAGGGTATATGGACCTATGCAGATAAGACTTATACTTCTCAAATTTGGGGGAGGGGAATATAGACATCCAAACTTTCAAAAACTGATCTTAAAAAGTAATTATTTATCATTACAATTCCAAGCTCTCCTGAACAGTTCATTATCATTTACCACTACAGTAGTGGTACTACTAATTGAAAAATTATGTCCTTGCCCTCCCATTTCTCCAGCATGTCTGGCACAGTTGTTTTAAATGATTTAAAATACAGTTCTCCAACCACCAGGCTATGAAACAGTGCTGGGCCACAGGCTGTACCGAACTGGGCTGCAGGGGTGGGTGGTGCTGGGAGCTCCGGTCGCAGCCTTCTGCCCTTGGTGTGCTCCACTGGGTCTGCTTGGTGGATGGGGTGGGGGCACAGGCTTCAGACACAGTGGATGGATGGGTGGGTGGCTGGGCCCCTCTTCCATGTTGCTTAACTGTGGTGGGGCTCTGTTCCTGCCTGCGTGCAGTGTGATACTTTTATTGCCCAAGTCGGGTGGTGTGGCTGCTGGATGGATGAACCCCTCCTTGTTTTGGGGCTGCAGCAGGGCTTTTCCCTTGCTGTGTGCAGTGTATACTTTGTAGTATTTTGTTGTGTGCTTTCACCATCTGGTCCCCCCACATACACACTTGCTGGTCTGTGAAAAAGTTGTTTTGACATGAAGCTATTCCATGGTGTAGGAAAGGTTGGGGACCCTAGTTTAAAAGACCAACTTGATGCTACAAATGGCTGGTGTGATTTACAAAACAAAATCTTCCCCTAACCACTTTGGCATCAAATCACCACCCACAACATTTTAGAAACCAGTAACATGGCATATAGTGTGATATAGTACCTGAATCATGCCACATCCCTCCTATGTTATTTAATGAGACCGCACCAATAAAACTCGAAACATATTTAAAAAGTTTCAATTACACCAGAAAATGAGTGGAACTATCTTTTGTTAAGTCTTGACTTTAGTGTCATATAGTTATACCTTAGTGAGTGGGGGAAAAAAACTGCTGGTAAGTTTGCTACAAGTAGGTAATTCCTAATTTTAATTTTGAAATATTAAATACACCAGCCTCTTCCTCTGATTTTACCATCTTATATTTGCCATTCCAGTCTGGCCAGGTTATTCTGCTATGGTACTAGGGTAGACCATAATGCCAGTGACTCAACACCAATCGTCAAGTGGAGGTTAACTAACCTGACAACCCTGAGGACTAACAACCTTGGATGGCGAAGTCCACAGGGAAGAGTGATGGTCCCCAAATGGATTAAATCCCACTTGAATGCATCATGATGCAGGGAATCAGCTTAACCAATACTGGCCTGGAGCTGATGAGACTTTGCATGCTAAAAGGGCTCAGGACCAAAAAGTGACTCACAGAGTTGGATCAGTGGTTCAGGTATCACACTGTGATGTAGAAGGCAGATGAAAGGCCATTGCATTATATTCTCAGGACAATCTTAATGGCTGGTAGCCATGATGATTGCCAATATACAGAATCAGATATGGCACAACAACAGGAAGAAGATATTTGTCCTGTCCTCTCCTGCCTGTAGCCATTCAAAAAGAGAAATAAAAAACATCTGTTGAAGAGCAAAAAAAGGGGACAAATCCCATTTCCTTCCCTTGCTGTCTAATATGAGCATGCACATGTGCATGCATGCACGTGCACACGCGTGCACACACACAAGCACAAGTATGCATGTATGTCTGTGTTATATACTGTATATTCTTTCCTGTGGATAACAAGCATAATAATGATATGCAATGATTCTGGCTGTAATTGCATACTAATTATATTTTAAGGGAAACTGAAAACAGTCACATGTAATTTGAAATGCATACCATCGTCAACAATTAAACACATATACTATACTGCTGCTTGTTTTTCTGTCCCCTTATGCAGCTAAACCAACACATTGTCTAAGTTGGCTTTTTTATGGGGTCCATCAGAAAGCATTTGCTTTAACATGCCTTAGAATGTTGTCTTGTTAAAACAATGGCAGTTCCCGAAATTCTACATGGATTCATATACAATTCCTTTCAGTTACAGTCTCATTCTAACTATAATTTCCATGTTACAAGCAGTGTTTGTGGAAGAACAAGCTGACAAGTGCTCCTACAAGGACCCCCATTCAGGTTCATGCAGAATTTTTTTGTTTGTTTGATGGATACACATTGTGATTGGCTATTTCATAGCTGTTTTCTACATGGACCTAGGCTGTCTTTCTGTAACCCTCTTCCTCAGCTTCCTGAAAAATATGTCACATTATATTTATTTTACTTGGTTAGTGACTGTCAACTAGTCCTGTATGATTTCTGGGTTAGGAACTAACAAGTATTGCAAAGTTTACATGCCATGGAAGGTATTGGTTCTCTGGTTTCTACGTAGCAACTCTAATATGAAAGATATTGTTCATAAAATGTTGCTATACCCAACACTGGACCTTCTTAAAGAGGATCTACTGATAACCAATACATCCAACCACTAATAATGAAAGCTGTGTGTCATCAAGTCAATTCCATATTATGATGACCCTTCCAGGGTTTTCTAAGTAGAGAATACACAGAAATGGTTTACCATTCCTTTCTTCGGGGTGCACTTTGGAACTGAGCATCTTGCCCATGTCTACACAGGTTGGGGTTGGTTGTGAAGAACTAGAGGTCCATGTTCTCAGTCTGGGAAAGTGAGTGAGTGTAAGATTGCAGTAGTCTAAATGGGCCAAAAGATTCATTAGTTGCCAAGATTATCCTCTGAGATTACAGTAATTCTTTCCCTAAATTGAGAATAAGAGAGCTGGTTTTAATCTTTTGGAAAGTATATTTATCAAAACAACATACCCATTATGCAGTAAAAATCATTTCCATTAACAACTGACCTTAGTTTGTGAAAGGATACTTGAACATTATCCTTGAGAAGGGGTTGCTCCTAACCACACCTTCAGGCTCATATTTTCCCCAAGGGGTCAGATTTCATTTGTCTTCAATGGCATTGAATTTGCATTGTCATTAATTTATTAATTTATTTTTCTGATTTCTATTGCTGCCTAACTCCGAAGACACTGGGTGACTCACAGAAAATAAATCCAGTCACATTTTAAAAAACAATAAAAACCCATTAAAACTGCCACCAAAAATTACTCCAACTCCTACAGATTAAAAGATTAAAAGAGGAAGAGAGTGTTCTTACTACTTGATTTTAATGAATCTATGGTACAAGTGAACAAGAGCAACTTAAGCAAGGGGGGGGGGGGAAGTTGCCAGTTTCCTCAAGCTCTTCCAACCCTATTTATGCAATTCTTTAAGTAACGGCATGTGCTAACACATACATTTTTAACAAGCCTTCATAATTGAAGTTCTCTGGCATTACCCACATTTAGACTGTACCTTTTTATATACCTTTAAGTATTCGTCCAGTATACATCAACACCCATTGCAGATACTTACTTCAGTACATGTGGGGGTCATAGAAAAAGACAGTTCAATTCGTATGTACTGCAATTACCCATGGTAATCCTTTGGTTTATTAATCTAGGTTCTGCCATTAGCATGTCATGTGCTACTGCTGGCTTGCCCTCTTATTTTCTACTTCTAAACTTCTGTTCCTATCACATTGCTCAGCATGAAGAATTTTAATGCATATGCATTAAGATAAAATAATACCTTCCATAAGCAGACAAGGTCAGTTTTTCGTTGTTTCTATACATTGTTATGGAGAATTTGTAGGTGGCATTTTCTTGGCCACAGTTGTGTTCATCTGTTCCTTAAAAATGTTACAGTGTGGTACAGCCATAGTAATACAACATAATTTTTATAGCTGAATTTAAGAGTCTATTCCAAGGGTTCTCAACCTTTACAAGTCGGGGGCTGGGTCATGCTCCCTCAAACAGTTGCCAGTCCAGACTGGTGGTCCAGCCACCACCACTGCCAGAATCAGCTGTATACTCATTTACGGCTGTTGTAAATGCCATAAATGCAGAAGCGTAGCTTACCTTGGCGGGGCCCCGTATAAAAATTGTTTGGGGGCCCTTTATATGCGGGGCGGAGCTAACGTCATGACATCATGATGTCGGGGGGGAGCCAACGTCATGACGTCATGACGTCGTGGGCGGGGCCAAAAATAAAAATAAAATAAATAAATAAATAGAATAGAATAGAATTAAAATAAACAAACAAACACACACATACCTCAACCCACCCACCCACCCAAACAACCACAACACAAACCCGTAAATAACTTAAATAATTAAAATAAATAAAGAAATAAAATAAAAATTTAATAAAAATCCACCCACCCACCCAACACACACATAAACCACCCACCCACCCGAAACACAAAACCCTCACTTACCCTCTCGGCTCCATCCTCGCTCTCTGCTCCGGGCTCCAAGGTGCGCCTTCCCGCCCCGCCGAGCTCGACCGCGGTGCCCTCCGATGGCGCCGGGCTCCGAGGCACCCGCGCTCCCGGGAGGCAGGAGGCGCGTGAGCGGCAGCCGGCCGGTGGAGGGGGCAAGGTGCGCGCTCCCGCCTTCCCCGCCCGCTGCCACTGCTCGCGAGTGGGCTGAGCTTCTCCGGACCCGCTGCGGATGAAGGACGGGCAGCAGCGCATCCTCCGGAGGAGGCGGTGGCACACTCTGCCAGGCGTCCCCAGGCCATGGGGGTTCGGCAGCAGCGGACAGCCCGGGCAGGCCTCAACCTGCCCGTGGGACTCTGGGCGGCCCCAGGGGAGGTGCCCTCCTCTGAGGGCCACCATCGGAGCCGCTCTGAGAAGCTGCGGCTCCAACTCCGAAATTTTATTTTTTAAAATTGGAGCCAAAAATGGCTCCAATAAAGTGCGCATGCGCAGAAACTCAATCTGCCGCATGCACAATGCATCAGATTGAGTTTCTGCGCATGTGCAGTAAATTTTTGCTCTTTTTTATTTTTATTTTTATTTTTTGCCGTTGGGGCCCCCCGTAGCCCGGGACCCCCGTATAATTGATACGGCTGATACGGCGGTAGCTACGCCTCTGCATAAATGAGTCCACAGCTGTCATAAATGCATTTACAACAGCCGTAAATGAGTCAGTGGCTGTCGTAAACACATTTACAATGGCCATAAATGAGTCAGCGGCCATTTCCAGTGGTGATGGTGGGGGCTGGAATGAGGGTAGGAGATGGATTATTTAGTGCTATGGGCCAGATCTGGCCCATGAGCTGCAGGTTGAGAAACCTGGTCTATTCCTTTCATTTGGAATATATGAGCAAAAATGGGGGGAAATGCATCCATTTTATTTTGACGTCACATCTTTTTTTAAAAAACTGAAGACATTTTTCTGAAATGGAATTAAATTCTCAACCATCCCTAACAAAGGGCACAATTTAAACAAGAATTTTTAAGCGGAGTAAAACCAGGACAAGAATATACATAGTTCTGGAAAGAGGGGACAAGTACAAGTCAAATAAGCTTGAAATATTCAATTAAAAATGTACAGTATATAAATTTATATATTGTCCTGTTGGGTGGTGAATGAACATACAGTATTGCTATATAGAATGTTGTTAAGATTGAGTTTTTACTAAATCTATATGTTTTCTTTTCTCTCTTACTTTTTTCTTCATTTATTTTTTTCTATTCTGTAAAAAAATTTTTAAAAAAAGAATTTCTGAGAGTGCAAATATCATTTTATGGTCTTACACCCCACCACACTTTTGAAAGGTGTAAGTATTTCTGGCATAGCTGCTAAACAAAGTCTACAAACAGGGCTGAACAATGTGTGAACCGACCTCCCCTTCCAGTGGTGGGATGTCAAAAATTTTACTACCCCACCGTGACATCATCACAGTGTGGGCGGAGCTAACATCATGATGTTATGATGTCATGAGCAGGGCCAAAGGGAAAAAAATAATATAAATAATAAAAATAAGCAAGCGTAAGCGCAAGCGCGCACGCACGCACACACACACGCACACAAACACTCCTCAACCCACGCACCCACAACACAAACCCGTAAATAAATTGAATAAATTGAATAATAAATAAATAAATAAATAAATAAAAATTACATTAAAATACTGCCCCCAAACACAAATCAACCCACCCACCCACCCCAAACACAAACCCATCACTTACCTGTTAGTATAAGTGCCTGGGCAGCACCATGTTGCAAGATGGATATGGTCATCGTACCAGTTCTCTAGGATAATATGCCTTAGTGTAAATGTAAAACAGCTGTACCTCCTTAAGGGTTCTCCAATTGGAACAGCAATTGATGAGGTAACTCCAAGACTTTGCTTAAAAGCCCCAAGCCAGGCCCGCCAGCTGCCAGGCTTTTTTAGGAACTGTGGTAGTACGTCAATATAGGTAAAGGTATTAAATACACATTAAAATACACACAGACACGCCACATCCAAAGGTGAGTCACTTACCCTAGGGAGCAGACTATAGGGAGCTTCAGACTAGCAGCTTCTCTTCCTCCTCCCCACTTGGGAGGACAGCAAGGAGGCCTTGCATACGTGCCAAGCACTGTAGGCATGCATGCACACCAAGGGCAGTGAAAAGGTTCCCCCCAAAAGCTGCTACCGGTTCTCCAGGACACTGGGGGAAGTTACTACCGGTTCTGGCGAACTGGTGAGAACCTGTTACATCCCATCACTGTCCCCTTCCCCAGCGGCTGGACATTGTGTATACATATTGGAACCATCCATACATGCTTCTAATTTATTTGTTACCCATACTCCTTTCTGCTACCACACCTTTTTACTAAACCACTTGACCAGTGCTACTTCAAGTGTTTTTACTGTTGTGGAACTGAATTTAGTTCCCCCTCATTCAGCTATCAACTATCTTAGAGCGCCCTCCATTTCAGTATTTCTTATTAGACTGATGACAAGAAGCTTGGAGATGATAACCTTAGCTTCAGAGATTTTCACTGGCTGAGAGAATTATTTGGGCTTTCTTCTGTTGTTCAGACCTGCACATTTGGAAAGCAATTTCATCCAGCATTTCTATACAATGAGAAAAAGAGCATTTGGTCATTTATTTTCATATTGAATAGCAATCTACAGCCCAGTGTGCTTTGCAAATGCTCTTTCTTAGTGCACTAAAGCTAAAAAAAAGAGGATCATATTACTTTTCCTTTAAAGGCTGAAATGGCTTGTAAAGATTTCTAAGAATTCTTTTCCCCTTTCCTAAATTGTTAATGCTGGATAAGATCTTATTTCTCCTTCTGTGCAAGAGTACAATTGTTTCTTGGAATAAATCACACAGTTCATCGAATACTATGAGATAGGACTGAAGTTTACAGCAATCACATACATTGTACTTAATGTAATACCATGTATATGTTATTACTAGAACACTAGTCCCATACTGCATTCAAAAGATCCCTGAGGTCATATGAGAGGTTGCAAGATATCCTGTAATGAGAACTTCAGTGATTCAGTCTAAGCTTCTTTTGAAGCCTACTTTGTCATTTGTCTCCAGGGACCAAACAAGTGTGTTCCAAGATTTACATTAAGGCTATAAGGAAGGGACTTGCAAGGATACTTAAGAGACCGCATCACTCCAAGGATATCTTCCCGTCCCACTAGAGCCAACTGGAGGGGCTCATTAAAAATACCAACTAGAAGAGCCTTTTCAGTATCTGCTCTGGCACTATAGAACCTCCTGCCAGTTGAACTGTGTCTCCAGACAGAGCTGCTGCCCTTCAGGAAAGAGCTGAAAACCTGGCTGGCAGGGCAGATGTGGGGAGGTAGAGAGGGAACAACCACCTCCACCCCAATGGCTCATTTAGAGCAGGATCACCCATGTTTTTTGAAGTTTTTAACTAGATTTTTAATTGGTGTGGATGGGAGGTAGTTTTTCAGTGTTTTTAGGAATTTTAAGGGTTTATATAGTTTAAATGTTGGGGATTTTATGTACGCCGCCTAGAGTCACATGTCAATTGGGGTGGCTATACAAATTGAATGAATGAATAAATAAAATGTTGTAGTGAATTCACTTCTTGTTAGTTTACCACTTTAATACTGCAAGAATCCAATTGTATTTTACTCCAAGATACTCCAAGTTGTTTTCATTCCCATTTTCAGGTGATTTTTACCTATTCCAAGATGCTCCATTTTCTATCTTATTACTATGAGCTTGAGGGTGTTTAGATGCATGACCAGGGCCTCCATGGATAGTCTTAGGGCCAGGAAAGGTTTATACAGATACTGTAGAAGATTCTTCTTCATATAAACTATTTAGAACCATTTAGGGCTTTGAAAGTAACCCCCAGCATTTTAACTTAGGCATGGGTTGAATCTGCACTGTTAAAATGTGCCTCATAACCTTAGCTATGCAGCAACTGAAGTTAGAATTATGACTTCTCTCACTTGTAACTCCATGAAGTTCAGGGTTAAGTGCAAGTTACTAACCCCATGAAAATAATAAGCAAGTCTGCCTTTCTTCTTTCAATGAACGATTATGCTGTGTCTCTATATTGCAAAGGCAGCAGTTATTGTGCTACATAGATTTTTGTTTACCTTCTCTGTTTAATGGCACACTCTCTTCACAATGGAAATGCATTATTAATACTTGAAAGACCAGAGACATGGGAATAAGCATTCGTTTCAGAAGGAAACTATTCATAGTAGTAGAACCAGTTTTATTCTCCCTGTTGAAAATAAGTTTTCACTCTTCTTTTTAGAAATAGCAATTACATTTATATACTGCCCCATAACATTTAGTGCACTTTCTGGGCAGTTCACAAGTTAATTAATATTTTGCCCCAAACATGCTGGGTACTCATTTTATTGACCTTGGAAGGTTGGTAAGACCGCTAACAATATTTGAGGAATTAGCATATAAAATAAGAAAAGGACTAACTACACTTAAATGATCAGTAGACAAAATATACTATGAATTAAATAAAAATATAGAAGCCCAACATTAAGGTATTAAGGAAAATACAGGAGTTCAATTTAGGAATTAAGATTAACAAAACCATGTGGAAAAACAAATGGAGCCAAAGATTAATGAAATCACTGTCGATCAAGGAAAAGGAGCATAAATGTAAAAATCTCTGGAGGTGGTATATGACCCCTGTCAACATGCACCAGATGGATAAAACTAAGTCGAATAAGTGTTGGAGGTTTGGTAACAATATAGGTACAGTAATACCTCGGATAACGCTAAGACTTGGTTCCACAAGTCTTGGTGTTATCCGATTTTTAGTGTTATCCGATGCATGTTTAAATCCTATGGGATGGATCGGATAGCGTTAATGCTCCATAGAGATACATTGTAACCGCACAGGCTTTAGCGGTTGTTATCCGATACATCCCATAGGACCTTAACGTTATTCGATCCAATTCTCCTCCCCAGATTACTTAACGTTATGCGATTTTAGCATTATCCGAGGTAAACGTTATCCGAGGTATTACTGTACGTATTTACATATGTGATGGGGATGTGAATATGCGGTTACATTTTGGAAGCAAATTAGAGAGGAACTTGAGAAAATATTTGGGGTCACAATCAGTTTAAATCCAAAGATAGCATTGTTATGGGAGGTTGATGATATTAACATGGACAAGAATAAGAAAGAATTGTTGATTATATTGTTGTCAGTGGCAAGACAAATAATCAGAAGTGAATGGAAAAACAAATTTGTGATAAGCAAGGACAGATGGTACAAGGAGGTCTGGCAGTTAGCACTGAATGACAAATTAACTTCAGAATTAAAGATCAAGAAAGGAATGATAATGCATGATGACTTCTGGGAAATATGGAGGCCTCTCATAAGCTACACATTGAGAAGTGTAGATGGAGTTAAGCTGACCCCAGAAATGAATAATTTTTGGAAAAATTAAAAGATAAGGTAATATTTAGAAGAAACAAACCATGCTCCATTGTGCACTGCACAGGCTTGGGGGTAAGTGGGTTCAAGTTAAGACAAAGGAAATTGTACAGGTGGAAGAATAACTATATTTCAAATGTAAGTCTTGACCTAGTTAAGATTTTCAGTGAGTTTTAAAGTCTAAGCTACATGTTGGCCCAGCTCAGCTTTTATGTTATTCTCCCTATCAAGAATTCTAAATTCACAGTCACTTTCCCCCACGGTTCATGCCACTTTCAGTTTTCAGCTGGTTCTTCTCTGTTGGTTCCTTCTTACAGCTTGTGAGGGATAAAGTTGTCAGCCACAAAAGTCAATAATCTGGAGAAGGGGGTGGGGTGTTCTCTCCATGGCAGAGTTAGATTTCCACCTGATGCCAGTATAGCTAAATTTTCCTGTCACTGTTATGTCGCAGCTCTAGAAAGTTTCCTTACCTATTCTAGGAAAGTGTCATTTTTGTCTTCCTAGGCACTTTGCAGAATGCTGTCATACTCTTCCTACCTTCTACTCCAACAAGGATTCCTTTGTTATAATCAAATTTTCTATACTTGTGTGCATCATCTCTTCTGTTACTGTTAAGAACTTGCCACAAAGGTGTTAAATCAAACATTGAAGGAGCCACAGAGTGGGGCCAGATGACCTTGAGGTGTTAAAATGTTCGCCCGCTGGGCATATTGGTAAGAAATATCCTTATGTCCCTTCTGTACCAGTAAACAGCTTTGCTGTTAATTACAGCTAAGAACAGAATGATGGCAAACACCTGTGCAGGGATGAACTAACCTTTTGGCTGGTTGTATCAGGGGAGAAGTTAACCCTATGATCCTAGCACCCAAATGCTTCAATGACAGCACTGCGGTGTTAAAATCGTAGCTGGCTGGGAGCCCTGGCAAGGAACCATAGTATCTCTTTTCCATTCCAGAAAGCCATCTTGGTTTTAATAAGAGCTGGGGACAGATTGATGGCAGATACCTGTGCAGGGATGAGCTAACCATAGGGCAGGCTGTACCTGGGGAGAAATTAACCCCATGACCCTGTGCTACAATTTCCCATGTGGGTAAATGGGGTAACATGAGGAGATGGGATGAGGGATATAACCATCCCCTGGAAACAGCATGAAGGTTGATTAAGAGTTTTACTTTTCTGCTCAGATTGTTGAATGGCCATCTGACCCAGGCAATAGGGAGCAGCACAGAAGGGTTGCCCCATAGAGCACAGGGAAGACTGGGTGTATTGCATAGAGGTGTGTTTACATCTAGTCCAGTGGTGGCCACACTTGTCCTGCTTCGGGCCAGTCCCATCCCTGACACACAGCTATGGGAGCTGGAGGCGGGCTGTGCCCGCTGCTGACCAAGTTGATGTCAGCAGCGGTGGTGGTGGAGGCAGTGACCGGACTTTGTCTCCACTGCTCCAAGCAGCCTCTGGCTTGGTCGCCTTGCTTCAGCAGCCTTTGGGGACATGGATTGCTGGCTTGGGGAAATTTTCGGATGACATCATCTTGGGGACACCAAGGGCCTCTCCTAGTGCGGTAGATTGTGAAGTGGGGAAGGCTCTGAAAATTTCTCCAAGGCAGAGATCCATGTCTCAAAAAGCTGCTGAAGTGAGGCAACCGAGCCAGAGGCTGCTTGGAGCAGCAGGGATGAAGCGTGGACGTTGCCTCTGCTGCCACTGCTGCTGATGTCAGGCGGTGGAGGCAGGTGGGGTGGAGGTCTGTGGTGAGCCCAGGTGCTCACCAGGGGCTATATTAATGAGATGTATGGGCCTAATTGGGCCTGTAGGTGGTAGTTTGGGTGCCCCTGATCTAGCCTGTTTTGCCTTTGCCTTTCTAGAAAGTGTGCTCCAAGTCTGGAACAGAGAAAGTGGGAGGGGCAGTGAGATTTTTACCCTGATCGGAGTGCCAGGGCATCCTGACACAAATTTGGTTGCCTAAGGTTGATGCTGTTGAGAGCCAGAGAGAATCCTCCTTGCTTTCCCTGGAGTCCATCTCTTCACAGTTACTATCTGTTAAAAATAACAAAAATGATTATTCCCAGTCCTTATGGGTTGCATCCCATTACCATAATGAGTCCACCCTACTTGTCATCATTAGCCATGACCTATGAAACAACATTGACTGCATAGCCCTAGCAACGTCCAGTTCTCTGCAAGGCAAATTGAAGCATGAGTTCTGCCCACTGTTCCTTTCATTTCCAAACTAATGCTTCACGCTTTTCGGAGATTTATTCCATATTTACATAGATTAGCAGGAGAGGTTAGTAGGCAATGAATTTGATAACTTCACTAGCTCTCTCTTATATCTTGAATGCATGATAGTTATCTTTATTGTTATCTATCTTTAACCCAGATTCATAAATTTGTGCAGCTAATTCCTTTTGCAACCTTGCTCAAAGCCATTTCTGCTCTTAAAAGGTACATTATGTTTTCTCTGCATGTATTTATATATTCAGGAAGAACCATTTACCATCAATCGGTGCCATCTGACCAAGAAGAAGATAAGGAGAATATTGGATAACATTTAATCATGAGTTCGTCTGCTAAACATCAATGTTTTCTGTTGGTTCCAGCCATTTATTGTGTTCTGCTAATTGAGATTATATCTTTCCATACACTTTGAATCATATAATTTGCCTGGATTTAAATCAGAGATAATTAGCTGGGATAATTCCATTATTGTTTTCTAGTCTGTAAGCCTATAATGGATTCTGCTTGATTAGTGTCAGCCAAAAGAGTCAATCCTTTCCTAATGCCCAATTTTTGTGTGCCTTATGATATAAGCTGAATGATTTAGCTCGATCTTAACATCTTCTGGTGTCAAGTGAGGGCTTGGTGTTGTATACATTGTTTTTCCTTCTGTTGATACTCTATAGGGCTTAATCACATTTTGAGAATCTTCGACAATTGTACTAATAACAACAGAGATTTCTTCACACTTAGGCGCATCCCAAACCTCTCTGCCAGACAAGGTAGTTCAGTAATACAAGAGAAGAATTTGCATTTGTAGTAGTACACAGAAAGAGCCTCTTTGAAGATTGTGGTATTTCTGAACCACAATTGGATGTACCCTAGTAATGGCAACCTTGTGTTGCCAGCTAATCTTTCTCATATTGTGTCAGGCAAAACGAACTACAGAATGAACTCACCAAAAGGTGCCTTCATTTTGGAAGTTTCACGTCTGGCCTGGACACGTAAGAAGAAATTTGTAGTAGTTACAGGTGCCCCCCCCCTATCTGCGGGGATATGTTCTGAGATCTATTGTAGATACCTGAAGGATACTATTTAGATAATAGTGAACCCTACATTTTAGATTTCAGACTGTGGCCTCTATGACTAGCATAATAGAAATACATATATACTACAAGTTTCGGGATTTTTATGCAATATTTTTTAGACACACAGATATCTGAAACTGTGGATACTGAGCCTGTGGATATGGGGGGCAAAGTATATCAGCCAGAATGGAGAGTGGTCTAAGCATGGCCACAGTTCCACTGTCTGCCAGAGCCAATACTGCCGATATGTATCACAGAGCTCTATTCCAGTTAACACTCTCCCTTGAAGAAAAATATTGGTGCTTCTAGGAGCAGCAGTATACCCAGACTTATTTTATCCTTAGAATGCATCTGCACTGCAAACAGTTGCAAAGCTGCTGCTTTGAAGCAGAAGCAAGGCTGAGTTTGAGTATAAGGAAGGACCATGATCAAATTGCTAGTTTCTACTAGAATAGATCCACTGAATCAATGCAACTCATGTAAGTGTTGAGTCACTACTTTCCAACTTAATCACTGAATGTATTCTAGCTGGGAGGAGACAGGTAAATGTTGATAAATTTAGAATATATTGAACATTTTCTCTTTGGTGAGCAAAACTGTAAGGGTTTTGAGCCTTTGATGCATTTAGGGATCCTGTTGGTGAGGAAAAATCACATATGTCTGCAAACAAGCTGCTCTGTTTCATGTAGAAACAGGGCTTGGGACAAAATATATTTTCTATTATGTCTGCTTGCCAATGCTGCTGCTGACAAAATCACTCACCTCAATATGTAGAGGAATCCTTTTTAGCTAAGGATGAGAAAAATTGCAAATATCCATCCTCAGTTTGGACTTACAACTGGATTCAGGCTGAAGTGAGAAGTCTAAGGACAAGGGGAAAACACACCTAAAAGAAACTGCGTTCAACTGCTTCCCAAGCTCTGAATATTCTTCTATGTTAAGAGGAGCTACAGACCGTGCAAAAGGGTGGGAAAGGCAAAGTTTTAATAGCAATATGGCCAACAGCAAGTGCAGAGTTCCCAAGGATCGTGACGAAACACCCTCTTTTCATCTAAAACGTCTGACATAAAACATGAGTCCATAAAGAACAGAACAGGTGGCTGTACTAATCACAGCAGCATCTGTGGTATTTTTTTTTTAAAAAAAACAAAGATAATTCCAGTCTTTGATAGATTTCTTGAAGGCACACATGATCTCTACTGCTTAACTTCAGAGCAGTGGCTGTCCCATCTGCATGCTGGAAAAGAAGCAAGACAACATTAGCATATTCAAAAGCTGTGGTAAAGGGCTCTTCCTGGATATTTATAGTTAGCATATGCCATTGTCACTCATGATTACATAACACATTTGGCTGTGTGTATAATAGTTACCACCTGAATTCTTGCAGATGCTACATAGTGCCTTGACCTGTAGCATGCACTGACTCTGATGAATATTACAGGAATTAATGTACCTTTTTTAAAATAAAAAAAATGCCATTCAGTTTGCAAGCAAGATGTGCCTTTATTGTGAGGTGAGCTGCTATTAGCAGCTTTGAGGGTTATGCACAGCTGACTACTCAACAATTCATGAGAATGGCTAGAACTAAGTTCTCTTTCAGCTAGAGGGGTCTTCAGGTTTCTTACCAAGGAATCGTGCCCACGAAATTTTTCAGATTGATTATAGTTTGTGGCTTATCTAGTGCCTGTCTTTGTAATTTTCTTCAGTCACTTATTCTGTGCTTTATGAGATCATACTTTCTGTTACACATTGCAGACAAAAGGGGTTAGTCTAATGCAGGGGTCAGCAAACTTGGCTTTCCAGGTGTTTGTCATGGTTAGAATGAAGATTTGTGCATGTGGTTGTATGTGTGTGCATTGGAGGGAGATGGCAGTGTTGCATTATGGGTATCACTAGGCAGAGGTTGGTCTCCAGACTAAACATGCTACCATCATGATGTGGGAGAAATGAAACTTAATTTTGGAGGAATGTTGTATACTGTACAGTGATTGGCTGTAATCCTTTCGAGGAATGGCCAGAGGGTAGAACTTGTTGGAAGAGATAAAAACCAGTGGGAGGGAGCAGGACTTTCTCTTGGTCTGTGCTCCATGCTGTTGTAAGTTTTTGGGTGTGCTGTGAACTTAGCAAACATGTAGTCGCTTTTAAGATGAGAGTGGGCCCTTTGGCTTCCACACTTAGTCAGGCTTTTTATCATTTTTAATGTGCTTACTGATTTAAAATTGCTTCATTACCTAGGATTGTTTTGCTTCCTGAAACTAAGCAATATGTAATTGGGTTTACGACAATATATACATTTTTTTAAAAGACATGAAGATGACTGGAGTTGTTTAATTTCCTATTTGCGTACTGCCTAGATTTAGGTCAGAACATGTGAGAAGGCAAGCTAATATCCAGGATTGCTTAGCCAAGGGGGTGGCGGCAATTCAGGTGCGGTCCCACTCCCTTGTAGGCCAAGTTCCTACTGATGAGTAATAGGTCTGTTACAATGTTCTTGGACTTTAATTCCCTGAAGACCTGATGAGCAGGTGTACTGACTTGGGCTTTTGGTAACTGAAGTCCAAGAACACCCGGAGAGCCAAGTTTGCTGATCCCTGGTATAATGGATGTTTTGTTGTATGGTACTCAATCACTGAAACACTATTGCTTAGTATAGCCAGTCGCACTTGAGGAAATATGTTAAATTAGTGGAGATTTAGTAAGTTACCTCCTCTGAACGTTTCACTGACACAAAGGGGCCCTCTCTAGTTACAACTCCTTTATAACATAGTAACACACAACTAGAGAAGGTCCACTAAACTCAATGGAACTAATGGAAGAACTGACCAATTAAGTTCCCACTGCTTAGACCTGCTGTAGTGCTACTTGCTATGCAAAGCAAAAATATTTAAGCTAATATGTGTTTCCATTAGTATGCAATAGTTTATCCTATTCCACTGTTCTTTGAAGGTGTTAGTTGGCAGATAACACCATCGCCCACCAGCATAGCTACAAAATAAAATTGAGGACCCTTTTCTACAGAATTGTATTCTCTGCTTTGCCATAGGTTGATCACTAGAGGTGGACATTTTCAAATAAATAGTTAAGATATGTCTTTTGCAAACAGCATGACTCAACAAAATTAAGTACTGTACTTTTAACATATCCCTGTGAGGACACTTGCTATTTATGGTAACAAAGTGTAGTGTGCTAGTGCTGCGCATAAAGTTATAAAGGAGAAATAACTAGTTAAGTAATCCTTGATTGAATAAAATCAGGTTAGCAATATATTGATTTCCTTTTAATTATGTAAAACGAATAGTGCTTTTCTTCAGGACATCTGTCCAAGGACAATGAAAGAGAAACTGCCCTGAACTTGGTTAGAGAAGTTCCCAATGGTGAAAACTTTATGGTCTCATTGATTGCAGAGAATCTGTGTTAGTCTCTCTTGGTAGGATGAGAAGGAAGAAGGAAGCTTGAGATTTCCAATCTACATGTAAAGCTAGAAAAGGGGGAAATATCTCAGCCTATACCTACTGTCACTTCCAGTGTCACACGTCACCTTTTCCAAAGGTCAATGCTCTGTTTCTACATTGTTGAAGAGAGTGATTATGCAAAGTTCATACTATTCATTTCAGCAAAAACAGAGGTCCCAGAATGTGTTCTCTTTTAAGGATGCTAGTTCAATGAATTTCTAATTAGGCTCATGTACTTTGAAGATCAGGCTACAACATTATTAAAAGCACTTGAAATGAAATAACATTTCAGGCCAAATTAAAGGAACAGGTTGTTGCAAGCTGCTTCGTGCTGCATTATTGGTGAAAGAAGCAGGGACAGTAATGATAAATATATCTTTACAAATCTGACTAGAGTATAAAAGGGGTTGCATCAGTCAAATCATCATCATTAGCAATGAGACTTAAATGATCTAAATGGGGTAAATATGAGCTAAATTCCCAGACAAATCCCCCAGTAAAAGGGAATTTTCATAATTCCACCTCAAAAGCCTCTGAGAAAGATATCAAAAATTTGGTAAAAGAGACATACCAACAGGAACAAGACTAAACCATCTTTGTGAGCAGGGAAAGTAACCATATAGGAGGGGCAGTGATATTTAGATAATGAGAATAAAGCAGCTAACAGGAATTATAGATTGAACCAATGACGCCAGAGGAATGGGTGCTGAAATTAACAGGAAAAAGGAGATTTTTTTTAAATAAAGGTTCAGAAGCCTTAGAGAAATGTTATGTGTTTGTAAGGGTACCATGGTGACGGATCCAAGCGGTAAATATACTGCTGCTTTTTAGTCCATTGTGACCTGTTGTGGAATGTTTCAATGGCAGAAGTTGGCACATAATAAAATCCAGGCTTCATATGTGTGGGAATCTTAATTCACAACCCTGGTTGTTAGTATCAGCATGTTATTGTTTCAATGTAATGTTAAATGGTGGATAATCAACCATTTCAAAATATATAACTGAGCTGCAAACTTACTGTATTTTTGCCTAACCTATTAAACGAGATAACAACCATATCAAGATAACAGTCATATCTTTGCAATCCTACCTGTGTTTAATAATAATAATTGTATGTCATTAAGTCAGTTTTTACTTATAATGACCCTTTTCAGGTTTTTCTATTCAGAAGTGGTTTATTATTCTCTTCATCAGGGTGCTCTCTGGGACTTTGTAGCTTTCCCATGACTACACAAGCTGGCTTTTCTGGGATACACAGTGGTGAATTTAAATCCCAATCTCTGACTCCATAGCAAGATGATCCCAGGTAGTTTATTCACAGTGGCTAAGATGCTGACTGGTAGGCAGCAGGTCAGCAGTTTGATATCCGAGTACTGCAGGATGGAATGAGCTCCCGTCTTTGTCCCAGTTCCTGCCAACCTAGCAGTTCGAAAACAAGAAATAGCAAGTAGATAAATAGGGACCACTTGGGTGGGAAGGTAAATAGTGTTCGGTGCACTCTGGTGTCTAGTCATGCCTGCCACATGACCATGGAAATGTCTGCAGAAGCAGACAGCACTGGCTCTTTGGCTATGAAACAGAGATGAGCCCTAGAGTCAGATACGACTGGCTTTCAATCAAACAACTTTGTCATTGTTAAAGCCCAACAAGTTTGATCTGCATTTATGTTGTAAGCCGCCTAGAATCAGGTTCGCCTGATTGGGGCGGGATAATAAATCTAAATAAATAAATAAATAAATAAATAAATAAATAATCATATAATCATTTTATTATTGCTACAACCTTTCAAAACCCTTTAAAACAAACCAACAAACTGGATACCTATAACAGACATAAGAAATCAACTGGAATACTGCATTTCAGGATTGTAATATTAATTTATTAATTGTTTTATAGTAAATATGTTCCTGATTGGAGACTGAATATCCTCTTAGATATATCTATTCTACTTCTAGTGTCCACTGCATATCAAAAAGACTAGCTGGTTTTAATTTGGAACAGGATGTTATTCAGGATATGGCAGATGACGAAGTAGGATAGTAGTCAGAAGGTGAGAAATGTCTTATAAAATGGAAAGTATATTGTTCTATCACTGATGGCATTTTTTTTAAAAGAAAAGCTTTCAATCTTATCTATTTGCTTTGGATTAAGACATATCAAAATCATTCTTTAATAAAAGCTTATGTAGGATGACGTTTTAAGGACTTACTTCTATGCAGGCATATATAGGATACTGCTGAATGGACATGTATAGGATGACTCACCCAACACTGAAGAAAGCAAATGAAAGAAGAAGGCTGGAATGTTGATCTGCAGAAATCATGTTTAAATTGACTCTTTTGGCTGACTATTTTAAGTGTCCTGAGCTATATTACGTTTTAATAATGATTTGTGTTTGTTAACTGTGTTCAACATTAGAGATGGATGGATTCCCCATGTTTGCATTTTTGATCACTTATTTTCATTCCCCTTATACAAGTTTTATTGTTCAAATTTTGAGAAAAACATGCCTAATATCTCTCCAGAGTTCATCAAACTCCAGAGTTCATGAAAACAGGTTTTCCTGGTTGAAAAATATTAGAACTATTCACTGTGATACCATATGTCCAGGTCTCTATGACAAGGCCTCTGAAAAGACTCCATATATAGCATTAGCCTTCACTGTAAGTATGGGATCTGGAAGTTCCCTCTCCACCTAATCACTACCAACATCTCCATAGGGTCCTTTTGTCAACCAGAGATGTGCAATCCACATTGGAGTCACTTTATGTGATTGGATTGATCCTCATGATAAGGGTTTTTCTTTGTGTAGAGCTCTTCACATAAGCATTTTTCCACTTGGCCATTATGAACAGACTCTAATTACACCTGTGTTGAAAGCTTATTTCAAAACATAGAATAAAAAAAAGTTGTTGTTATTGTCTGGAATGCAAAATTGCAATCTTTGCAATCCTACCGGCACCGTACCTTCCAAATGTATCACAAATCTTATCTGTGGTTATTTCCAGCTAGTGTATCCTCATTTGATGTTACTTCTCCTACAATGACCCTGCCCAATTAATAAATGCAATCATCTTCTTCAGTTAGACGTTACAGGCAGTGATGGGATGTCAAAAATTCTACTACCACGCCATGACGTCATGGACGTCATGGGCGTGGCCAATGTCATGACGTCATGACGTCATGGGCGGAGCCAACGTCATGACGTCATGACGTTGTGGGCAAGGCCAAAAATAATAATAATAATAAAAAAAATAAACATGCACACAGACCCGTAAATAACTTAAAGAAATAAAATAAATAAATAAATAAAATAAAAATTAAATAAAAGTACACCCACCCACCCAAAACACCATAAACCACCCACCCACCCCAAACACAAAACCCTCACTTACCCTTCTTGGGGCCGATGACCCCCATGGCCCGGGGCCACACGGCAAGGCACGCCCCATCGCCGCCGGAACCGAGGAGGAGGCGGGGCGCTCCATGTTGGCTCCAATTTTTAAAAAACCGGACCCGGAGCCACTGCCTGCTGCTACTGTCGCCGCTGCTGCCGCCTCCCGCCATCGCAATCGCCGGGGGGGTGGAAGGAGGAGAGGGAGGGGACTGGAGTGCCGGGAGCGTTTCTGTAATTGATCCGGGTAGATGCATTTGCTTTTTCCCTCCTTCCTTTTCGTTCCGGAGCTTTCTCTTCCCCGCCTTGCCCGTTGATCGGCTCCCATCCCGTCTTCTTCGTTGCCGCCGCCGCTGCTGGAACCGGAGGAGGAGGAGGCGCGCTCCGCTGGCCTGGGGCGACGGCGGCAACGGCGGCGATGGCGATGGCGGGAGGCGGCAGCAGCGGCGACAGTAGCAGCAGGCAGTGGCTCCAGGTCCGGTTTTTTAAAAATTGGAGCCAACATGGAGCGCCCCGCCTCCTCCTCGGTTCTGGCGGCGATGGGGACGGCAACGGCAGCAGCGATGGCAGGAGGTGGCAGTGGTGATAGAAGCACCAGGCAGCAGCAAACGGCGGCAAGCGGCTCCACAGGAGGCTCCAGTCAGGGGCGGCCGGATCCAATTATTTTTACATCGGAGAAAAAAATGGCTCCAATTTAGTGCGCATGTGTCAGATTGAGTTTCTGCGCATGCGCACTAAATTGGAGCCATTTTTGCTCCAATTTTTTTTTAAATTTTCCTCCCGGTGAGGCGTCCGATCCGGACGCCTCAAAAACGGTATTACCCCCACGGAGAGCCCTCCGGAAATCCTTAAAACGGTTCTGTGGATCCGGTCAGAACCGGTGTCATCCCATCACTGGTTACAGGTATATCTGGCTCAGAGCAGCTTCCAGAATTTTTCCCTCCCCTCTGAAATATTATCAAAGCCCAACAAGTAAACATGGACTGTGATGACATCACAAACCTATGTTACCAATCAATTTCATTGCCTAGCAATCTTATGAATTCTATTTAGAGAAGGCAGGAAGAATAGTTTTCTCTCTGATTGGGATAATACTTAATAACAAGGATACATCTTCTACTGTATTTATTTCTTGTTCTTCTGACACTTTGTTTTGTAGTATATTGGGAATCATGTACATCAAGTAGTGTGATTTACATATGATTAAATATAATGTAATTTCTGGCATATGAGATCTACTCCCACCCCTAAAATACACTGGGGAAATGGAGTGCATCTTTTTCTTTATACAGTGGCCTATAGTGGGTTATTTTGGTGATAATGGGGTGCATCTTATACTCTGATGTGTCTTATGTGCCAGCAAATATGGTATATTATAACACTTGCAGCAGATTTTACACAGTCATAGAGTAGAATTATCAAGAAGAATTAAGATTCTGTGTAATAGCAAGACCAAGTTTCCTACTTGGTGGTGGTAAAACCAACCAATTACTTATAAATAGGTAAGTATAGATACAATCTCATTGGTTAAACTTTTTTTCTTGAGCATAATGACTTCCAAAGGAATCAGTTCCTACTTTTATTTCTAGCACATAAAGAGCACTTGTTGATTCCAAAGAGACTACAGATCAAGTGTCAATAAGACAAGAAATAAATGCAGTAGAATATTGTTGTTTGTGCAGGATAATACCCATTTATTCCCATCTTCATCAGTTCTGCAACCAGTTACTAAGTGCATCCTTCCTCTATGCTCCCATACCAAATGACTCTAAAAGATGTTCCAGTAATTCCTTGAACCAACATTCTGACTCATTTTATCTAATTAAATCAACCTCCTCCATGGAAAACCAGGAATTCTGAAAGCAGGGGAAAATAGCTAATAATATGTGACCACAGTATCCCCTGGTGGGTAATAGGTGTAACTACAGGAGTTTAAAACAGGCAGGTGCTGCACAACTCCTCTGTGGCCAGGATCTACAACATTCCACCATAAAACAAAACACATTTCTTGCTTTCATTGTTCAAATCATTTAAAGCAGCTAAGATGAAACTTGCTGCATTAAGAGAGTGCAAGAAAAACTTTTTTTCTATTTGTGGAGTAATTTTATGAGAAGAAATCATAAAGTTGTGTAATAATTATTATCACATGCAACCAAGTCAATTCTGATTGATGGCAACCATATCCAGAATTTTCTAAGTAGAAAACACTCAGAAGTGGTTTACCATACCCTTCTTCTGAGGGTGCCCAGGGACTGGGCAGCTTGCCCAATGCTACAAATACCCACTGTACTCCTAGAAAGCATAGTGGGGAATCAAACTCCCAACATTTGGCTCTGCAGCCAGATACTCAAACCACTGAGCTATTCAGCCAGCTAGAGTTGCCTATGTTCCATGAAGTGCTAGGAAGCCAGTGGCATGAATGCCTGCACATATCCTTGTGTTCTTCTATAACCACAAATATATTTTCTGGCTCTATATTTTAAAAAGAGGTAACAAAAGGAGCCAATGTACCACCAGCATGAAATACTGCATTTCTGTTCACCAATCTGTCACTTAGTCATGAACAACTACCACTTGTAGTTTCCCTTTCTATGTTTATCTTTCCTGCTTCTCCTCTTGCTGTAATTAGTTTTTTTTTTAATTGAGAAGGGGAAGGGCAGTTTACAGGAGCATCAAACTAAGAGAATCTTGTGAGACCTTAGAGTTTAATATGCAGTGGTGGGCAGTAACAGGTTCACACACACCCAGCAGTAGGAGTAGCAAAATAGGGTGGACTTTGGGCAAGGAGTGGCAAAATTGGGTGGCCTTTGGGTGGGTGGGTGGTAGCGAAATTGGGTGACCATGCCACCTCCCTGCCCTGCCCAGACTAACACAGCTACCATTTAAAAAGTTTTATTCTGTGCAAGCATATCAGAGAGTAAACAAAACAAAAAGACAAAAAATGTTGTGGCACCTTAAAGACTAACTGCTGTATTTTAATGTGAGCTTTTGTGGAGCAATTCCACTGGCTCTTTGGCTATAAACAGAGATGAGCACTGAACCCTAGACTTTGTAGTCACTGGTTTTCGGGCAAGGGCAACCTTTACCTATTTACAGAAGATCCCTGATTGATATTCAAATTTGACGTCAGGTTTTGTCCCTGCAAGTTGTTCAAGATCTCCCTTGCTCAAAAGCCAGTCATATCCAACTCTAGAGTGCAGTGCTCGTCTCCATTTACAGCCAAAGAGCCAGTGCTGCCTGTATTTGCAGATGTATACATGGCCATATGGCAGGCATGACTAGATCGCCCGTGATGTAGGCTGTGCCCACGATATAGCTCTCCGCCCATGACGTAAGCTCTGCTCATGACATAAGCTCCTCCCATGATTTAAGCTCTGCCCATGGTGTGGTAATGAATTTTTTTGCTGCCCACCACTGTTAATATGTGAATGTTTCAGCTTAAAATGGTGGCCACTATATCTTTGACAGTATTGCTAACAGTAGGTAAACATAAGGAAACCCACTATCTCTCTGTGACATATTTTAGAATAGGCTGGAAATCACTCTTCTTGTGACACCAAGGTCTACAGAAGCCACTGGTCCTTTAATAATTGTTACCTCTCCAAAATACAGAATCCTGGAAGTTCTGGTTCTAATGATTTATGAGTTTATTATCCCTCTCTTTTTAAAAAAAGTCAAGCTGCCAAAGGGATCACCACTTACAAGCCCATATAGCAGGGGTTCACAACCCACAACCTGTAGGCCAGACCTGGCCCCGATACCATTCCATCCGGCCCACAGTGATGACCCCAGAAATAGAAGCCGATGCACCATACATACACACATGCACATGTGCAAAAATATATTGTATCCATCCCGTTCAGCTGTCTGAGGGTGAGCAGTCTGGTCCATGGCACAAAAACCTTGAGATCCCCTGACATATAGAAACAGGTCCGGGGGGGGGGAGGGGCTCTCTATCTCTATAACAACTGGTGTCTTCAACTGTGGATAACCATACATGTTCATATCCAAAAAGAGATGTAGCCAAAGCTAGACAATGACTGGAGTGTCCATGGAAACATAGCTTGCCAAAGTTACTGCTTTGGATGATACTTCCCTGATTGCCAGTGGCAGTACCATGTCAGAGATTCTCCTCCCTTCCTTATTGTTGTCTTTATATGTACAGTGACAAAGTGAAAAGAGAAGAGTCTTTTATTCATATATTCTCCATATGTTGTAGAAAAACCTGATTTCACAGTGGGGGTGGCTCTAACCTGCTCTCTTTCCTCACATGTTTGGGAGTAATAATGTTCTGAAAATAAACAGGGCCCTTGCTGCTGTGGCCTTCAAAGGTTTTTCACTCAGAACAAACAGAAAACATAGGAGCTAGTCATTCACTCCAGGAATTAGTCAAAAATAGCACTAACATCGTAAATATACCTTATCTGTAATGCAGCACCTGGACTCAAAGGGATTCAATTCACAGGTTTCTCAAGGAGGAAATGATGTATATAAGCTGTTCACATACATTTTCATCTGCTTGAATCTGCCCATGGAGTGGTTTTCATTTTCTAGGTAACATTATTCATGGCGATAACATTTGCAACCAATTTCAGCTCTAGCGTATGAATTGCATGAACAATGCAAACACTTGTGTTTATTCAAGCAGGGTTTTTTTAAAAAAAGAAGGGTATGACTCTCAACTCATTGTTTGCAGTTGCCTGTATCTCTCAAAGGAGTAATGCCAAGGCCATCTTTCCATTCAGGTTTTGTTTTCCTGATAGAGAAAGCTGCATATTTTTTGTACATTCTGAGATATTTAACACTTGAGGAGTTTGTCTTTGTTGTTTTGCTTATCCCCGATTCCCTGAGTATTTGAGAATTAAACAGTTCTCTCCATCTGTACTTCTGGGCCAAATGCTTGTTTCCTCAGGAAAATAAGGCAGTGTTTGGCCTGCAAATGAAGACCATTGCAGGCAATGGTTTTCCTCTTATTAAAGTATTGGACAGTTTGGCGGGGAGGGGGGACACCTGGGGAGAGAGAAATGGGCCATTCTGTAATGCAGTCTAGAGCAGACATATTGATATATGGATCACCTTCCATCTGACTTCATCCTTTGCAGAAATAAATATGAAGGTACTTTTAACGTGGCCAAGATGCTGCTATTAGAACCTGTCTTGCATACATATTATGGAAAGTGCTCTGACTGAAAAGCAAATCATTTATGAGCCTTCTTTTTCCCTTTTATTCCAGATATGAAAACTATTGTAAGCATGTCTCCAGGTGAAAAGAAATCAGCTTCACTATACACATTGCTTGAAAACATGGTACATAAAAGATATGTGACAAAGCCAGCATCATGATTAAGAAGTTCTCAACAAGAGCTGTTGCCTCCTCAGTCAGTGGTCCTTTCCGAGAATATCTAAAATGCTTCAGGGCATCTAAAGCAGCATTTGTCTGGTGAGCTGTGGGAAATTAAAATAGCAGCTCCACAGTTTTAAAATCAAACAGTGCCTTACTCCTATTGATCAAACCGATCCTATCCAAACCAAACGAGATGACGAATGTCTCAATTCCAAAGACAACTTTACCATTCACATTAATGGAATCAGCCCTTATTGAACTGATGCTAAAAGGGATTTTGAATAAGCTCTCATAGGTCTAATTTTAGCTGTACATCTACTGGAGCAGAACTAATTCTATACAAAACATTCCCTAGATGGATGGAAGGACCTGTGCATTGTTATGGTACATCAGTTCTTGTTTGTTAAAAATGTTTTGGGAAATATAGGTGGACCTAGTTTGTTTCAAATGTATGGGTAATTGAGTTGTCTTGAAAAGGGCTGTGCTATCTCATGGTATGAAGGGACATTGGAATGCATTTGATGAGTCCCATATATTCATTCAGGGGTGGAAGAGCTACATGATGGCATACAGACAGGGACATGACACATTCAAACTTCAATCTAGGATTCAGCTACAAATCTGATACTTTTTGCCCATTGTTACAGCGTTTATTTCAGTTAAGGCAAGGTGTTGAGTCATTCTCTATTGTGATAATCATAAACAGGGGAGACATAAAATGTCCTACAGATTAAATTCAGGAAATAATTCAATTAATTAATTGAAGATTTGATATGTAAGAAGGGTAGGATAGGTGATTATTTGTGCCCATGTTGAGGTAGTTAGCGAATGACCTCTAGCAGCTTCACTATATAAATTTGAGGTTGCTACATGACATCTAGCTGATTTTGTTTTTCTTGGAGTTAAACTTTATCAGCAGTTTGCTCTGGCATAAAATAGTAGTTTGGGAATTCTTGTTGGAGAATAATATTCAGGCAATCATTCATTCAGAAATAATGTGTTGTTCATGATGGCAGCTTGTCACCAAATCTGGTAGTGGTGTCCCCATCTGGCTTCATTTGCAAACCCTTGTTGTTGTCTAATAAATACTTTACTCTAATAGTCTGTTTGTTATGTGTCTGTATGTTTAGATATTACACAACACACACACACACACACACACATTCAGTTCAACCGATTCAACTGACCTGTTTATGCAGCTATCAGTTATATAAACAGAGAATAAGCAAATAGCCTCTTAATGTATTTCTGAATTTGTTTGAGGGATGCAGTTCATCACAAAAATATAATACACTAATTGATTTGACAGAACATGATTATTGTAATTAAGAGTGACTAATAAACAGGTATTTAAGCAAAACATATATACACATGTAATCCAATTTAACCTAAGTTAAGCAATAAAATTCCACTGGAAGACTCAATAAGCACTTCTGATGCTCCACTGGTGAAACTATGTTGAACTGGACAAGAAGGAAGGAATAGAAGGGGCATTAATATAACTGCCAGATACAAAGATAAGAACACTAGGGAGAATTGGGTTATATCAATTAACACGTTAATGGTATGGAGAGAGTGATGTTTTGGGGTAAAAAAAGAATGTGTTATGTAAAAATATCTAAAATTCTGCATAGGAGAAGTGAGGGGAATTGCTTTACCTGTGACTGTCCACCTTTGAGAAAGAGGTTGTATATTTGAAGTCCCTTACAACTCTGTTGTCATTTGTTGTCGTCATCAGACCTGACTTATACCAATCCTTACAGGGTTTTCCAAGTAAGTAAGCTGTTTAAGTAATGATTCTACTAAGTCCAAATCCCCAGTGATTGTCCATGACTGAGCAGGGAATTGAATCCAGGCCTCCTTGAGTCTGTCATTGAGTCTGCTACACCACCCTGGGTATCTCCAACTCTATCATTCCATGTAGATGATATTTATTGCCAGAGGGCTTATAATGAAGAAGAGCAGCTTCAGGTTGCATGTTGTGTACAGTCCATACCTCTATTCCATGGAGAACAGCTCATCTCCTTTTCTACTGAAAGTCATTCAACTCCAAAGTAAGAATGAAGCTGACTAGCTCCCATCCTTTTTACCTACCATGTGAGTCCTTGCAATTTCCTGGCATTCTAGAGATGGAGTAAAACCCTTAGCAGAACATATTAAAGTAGACTGTTTCATGTTCAATTAATAGGCATCTTAATTACTTTATGCCACATCTGAAGTATAAATTATCATTTGGATTTCAGTCTTCCATAGTGATGATTAAATCTGAGCATTAATTATCACTTAATTTCTTAATAAGTATATCTTATTTACCCTTCTGTATTCCTTTCTTTAGGAGAATGTTTATTATAAAACATTAATCAGTTGTTGTGCTTTGGCAGAAGGGTGGGATAATAAGGTAATATATACTAAGGAAATAAATGTCTGCTCCATTTGCTGCCTCGCCAAGAGCCTCAGTAGAAATCAAGGCTTCATGCACCGCATATATAAATTATGCAACTTTCTGTGATATTCTATCAGTATAAAACAATTGTATCCCTTGATACTGTTTGGCCTCTGTCCCTAAAACATCTCTTAATATTTGTCTATCAGCCAAATCTACACCCTGGCCAGGACCTGCTACTATAACTAATTAATAGCTTTTGTATTAACAGACCATTGTCACTCTATATATTCTTGGCTATATCATCGCTTGGTTGTGGGAATGGGTATAGATATTGAGGCCACTGTATCGGCACTTTGAGGAAGTGGATCTTGATGCACAAAAGCTCATAGTGAAATAAAAGTGATTTTATTTTATTCTTTAAAATGCTACATTTTGCCTTTTTCTTTCTTCCCACATCTTTTGCCAAAATACTCCATTTATATAAAGTAAAACCTCACATAAAGAGTGCCTTGCTTAGCACCTCTTACTTAAAGAGCAGAAATTTCTCCAAATGGTTGCCTCGCTTAACAAATAAAACCAACCAAAAACTATCTTAACAACTAAATCGGGGTCACAATCCCCCCCCCCACCAGAAGTCACAATTGGTCACTTACAATGGTGTTTGACTTAAAGAGCAAACTCAATTAAAGAACAATCCTGTGGAACGCATTATGCTCTTTAAGCGAGGTACCACTGTACTTCATTTGCAGCTGAATAGTGGTGAACACCTAGTAAAATACAACGTGCCTTTAGTTTAAAACTAGAAATGGCTGATCATGTTGGGACCACATGTTCAGAAACACTTGCCCAAATCCTTCCACTTCTCCATAAGGAGGTGGAAAGAACATGCAGTTAAGAACAAACAGTGTAGGAGGATGCAGGGAAAATAATTCACATTTTTTAACAAGGCAGAGTGTTTTGAGCACTTAGCTTTTAGAAAACTGACTTTGAATCACTGTGCTTTTCATTGGGAAAGCCAAGTCTTGTCCACAACTTACAATAGTGGTTCCTTATCACATGGTAAGCCATGACTCCAATATAGTAGGCCTTTCTTCTGTTCTGGAGAGGGAGAAATCTACATGCCTCAAGCATATATGCACACACTGTGGCAGGAGGAAAAGGCAATGGTGATGGTGGTGGTCCTTAGATGACAGAAGACAACGGTAGTGATGTTAACAGCAGAATCCCTTCATGTTTGTATGTACCTGTCATGGCAAGATTCCTGAAAGCTAGGTACTATTGAAATAACTGGCTACACAGATGTATCCTCTATTTCTTCCTCCAGTTATACAGTTTCCTCCTCCATATACAGTCAGTTATTTCAATAGCACCTAGCTCACAGGAGTCTTTGGAGCTAAAGAAAGTATGGGAGGAATAATCTGCTTGTGTCATAGCCACAGATGAAGATCCCATCAAGCCACTGTTGCCCTCAAATAGGTAACAGCAGAGTAGCATGGTATGACACATATCTTTACGGAAAATCCTTATACTGCTAAAGTTACAACAATGAGAAATAATGTTTAATCAAAAAGAAATGGTCTATTACAAGTAAAAGTTCTCTCTAATAATACCAGGAATTCTTAGTTAAATCCCTCCAACGTCTTCCCTACTTTCCTCTACTCAGGTTTTACATCTCGAAGGGCTGCCACAACTATCATCAGCTTCCTTGTATTGATCTTTTCTTTGCCAAGCTCCTGGCATGTTTACCTAATCAGGTGTGAGCTACAGAAAGAATGACAACAGCCAGAGTACTTGCAGGGGGGTAAACATATTCACAACACATATCAGAGATTGTGGCTCCTAAGCTTTCCGTGAACATAGATGCTGATCTCTGAATTGGCAATGCTAATGTACAAAAGATCTCCAAAGATGGTTAGAAAATTCAGAATACAGTACTTACAACTTTCTTTTCAGGAGCTAAGCCAACAGACAGCCAATTCTAGAGATGCTTCCATTTTAGATAATACCTTCTGACACACTGTGAAAACAGGCACTGAGCCATTGACCTCTGAGGTGAAGCAGCCATTTCTACAGCTTGGACTACAGTTTGTTGTAGTTATAGATTTGAACAGTGTCTAGTGTGGCTAGAACAAACAGCCCATCTCCTAACCAAAGCTGCCTTTGCTGCTGTCATTCTTATTGAACTATCCTTCAACCCAATGTCCTGCAGTTCTTGTCAAGCCTTTAAAAAGAGATAATATGCAGGATCTTCCTTGAACACAGATTAATATCATCTAAGGACTCTTTATCATGGCAGTCTCTCAGTTAAGTGCTGTAAGAATTTACATATTGCCTTGTTAGGACAAATCAAGGTCTAACATTTTCTTGGTTACCTGTAGCAGCAGACAGCTTAAGAAGGATGTGTGCCACTTGGTCCCTCTTTTGTAGCTATGGGATGGAATGACACTGCCTTCAAATCCTTCATAATAAGAAAGATGCTGAGCCACGACCAAAGAAGGTGGTAACTGACAGCTTCATATCCAAAGAAGCTACAAATGTCTCATGCATCTTCCAGTTCCTGAAGAGTTGGGGAGGGTTTCTAGGTGAGGTCATCAGGCTCCCACAGGTAGGCTGCCCATTTTTAAGCTGAAATGCCAAGGAAGAGATGCTTCTGTCTTTGTGTAAGCATTACCTTTCACTCTTCTTTTTAAAGACATTGTGAGTTACACTACCAGACTAGGTGTATGGGTGTGTATGTATAAATAAAGAGCTACACTCTTGTGATTAGATCACATCTTCACTTTAAATCTTAGTGTCTGTCTTTTGTCTTCTCCCCCTCTCCTCCACCTTTGATTTCTCTCTCTCTCTCTCTTGTATGATGCAGTCACTATCAAAGTTCACTAATTGCCCTCTGCTTTGTTTTTTTCTTTTATTCTCTAGGCAGAAGGCTGTAAAATAATTCTGCTATATTATCCAGTCTAACCAACAAACCAAATCATAGCTATTTGTGTTTTCTCATTCATCATGTTAGAGCATTGCAATATGCAGAACCATAGTATTAGTATCCACTTATGAATTGTTTAAAAAGTTTGAAAGTATTAAATAATGGTATATATAAAATAAAATTGTATATGATTAATATATATTGAAATAAATAAATTAAATTATTATTAGACCAAAATCATGCTACATCAATTGCAGGGCCTGACCAGGACTTAAGGTTGACTCAGCCTTCCATCCTTCCAAGATTGGTAAGATGAGTAACCAGCATGTTTGGGACAAAATGCTAAGTAACTTGTGAACTGCCCACTAAGCGCTATGGGGCAATATATAAGTGTGATTGCTTAGCGTTGCTTTTTGCAGTATCTCTCCCTGAACAAAATCTTCTTCAGTGCTCATTGCTGGACATTATGAACATAGATGTCACATAGTTTGGTTTTCTCCACATTCACACATTGCTACTCCAGCAAATGAATCTCTCAGTTTCCTCTAAATTGTCCTTATGTCGACAAACACCACCTAAAATATTTTCAGAGACCTTTACACATCTCATCCAGCATTATGCATTGGTAAATGTCAAATCAACTCAAATCTTTATTATGGTCCAAGACCAGCATAGAACAGCAAAGGGAAAAGAAGTTAACAATATCATAAAGCAAAAGTTAAAACAAGGGTGCTTTAAAAGGAACATTTCTGCTCAGAGTTAAGGAGTAGTAAAATTAGTGCATAGATCAATAATGTTACAACTATTTCTAAGCCTAGCTATGGTGCTAGTAATTTATTTGGCTGAAGGTCCAGCCAAGATTGTTCTTCTGATCTTACATGCTGTGGAGCATAATCTAGCAGTGTTGTGGGTGAAAGTGGGTCTTTCATCAGATAGCAGCCAGTGGGTGTATGTGCTTTTTGTTCATCTAGGATACTTGCAGAGTAGTGGAGATATAAACTTGTTCCGGACATCTCTATAAAAAGGGCAGCTGCAGAGAACATGTTCTGTGGTTTCAATTTCTCTAGTGCCACAGGGGCATAGTCTCTCTGTCATTGGTGTCCTTTGGAACTTCCCCTTGAGAACTGTGTAAGGGAGGCCCTGGTAGTGGGCTACCTAAATGTCCTAGACCAGTGGTGCCCAAACTAAGGCCTGGGGCCAGGTGTGGCCCCCACCCCCCGGGCCTTATTGACCGGCTCCCTGAACCACATGATCGGCCCATGGCCAAAAAAGTTTGGGCACCCCTGTCCTAGATACTCAGTGTCAGTATTTCTTCAGGTCCATTTTTCAAAACATGTCTTGAACTGAGTAAATACCATTTATTTAGAAGAAAAATGGTTGTCCAAATAATGCAGAAAGCTCAATGGGGTGCAAACCTGTATAAGCACTCTGTGGAGATGTGAAAAAGTAACATTTTTTGTGGTGGTGTTCAAGACGGTTGATTTTTGATGCAACACAATATCCGCCAATTTCTATGAGAGTTTTCATCTCATATTGAAACACATATGCCATCTAGCAGGTTGGCATGCACATTTTTAGTAACTTGGTTAAAAAAAATCATGGCACTAATTAGGAGAAAAGTGACATTTGTTAGAAATAGAATCTCACTCTAGAAAAACCTCATTTTAATCAGTCAAAAAGTTATCTTTATTTTATCTTTTATCTTTATTTTAAAAAAGTAAAGTTAAATTGCAGTTAAAGAAATAAAGACAACAAAATGTTAGTTTTGGAAACTAGTACTTGTCCATTTAATATATAAAAAGATTATATTGGGTACAATGGTCCATGCCAAAGGCTGCAGCTTGGGACTACAAATCAAAATCTCTGCTGACCTGGTTTAAGATGGTGCATGTAGAATTAGGTGGCATGAAGATGCTTCTACTAACTCCAGGTTGAAGTCAGTGATGGGATGTAACAGGTTCTCACCAGTTCTCCAGAACCGGTAGTAACTTTCCCCAGTGTCCCGGAGAATCGGTAGCAGCTTTTTGGGGGGAACCACCTTCGGGGCTTACCTTTTCACTGGTTCCCCCACTGCGCATGCACTTGGTGTGCATGCAGCCTATAGTATTTGGCACGTATGCACAGCCTCCTTGCTGTCCTCCCAAGCGGGGAGGAGGAAGAGAAGCTGCTAGCCTGAAGCTCCCTATAGCCTGCTCCCCAGGGTAAGTGACTCACCTTTGGATGTGGTGTGTCTGTGTGTATTTTAATGTGTATTTAATACCTTTACCGAAATTGACGTACTACCACAGTTCCTAAAAAGGCCTTGCGGCCTGGCTTGGGGTTTTTAAGCAAAGTCTTGGAGTTATCTCATCAATAAGCTGCACTTGTGCTGTTCCAATTGCTGTTCCAATTGGAGAACCCTTAAGAAGGTACAGCTGTTTTACATTTACAGTAAGGCATATTATCCTAGAGAATTGGTTAGGCAAAGACTTAGTATCTAACTTCTTTAACTGTTGAAAAATTGAAAAGTGCCAAAATGAAGCCATCTTGTTGTGAGTTCATTCTGTAGTTCCTTCCATCTGACCTAGTGTGAGAAAGATTAGCCAGAATAAGCTTTAAGCTCTGGTTTAAAAGCTCTGGTTGATTTGTGTTTGGGGTGGGTGGGTGGGTGGGTGTATTTTAATGTAATTTTTAATTAATTAATTAATTAATTAATTTACGGGTTTGTGTTGTGGGTGGGTGGGTGGGTTGAGGTGTGTGTGTATATGTGTGTGTGTTTGTGTGTGCGCGCGTGCGTGTTTATTTTTTTATTTTTTTAATTTTTTCTTTGGCCCCACCCACAACATCATGATGTCATGATGTTGGATCTGCCTACACTGTGATGACATCAGGGTGGGGTAGTAAATTTTTTGACATCCCACCACTGGTTGAAGTCCCTTGATGTGGAAGTGAATTAGGATACAGGGCATAGCAGATCTCTTCATTTCAAAGTAGGTCTGGCTAGACATATTCTTTAGTCTCTGGAGACAGCAAGAAGTACCTACATGAAGACAAGTCACTCCATCTGATAAAGGGCTAAATTGTAGAAGGGAGAAATGATCTTAGTTGATATTCTAATAAGAATTAATTGAATGGAACCTCTCTGAATTAGCAAAAAGTACTATGTGTTGGTTTTGCCAGGGTTGAAATCAATTCAAATACAGTAAAACACCGGATAATGATTGGATCGGATAACACTAAAATCGCATAACGTTAAGTAATCTGGGGAGGAGAATTGGATCGAATAACGTTAAGGTCCTATGGGATGGATTGGATAACAACCGCTAAAGCCTGTGCGGTTATAATGTATCTCTATGGAGCTTTAACGTTATCCGATCCATCCCATAGGATTTTAACATGGATCGGATAACACTAAAAATTGGATAACACCAAGACTTGTGGAACCAAGTTTTAGTGTTATCCAATGTTTTACTTGTACAAGGAATATACAATGGACATCTGGGGTTTGCATTAAATTTCTGAAATGCAGGTTATTTTAAACCACTCAAGAGGGGTCATTTATTTTGCACTAATCCCTGACTGTAGTGGCTGAAATGGCTAAGACGCTGACTGGAAGGCGGAAGGTCAGCAGTTTGATTCCTGAGTACTGCAGGACAAAATGAGTTCCTGACTTTGTCCCATCTGTTTTTGAAAATGTGCACAAATTTTGAAACAGATGCAAACAAGCTTAGAAGATAATATACATTTTAAATGGATGTCTTAAAATATACTTTTGTACAGATGTGGTGCCAACATGGATCAAAGCTGTGCTTTGAAAACATACTAAAATTGTAGAAATCAAAATGAACCAATTTGTACATCCCTACCAATGATTTATATGTAATTTCTATACTTGAACAAATAAGATTATTAATTCTCAGTGACTGGGGGCACATCTATATATACAGGAGCCTTGAAAGGCCATAGACTATAACATACCTTTACATTTTCCTCTCAGGTAAATATTGCCTCCTACCTCTTAGTACATATTTAGAAGGGATACAGAGACAAATTTCAAGAAAATCCCTGGTATTATACTGTGCTCACTAGTATCATATTTAATTTTTAAGAAGCTTAGCAGATTTCTGGGAGATAATGCTTGCATGACATTTGTCCTGAAACATTGGCTGCCATTTGAGAGGAAAATGTGCCGCTATCATAGGTATTCCAGTCTGTGCCAGTTTGACACCTGCGCAAAGCAGCCAATGTTCCCCACTGCAATTTAATAAGATGTCTTTTGTTATTAAACCCAGAATTTCCAATTTCAAACAGTCTACCGTTGAAGTGGAAAATAGGTCCCAAAGGTTGTTCTCATTGTCTTCTACCTGTAGTTATTTTTAAAGTGTTTCAATATTTAAAGGTCTGTTGCTAAATTTCCACGTTACCCTCCTAAACCTGCTTTGTAGCACCATTGCCAAATTATCTCTTCAGGGCAAAGCGCTGTAAATAATTTCTCAGCTCTGCTCTTAGCCATTTACCAAGGTCATTATCTAGCTTTCCCAGAATCCCTTCATTCTGCCTTTGATTGTGTGGGATCACTATGAAATACTTATGAGATGCATCACAAGCTGTGACAGTCTTATCAAACGCTGAGGATGGTCCCAGGGCTCTGCCTTCAAGCCGGTGGCTCAGCTGTTCCTGCATCCTTAATACTTCATTTATCTTTTGATTTGGTCCGCCAACATAGTACAACGGGGATAAACATAAAGCGGAGCACCTGAAGCAAGAGTGAGGGACACACTGGAACTAGGATGTGGTCAAAAAGCGTCAACAACAATCATAACCCTTTTGTTTATGTGGTAATAACAAAGACCTACTGATGGAATACAGCTCAACAATACTTCTTAACTTGTGTCAGAGCTTGGGGCAATATTTTTTCAAAATGAAATCACACATTGATCATTAAAGATGCCCTATTTTTTTGTAAATGAAAAGTGCCTTTTGCTAGCCAACTAGATAGTGATAATAATTACAGTGTTTAGCTTGCTATCCATAACTTGCCTTTGGGCTTACTTAGGCAATGGATTAAAAGAGATGGCTTTAAAATTTACAGTTCATAGGACCTAGAAGATTACCATCCCATATATACATCTAGGTAAAGGTAAAGGTCTACCTTCCTCAAAAGCCTGTCATGTCCAATTCTAGGGATCAGTGCTCTTCTTTGGTTACAGCCAAAGAATAAGCATTGTCTGGATCTGCAGATGTTTCTGTGTCATGTGGCTGGCATGACTAGACACTGAACTGTATGGAACACTGTTACTTTTCTGCCAAAATGGTAACTATTTATTTACTTACAGTTTCTTGCTTTCAAGCTGCTAGATTGCCAGGAGCTGGGGCAGATGATGGGAGCGCATTCCATTACACAGCACTCATATCTTGAACTGCCAATCTGCCAATCTACCAGTCATCAAGCTTGGTGTCTTAACCACTGAGTCACCACAGCTCCCTTTATACATCTATCCATTCCCAAAGTTCATCCTTTTGAGATAAAGTGGGCTAAGTTTGAAGTCTTCGAGCCAGGTTTGAGCTCCCTGCTTAAAACAACAGCCACAGAAGTCCCAGAAGTGCCGATTAAAAGCTAATAATTGATTTGAAAATGTTTTTATTGGCTAATTAAAGCCTTCGGGAACACTTCCAAATCCCAGGAGCAGAAAACTGCTGCCATCGAAGGCTTTCTGATAAATAAATAAATTCCGTGTCAGAAATTATTCTGGGTTGAAAGGATTTTTGCTGGAGAAGCTCCACTCAAGGGACACCTAAATGATGCTCCTTTCATGTCCCCAAGATCTGTTGTGCAGCACTCAGGTATCGAACGACAACCTTCCAGTCTCCAAGCTTATTGTCTTAACCATTAAGCCACTGCAGTGCTGCTAAGGTTTTTGATAGAAGAGGCCAAATAGTTTTCATTATTTCTAATTTGGAGAATTCTTGATGGCACTGGGTGGACACCAAACAACAACTGTGGAGGCACTTGTGGTCCTAGAACCACACTTTGCCCACAGGTTTTTAGGTCAATATCTGTGAGTTCTCACGGAACAAGGCATGACAACTAGCTGTTCAAGAGAGACTTTTTACTGGTTTTGGAATCCCTTCTGAGAAATACTCATTTTCTGCTTACATTTTGGTGGTGGTTTTTCTCTTTATACCTTGTGTGATCCCTCTTCTATATTCCTCATTTTTTAAAAATAATATTTGGATACTATCTTCTTAAAATATGGGTGGTTATGTTTTTTGCCGAGGAGATTCCTTTTCTATTGATTTAGTTCTTTATTGCTGATCTTTTAAGCTGCATCTACATTTTGATTTGTATGGGTTTGATTTGTATGTTAATGTCTTATCATTGTAAACCACTCAGAGATCTTTGTTACTGGGTGGCATCAATAATGCAGCAGATAAATAGAAGAAAACATGAAGGAAATTTGTCATGCCGAGGTCTTTCATTCCATCAAATGGCTGTGAAAGAAAGATTTATGGTGACTCCATAAAGTGAAATCAGTTTCTCTCCTTCCCTTTTCCTTCTTTAAGAGTCTATTCTGTCCCAAATGTATTGAGTCTCAGAACCTTTAAGGTGACCTTTTCAGCAGAGGTATTTCATTCATCGGAGGGTAGCTCATCTATGTGGCCAAACTTAGTGGCTTCTTTGCCTATGTGACCATCCTTTTCTAAAATCTAGAATAAATGATTTGGTAGCAATCTTAGTCCTTGGAAGTCAGGACATTCATCTTTATGCACAAGGAAGGATCTATAATATTTTGTTGCTGTTATGTGTCATCAAGTTGTCTCAAACCTATGGTCACCCTATAAATGAGAGACCGCAAAAATGTTCTCAGCAACCATGCTCAGCTCTTGTAAACTCAAGCCTGTTGCTTTTCTTACAAAGTCAACTCCTCTCATGTTTCTTTTCCTGCTGCTGGTGCTTCTGTGTCTAGGCCAGACATGAAACTGCCAAAATGGTGAGTCCACTCTGCAGTTCCTTTTGTCTGACCTAGTGTGAGAAAGATTATACCGCAGCACAATGTTACCATTACCAGGGTAAGCCCAATTGTGGTTAAAAAATAACACAATCTTTGAGGAGGCTTTTTCTGTGTACCCGTACCATGAAGACTGCCCTGAAAATATAATGCAGTGGTCCTTCACTCTTTCCAAGCTTTATTTTCCTTCCCAGAAAATCTTGCCTTAACTATGTCAACCTGAGCTTCATCATTTTTGCCTCCAGAGTTAGTTCAGACTTTATTTCCTCTAGTACTCACTTATTCATCTTTCTGGGAATCCAAAGTGTCTGCAGAGTTCTCTAATACATTACTTCAAATGAATCAGTTTTTTTCCTGTCAGCTTTCTTCACTGTTATCCATTCATAGTGATCAGTAATACAACAGTGTGAATTATCTTGGTCTTGGACTCCAGTGACACCTCCTTGTACTTGATGATATTTTCTAATTCCTTCATTGCTGTCCTTCTGAGTCATTTCATTGCCACCTGCTGTGCAATGCTAACAAAAGTTAATTTGAATGTTCTTGCCATTACCTCCTCTGCCACGGCCACCTTCAGCTACTGCCCAATAACTATTACCGCCATCAACACTTGACCTATTCAATTCCAGGGGGAAAGTTTAGGGTCTACCAGTATTCTCTTGTCCTTCACTCTTACATAAAGCTAGTTGTAATGGCTGTTCCCTAATTCCCACATAACTCTGCCTCCTGTGAAACACATCTGCTTAGAAGTAAACAAAGACTCGGGTTAACAATTTCAGGCAATAGTATCAGAATAGCTAAGATGGGAGGGGATGATTAGGGAAGATGGTGAGCATATGAAATGTAGTAGAGGAAGAGATACAAGAGAGAAGTTAGAACAAGGGTTTTCTTGGACTTCTAGTGGAAGCTCCATGCCCACATCTTCTTGGCACTCAACTTCAAGTGTGATGCTAAGTGCACACTTTGTGCCACTCTTCACACTGGACAAAGGTGCGCACAGATGCACTGTTCCTGGCAGGACTGCTAAGTTTATACTACCTGCAAGAGGAAGAGCCAAGGAATTATGTCAAACAGCAATCTCAGTTAGCTGGCCATGTGTTTCGGATCCCACCCTATATTCTCTCCAGCCTCTAGGAGAGCTCCTGTGTTTATAATGTCTGCAAGAAGAAAAGCCAAGAAACTCAGTCTAGTGGACATGTGCTTCAGATCCACATCCCCTTCTGTTTGTAACAGGTCTATTTTCTGTCTGTATGATAGCTATATTTCCATAATATTCCTGACAGACGGTTAGTCAGCTTTTACTTAAAAGACTAGTGAAAGACAACCTATCACCTTCCAAAGCAGTCTGTACCATTGTTTAGCTGCTCATTAGAATGTTTCTGCTAATGTTTAGTTCAAAGCAGTTTTCCTTACATGTCTGTCTACTGGCTCTTTTTCAGCCCTCTGTAACAGCAGAAAGCCAGTCTGCTCCATCTTCTGCTTGATGGAGGTTTGACCATGTTTAACCACATCTCCATTTTCTTTTTCTGATAAATTAATTATGCAGTATCTCATACTGGGAGTTTTAAAAACAACTGCTGAGAACTAGCCTCCTGTTTTAAGTCTTTATTTTATCTCCTGCATTGTCTGCAAAAACTGTACATTGTACATTGTCTTTTAGCACTGTATTAAATTCTAATTTCCAAACTTGCTGACAGCTAACCACTTTTCAGAAGTGTGCACTTTATTGGTTCCATGAAACAACATAGCTACAACAAACCTTCCAAACTGGTCTCGTTTTTTAAAAAATGTGTTAATGTTATTACATAGAAACCTATTACCTATCCTTTGAGGCAATAGGTCTATTTTCTGTCTGTGAAACTGTTATCTTATTAAAAATGGCTGTGATCTAAACTGAGACTGAATTTTAGAAATCTAGCATGGGAAACTGGAATCTCTGTAAAAAAAAAAATCTACATTTGAGCATGCCATTTGGATACAGTGTAGCACTCTTAGAGGAGATAAAGCAGTGGTGCCCAAACTAAGGCCGGGTGTGGCTCCCGGGCCTTAGTGACTGGCTCGCTGAACCACATGATCGGCCCACGGCCCAAAAACCTTGGGCACCCCTGAGATAAACCCTGCCATATTTCAGAAGCATAAATCCAGGGTTCATTATGTTAGACACCTCCCTCTTCTTCTGTGTCTAGGCCAGACATGAAACCACCAAACTGAAGGTACCTTTGGGTGAGTTCATTCTGCAGTTCCTTTCACCTAACCTAGTGTGAGAAAGATTAACCGGCAACACAAGGTTGTGTACCCCATTAGCCACCTTGAAATAGCCTCAGTGGTTTTGCTTATTCACTACAACACATGAAACTTAAAATCTGCTTCAGAGAAGATGAAATTTGACAAATTTCACAGTGGTACCTTTAGGATATATTTTTCAGTTGCTCATCTTTAAAGTCTAATATAATTTCTTTCAGTGTGGCACGTGTTACTTTGTATAAATGCCACCCGACCTGATCAGTATACAAACATTTCATGTACAGATCAAGACTGATTTCAGGACACAATTCAAAGTGCTAGTTTTGACCTATAAAACTCTAAACCAGTGGTTTCCAACATGGAGATAATTCCCCACAGGGGGATTTCAATTCCCAGAAACCTAAGTTCAGCTAAAACAATACAATAAGAATTATAACAAAGAATGTTGGAGAGCTAAACATCATGATGGGACCAGTGGTGGGATGTCAAAATTTTTATTACCCCACCATGACATCATCACAGTGTGGGTGGAGCTAACATCATGGGTGGAGCCAATGTCATGACATCATGATATTGTGGGTGGGGCCATAGAAAACAAATTTAAAAAATAATAAAAAATAAAATAAAAATAAACACACACACACACCTCAACCCACCTACCTACCCACCACAATACAAACCCATAAATAAATTAAATAAATAAATAAATACATTAAAATACACCCACCCACCCAAACACCCACCAACTCTCAAAACAAATCAACCAGAGCTTTTAAACCAGAGATTAAACCTTATTCTGGCTAATCTTTCTCACACTAGGTCAGATGGAAGGAACTACAGAATGAACTCACCACAAGATGGCTTCATTTTGGCACTTTTCAACTGTTAATGAAGTTAGGTACTAAGTCTTTGCCTAACCAGTTCTCTAGGATATCTAGGGGAGCAGGCTATAGGGAACTTCAGGTTAGCAGCTTCTCTTCCTCCTCCCCGCTTGGGAGGACAGCAAGGAGGTCGTGCATACGCGCCAAGCACTGTAGGCGTGCATGCACACCAAGTGCTTGGCACGCATGTGCAGTGTAGGAACCAGTGAAAAGGTAAGCCCCGAAGGTGGTTCCCCCAAAAGCTGCAACCGGTTCTCTGGGATACTGGGAAAAGTTACTACCGGTTCTGGAGAACTGGTGGGAACCTGTTACATCCCATCACTAGATGGGACATATCTACATATGTGGTGAGAATGTGAAGAAATTAATAAAATTTGGTTACAAATCTTCATATCTACATATGTGGTGAGAATGTGAAGAAATTAATAAAATTTGGTTACAAATCTTCAAGCAAATCAATAAAATATTGGCTCTAAAATTGCTGCCATGCCCCAGGGCTGCTTTGCTAATGGATTTGGGAAGTACAATAATGGATAAAAATAAAAAGAGTTTAATTAGCATTTTGGTAACAGCGGCAAGACTATTGATAGCTAAAAATTGGAAAACATACACAAACTTAAGACTTGAAGATTGGTACAAAGAATTATGGGCTATGGCTATAAATGTTAAATTGACTTGAGAGTTAAAAATGAAATAATTGTTTGATAAAGGTAAATTATTTTAAAGATATTTGGGGTGAGTCTACATATTATGTATTGGTTAAGAGAAAGGCAGAAAACAGAATTTGAAGAAATGATATTTAATTTAAGGAATGGGAAAATAGAAATTAAAGGGATAGTGAGTAAATATATAGGATACTGAACAAAACGGGTAAATCACAAGAAATCCTGAAAAAATTGTGGGAAGAGGACTTGAATGTAAAAATTTCAGATATTGATTGGAAAAAATGGAAGAAAAGAATCATGAGAACTATGTCTGTAAGAGTAAAAGAGCATACTGTAATTACAAATTGTTATGGAGATGGTATCTGACCCCAGCAAGGTTGCATCAAATAGATGGGAAAATAAGTAATAAATGTTGGAGATGCAAACATACAATGGGAACATACATACATATGTGGTGGAGTTGTAAAGTGGTGAATGATTTTTGAAAAAAATTTGAAAGGGAAATAACAAATATTATGGGATTGCAACTAGAGCTGGGATCAGATACGGTGTTATTGACTGATGTTGACAAATTCAATGTGGATAAAGATAAGAAAGACTTGATATCAATAATGTTAACATCAGCTAGACATTGTATTGCAAGGAATTGGAAAAAAGATGTTTCTTTAAAAATGGAAGACTGGTATAAAGAAATGTGGGAACTGGCACTAAATGACAAACTAACATGGGAATTGAATGTCAAGAAAGGCATAGTTCAAGAAAATAGATTTTTGGAAAATATGGCACCCTTTTGTAGAACAATCGTTGTATAAAGATAATGGTACAAAGCCAGCACCTGGTCACATGAGTTTTTGGAGGATATAAATGAACTTGGGCCATTTGTAACCTTTTTCTGGACATTGTAAATAGCACAGGGTGTAAAAAAATAAAATAAAATAAAAGAGAAAAGGTATGAAATTGGGCCAGGAAACATAGTTTTTGGAAATAGATGCAAGATAAACTATGGGGATTATTTTAAAAAAATAATTTGGAAGGCCCCCGGGTGATGGGTGCACAAATGTATTTGAATTTGTATTTGAATTTGTATTTGAATTTGTATCATTATTATATATTGCATTTTCATTTTTAAAAAATTGTTTATTGTTTTAGTAAATTACTAAAATTAGTAAATTAGTAATATATTAGTAAATATAGTGAATTAGTAATATAAATGATAGTAATATAATTAGTAATATAAAAGTTTTTTTTAAGGTTTTTGGCATTTCTTTTTAAAAATCTCTTTAAATTTTTTGGAAGAATTGTTGTACAAATCTTTCTATAAACAAGCTTTGCTGCTGCATATTGTTGGTGTTGAGTGGTTGTATAGCACACATCGAAAGCTGCTGACCAGGAAATACCTGCTACCTAAATTCAAGCCTTAGTTCAAGGCAGGGGTTCTCAACCTTTTCATTCCATGGGTCCCTCAGACAGCTGAGTGGGCCGGACACATGATTCCCCCATCATAAATGCTGCCATAAACCATGGCTGATGCACATGCACATGTGTGGGTTCATTTACAGCTGTTATAAATGCTTCTGCTTCCACTTCTTGGGCATAACTATGGGCCAGATGATTTGCTGTCATGGGCCGAGTCCAGTCCGTGGTCTGTAAGTTGCAAACTGCTGCTTTAAGGGATACTAAGAATAACGTTGAATTTTAGAATGTTAAAAAGTAGTAGAAAGTCATGGGGGGCAGGAATCACTGTATGAATTAAGATAAGTGGTTCACTATATGGCTAGTAGGACAAATGCCAGCCTGGTACTTTAAGAACAAGTCCTCTGTGCAGAGAAGCTCACTGTTTTGCTTTCCTGAACTACTTTGAATATGTCATCAGATCCTCACACACACACGTGCTACTGGCATGACCTCAGCAGAAAATTCCTCCAATGGAGACAAGCCTGAGGAACTGGTCATTTCTAAGACTAAATGGGGTGGAGGAGCTACTTGACCCTGGAGATCCTGGTCTTCCAGGGAACCAGAGATTCCAGATCCATGAAAACCCATGAACCTGATCCCATAGGACTCCATGGAAATTGGAAGAGGTGTTGGGATGGTTTCCCAGGCCTTGGAAGTAAAGAAGGTTGAGGACACAAGCCCAGTCTGAAGCTGCAAGGCAAAGTGCTTGGCTGCAGGGTAGGTCTCCTCATGAATAAATGGTTCCCTCATGAGAGGTCATTTTTTTTTTTTGCAGGGAGACTCATAGCCCAAACCCTGCTGTTGGATTCTTCTGGTTTATGTTCCAACAGAACAGCAAGAAAACAGTCTTCAGTAAGACTTCAGCTGCCATCAGCAACATGTCTAGCAGCTTCTGCCCTGGCTCTGGACTGCCTGGACCTTCTTTGACCATTTAGGCTGCTTCTTGAATTACAACTTCAAATTGTCCTGCCTGGATGCTTGCTGTGCTGAGTTTTACAGTGCCTGCCTCTCTCATTTCATGTTTTTCTCAATCTCTGATTTAGCTAGACAGCAGCTTCACTTGTTTTATCCAGTGTGGTACAGGACACCTAGAGTGAAATCAGGTAGTGAGGAAAGTGCATATCTAATTGCACTGGGAAACAGAATAATCTCCTGTAATGTGGTCATTCTATCAGTTGAGGAATCATGCCCTGGTGGCACAGTGGTTAAACTGCTGTAAAGGTAAAGGCTTCACTTGCTCGAAAGCCAGTCGTATCTGACTCTAGGGTTCAGGGCTCATCTCTGTTTTAAAGCTGTTTTAAAGTGCTATCTGCTTCTGCAGACATTTCCATGGTCATGTGGCAGGAACGCTGTTATCTTCCCACTGAAGTGGTCCCTATTTATCTACTTGCAATTTCTTGCTTTCGAACTGCTAGGTTGGCAGCAGCTGGGACAAAGACGGGAGCTCATTCCATCCTGCAGTACTCGGGAATTGAACTGCTGACCTTCTGCCTCCCAGTCAGCACCTTAGCGAATTGAGCCACTGCAGTACTGCAACCACAAGTTTGTGAGTTTTATCCTGACCAGGACTCAAGGCTGACTTAGCCTTCCATCCTTCCAAGGTCAGTAAAATGAGTACCCAGCATGTTGGGGGCAAAATGCTAATTAACTTGTGAACCATACAAAGAGTGCACTAAGCACTGGGGAGGGGGGCAGTGTGATTGCTTTGCTTTGTCAGGCCAGCCCCAAAAAGTAGCCCTCAAGCTGGAACAAAATGATCAATCTTGGGAACAGTTTGGGGTCGCTCGGGAGCACATTTTCCTAGACATCTGTTGATTGTTAGGAAATAGATTACACTAAGTGGAACAGGGGTGGCCAACATTTCTATGCTGTGAGCATGACCACACCCCTGGACAACTGAGCAAGCCAGACCACACACACCCAGAAGTGGAAGCAGGTGCATTTATGGATATTGTAAATGTACCCACTTCCACGTTTACGACAGCCACTGGCATGTTTCCACATGCATGGACATATTTTATAACTGACATAACTGTGATTGCTTCCACTTCTGGGTGGAGGTGGCAACAGGCCAGATGGAATGGTGTCGTGGGCCATAGCCTGGGAACCCCTGAGCTAGACCATTCCAGGTATGATCCATAATGCAATCTAGTTCCCGATATGATCACACCCCTAGTTAGATTTATATATTGCATATAAAAAGATTTGGACCCAACATGGACTGTTCCCAATCAGCTCATTTCAGTTTCGGATTTAGCCAGTTCTCTTGCACAGCTTTCCATTGGGCTTCAATAGAGATCATGGTGTCTTCATATAAAAATGTCAGCGATACAGGTACTATCTCCCTAGTGTCATTTTCAATTGCTTCAGTTGCTTTCGGTCAGTTTGTTTTTCTAAAGCTTTACAAGGACTGGCAGAGACTTCATTTCTTTTTCTTTCATGGCTATTTGGGTCCACTATTTATATCTTCCCAATGCCAGTTGAGAATAACAGCATATGTTGTAAGAAAACATAAGTCTTTAAAGTGCCACAAAACAGTTTATTGTTTTGGATAGCTCAGTGGTTTAGCTATCTGGCTGTGGAGCTGGAGGAAGGGAATTTGATTTCCCACTGTGCCTCATTGACAGGGGCTGGACTTGATCCATAGGGTCCGTTCCAGCTCTGCAGTTCTAACTAAGATGGTGATTATTTTCCACTTTTTGTGCAGAATACAGTTTCCACAAACAAAAACCCCTTTCTGTGTGGAAGAGACTCTCTTCCCTTCCTTTGAATGTACAGAATCAAAACAGGCTTGAAAATAATAGTGTCTTTTGTGTTTCCTTTGCTGCTCTGTAGCAACAATAAAAAACAAAAAAACAAAACACGGCCTGCAATATTGAGACTGAAGGCGATCTAAAGGAAAAATAGCTGTGGCATGAGCAATGGATGTTTCTTCCTGTGTTGTTACAGATAATTGCTCTTTTCCCACTCCTTTCTATCCCTCATTTTCATATTTCAGTATTGCCAGGATCAGAAATCAAATGAAACCCTACAAGTCTTTGCATGCCACAGAAGGGGAGAAAGGGAGGGGTGTATTTCTATTATAACATTAACTGAAGTGAGGATTGAGGACATACTTCTCTGTGGGATAGATTTTTGAAGATGCTCAAACCTTGTGAATAACATCCCATCCCCATCTCAGACAGAATAAAGCATTAAAGAGGAGTTTGACGAATACAAGCAGACCCTTTTGTCTCTTCCATCAACTTATGAAAAATGAAGAGGGAAAGAAAAGTTCACATCTCAGAAGTGCTGCAGCAAGATTGCTCTTGTTATTTTGTGTCCTTGGAGACACACTGCAAGGACCACCATAGGGAAATATATAGTATTGGAGGGGGGGGCAGTAGAGGCTGAGGATTTCATGGGGAGGAGGGGGGGTGAGGACTGGAACTGCTGCAGGTTTTAGTCCAAACTTCAAAGGATTAATCGAGGGCACAAACTCATTTTTAAGGTTTCAGGAGTAGATTTCTGAGCAAAATGCACAGCAGATTCACTGCCCCCACAACATTGGAAATACCAGGTACACAGAAAGAGCTTCCTCAAACCACAATCAGGCATACTCTGGTAATGGCAACCTTGAGTTTAATTTAATAATTCACATTTGTGCTGCTGCCCCCTCGCCGAAATAACGCTGGGCAGCTTACAACAGATAAAATCACTGCATACCAAGATGTTAAAATATAACATTGTTTAAAACTGTTATGGTTAAAATTTAAAAACTCACAAACCAACCCCTGACAGCCACATCATGATTTTTAAACTAAGCTAAAAACCTGGGTAACCCTAACATCAGCCAACCTAGAGTGACTGTCGCTCCACACACACACACACACACTCCACCACCACCACCACCACACACACACACTTGCTGCCACATAAGGACAGATGCTCTGCCTGGAGTCACAGCTCAGCTGCTAGGAGGTTCCAGAGGGCTGGAGCAGTCACAGAAAAGGCTCTTCGTTTTGTGCTAGAGAGGTGAGCCTTTCTAGCCGTAGGGACCATCAGAGAGTCTGTCTGGTCCACTCTAGTGGGATGGACAGATGTCCTTGGGGTGGTCTCTTAGGTACCCTGCCCCACTACCATATAGGGCTTTAAAGGTCATTACCAGCACCTTGAATTGCACCCAGAGGCAAACTGGTAGCCAGTGCAGCTCTTGCAACAGGGGTGAGGCATGGGCATAATGCCCACACCCCACTACCATGTGGGCAGTTGCATTTTGAACCAGCTGTAGCATCTGAATGGTCATCAAGGGCAGCCCCATGTAGAGCACATTACAATAATCCAGTCTGGAGGTGACCAGAGCGTGAGTGACCATAAGTAAGGAGTCCCAGTTCAGGAGCGGGTGTTGCCAGCTAATCATTCCCACACTAGGTCAGGCAAAAGTAGCTACAGAATGAACTCACCCAAAGGTGGCTTTATTTTGGCATTTTCACATCTAGCCTAGACATGATGGAGGAGGAGGAGGAGTAAGATACATTGGAGAGAGTCAGGAGATCTTTGAAGAAACTCTGTCTACACTGGTATTTCCAAAGAAGCTCAGGCATAGTTATAACTGAGAAAAACTAATTTCTAGCTAAGTCATAATTTAAAGAGAACTGAACTCAGAATTGGCACAACTTTTCCATATTCAGGGATTCTATTTTTGATCCCCTTCCACCATTACCATGCATTCCAAAATTCAGTGTTTTTCCTACTTTACACATGAATCAATGAGGGTAATTGTAAATTATGCCTCATCCTAACCATGCCCTTGACTCTTTTCAATAAGTAAAAAAGAAGTGTCAAGACATGATTGAGTTTAAGAGGCAGAGAAATGCAGCTGTCTTCAGCTTCGGGCTAAATGAAGGACATAATTCATGTAAGGAAGGGGGAGGTTACACTAATTTAGTACCTTGGGACAATAACCTTTCAAGTTCAGCCCCGCTCTTTCTAAAGAATTACTTATAAGAAGGATTTCTTCCCCATGAGTCAGGTTGTAAATTATGAAGCTTTCTAAGAGATTTGGCTCAGGAACTATTTCATAGAAATTGTCTAGCAGTGTGACAATTGTAGGTGTTACAAACAGCCATAACAGTCTATTGACACAAACTTCTACACTGTTACATGACGGTATTTCTGTAGCCCATGAGTGGAAACCCAATAATGCTAATACATCAATAGCATTCTTAAATCCTGCCACTAACTCAAGAAAACAGACATATTGACTATAAACTTGCACATTACTATGCTGGTTAATATTGTTAGACAGCTGGTTAAATAAATAACCATCTGCTAAGAAAGTGGTATTATTTTTAGAATTGCTGATGCTCCATTTGTGTTAAAATGTCTGGTATCCAGAAGATTTTAGAAAGGAAGATGACTTTATTAAGCACCACTATGCACACTACTAAGGTTCAGAAGAGGAAAGGTCAGATGCCAATCTATAAAACAATTTCTTGTTGGAGGGACATTGGGTGGAATAATTAAAGGAGATGAAGTAAAACAAAATAAACAGATATTTTAATGTCTCCAAGGTGGTGGGGGTGGTCACATAGTTCATATTATAAATTGTTATGTGTTTATTTGATGTACAGTAATACCTCGGATAACGTTTACCTCGGATATCGCTAAAATCACATAATGCTAAATAATCTGGGGAGGAGAATTGGATCGAATAACGTTAAGGTACTATGGGATGGATCGGATAACAACCACTAAAGCCTGTGCAGTTACAATGTTTCTCTATGGAGCTTTAACGTTATCTGATCCATCCCATAGGATTTTAACATGCATTGGAGAACACTAAAAATTGGATAACGCCAAGACTTGTGGAACCAAGTTTTAGCGTTATCCGAGGTATTACTGTACAGTATATTGATTTATGTTAACATCATAAATAAATAAAAAAAGAGTATTATTGTTATTTTAGGAGCCCTTCACAGGGTACACAGAAAGAGCCTCCTCAAAGATTGTGGTATTTTTGAAACATAATTGGCCACACCCCGGGGAATAGCCACCTTGTGTTGCTGGCTAATCTTTCTCACATTCTTATTGTTGTTCTATCATATCTGAATCTGAATATTGGTGGTCATCATGGTGATCAGCTATGAAGACTGTCCTGAAAATATAATGCAGTGGCCTTTCATCTGCCTTCGGCATTGCAGCATTACAGCTGTACCACTGATCCAGTTCAGCAAAGTCACTTTATTGTCCAGAGCCCTTTTGGCACACAAAGTCCTCATCAGCCCCAATCCAGTATTGATGCTGCTGCTGCCCTTCATTAAGAGGGACTCAAGTGGTATTTAATCCACTTGGGGACCATCACCCTTCCCTGTGGACTTCAGCACCCATGACCATTAGTTCTCAGGGTTATCAGGTTAGTTAACTGCTGCCTGACACTCAGTGTTGAGTCCCTGGCAGTATGGTCTACTCTATTACAATAGCAGGATAACCTGGCCAGACTCAGTCTCTCACATTAGGTCAGGCAAAATGAACTGCAGAATGAACCCACCAAAAGGTGCCTCTATTTTGGCAGTTTCACGTCTAGCCTAGACACAGAAGAAGAAGGAGCCCTTCACACTTCTTCTACACATAATATAAGAAGCACTTGAACATTGTATTAGTTTGCCAGCTTGGAAACATCAGTTATGAACTTCCCAATTGCACACCTGCCATTTTATGCTATTTTCATTTCGCCTCCTTAGTTCCTTTTCCCCTACAGGGGTGGTCACATATGGAATATAGAAACAATCTCTCCCCCCCCCCCTTTCAGCTCCCCATGCAATAAGAATGTACTGTACAACTATTCCTCTGGTGTTTCAGCTGGTCTTATATTTATCTCATTAAGTCAACAAAATCAAAGGCAAGAAGACTAGCAGGTGGAGATAAATTAGATGGGATGTAATACTTAAAGACATCCATTATTTGTAAAAGAGGAAGTAATGAAGGCCAAGTAAAATGGTGAGCCATGATTTAAGGCCAGTGAAGTAATGATGAAAGCACTTGGAGAGAATTTGGGGGTTTAAAAATAGAAAAGGAACCACACTTTCTTAAAGGAAAAAATGTGTTTATTTATTAATGCCTTTTCTTCCAAGGTGATCTTCTGAGCAGCATCCATGCTGTCCCCTCATTTTATCCTTTATCAACTCAGGAAGGTAGAACGTGCTGGGGAACAGTTTCTTAATTTTTCTAGCTGATTGGGAATCTTAGCTCAGATCTTCCCAGTCTAAAATTATAGAAAAGAGGTTGCAATACATAAGCTTTATTCAATGTCATATTAAGATCTGGGGAGCAGACAAAAATGTCTTAAAGGTATGTCCTAATGCGTCTTTTCTATTCTACTTCTTTATTTTACCTAATTCAGTAATTAGATCATATAGTTCTTCCTTCAGTTCAAATTGCACAGAGTTTGCATTTCAAAAACATGATTTTTTTTTCTCAGTAGTTTATGGGACAATAGTAACTCCTATGTAATTTAGATGTATTTAAAGTAATCAATATAAGGCAATCTTAACCCTGATGGTTCCATCATGTGAGGGAGGACAACTGCTGATCATTTCTACTGATGTTAAGTTTGCAAAGATCTAATTTACTTGTGCCATGACAACACATATATAAATAGTAAAATGTAAAACCCAACCTTTTAAGAATGTGTGATTTGTGCAATATATATTTTCTGTTATTTGAAATGAGAGAAGTATTCTGCACTGAATACCAGGCTTAACATTATTGATGAAAAGTGGTCTTTTGGGCAGAAAATATTTTTAGGTGCCTTGACTATTTTTAGTTTCTTTGACTGTTTTTGACAAAACCATTCCAGTGTTTTGTATGAAAAACTATGCTGCTGAAATCACAGAACTGTATGCAAAAGGGTTGGCCCCTTTAAGGAGTCAGGTTAGTTAACCACCGTCTGACACTCAGCATTGAGTCGCTGCATGTACAGCCTACTCCATTACTGTAGTGGGATGTCCGGCCAGACGTCAATAAAAATGTACGGGTCTTCCAAAAAAAAAATATATATATTCCACATCACAATTGATAGTTATTTTTGTCTATGATAATTTAGGAACTTCCTTTGTTTTTAAACAATCTATGCAAGTTGTTTAAGACCTTTGCTGATATATAAAACAAGGAAACCAAAACTGTGACATTAAGCTTCGTCATATAAAAGTTTTGTAAAATAGGAGCTAAAATTAAAAAATTTCAACCTAAAAAAAGAATTGACATTTTTTCATTAACCTTTGAACTTTAGTGTAGATTTCTTTTTTTTTAATTATCCCACACTATCTCAAAATGCTCTGCAATACCTTTCTAAAGTGTTGCCACAATGGTGAAAGATATTTCAGACCAAGTCTATAGAAAACACACTGCAGGCTGAGATAGCAGGACAAATTCTTTCAAAGTAGCGCTCACATTAAAACAGCATTACGAGTTGAGATTTAAAAAATGGTGAAATAAATTCAATGCCAGTCTTTCATTTGCAACACATTTTATTTATTAAAGCAAGAATAAATGGAAAGTGTCTGTTGCAATTGCACTGAATGGTGAGAAAGTATCAGGCTGATTCTTCTCAATTCTATGATCAAACTGCAGCCTGTCAGATGGGGCACTGAGGAGAATACAGATGCCCATGGTTTTGTTGAACCAAAAGCTCCTATGTTCTCCTGAGGGAACTTCACAGTGTTTTCCTCATTTTGTCCTTTCATTTCTATCTCAAACTTTCAGAATCTCTCACTTAGCAAAAGGTCTATCAAAGCAGACTATCAATCCCTACCCTGCCTCAGTCAACATGAGTTACCAAGTAGCTCTGAAAAATTCTTGTTTTCCTCCATCATAATATTTCAGTTTTTTTACTTATAACTCTATTGTCTTTTGTTTCCACATTCTAAATACAGTTAAGCCACAATAAAGACAGTATTCCCTAAGCAGTAGTCTTAAAACTGTAGCTTAAAAACTGGTGAAAGGCATACAATTGCTGTAGAATCTATAGTTTGAAGCCTAGAGGAAGAATAAATATTCTTATAGATTTAAATCCTCCCACAAGCTATCTCTAATTATGGCTTAACATTAGAATTAACCACTAATCATCTCTGCTCAGACATGCACAGGGATAAGATGCTCTAGAAGGGAGGATAGAATTATTATTTTTTGCAGTTATCAGACATTATTTTTAATAGCCTGAATTTCTTTACTTCATCTAATTGTATTCTACATTGTTGAGACAGCTGGTTTGAAAATTATAGTGATATGGATAATGATAATTCATGGAAATGAGTTTACTTTTCCTTCTGGTAAAATTTCACAGTAGTTGATTCTTATTCTAAGTCATAGCAGGGATAAATTAGAAACTGTAGGTGGATGGAATAATGTACTCACCTACTTTAAAGTGAAAGAAAAACAGGATCAGGGAAAGATCTCCACCCCAGTGATATGTCTTGGGAAGAAACTGTTTAACTTCCCATATATTGTCCTGGCAGAGCAAGAATCTGTTTAACTTCCCATATATTCCCATTTACAGCAGGAAGCTGTTTAATTTCCCATACATTGTCCTGGGACGCCAAGCTTCTCATGCTATCATTATTATTAATAGTAATAATTTCGTGTCATAAATTATTCTGGATTGAAAGGATTTTTTCTGGAGAAACTCTGCTCAGGGGATGCCCAAATGAGGTTCCTTTCATGTCCCCAAGATATTTTCCCACTCAGGTGGTCCCTATTTGGAATTTCTTGCTTTCAATCTGCTAGGTTGGCAGGAGCTGGGACAGAGACAGGAGCTCATTCCATCATGCAGTACTCTGGTCTTGAACTGCCAGATTGCTGACCTTCCAGCTAACAAGGCAAGATTCTTAACCATTGAGCCATAAAACATCAAATTAACTCTCTCCTCCCCAAAATCTTGTATTAGTGGTTTACTGTTGTGTAATTGATCATTTGTGATATCTTACTAGGTGTTTTGTTTAAGCACCCAAGAGGAAGTCAGGAAGCAATAAATTTCCTCTAGCATTGCTTCAGTGTTGCTGTCCCATATTTTATATCCTGGCTCCCATATTTCCATATTATGTTTTAGATCCCATGGGGTATTTTTGTTTTACCTTGTTATCCTTCTCTTTTGTAAGTTTCACATTCATATGAATTAACTTAACAAACACTGGCCCTTTAAAATATTTTAAATATTCAGTTATGCTACTTACAGCCAAGATACTACAGTTGTACCTCATTTAATGAGCTTAATGCGTTCCACGGGATTGCTCTTTAAGCGAGTTTGCTCTTTAAGCGAAAGACCACTGTAAGTGACCAATTGTGACTTCTGATGGGGGGGATTGTGAACCCCGATTTAGTTGTTAAGCAAGTTTTTGGTTGGTTTTAGTCATTAAGCGAGGTGACCATTCAGAGAAGATTCTGCTCTTTAAGCAAGTTAATCTCTAAGCAAGGCACTCTTTATGTGAGGTTTTACTGTACTTACAATGATCTACAGCCAAACAAAAGTTTAAATCTTTATATTCCTATTGTTTGAGCCCCATGGCTACAAATCATTACTTGGTTGTGCCAATCCCTCAGGAAGTTTTATTCAAAAGATAAAGGAAGAATAGCTAATGTAAATAAAATATATTTTAATTAAACTAACCCTCTGTTTTTATCATACAGATATATTTTCTGTTTGGATTCAAATTTTTAGAACTAAAAAGATAAAACCCATCATCTGGTGAGGTCAGCTTTTCATTCACCTTTTTTAGTTCTCTAGTGGGATTTATGTAGTTCATGATGTAATTGTTGTATGCTGCCCAGAGTTGCTTGCTGAGTGGGCGACAATACAAATGTGACTAATAAATGAATAATAAATAAATAAATTCCTTCATTGTGGATAACCTTCTGCTTTCTTGGGATGACTGTACCAAACTGACAGGAAGGGTTCCCCCACTAAATCTACTCTGACACCGGGGTCATGTCTTTATCACCCAACTTCTCGACCCCTCAGAAGATTCTCTGACACTGCTTTTTATACTGCAGCAGCAGCCACAGCCTTCTTCAATGCTGTAGCAGCCCTCCTGCTATGGTCCCTCTTGGACTGGAGACATGTGGCACGTCAGTCTTGAAATGTTCCTGTATGATACTAACTTTTGGACAGTTATTTAGAAATTCCAGTGTCTAAGGACTGGTCCTCTTTCCAACAGGAGAATCAAGGTGGACTTTAGAGATGAAACTAACTGGTGAGGTTATGTGTCTGCCTTCTCCTCAACAACATTTCCTCCAGCTCCTCCTCCTCCCTATATTTACTCACTGTAACAGAACTGGTTTTTTGAAAACATATTCAAAGTAGCATCCATTTGGGAAGCAGCCACCATGTATTGTTCTTCCAGAGTTTACTTTTGTTTTGGATTTGCAGTCATGTATTATCACTTTGAGCCCTATGAGGTATGTTGTGTTGAGAAAGTATGACCATCCTGGTGAGTTTTTATGGTTAAATGGAAACCTGAACCCAGGATTCATGAGTTCCATTCCAGCATTCCAAATGCTACACCCACTGCTGGAACTAAAGGCAAAGATAGTGACATTAAGAGTTTCCACACCTTTTCTACCCAGTCAGTTTTGTCTTGCACTATTACCACATCATGATCTGGTTTCATTAAAGTTAATTAGATGTATTCAATATGAAAGCTTTATTATAGGCAATAAATGAGTGCTCGATACAGTAGGCTATTGATGGTGAAAAACACTGTACATAAAACACGCAGGAAACAACACACCACACAGAAAACAGGGTAAAAAAATTGCAGGTAAATGCAAGGATTTAAATTATCTAATAATAAGATCTTTTCAAAACAACACACAGAATGGACTGGTAGTGGGGTGCATGTGGAAAAAGAGCAACATGGAATTAAATTTCAATAAGAAAGACAGGATGAAGAAGTTTGAATTAAATTTGAAATGAAAACTCTTATGGACAAGCAGCACAAAAGAACTGAATCCAAAATAAGATACAGTACTGTGGTTTAAATCCAATTGGCATTCCTAACTAGAGATTTCAATTGCTGAACAGTAAAATCAACATTTAAATAAATCCAATTTATTCTATAGCTCTACTCTAGTTGGAATTACCAACTTGATTCACACCAAAAACTTTTATTGTAGGTAAAAAAGGAATGAATATTATACATTACAACCAATGAAGTCAGGTATGGGCTTGCCCATCATTTAATACACTCTTAATTGAAGAAATGTGTCAAAAAATATATTGGAGGCATCTCTACCCTGCTGTGCTTGCCAGATGTCACAAGCAACTATCACTTCTGGAAGGAATGGATGTGGAAAGATAGGATCCCTGCTATATATCAGTCTTGTTTATCTGATAGCATTCCACTTCTGAAAGGAAGAGCACATTAGGTGCACAGTGGTGATATTATGGAGCATATTATTATTACCTAATAAAATGTTATTTTAAAATATATATATTACCTATTAAATTAAGGAAATATGTTATTAAGTATCCGTAATGTATTTTGGTTAATGTACTACCTAAATAAATTAAAGGATAAAACCCAGAAATAACCCAAGAAAGAGAGCAAATAATAGAAAGGAAACAGAAATATTTGCATGCTAAAGGAAAAATGTTTTTTTTAAAGAAAAATGAGAAAAAGAAAGGAATAATAGAAGGGGGAAAGTAAACAGTAACTGGGAAAGTTAAAGAAAAGTAGATTAAAGTAAAACTAGTTTTTTAAAATCCACAGGCACCAGATTACCTCTTGATATGAAGCTTTCTCTCTTTTCCTCCTTTGTGTCCCCTGCAGTAGTTCCCTGTACTAAATGATAAAGAAGCAATCTTTTAAAAAAAAAAACAGCTCAGAATTCTTCTCCAAAGTTCAGTTTCTGAGAGCCCTCTGGTAAACATGTCCTGTGGTTAAAAGGTGGACCTATCAATCTGTTCAGACATTTTCTCTGCCTTTTAGCTGTTTGCCACTGTTATGAAACTTTTAAAATGCGACTTTTCTATAGACAAACTAACTGATTCACAGAAGATTCTGCTTTAGCTCTTACTATTTTAATGAACAGACAGCTTCTCCTTGGAAGCCGCCTGAGAATGATTGTTTTCACTCCAGGTACAGAATTAGACATAATCTGATGCACATCCCTATTTACTAGGGAGTAAGCCCCATTAAACACAATTAGTTCTGCTAATAAGTCAGCAATATGGGATTGTCTTATTAAACTCTTTCATGATAACAATATTTGGTCCATCTAGACAGCTCCAGTTACTATACCATAATAGCTGAAGACTTCACCTGGATACATTAACAAGAACAACAACAGCAACAGCAACTCCAAATGGAATAGTACCTTGCTGTTGTGGTGAGGCGTATGCACTCTAATGATGCTAAGGGTTTTGCTATACAAGTGTAACGATCTGCTAGCATTATCTGATGCAGTCATTCGTAGCAGCAGGGTGGCTGGAAAGCTGAACGGGGTTCTCTGTTCAGCTTCCCAGCCACCCTGCAGCTGCGGAGCCAGGGGTGGGGGGGGGGCTGGAAAGCTGATGGAGGGCTCCCCCGTTGGCTTCCCCAGCCACCCCACAGCTGTGGAGCCTGGGGTGAGTGGCTAGGGAAGCTGACAGGGAGTCCCCTTTGGCTTCCCCAGCCACCCTGCAGCTGTGGATCGGGCCCCACAACCTGTCCGTAGCCAGCAGGCAGGTCAGAGAGCCTGAAATTGGTTTTTAAAAGTCCAAATTTTTACCCATTTCGGGTTCTCTGACCCCCCCCCTTGCCAGCTCTGGGCAGGTTGGAGGACCCGATCCAAGCTGTTTCCAAAGTTCCCCCACCCCCAGGGCAGTGCAGCAAGCCAAAACATCAGGATTCAAATACTGATGTTTTGGCTTGTTGCACTGCCCCAGGAGGTGGGGGAAGTCCAGAAACAGCTTCGATCAGGTCCCCTAACCTCCCTGGAGCTGGCAGGGGGGTCAGAGAGCCTGAAATGGGTAAAAAAGGGATGTTTTCCCCATTTTGGGCTCTCTGATCCCCCTGCTGGCTCCAGGGGGGGTCAGGGGACCCGATCCAAGCTGTTTCCAAAGTTCCCCCGCCTCCCTGGAGGCTGCAGTAAGCCAAAACATCAGGATTCAAATCCCGACGTTCTAGCTTGCTGCAGCCTCCGGTGGAACAGGGCTTTTCTTTTTAACGTTGTGCGATCAATGAATCGCACAATGTTAAAAACCAGATAACGACGAGACTTGTGGAACAATGTCTCGTCGTTATCTGAGATACTAGTGTACAAGAAAATCTAAAAGACAGGAAGCTCAAAAACAGCCTGATAACAAGTTATGACTTTGGCAACAAGGAAATTGCAGTTATAATCGAAGAATTGAAATAAAGAGTTGTGGCCAATGCAGAAAAGATCAAACATTATGTTAAGCAAATAATAGTGTCAGCAAAAATCATGGGTTTGAATTAACCAACATTATTTTTACAAGACCTCTGAAAATGGACATAGAGCCACCACAAGTGAAAAAGAAGTCACTCTGAAGTTTTGGAAAATTGACATTGCTATACCAGGAAATGACTGAATTGAGGAGAAACTGCTGAAGAAATCACAAAATATTGCGATTTGCAAATTGAAGTTGAGTGTTTATGGAGGAAGAAATCTGTTGTGCCCATAGTGATCGGAGCTCTTGGAGTAATACCTAAAGGATTCCCAAGATATCTGGAAATTATTGGACTTGAACATCCTAACTCTACAAAAAACTTTACTAGGAACAGCCTATATACTCTGTTCTCAGTTAACAGTTCTCAGGTCCTTGGTTAAGGCTTGAACTGTTAATTTTATACCAGTCTTCAACTGTGAATCTAATGATAGATTTTTATAATAACATCATATTATCAAGTCAATTTTGACCTATGGCAACACTTTACAGGTTTTCTAGGTAAAGAGTACATAGAAGTGGTTTACCAATCCCTTTTTCTGGGATTGTGCAGTTTGCCCATGACTGGGATTGTGCAGCTTGCCTATGACTCCATAGGCAGGCTATTCTCAGACACAGTGGGGAATTGAATTTCCAACTCTGGTTCCACAAGCAGATACCTAAGCCACCACACTAGCCAGTCAATATGGTACATGGTGTCATGGGCTCTGTGGATCTCATTGTTATTAATAACACTTTATTCATATTTTCTGGACTGTTGTTGTCTATCAGAATATTTCTTAGAAAATTTGAAATGCTAGAGGTTGTAAAAGAGATATGTATGTCTATGTCCAGGAAATTGATTCTTTCTTTTGGGGAATGCCTATATTAAGAAACGGAGATCAGTTGTACACAAACAATTGAGAGTGACTTTGTATTAGCTTTTCTTCTGCAAAAGAAGGTTAAGGAATGATCAGGTAAGAGGAAGTCAAGAGAAATACCTACATTTTCAATGAACATTTGGAATTGTAGTGGCTAAATGATCTGACAAAGAATTCCATGTTTGTTTCCCCTACAACTGAGTAAATTTTAGCTGACTTGACAAATACGTGAGCAGAAGACCTGAAAGACTAGGCCTACCTAATCTAACTAGCAATTACTCTCACTGATAGTCAAAAAGAAAATCTAGACAGATATTGTGAAGACAAGCTAAATTATACAGAAAAGCACTTTTAAAATGAAACTTTTTTATATAAAAAACCCTCAAATACATAATTAATAGAGGTTTAACCTGATTAATTAATAATTGAGATTGAAACCACTGTTGGCTGGCTGGATAGCTCAGTGTTTTAGGCATCTAGCTGTGGAGCTAGAGATTGGGAGTTTGATTCCCCACTTTTCCTCCTGAGGGAAGAGTCTGCCTGTGGAGCCATTGGCAAACCCCACAGTACCAGGGCACCACCAGAAGAAAGGAATGGTTACCCTCTTATGTGTATTTTCTACCTTGAAAACCCCAGAAAGGGTCACCATAGGCTGAAATAGACTTGACAGCACACTATGATTTGACTGACTCAGTGAGCCTGATGTTAGGAGTTGAGCTGCTCACAATGCATTCCAGAACAGCCAACTTGAGTGACCCCTGCTAGTGCTGCCTCATGAGGATACTGTTGAAAGGTGTTTTACCTAATAAAGATAAAATATCAAGCTATTCCATCCAAACAAAACCATTTCACATGGGAATGAGGCTCTAAAGTGTTTGTATTTGAACATAAGCTCCTATTTTATGCAGCGCTGAACAGGAGAGAGTGAGTATTAGAGAGAGAACACCACTTTTTTTGGCAAACACATTGTTCAGAAAAAAGAAAGGGACTATTTTTAAAGTTCTTGTATGTTTCATTCTTCCAAGTATAACACAAAGAACACTCTTAAAGAGAGTGCAAAACATGGGTATACTCGGTGCCTCATGAAACATATTGACTTCAAATAGAGTTTCAGTACCTTCTGATGAGAAGCTATTCAAAAATGATTTACTCAAGCTACAATGGGATAGGGCTGATGCCTTTCGTTTCTCTACAGTTTCACAGTACAGGGATACATGGAGTAGAAAATTAAATGTCAAGCAAAGGTTGGTATAAGTGCCTGCTTTTAAAAAAAGAGTATCATGAACATTGGCAACAGAAGAGAAGCGTGCCTTGGCGGGGCCCCGTATAAAAATCTTTTGGGGGCCCTTAGGAAGGGTAAAGATTTGTTTTGTTTACGCACGTTGGGGGCCCCCGTGACCCGGGGGCCCCGTATAATTGATACGGCAGATACGGCGGTAGCTACGCCTCTGATTGGCAACCAAACATAGAACATACACAACAGAACAAATATCCTGAACAAAGTTGACTTAATCTGGCTTCCACTGAAAACTCAGTTGGAGTTTCTTATCTTGTTCTATGCCAGATGCTTGTTAATATTTTGTGAACATTTTTAGAACAAAAATGAAAAAAAACCCCACATAGTGAATAATGGAACATAGTGAATAACAGAATCAGACACTTTGGTAATGTTTGCAATGAGGAAAAAGTGGGTCTTAAATCACAGCAAGTTGTGTTAATGACCCTTTATCAAAAGTTATTTTCTGGGGAAACTGAATGAGATTGCATGAAAAGTGGAAAGGATTACAAGTACAAACTCAGGTGTCTTTTGGAAACAGTGTGCAGCCAACTAATCCTTTCTATTCAGAAGTGTTCATCTGTAAACTCTCTGGTTGGCAAAATGACTCAACAAAAGAGGATAATTTCTATTGCTATATCAGACATCTCTTCATCTAAAGAGGACCTTTTAGTGTCACTTCATCATGAATAGAAATGTCACATGCATGGGCATATCTTGAGGAACAACATGAAGTATAGATTACACCAACACGTTATGCAAGAGAATCCTTTGGGAAGAGAGGCCCTGTATGTATATGGACCGTCTCTGCCCCAGCTCTTGGCCTCATTCAGATGTTCCCTGAGTGGAGTTTCTCCAGCAAAAATCCTTTCGACCCAGAATAATTTCTGAAGCAAAATTATTATTATGGCTGAAGAACCTGAGAGACTGGTGTACACAGTGATGGGATGTAACAGGTTCCAACCAGTTCACCAGAACCCGTAGTAACTTTCCCCAGTGTCCCGGAGAACCGGCAGCAGCTTTTTTGAGGGAACCACCTTCGGGGCTTACATTTTCACTGGTTCCCTCACTGCGCATGCGTGCCAAGCACTTGGTGTGGATGCACACCTACAGTGCTTGGCGCGTATGCACGGCCTCCTTGCTGTCCTCCCAAGCGGGGAGGAGGAAGAGAAGCTGCTAGCCTGAAGCTCCCTATAGCCTGCTCCCCAGGGTAAGTGACTCACGTTTGGATGTGGTGTGTCTGTGTGCATGTTGATGTGTATTTAATACCTTGACCAATATTGATGTACTACCACAGTTCCTAAAAAGGCCTGGCAGCCTGACTTGGGGTTTTTAAGCAAGTCTTGGAGTTACCTCATCAATAAGCTACACCTGTGCTGTTCCAATTGCTGTTTCAGTTGGAGAACCCTTAAGGAGGTACAGCTCTTTTACATTTACATTAAAGCATATTATCCTAGAGAACTGGTTAGGCAAAGACTTAGTACTTAACTTCTTTAACTGTTGAAAAGTTGAAAAGTGCCTAAATGAAGCCATCTTGTGATGAGTTCATTCTGTAGTTCCTTCCATCTTACTTAGTGTGAGAAAGATTAGCCAGAATAAGCTTTAAGCTCTGGTTTAAAAGCACTGGTTGATTTGTGTTTGTGGTGGGTGGGTGGATGTTTGGGTGTGTGTGTGTATTTTAATGTTTTTTTTATTTTATGTATGTATTTATTTAATTTATTTAATTTATTTACGGGTTTGTGTTGTGGGTGAGTGGGTGGGTTGAGGGGAGTGTGTGTGAGTGTACTTATTTTTATGTTATTATTATTATTTATTTTTCTTTGGCCCTGCCCACAACATCATGATGTCATTACATTGGCTCCGCCCACACTGTGATGACATCAATGGTGGGGTAGTAAAATTTTTGACATCCCACCACTGGTGACATGGCCAAGAAACCCATAGAGGAACTGATCAGCCTCATCAAAGATTATGGTATTTTTGAACCACAGTTCGGTGTACTGGCAACAGCAACCTTGTTATGCCAGCTAATCTTTCTCACACTAGGTATGGCAAAAGGAACTATGGAATGAATTCACCAAAGGTGGTCCAGGTACTGCATGATGGATTGAGCACCTGTCTCTGTCCCAGCTCTTGGGGACATGAAAGGAGCCTCATTTGGGCATTTCCTGAGAGGAGATTCTTCCGCAAAAATCCTTTCAACCCAGAATAATTTCTGACATGGAATTTATTATTATTATTATTATTATTATTATTATTATTATTATTATTATTATTATTATTATTATTATTATTATTATTATTATTATTATTATTATTATTATTATTATTACCCAAGATGGCTTCATTTTGGCAGTTTAACATCTAACTAAATACAGAAGAAGAACAAATTTTTAATTTGTTTTGAATTTTAGCTATATTTCACATACATCCTTAATTTTTAAATTGTGCAATGGTTTGATATGGACAAAGAAAAAAGTTACTTCCTAAACTCTGATGATATTGAGAGATTCTGGGTACAGAGGGATTGTTTTCAACGGATATAAAAGAAGACAGCTGTGTTTTGTTAAATCATGGGCTTGTAAAAGGGAAACCATCACAGTGGGAAGGTTGCTTCACTGATAAACTAGAGAACTGCAAATCTGGCTGTGTATCCAGACTCTTTACATAGACTTTGAGATTTTTCTTCCTGACTACAAAGAATAACAATCTTCTTTTGTGTACTGTAGACTTCTTTATTGTTCAGTAATTGATTAGTCCATCAGCCTCTCTCTTCTTTTCTCACTGCAATAAATATTCAGAATAACCATACTCTTAACACTCAGGATAGTTATGCCTACTATATTTACATCTTTCTTTATTAAGGAAATATAATCTCTAGTTCATCTCATCTGGGTAGATTTTCACCAGAAATAGTCCCTGATGTTTTATATCTTTTACTGACAAATCCTATTCCCCTCCCCCCATTGCGCATATTGGAAAATCATCTCCTCTTCTACTATTGTACTCATAAGTAGTGAAATGTGCTTGGATTTCCATTATTTTAATGATTATAGATCCAACTGTAACATTTTGAAATGGGGCTAACGCTTTCCTTCTTCAAACACTGATGCAGAAATTTTTTGCATCAGAGTCCTGTGATTAAAAAAACATATTTGTTTAAAATTAGATAGACGGGTTTGTCATGTTGGTCAAACTCAAGAAAAATAGAATTTTACTCCTAAAGTGAGAGACTTAACATGATATTCCTTATGTATAAAAGTAAAGGTCCTTGCTCAAAAGCCAGTTGTATCTGGCTCTAGGGGCCAGTGTTCATCTTTGTTTACAGTCAAAGAGTCAGCATTGTTTGTGTCTGCAGACATTTCCATGTTGGAGCACATGGAATGCTGTTACCTTTCCACCAAAGCAGTACCTATTTATCTACAACATTTGCAATTTCTTGTTGTCAAATTGCTAGGTTGGCAGGAGCTAGAACAGATGATGGGAGCTCTCTCTGTCACACAGCACTTAGGTCTCAAACTGCTGACCTGCCAAACTTCTGGTTGTCAAGCTCAACATCTTATTCACGAAGTAGTTGAGGCCCACTATCAAAAACTCAGCTTGCTTACGTGTTACATTCTGCACACCCACACTTAGCTTTGATTTTCCAGGCCCAAATCCAGAATGAGTGGATGGAGTACGTGGCACCTCTCCCTGATACTCTTTCTGTACCACTGTAGCAATCAGATAAGGCTGACCAAGTTGCTGCCATAAGAACAAGCATATGAGCTGACAAATTCCCAGAATGATTAACTTGTTGAACCTCTGATCATGTAAATTACACTACGGTAAAACCCCGATTTACGTAAAAAGTCCATTCAGTAGCTATTTATGTAAATCAGTTTTTTACGTAAATTGATGCAATGTAATGTAAACATAGCAATCTCCCTACCTTTTGCATGCTGCTGCTTCCTTCTGCCCATCATGGGGAGTGGGAACCACTACCACCTCCCCCACTGCTTCTACAGGGACTGGGAGAGTGCCCCCCGCATATCTGCTCAGTTCTGCTGTTTATCTGAACCTTCTTCAGGGCATGGTTTGCCTGGGAATGTGTTTCCCAGCCAAACAGCACCTGGCAGAAGGCTCAGATGAACAGTGGGATGCAGCGGTTTGGCTGGGAACACGGTTCCCAGCCAAATGGTACCCTGGAGAAGCCTCCAACAAAGGGCAGAACTGAGTGGATATGTGGGGGCCACTCTCCCAGTCCCTGTAAAAGCAGGGGGCTCCAGAAAACTTGGCAAAACTGCTGCAATCAAATTTGGTGCTGGGCTGTGACTTTAGAGTTTAAAATGGCAGCGGTGCCATTTTAGAATTGCAAGCCTCAAGGAAAACCCTTATGTAAGTTGAATTTTTTGCGTACCTCGGGAAGTAGAGACATATGTAAATTGGGGTTTTACTGTATAATAATTTTGTGCCAGAGATTACTCTGGGTTGAAAGATTTTTTTTTTTTTTTTTTTTTTTGCTGGAGAAACTCCTCTCAGGGAATGCCTGAATGATGCTCCTTTCGTGTCCCCAAGTGCAGGTGTCAGGGATCAAATCCCAACCTTCCACTATCCAGCTTAGCATCTTAACCACGCGAGGGAGCTATGCAAATTACACTAAAGGGAATGTTACCAAAAATAAAATTTTCTTTAATCTTTCATGGTCATTAAAAATACGTACATTTGCAACATATGGGACAAAAGAGCAAGAATTAACAAATTCAAAACCGTTAGTATCATGATTTTTTGTTGTTGCTAAGCTGGGATCTGTCACAAGGAATAAGTTTAGTAAGATATGTGATGTGATTGTGCATTTAGAAATCTATGGTAAATGTTTAATATTGTCTAACAGATAATTAACAATACTGACACTAATACGATAGAGCAGATTGTGGACATTTTCACTATACATGGTAAATGCCCTCTCAGTAGGACTTATAATTCCACCACAGAACACAAAGTGACTGAGAACATCTTATTGTGGAGGAACATGTGGCACTCCAGATGTTATTGGAATTCCAGCTAATATCCAGCATAGTATTCCAATTACTGACTACCTCCTCCTCTTCTTCTTCCTCTTTTTCTTCTTCAGGTGCCATGTCTGTTCTGGATATTGGCTATCGTCTTCTTCCATATCCAAATCCAAATATTGATGATCATCATGGCAATAACCACATCTCAAAGGCTGATCATGGTGATCAGCCATGATGATTGTCATGAAAATGTAATGCAATGGCCTTCCACATTGCAGCATGACACCCATACCACTGATCCAGTTTTGCAAGTCACTTTCCGGTCTGGAGCCCTTTTGGCACAAAAAGTCCTCCTTAGCCCTAGGCCAGTATTGATGAAGCTGCTGCCCTCCATCAAGACAGATTCAAGTGTGATTTAATCTACTTGGGGTCCATAACCCTTCCCTGTGGGCTTCACCACCCAAGACCAATAGTCCTCAGGGTTGTCAAGTTAGTTATTCACCACCTGACACTTGGCATTGAGTCACTGGCAGTATGGTCTACTCTATTATAATAGCAGGATAACCTGGCCAGACTCTGGATGTAAATAAATAAATAGGGCCACTCAGAGAAGTGTCTAACACTAATTGTTGGCAGGATATAAATTAAACAAACAAACAAATAAATAAATAAAGGTTTTGCAGAGAGGATTTTCTATTAATGCAAAACTGTTAGGGCAGAAGCAACAAAACTTGGTTTGAAAAGAGGAACATTGGACATAAACATAACAATATCTCTGTTTTCATTTCTGTAATGTTGAATCAACGGCTAGAGAAGTTACTTTTGGGATTACAATTTACAGAATCTGTTGTCCAAAATCTGAGTTTCCCAGCTCTGTATTCAATTGTATGACAAATCAAACAGGAGAAGAGGAGCCCGTTTAAAGCTCCTAAAAATTAAGGCAACTTACAAATATGGGAAGATACTTTATGCTTAGTCAGATACCTAGTCCATCTAGCTCATTTCTAACTGGCAGTGCATTTCTAGAGCAGTGATGGTAAACCTTGGTACTCTAGATGCTCTTGAACTTCAATTCCCAGAAGCCCTGACTTGGAAGTCTGGTAGCTGAAGTCCAAGAACTCCTGGAGTGCCAAAGTTTGCTATCAGTGTTCTAGAGTTTTTTGACAGAACTCCCTTTTTAACCCTACCTAGAGATTGAACATGGAATATTCTATAAGCAGAGCATTTGGTCTTCTAGTGAGCTACAATTACCTGCCTGAAACCTGATGGTCTACTTTCCAACTATGGACCAGGAACATAATTTCTTAAGGTTTCAAAATTAGATGAATTAGGTATGTTTGAAATAGCATGATGGTGGACTTCAAAGATGTCTGATATTCTTAATGTTATCTGCATTTCCATACACATGCATTATGCTAATGCCTTATAGAGTCCATAACAGATAGAGGTGTGGCAAAATAACTAAGTGAATGAAGATGATATAGTGATGATTTTATGACTACCGAAAGAGGGTAAAAAGACATGAATATACTGTGTTCAACTTTGACAAAATCTTCAAATCCTGGCAGCCTTTGCTTAACATAAAGCTTGACCAGCAAAATTAGTCTCATACCATTTTACTTTTTTCACTTTATGAAGATTATATGAAGTAAGATTATAGTACTTTTTTACACTTTAGGGAGGCATCTTCTGTTGAGGAAGTCCACAGATGACAGATGTTGCACTTTCCCTGAAGCCTGTCAGCACCAGGACAGAGTTAGTGGGGATGTGATGAATTATGTGCCCAAGGGACTGTACATGAGTGCCAGGCCGAGCGTTCTAATGTCAGGAAGAAGCAACCAATATTACCTTCACATGGATTGCCTACTGTGCTGTAATGGCACTCTTCTTTCAAGTCACATTACAAAGAGAGAAAATTGCACAGCTGACAATGAAGTTTCAGGTCAAATATTCTGCCCTGAGAAGACTTTCAGAAAATAGACAAATAATGTGTACGTTATGAAATCAGTGCCCTTTATGGATTGATCTTTCCTAATGATGATGGTGGTGGTTAACAATTTCAGCTTCTGTACAGCCTTCCAATGTCTTGATACAGGTGGTTCATGACATCTATGAATCACTACACAATAAACCAAACCAAACATTTTCATAGTCTCTTCCAAACAGTCCAGAAGAATTGTGAACAAACATGTGAATGTTGGGTGAAAAGTCAAGCTTTTTTCAAGTTATTTCTAGTTTTGTTGTTGTTTATTATTTATTTATTTATTTAGATTTATATCACCGCCCACTCGCCATGGCGACTCAGGGTGGTTTACAGTAAGGAAGAAACACACACACACAGAGGACAAACAGCTAAAATCCATTCCTCCTCCTGGCCAGAGACGTTAGTCTTAGCCTTCCCTGGGCAGGTAGGGCCCAGGATTAGGAAGTGGAAGCTTCCATCTAAAAACCTTAAAACTGTTAAAATTTAAAATTAAAATCTAAAAAAGATTAAAAACAGATTAAAAACACACCAGAGGCTACAACTACTAATTTAAAAGTAGAGAAAGAGAGGGGCTCAGATCATCCAATGTGCTGGGGTCATTATACCTTCCGTACCCCATATCTGTCCCACCAGCCATGTTTTTAGATTCTTCCTAAAGGGCAGCAGCTCTGTCTGGAGACGTAGCTCCATTGGCAGGAGGTTCCATAGGGCCGGAGCAGACACAGAGAAGGCCCTCCTTCTAGTGCCAGAGAGATGTGCCTCCCTGGCTGATGGAACAACTAGGGAGCCTCTCCGGTCCGCTCTGGTGGGACGGGCAGATGTTCTTGGGGTGAGGCGGTCTCTTAAGTTTGCACAGGCAATTCCGACCCTTTGTGACCCTGTGGACTATTGTCCTCCAGACACCTCTGTCCTCCACCATCTGCCCAGTTGTGTGCCCATTGCATCTACAATTCCATCCAGCCATCTCATTTTTGGCAACCCCTTTCTTCTTTTGCCCTCCACCTTTCCCAGCATCAAGGCTTTTTCAAATGAATACTTTCTTCTTATTTGGTGTCCAAAGTACTTAAGCTTCATATTTACTATTTGACCTTCTAAGGAGCAGTCATGGTTGACTTCTTCTAAGATTGACCTATTTGTTCTCCTCGCTGTCCAGGGTACTCTCAAAACTCTCCTCCAACACCACATCTCAAAGGCATCTATTCTTCTGCGCTCAGCTTTCCTTATGGTCCAGCTCTCACAACCATACATTACCACCAGGAATACAGAGCTGCTAGTTCAGATTAAGTCAATGTAGAAAACATGAATGGGAAAAAAGAAATAAGTGCAGCCCTACACATATCTTCTCATAAATAAGTCCCATGGAGTTCAGTGGGGCTTGAGGTAATAGGTACCAGATTGCAGCCTAAATTATTACCTCCATCGCCTATCATGAATGGAAACCTCCTACATTGTACTAAACAAATGTGGTAATCTGAATGATAAATTTAAAAGTGCAAATGTTATTTGTGATAGTCCCCATAGTCACCCCCTCCCTGTAAGAAGTGTCTAAAATGCAGGCCCCTTGAATTTATTTATTTAGTGTATGACACTTGTATACATTGAGTCAACATATAAAAAGAAAGAAAAAATATATAAAACTAAGTATTAATTTATAAACAAACATCTAAACAATTTATATATTCGATTGCCCCTGAAATGACCCATATCAGCAAATGACGAGAAGGTGTATTATAAAGTCAATGTCTATTCATTACTCATTCAAGACCAAATCGCACTCAAATACTTTGCATTACATCAGGGACAGCTAGAGGCAATAAGTTGTTCCTCAAGAAATCAATTCTCTTATCTGTTTTTGTTGGAATAATAGCAATTGTACAGGTGCTGACACTGGGTATCAATAGGAGGGGACTTTACAGCATAATATGGTTGTCCTTTGCCAGTAACTTGATTGGTAAAGTTCTTTTCCCACCACTGCCATTTGAGACATACACCTGCCCCCTCTTCCTGATTGTTTGCTGGCTTCCCTTGTTTTGTTGATAGTGTCCTTCTTTCTCTAGAGAACTAGAGCAATTGACAATTAATAAGGTGATCACAGGCTTTCAATTTCACTGTTGTTTGTAACAGACTAATAAATCAAGCAAAGTCTGCTTTCTTCTTTCTAATTCTTTGAATGGGGTTCCTACTTCATACATGTAGTATGGCCTAACTTTCAGATTTCTTATTTCCATCCTTCCTTTTTTTTAATAGCAGCTATCCTGATCAAGAGTTTGGAGTAATTAAAAACTTGCAATCTCTATAGACATTTTGACACAGACTGGAAAATCGGTGTTAACTTTTCTTCTTTTTTCCATGTCAAGGCCAGATGTGAACCTGCATAAATAAAGGTACCTTTTGGTGAGATCATTCTGCAGTTCTTTTTGCCTGACCTAGTGTGAATAAAATTAGCAGGCAACACAAAGTTGCTGTTACCATGGTACACCTGATTGTGATTCAGAAATACCACAATCTTTGAGGAGGCTCTTTCTGTGTACTCCAGAGTTAACATTAAATGATAGGTTAACTTAAATGAGGCTATGCATTTGTTAATGTTGAACCAGTTGGGAATTTACTGCTTAACTTAATAAAGCTACCAGAACTTTTCTATCCCCTTCTTCATAAACTAAAGCTGGTCTTGTCTCAGAAATCCATTTCCTTGAGAAAAAGAAGTATGCACAGATTCAGTAAAAGACTGCTCCATATACCGCTGCTGTTCACAAAAGCGAAGACGTAATACAAGCAATTTCTACTCTCTTGTTAAACATCAACATACTATTTTAAATGGTTTTCTTTTTCTTTCAAGAATGGGGAAGTTTTTAATGCATTTTATATATTCATCAGCTAGATCTTTTATGTACCAGAAGTCTGCACAGAAAAGCTGCAAGCTGTATTGCTACAACAGAGCCTGTCACAAATTTTTAACCTTGAAAGAGATCCATGGAGATTAACCTCTTGAGGAGCAGGTATCATATACAGCATCTTTAGCCTCAGGTTAATGGGATGAAATTAGTACGCTGGGTAATGGGGTGAATTTTAAGATTTTAATATAATAATCCACTCCAGCCTCCAGTCAAGCTTCTCAACAGCCTAGCAATACTCTGAAGGATGCAAATTATTGCAAGATTATGACAACACAGGATAGAAATAGAGCACAGCTTGTTTTTATTATTCTCTCATTATTCCCATTTGGTTATTCCTTGTTTTTCTTAATAATTTGTGAAGGGGGGGGAGTGGCTTTGCTTACTGCTGCAATTTGCTCTTCAAAGGACAAATGTGGATCTAATAGGATCCTTAAGTTGTGTACCTGGTCCCTAAGGGAGAGAGCAATCCCATACAGCCTAGGGGCCAGGTCAACTAGTCAGGCTGCTGGACCCTCCAACACCAGACTATCCATCTTGCCAGGGTACAGTCTCAGCTTGTTAGCTTTGGTCCATTCCATCACCATGGCCAGACAATCACAAAGGCACTGGATTGCATCCACTGCAGAAGATGAAAAGGAAAAATAGAGTTGGATGTCATCCATATATTGGTGACACTGCTCTCCAAATCTCCAGATGACCCCTCCCAGCAGCTTAACATAGGTATTGAATAACAATGGGGAGATAATTGACTCAACCCCTGAGGAACACCACATTGAAAGGTCCACAGAGCTGACATAAACTCCCCAAGCTGGACTTTCTGGGTATAACCGCCAGTGAGAAACCACTGTAAAATAGTGCCTCAAACCCCAACCCCCAACAGTCCCAGTAAGATACTGTGGTTGACAGTATCAAAAGCTGCAGAGAGATCCAGGAGCACCGGGAGAGACAAAGCACCCCATCAGTTTCCCTCTTCGTTTGAACACATAACAACCAGTGACATAGTCACAAAAACTATCTATGATCAAATACAACCCAATATATAACAGCAAATAACATTATGAAATCCATGTAAATAAACAAAATCATATAAAATAGTCCCAAAGAATGAAAAACAGGATATCAACAAAGATGTAAAGGTATGCCTTGCTTGAAAGTCAATTGTGCCTGACTCAAGGGGGTGGTGCTCATCTCCATTTACAGCACTTTTTGCATCTGCAGACAGTTCCATGGTCATGTGGCAGGCATTACTAGACATCGGAGCACATGGAACACTGCTACCTTTCCTGCCAAATCAGTACCTATTTAGCTTCTTGCAATTTTTTTTTTTTTGCTTTCAAACTGATAGGTTGACAGGAGCTGGGGCAGACAATGGGAGCTCACTCTGTCATACAGCACTCAGTTCTCAAACTGCTGACCTGCTGACCTTCTGGTGATCAAGCTCAACTAAGCTAGAAACAAAGATGCAGGGGAGTACAATTTATGTTGCACCAGCAGACCATTTCCATACCTTAGAGGGCCACACCTGTTCCTACAGCCTCCACTTCAACAGAATTTCATACTAAAATGTGTGATTTTTCAACAGGACTGGGGTGGGAATACTTGCAGCCCTTAAAGACCCCTCAAAAGATGGCAAAATTGCTTCACACTCCCAACAGGGCTCAAGTGCAAGTGCAAACCACTTTAATTAAGATTAACATTTTTAGAATGTGAGCATGCTGGTGGTAACCAGCAATACTGATCCCATAACTGGAGGCATGGAGACTACATGTGGACTGCAGGCCATCGGTCACCCACTCTCAGACTAGAACCATAATCGGTGAGGATATACAAAGCACAACATAATATACTGAGGCAACTACATGAAGCTCAAGCCTGAATCCAAAGTGATAATGAGCCCGAAAATGAACAATGTCTTGTTTCTGCTTCACTACATACCAGCTTACTTGTGGAAAATTAAGCATATTTTACATTGTTTTTGTTGGAGATGTTAGCCATGGAAAGTCAAGAAGCCTAGAAAGCCTTTTTCTTTAGATAACCACTTATTTTTGACAACTAAGCCAGGTTGGGCTAGCAAGCAACCAAAGAATGTCAGGAGCACCCAGGTGGAAATGGAAAAACTCCTGCTTGATCTTCAGGAGATCCTCTGCAGAGCAAAACCCACAATGCTGGGCTTGATGCAATGATATAAGGCAACTTCCTCTACTCCTCTTAATGGCCCAGGGTTTAGATTCTTCTGTTCTTTCTCTTTTTTTATTCCACCTTAGAACAGTATGAAAGCACTTAGAAGCTTACATGCATTTGTGACATTTTGGTTTGTCTTAATAAAGGTATTGGATGACTGTGGATCTTATTTTTTCTTTAGATCTTAAGACACATATGGCTACTTTTTCTTTTAATATTTATGCTTTATGGCTTTTGGAATGAGTAGTTTGAAACATATACCGTATGTTTCGGATTTATTACACATTCCACTTCATTAATAGCATTGTTTGATGCTTTATACATGTACTCAAAAGTAAAACTTTCTGAGTTCAGAGTATATTCTTCATCTGGTGCTGACAAGCTTGCAGCCTCAGCCTCTTATTAGGAATCTCCATTTCAAAAGTTTCTCGTCCATTTTTTTTAATCCATCCTCTGCAGAACAGGAGCTAATAGTATAGCAAAACCTGTCACGATGAAATAGTCAATGGAAGTTTTTTGTTCGGTTTTGCAATTGGACTCAAGAATTTAGCAGCTTTATTGGAAAGAGAATTCACATCAGGTACAATACACCACACACTGGAGACCAATTTATCTTAGAATTACATTGTAAGTCTGCTGCATTGTGGGAAGCTTTACGATTGGTTTTTGTCCTTACTAGTAATCAGCCTGGAGAACACAATTTCTGTACCGCTTCTGTTTTAAGGAAGCATTTCTATCATCCAGTTAGAATGGCACTAAATCTTTCTTGCATTCATCTGCCTTCAACGTCAGCAGACTATTTTAATGTAAAGCCTGTTTTTCACCTAACATCTTGCTAAATGTAATTTGCATTGGAAGTTAACAACTTATTTAGCTGGAGATGAAAATATTTATTTTGCTTGAAGGCTGTCAAATGAAGCCAGTCATTTAAATCACAGGCAGCTCTAAACCAGAAATGTGTTCTCTGGCCTATACCACCCAGATTGGGCATAGACTGGGTATATTCTGTGTGTCTAAGACTATACATTGCTACATAGCTACAGATAAAACACACATAGCTGAAGAGTATATATAAAAGAATATGTCCTGCTTATAGGCAGAATTAAGTGTTTAGGAAGAATTTGTTGAAACAAATAAGGCAGTTGCAAGACTCAAAATACTGGTCTATTTTAATGGGTTTACTCAAAAATAGAACTAATATTGGCCTTAGCCAGGCCTCTGCTGGGCACCCTGGGTGGGCGCAGGACAGGGAGTGATGAGGGTGGGGTGCCTATTTGGGGGGTTGAGATTTGGGGCAGGACATGCCAGGCCCCAAGGGAGATTCCCAGTGAGGGAAGCGGTGCGCCCAAGTGCATCTTCCACTCTCCTCTCACTGGGGAGTCTCCCAAAACACTCTTGAATTCATCCCACAGACCTGCTGGCAAGGCCATTCACCCAACCTTCCACCTGGTGGTGGCTTCTCACCGGGGAATCCCCTGACATGCACAGGAAATGCTGTGGCCCAGACCATCCCCACCTTTCACCGGCATCCACCCACCCTGATCTCTCAAGACTGACATGGCTTCCTCCTCCTGCTGCCTGGCCATGTGGGCATGCCGGTGGGAAAGAGGGTACCTGCCTGGAGGCGGTGGGTGCTTTCCTTCCCACCCTGAACTAGGTTGTCTGGCTTTCCACCACAGGCTGCGGTAGTCCAGTCTCTTCCACACATGCGTGGAAGGGAGACGCACTTGCAGGAGGCACACAGAGGCTAAGGATAAGCAGCAGTGCAGGCGTGCCTTCCCCTTACGGCGTGCCTTCCCCTTACATGGCTGCTGGGACTAGGCCTCTCCCGCTGCCTTCACCCTCAGAATCCGACCTGGCCATGGCACGGGATGGAGCTGGTTGGTGCACAGTGATAACCACCCCACAGAAAAGCGACCCGCCACCTGGAAGGTTCTGGCTAGGGGCTGTGGTGGAAATTGATGTAATTCTGCCCACATCTGGGGGGCGCCAGTCACTGGGGTGCACTGGAACTTGTCCTACTGTCCCAAATGGCCACCACGGGCCTGGCCTTAGCCCAGTATTCATGGTGTTATTTTACAACAACCTAGCCTTTAGCTAGGTTTATAACCTTTCTGGTACCCAAGAGTATTTTACACATACAGGTGAGCATTCTGATTTGGAAATATTAACAATTAACTGAATATTTGTATAGTTCCAAATATCTGTGATAATAATTCTCATTATTCAGAATCATGTTTACTGCTACATATTAGAAAGAAAAAGAATAGGTTTCTGCTTGACAGAAGAAGGAATGAAAGTGCATCTTATTTGTCAGGCATTCTCCAGTGATTTCTTGAGAAATGAAACTTAAATTTCTCAGACATTCTGGCACCAAGGGTAGTCCAGGAGGAGAACTCAATGTCTCTTGATTGGGATTGCCATAAATTTCCCAAGGGAGGGTGGCTAGGGTAAGAGCAAAACCTGCAAATAATGTCTGTCTACACCAGTGAAATCTAGACGCAGACATAGACACCAAAAGGTATCTTTTCATATTGGTTCTTTCCAATTGAAAGGTGAGCATAACTTCATATAAATCCTCTGAGTATTTGCTGTTAGGATATGTTGTGGTACAAGCCTGTGTTATAGCAATTTTCTCTATGCCCTTTTCTGAACCCTCAACTTAAATTTACATTCTCTACATCACATATTGTTAATTTAATATAGTTAAGAATAAGATTTAGGATTATTATATTCATAGATTAATGTGCTGTAAATCAATTGGGACATACTATAATAGGTTTAGGCCCCTTTGAGGTATAACATACAAAGAAATAAGATTTTAATGTATATAGTCAGATATAGTAAGTTAATATAAGATACATTAAGTTAATATAAAGATATAAGATTTCGTGTCTCTCTGTGGGAATGTGTGATTTTCTTTTGAAGGGTTTGTGTTCTGCTGCAGCAAAATCTGAATATGTTCTTTGGATAGAATCTGCAGGCAAAATGAAATGTAGGTGTGGTAGAAGAAGTAGGCACTTGGGGAAAGCTGCAGGAATGCTGCTTGTACCCACTGTAGCAGCGTCTAATGCATGGATGCCCAACCTTTTTATGCCACGAGTCTGACCATAGCCCCGGACAGCTGAGTGGGTTGGACCACACCTTCTGGAAGCAGATGCATTTACAGCTGCCATAAATGCACCCACCTCCACGTTTATGACAGTCGTGGGCGCATTTTACCATGCACAGGTGCATTTTACAACTGACATAAATGTGCCCATTTTCACTTCCAGGTGCAGCGGAGACAGCAATATAGTGTTCATATTGACTGGAATGGAAAAATTTCAATTTTTTAAAATTTCAAATTTCACTTCCAAAGGGCTATAATTCTGAATATCAAATCTGAATTTTAATGCTAGTATACATCCCAATTTTGTAACATCAGAAAAGTGTCTTAAATATTTCATACATAACACTGATTTATTATATCCCATCTTGTGAATAACATTCAGAAAAGTATTTTGCTGTGTCAAATTAGCTCTAGTGAGTCCACTGTCTATTTTCTACATGTATGACAACACTTTTTAAACAGTTTATTTAAGTGAACTTTAAACGGACTATGAAATTCACTTAATTGCATATTTTCTCTTTAATTCTTGCAAGCTACACAGTTAATAAGCTAAGAAAATGTCAGTGAACTGGATCAATGATTAAGTAAATTTCAATTATAAAAACAACCCATTAGATCAGTCTTAACAAGACATCGACACATGTATATCATTAGGAACTGTTGGTTACCTAAAGAAACTCGTTTTCATAAAGTAATTTCAAAAGAAGATGAAAAAAGGATTGGTATTTTTCCTCTCTCCAACTTAGATTTACCATATCAGAAACTTTTAAAATGAAACAATCACAGAAGCTCTCAAACTGTTTTCTTAGTAGGAATGAGAAAATTTGTCTGATTCACTTTCTCTCATGTTTGATTCTTTAAAATTCAAAATCTTTCCTCCGAATTTACTCAACAAAAGGAGAATATATGTTTGTTTATTTATGATCTTTCCCACAGTAACAGATCTTTGGGTAAGATTCCAGTAACAAAATATAATTAAAAGAAAAAAAACCTTTAATACATTTTAGAAATAGTTTAATGATTTTTTTTAAAAAAAGAAAAATTGTGGGATTGAAAGCCAAACCATAATATTTCAAGTTAATACATGTTTGAATGAATAAGCAGCTTGTAAGGCAGTGCTGGCACCACTCAAGCCTGCAAGGAGAGAACTTTCTACATCCAAGGCAGGAGTTCCCAACCTTTTCAAAGTATTGCAGGTAAATAAAACATTAAGAAATAAAACAAATAAAGAAGCATAGTAATGAACAGGCGAGTTATCAGTATTGGGCCCTGAAACATCACTAGGGTAAAGGTAAGTTTGAATCCCCATCCTGGGCGGCCAACCATCCCGCATTCTGCGCGGCAATCCCATTTAAGGAGGGGGAATTTCGACTTACCCTTGTTTCGAAAATGGTACCGGACCTCCCCCATTGCGTTACGGGAGCACCGGTTTCCACTCCGACCGGCAGGAAGTTAAAGAGAAACGGAGCCGAAAAGGCTCCAATAAACTGCGCCTGCGCAGAAACCCAGTTTGGCGCCAGATTGGGTCTCTGCGCAGGCGCAGTTTATTGGAGCCTTTTCGGCTCCGTTTCTCTTTAACTGCCTGCCGGTCGGAGTGGGAACCGGTGCTTCCGTGACGCAACGGGGGAGGTCCGGTACCATTTTCGAAACAAGGGTAAGTCGAAATTCCCCCTCCCTAAATGGGATTGCCGCGCAGAATGCGGAACGGTTGGCCGCCCCATCCCCATCTCCTCAATGCTATACTGAGTATCAACGATATTCACACTTGGGTCTCAAGATGTTTTTGGGAGTCAGCTCTCTGAAGCTTCATGTAGATGGTCAGAGTGTCTGGGAGATGTAATTTAGCAACATCCAACAATCCAACTTTGGAAATACTGTTGTATATTATCCCAGGAGAGAGAGAAAAGGAATGGTTACCAGTTTATTCACAGAAGGAACACAATACAAGTTACAAGGAAGAGGCTAGTCCTTTTTTTCACATGGACAACACCTGCGGCGGGGGCGGAACAGCCGACTCGACGTCCAGCCTGGGGACCCACTCCACCTGGCCTCGAAGCCCTGCCCTGCGGAGACCATAAAAAGAGACGCCGAGCTGGGACTACTCGCACCACCGCCGCTCTCGCCAGAACATCTGTGGCGGGGGTGGAGAGGCTTCTCACCTGATGTGGGACTTAGTAATTGTTTTGCTTTTGTTTAGTTGTTTTGTAATAATTTGAGTGATTTGATCGAGATGTGAAACTTCTGGACTGTTAATTGATATTTTTTATTGAATGTCTTGTTATTGTAGTGATATTGATATTTTGATGTTATGTATTTATGATTTACTGACATGAACTTGTAATTTTACATATGCTGTGAACCGCCCTGAGTCGGTCCTACCGAGTAGGGCGGTATAGAAATTGAAATATAATAATAATAATAATAATAATAATAATAATAATAATAATAATAATAATAATAATAATAATAATAATAATAATAATAATAATAATAATAATAATAATGAGAGGAGAAAGGCCTTGCTTGTGTGTAGCCTTCTCATGTGAGGAAAATCCAGATTTACTGGGGTTCCTGTTTGTGCATAATGCTTGCATGAAATCAGAAACCTCTCATCTTCAAACTCATTATTGTTTGCATGAGTAAAACAACGAGTGAGAAGGACAGACAGGAAAGGCAATAAAGCTGACGAGTCCTAACTTCAGAAGAACTGCACAAGCTTTACCTCATATCATCATCTAGCCATGATTAAGGAGCAGTAGGTAGTGCCTAGGAATTGCTGCAGTGCTGCTATAACTTTTAAACTGCTGATAGAAGAAAAGTGAGCATTAATCTGAATAGGCAGAGGAAACTGCATTATGAACATCTTGGCATCATGTAGCTGAGCAGTTGTTAATTTGATTTTCCATTTATTAAAAGAACTACTCCAAGTGGCCTGTCTACAGATCACGATGAATCACCCTTTAAACCAGAGGAAAACCTCAGAGGGAGAAAAATGAGTTATTGCACCTGAAATTAAGTGAAAGAAACCCCTTCAGCGGGAAGTCAGTTTGAAAATACAGCAACTGTGGTAACCTACATCTTTATCTAATGAAAGATGCACAAGGTAATGTAAATCAACTTGTTACTTGACTTACCTTTACAATGGTAAGTGATCCCATTATAGACAAAACACAGATAAAAACACAAATAATAAAAAAAGAAATTGTCATTCTTTATCACTTGAGCATATATTTGATCCCAGTAGAAAGCGGGAATACATCATTAGATGTGCCCAGTGGTGGGCTGCTACCGGTTCAACCGAACCAGTAGCGGAAATCTGGAGGGGTTGGCTGGGGGGATAGTAAAACCCCAGGCGACTGATTCGGTCGCCTCTCTGGCTGCCATCCAGATTTGTTTTCTGGGCAGCCCAAATGGCTGCTTGGAAGTGTGCATGTGTCAAAACACCATTTGACGCATGCACACTGAAAAATAGAAGTGTGCATGCGTCAAATGGTATTTTGACACATGTGAACTTCCGAGCAGCCATTTTCAGCTGCCCGGAAAGGGCGCAGTGGCGTCCTTGGAATGGTGGTGGCGTCCTTTCCTTCACCGCCGACTGCCAACGCTGCCGCCGTGGCAGCACCGCCAGGCTGATGTTTCTGATGTCATGATGTTGGCTCTGCCCATGATGTCGGCCCCACCCACAGTGTGGTAGTACAAATTTTGGCAGCCCACCACTGGATGTGCCCATCTGAAGTTGCTTCCCAGCAAGGCCATCTAAAGCAGTTGTGGGGTTCCCAACAGCAATCTTCCCAGGTATCAATTGTTCAGTAAATGTCTGGTTTAAGTAAATTGTTGGGAACCATTCTTAAAGTGGGAATAGTTAAATACAAAGAAAAAGATTTGCTGAGAAAGAAACATGTCTGACCTTATCCAGTTGGACTCTGTGCAGACGCAGAAGCTTCTAAATTCACAGAAGTCTTATAAATCCTCATAAAAGAACAATGCATTCCACAATCTTAAAAAACAAGGCAAAAGGGAGCTGGTTCTGTTTTGTGGTTAATGATGGAAAAGATGGAAAGATGCCAACCATTAACAATAAGGTGGCAGATTAACAACCATGTGCAAAAGAGCCAAAAGAGATGCAAATGCCTTAATCAAGTATTGAAGGGTTTTTGTGTATGTGTGAGAATGAGAGTGAAAAAGAGAGAGAGACTGTGTGGGCTGTCACATAGAGGGAAAGACTTCGTGTGTCAAATTTCTTCCCCTCATTAACCAAAATAAAGCAAGTAAAAAACACTCTAATCTTAAAACAGAGGTCATATATTCAACTTTATAAAACATTAAGACACTAAAGGGTCTGGGAATGCGAGTAGGGTGGATGATTCCCCAGTTGTTCTCCCTTTTATTCACCAACTCACCCACTCATTCACTCTTTTCCCCCTCCTGCTTCACCCATTCATTTATCTTTTTTATCATTTCTGCTTCATGTATTCATGTATTCCATTCATTCTCATGTCTTCATCCATTCATTCCTCCCATTTATTTCACCTTTATTAATTTTCACAATAGATCCAGCCCCATCCTTATTTTTTCCTTCAGTCTCATTAATTTCCTCCTCCCTTCATCAATCTCATTTACTCACCAGCTCATAAATGTATTTGAATATCCCCTTCTTCCTTTTTCCTTTAAATATTAACTTTATACAAGTAAAACCTCATATAACACTAAAACCTGGTTCCACAAGTCTTGGTGTTATATGATTTTTAGTGTTATCTGATCCTCTATGGGATCCATAGAGATACATTGTAACCACACAGGCTTTAGCGGTTGTTATCTGAAGCATCCCATAGGATCTTAATGTTATCTGATGCAATTCTTCCCCCCAGATTCCTTAATGTTATGCGATTTTACTGTTATTCAATACTAATGTTATATGAGGTATTACTGTATATATATTCCATTCCTTTATCATTATCAACCTATTGTTGTCTCTTTCATCTCCATTTTCTCATACCTTCCATTTTACATTCCCTTTTATCCTAAATTATCACTTAAGATTTCCCATCAGTTCCCTCACAACTTACATTTCCTCATCCTTCCCATGTCTGCAGTGATATTCCAGATTCCCAGTCTTTTTGTTTTGTTCATAACACACAACCTCGCATAAAGTCAAACCTCGCATAAAGAGTGCCTCACTTAAAGAGTGCCTCACTTAAAGAGCATAATTTTCTCTGAATGTTCACTTCGCTTAACAAATAAAACCAACCAAAAACTCGCTTAACAAAAAAATTGGGGTTCACATTCCCCCCACAATTGGTCACTTTCAATGGTGTTTCGCTTAAAGAGCAGACTCACTTAAAGAGCAATCCTGTGGAACGCATTATGCTCTTTAAGCGAGGTACAACTGCATTTCACATAGAGATTATAGCTAGAACATTTTGAGCCAAACTAAATTCTAAACTGTAGTTTAACGTGAGCTCTTTATTCATGTGAAACTTTTTAGAGCTGCAAATAATATCTAAAGGAAACGCAGATAATATCTACAGGCTTCCTCATGCTCATTGTACATTCCTGCTAAAAATGACATGCATCAGCAGGGAAACTTGAATCAGGAGCATTGGGAGCACTTTTGCTAGAGCTGTAGTAGACATTTTGAAGAGATAAGGGTTGGGTAAAGAGACACACGTAGTGACTGAACTTGATGATTGGAAGGTCAGCAGGTCAGAAGTTTCAGACCCGAGTACTGCATGACAGAGTGAGCTCCTGTCTCTGTCCCAGCACCTGCCAACCTACGAGTTGCAATAAATTGCAAGTAGATAAATAGGTACCACTTTGTTGTGAAGGTAAACAGCATTGCATGATCTCCAGTGTCTAGCCATGCCTGCCACGTGTCCATGGAAACATCTGAAGACAGTACTGGGTGTTTGGCTATAAACAGAGATAAGCACTGAACCCTAGAGTTGGATATGACTGGCTTTTGAACAAAAGAGATCTTTACCTTTACCTAAAGAGACACACAGAGAGAACAGCAAGCTCCCAGCACACTTCCCTGTTTAATTGCAATGCCTACTTTTTAAAGGAAACAATCCCTTATTTTCCTGATTCAAATGTATTTATTCATTTGTAATTTTGTTAGTGAAGTCGGTTGGTCAATAGTTCATCTAAAAATCTTATTTCCTCCAGCCACCTGCCTGGGATACAAAATAGATTTGCCTCGTATACACCTCATCAATATCTGAAAACGAACAGCACAGCATTAGGCATAGCACAGACTGAGCTATTCAAAAGAAATGATGTTCTCTCTCGCTTGACACAATCATAATGAAATTTGTTATTAGAAAAAGGAATGAATTACAAGTCAATAGTGATTTACAAGTGGATCTGTAGTACAGCAGGGGGGAGAAATACCATATATAAAAATCTCCAGTGTCTAGGAGTGCCCTCCATCAGTTGTACTTTTATTTTCAAAGAAATATGCACAAACTGAATAAATGTGTTTCTAAGATGCTGAACTTAATGACTGGAAGGTCAGCAGTTCAAAACCTGAGTGTTGTGCAATGGAGTGAGCCCACATCGTCTGTCCCAGCTCCTACCAACCTAGCAGCTCAAAAGCAAGAAATTGCAACAGTGGTGGACAGCCAAATTTTTTACTACCACACTGTGGGCGGAGCCAACGCCATGGGCAGAGCCAACGGCATGATGTCATGGGTGTAGCCAATGTCATGATGTCATGGGTGGAGCCAATGTCGTGGGCTGAGCCAAAGTAAAAAAAAAAAACCATAAAAATAAGTACACATAAAAATACAAATTAAATAGACATAAAAATACACATAAAAACATATAAAATACACATATAAATAAATGCACATTAAATAGACATAACACATAAAATACAAATTAAATACACATAAAACACATAAAAATACAAATTAAATACACATAAAACACATACAAATACACATAAAACACATACAAATACACATTAAAAATAAATGCACATTAAAATATACACACCCACCAAAGGCAAGTCATTTATCCTGGGGAGCAGGCTCTAGGGAGCTTCAGGCTAGCAGCTGCTCTTCCTCCTCCCTGTTTGGGAGGACAGCAAGGAGGCCACCTAGTGCCTCTGCAGCAGCCACTGGTTACTCTGTGGCTGTGCGTGGCCACCCAACACTCTGCGCTGCCACACTCCAAGCAGTAAATGGCTGCTTGACTCGGCAGGCAGAGCGCTGTAGGCATGCATGCACACCAAGCGCTGTAGGCATGCCAAGTGCTATAGACATGAATGCGCACCAAGCGCTGTAGGTGTGCCAAGCGCTGTGTGCATGTGTGCATGCCAAGCGCTTGGTGCACATGCGCAGTGGGGGAACCGGCAAAAAGGTAAGCCCCCGAGATGGTTCTCCTCAAAAGCCACTACCGGTTCTCCGGGACACTGGGAAAAGCTACTACCGGTTCTGGCGAACTGGCTGCTGCACATCAATGAATTGCAAGTAGATAAATAGGTACCGTTTTGGCAGGGAAAATAACAGTGTTTCATGCTCTCAGGTGTCTAGTCATGCCTGCCACATGACTACAGAAATGTTTGGAGGCACGGACAGCGCTGGCTTTTTGGCTGTAACCAGAGATGAGCACCACACCCTAGAGTTGGACATGACTGACTTTTAAGCAAGGGAGACCTTATTACCTTACTGAAATCTACAGCAAATTCCTGGTGTACAGGGATTTGTTCAGTAGGTTATTTATTTATTTATTTTTGTTATTTATATTGCCACCCAACTCAAAAGTCTCTGGGCGGCACACAAATAATAAAAACCAACATCACAGTTAAAAACTTTAAAACCTATTAAAAAACCCATTAAAAACAACTATCAAAAATTACCCCAACCTTTACCAATTAAAAGAGAGAGAGAGCGTACTTCCTAGATCAGCCAGCAGGCAGGCGTCACCACGTCATTGGTGCTCCACACCTGCTTTGCCAGCCAGGTTTTTATGCCTTTCCTGAAGGGCAGCAACTCCGTCTGGAGACACAATTCAATTGGCAGGAGGTTCTATAGGGCCAGAGCAAATACTGAGAAGGCCCTCTTTCTGGTGCTAGAGAGATGCACCTCTCTAGCAGATGAAACAATTAGAGAGCCTCTCCGATCTCCTCTGGTGGGATGGACAGATGTTCTTGGGGTGACGTAGTCTCTTAAGTATCCTGGCCCACTACCATGTAGGGCTTTAAAGGTAATAGCCAGCATCTTGAATTGCACCCGGAGGCACACTGGAAACCAGTGCAGCTCCCGAAGCAGTGGCAAGGTACGGGCATACTGCCTGTACCCTATCACCACTCAAGCAGCCACATTCTGGACCAGTTGCAGCCTCCAAATGGTCATCAAGGGCAGCCCCATGTAGAGTGTATTGCAGTAGTCAAGTCTGGAGGTGACAAGAGCATGTGTGACCATAAGCAAGGAGTCCTGATCTAGGAGTGGGCGTAACTGGTGTATAACAAGAAATTGTGCAAAAGCCCTCCTTATGTCTCAGGAATAGTGAAGATTTCATTAGTGGTAGAATTCTGGTCATTAAAGACTTTCTCATGGCTATCCTGGGCCCTCTTCTGAAAGGACTCTGGGACTGTCCAGCTGGTTCATGGCTACATAGGCTGGCTTTTCCTGCAGGAGGCACAACAGGGGTTAAACTCCAAACGTCTGACTCTGCAGCTATTAAACTACTGAGCCAGCCAAGACAAAAGTAGAAAGTCTTTAACTACTTAAAATCTCTCTAACTGGTGCAATGTCACCCTTCCATGGACATAATTTATGAAATAGGACTTTGGCCTTAAGAGAAAGTTTCACTGAACTCATTGGGACTTATGACTGAATGTGCCAAATCAGGCTTATCTTATTTGAACTATTCCCTTCCTTTCAGATAGGCTTTTAAAGGCATCCTTTAAATTAGACATTAATTTTCCTGGACCTCATACTCCATTGGTAAAATATTTTATACGTATTTTTATTCCCAACATATTGCTGTCTGGGTTGAGTAGTGGGTAAACTTAGTTATTTGATTTTGATGTTTGTATTTTATAGGTGTAAACTGCCCAGAGTGGGAATATCCCTCAGAAAGGGTGGCTAGAAGTATGTTAAATAAAATAAATTAATTAATAAGTGATACATTATTGGTAAATTAGAGAATGTAAAGACGCTGAACTTGATGACTGGAATGTCGGCAGGTCAGCAGTTCAAAACATGAATGCTGCATGACGGAATGAGCTTCCATCTCTGTGCCAGTTCCTGCCAACCTAGTAGTTAGAAAGCAAGCCATTAAAAGTAGATAAACAGGTTCCACTTCGGCAGGATGATAAACAGCATTCCGTGTCTAGTGATGCCTGCCACATGTTCATGGAAATGTTTGCAGACATAGACAGTGCCGGATCTTTGGCTATGAACAGAGATGAGCATTGAACCCTAGAGTTGGATATGACTGACTTTTGAGCAAGGACGACCTTTACCTTTAGCCAAACCAGGAAATATTAAAAGATTTCCAACCAGATTTCACATGTTATTTGAAAGTAGTATCTGTCTTTCACACTACATCTAATCTTGAAATCCTTTGCAAATCATCCTTATGATGGATTTCTTCTAGATCTTTTTTGATAAAAACTTCAGAAAAACAAATGTATTGTTTTTTGATCCAATTGCTGTTAAAAGACATGTTATTCCAAGTTCTTCATTTATCTTGTTAGAAGTACGGTATGCCATTTATTCTCTTAGTGAGCAGAAATAAAATCATTTTTAAAATATTTTAATATGTAATTTTCTTATCCCACCAACCCAAGTCATTTTATGTGTGCTATATTTTTGAATTACAAATAAGATGGCATTATGAAATATCAAAAAAGGGTACTTAATGCCTTAAGTTTTCACTGCAAGCATCCTATAGGCATTTCCTTTTCCTTGCATCATAATTTGCTTACACTATATTCTTATTTTCTTCATAAAATAATCCATCCTTGAAAAGTAATAGCTCACTTTGTCTCTCTGAATCTGACAAACAGAAAAGTTACATTTTAATTGTGAAAACTGCATTTTCATTTGAATAATTCTCTTCGGTAGTTCATATGAGTAATGCCTGACACTTTAATTGTTTTACTGTTACTGCATTTGCTTTGTTAACTTAACACTATTAAGCAGAAGCTGTTTACCAGCAGATGTGTATACTGTATATATATAGTTTGCCAATTTTAGAGAAATGTTTACCCTTATTCTGAGGCATTGTAGTTTGCAGCTAGGATCCTGGTTCTCTGGATTTTGGTACATTTCAAATTTCATTAGAAGGAGCCAATTATCTGATGGTAAAATACAGATATAGAATAATAAACCATCAACATCTGTGTATCAGTACATCCTCCATGCTTGCAGTGCCTAAATGTAGATTTATGCCCTACCCTTTTTGTCACTGTGCCTAATCCTAGAAGCCCCAATAATGGTTCCAAGGCATAGAACCAACAAGAGGAGACTGATCAAATCCACTGTTTAACAGTGAAGTACTGTCTGGCTCATCTGACCTCTTCCCTCTCTATCTGTGTATGTATCTGTCTTAATCTTTTTATTTAATATTTTTAATCTTTTAATCTTGATTTTTATAGTGTGTTTTTATTCTGTTCTAAGTGTTTTGGAAGACCCGCCCTGGGTCTTTTTGAGGAGGGTGACATAAAACTGTGATTAAATAAATAAATAAATAAATAAATAATAAAAGGGGAACTAAATAGGGAGGAATAAAATAACTTCTAAGAATCCCCTCCTTTGGAGTAGAATCAAATGAGCTGCTGGTTTTTTATGGAGCTTGGGGTGAAAAAACTTATATTTTGGGTGGCAACACAAATCCTAAAGGTGCAATTCGTTTGACAATGACAGGTGGTAATGTTGTAGACATTATTAAATCATACGGGATAACTTAGCTCCTAAATGAATGCAGCTAGGAAGGTCAATGACAGAGCTTGTGATCTACATAAAGTTAGATTTTCTATTCTAGAATGTCTAATGGTGAGAAAATATTTTCCTTTTTGCATGTAAATTATGTGAAATAAGATGAATACTCCCACAAAAAAATGGATACCAGCTAAAATAGATATTTTTCTTTCATTGGAACAGAAGATAAGTGGACACACATAAGCTTGACTAAATCTGATTAAGTGCTTTTGGATAAATGGATGTACAGTACCTATGATTATCAAAGAAAGAAAAAAGTGGATTACTGCAGCTTTTAAAGGCTGCTTTTTTCTGTTTGGATTTTCACAAACCTTTATTGCTCTTGGATACTGTGCTAAAAATATATCCTGCAGTATTGTCATGGGAGTTTTGAATCTGATGATGAACTTGACATGAACCTCTGAAAGTACTGGAGTGGCATAGCAACTGTTTGATGACCTTGAAAAGAATGAGGATATTAAAGAAAGACTGCTTTCAGGCTCTTAAAACATTGTCCAACATAAAATTTAGGGATTGAACAGGTCTGTCTATCTAGTATCTGTCTCCAGTATCAGCCATTACTGGAGGCTTGAATAAAATCCTTCCTAGGCTTGAAGAATTGATATTTTTGCTCTAAAATACATCTAGCCCATTCCCAGGTGACAAGGAAATGCTTGGTCACATCCATTTGTTTTAGAAAATGGCTCAGCCCATGCTGCTTCTGTTTTCAAATGGATTTGTGGATGCAAAGAAAAGATTGGTATGGACAGCTGAGCTAACAATCCACAATGAACAATTCATCTGGCCCATTGACCGCACTCCCTTGTTTGTGAGATGCTTACAAATTGCAAACAAACTCCCACAGAACAATCCACCTGCATGGACACTTGGCTAGATTTTTCAAAGGAGGAAAATTCCAGGATGGAAAATGTGTAAGAGCTTTTGCTGTTCTGGTTATTAAGTCAAGTGTGGCAACTGATGGGCCATGCAAATTTATTTTTACCTTTGCCAGTTCTCTGCTTTGACTTTTAAACCATTGCGACTTTTAGATGCAGTCACCAATTTCATTTTCTTTGTGCGTATGCATGTGTGTCTTAAGAGGTAATCTCTCTTATGAGGTAATCACATTGCTTTTTTTTCATGACAGCTATCTTTGCCATCCCATGAAGATTATGCCCCACAAAATGAAAATAAGAGTGAAAGGGTACACTTAGATTAGCAAAAAGCCTCACATTTTCATCAGTTTTTCCAGGTGTGAAATAGATTCAAATACCAAGGAATATATGACACACAGCTGTGGCAGGCATTACCATACCAAAACACAATTTACTTTAAACCATCTGGCAGGGGCCCCCAACAATGCCTAAGCTACTATATTCTTCTGTGTACATGCAAGTCTCCACACATATTGTGCCTCTTTGCCCCCATGAAGTTTGCAAGATTTCCCACTGCAATTTGACTGAGGGAAGAACGAATGTAGTGGGAAGGATGGGTTGCATGATGCCAGTTGGGGTCCCCAACATGTACAGTGACACGATTTGGTAGCAACAGGCAATGAGGAGCCACTGGTGAAATCTTTTGTCAGCTCCATGATGCCACATACACTCCTCTTTTCCTAGGAGTAAAAAGGCTCATCTGGTATCATTCTTTTTCCCCACAAAGGAAAAGAAATCTTAAGGTGTATGCACACATGCACACACCACGCACACAAGTACACACATACTTCCTTTAAAAAGGATCCCTTTCTTTCTTTCCTTTCCTCCATCCACTGGCACCACAACCACCCCTACGAAAATAAAAGAGCTTCAGTGGGTTACAGTTGGCATCACTTTGAATTGACTCAACACACCTAGAGAGATGTCAGTAATAATAATTTCATGTCAGAAATTATTCTAGGTTGAAATGATTTTTGCTGGAGAAACTCCACTCAGGGGACCCACAGAACAACAGGTCTATCATGGTGGCAGTGCAAAAAACCCTATGGGTGACCAGAAGAGAAGGAAGGAATCAGGAGTTAAGACAGTGAGCTTGGAGATTGGAAGGTCGGGTTTTGATACCCAAGTGCTCCACAATGGGTCTTGGGGACATGAAAGGAGAATCATTTGGGCATCCCCTGAGTGGAGTTTCTCCAGCAAAAATCCTTTCAATCCACAGTAACTTCTGACACAAAATTTATTTAAATTTTGGCAAGGGCTGCAGAGTTTTAAAAAAATCCTTTTTGGCAAAGTTTCACAGAGGACATTCAAACCACATGACCTTCACATGATGAAAAGAAGCCAATAGGAACCCCAAATCTTTTGCCAAGATGTACCAGAGAGAGAGAGAGAGAGAGCAACAGAACTATTGATTACAAGGAAACTATTTAGAAGCTATAGTAATGTGGAGAAGATTCGTAGAGTACTGTATTTGCCAGCATATAAGACACATCGGTGTATATGACACACACCATTATTACCAAAATAGCCCATTATAGACCACTATATATAGTACAAGATGCGCTCCATTTTTCCAGTGTATTTTAAGTGGGGGAGGGGAGTGTCTTATATGTAAACAAATAGGGTAATTGGTATTCACTGATACCAAATGCATGATGACCTCTGGAAGGAAGGACAAAAGTTACTCATAAGACACTGACATCTGTGATGAGGACTGTATCTTCCATGTGATGTGCTAACAGAATCAGAGAGATACGAACCAGTAGCAGCTTTTCGGGGGAACCACCTTCAGGGCTTACCTTTTCACTGGTTCCCCCACTGTGCATGCACGCCAAGCACTTGGTGTGCATGCATGCCTACAGTGCTTGGCATGTATGCACAGCCTCTTTGCTGTCCTCCCAAGTGGGGAGGAGGAAGAGAAGCTGCTAGCTTGAAGCTCCCTATAGCCTGCTCCCCATGGTAGGTGACTCACCTTTGGATGTGGTGTGTCTGTGTGTATTTTAATGTGTATTTAATACCTTTACCTATATTGACGTACTACCACAGTTCCTAAAAAGGCCTGGCGGCCGGCAGGCCTGGCAGCCTGGCTTGGGGTTTTTAAGCAAAGTCTTGGAGTTACCTCATCAATAAGCTACACCTGTGCTGTTCCAATTGCTGTTCCAGTTGGAGAATCCTTAAGGAAGTACATCTGTTTTACATTTACATTAAGGTATATTATCCTAGAGAACTGGTTAGGCAAAGACTTAGTACCTAACTTCTTTAACTATTGAAAAGTTGAAAAGTGCCAAAATGAAGCCATCTTGTGGAGAGTTCATTCTGTAGTTCCTTCCATCTGACCTAGTGTGAGAAAGATTAACCAGAATAAGCTTTGGTTTAAAAGCTCTGTTTGATTTGTGTTTGAGGTGGGTGGGTGTATTTTAATGTATTTTTATTTTATTTATTTATTTATTTCTTAAATTTATTTACGGGCTTGTGTTGTGGGTGGGTGGGTGGGAGGGTTCACGGGTGTGTGTGTGCTTATTTTTATTATTTATTATTATTATTATTTATTATTTATTATTCTTTTTAAATTATTTTTTATTATTTTTTATTTGGCCCGGCCATGTCATGACATCATGATGTTGGCTCCGCCCATGACATCATGATGTCATGACATTAGCTCCACCCACACTGTGATGACATCACGGTGGGGTAGTAAATTTTTTGACATCCCACCACTGTATGTACATACAGGCAGATATGAACCCTGGTCAGTTTGATTGATGAATGTGGGTTGGCATGTGCAGGTGTGTCTTCGGGAAAGGGCTAGCTCAGTCCATTCTGAACAGTCTCTTCTAAAAGAAAGTAGGTTTGGGCCTACCTTGGAAAGTAGGTTGAGTCTATTATTTCAACATTCCAAGCTGAAAACTAAATCAGCAGTCCATTGGTAACTCAGAGGAATTATGTCCCCTAATCAATACAACATTAACAATGCTTCATTAATAATTGTAAATGAATGACACTATTCATTTTGTTTTGATTTTACCCTAAAATTTTAAACAAAGAAAATTTGTTGAAGAAGCATTTCTTTCTATTTTTTTTTAAAGTTAATCAATATTCAATCCTGTTTTGGTGGTTTATCAAACAAATTAATGCTGCATTTGATGAATTAATTGACCAAGTGCTGAGCAACCAGAACATAGTAAATTTGCATTGCAATTTAAATTAAACAAAATGATTTGTTCCACTGTGTCAAATTACTTTTGGCAAGGTGTCCTTGAGTTTGCCACATTTGTCAGGATCCAACTATAAACTAAATATGTTGAGTAGGTTATGCTGAATGCCATTTAATGATGCACTTCAGCAATTCGAAAATGTTCCTACAATAATCCTTGACTTCTGTTTGTGGCTAATTGCTTAACAAGAATTTTGCAGAGAGTATGAATTAATCTTGATACATAGCATTTTGAATTTTTTGCTTATTTGTTTGATTATTTTCATGGGTGCTTTCTTCCCTGTGGTTCCCCATCAGAAAGGCTTAGAACAGTATGCTCACTTTAAATTCAACTAAAACGATAGGTTCCTCAAGACAATGCCTCTCAAAACGCATTTATAAAAACATCTCAATCTAAAACCTGGCCATGTGCCTTCTGTAGCAACCTTTAAGCTTTTCCATTTTTTGTGAACTGCCAACAAAAGAAATTATGTCCAAACCAAAAGCAATAGATAAGTAAAGAAGAAGCAAGACTGATTTTTAAATATCAAATGTTGGCATAAATAAGAAAGCAGCAAATCAAGATTATATTCACAGTGATTAGCTTGAACAATGTTTCCAAGCTTTAAAAAATCATTTTAAAGAAAACAATTAAAAGTTTAAACATATTACTGTGACCAACACTTTGTGTTTGGAATGGACTATCAAAGAGCAATGTCGGGTGCCTATTCAGGATGCTGCTATAGGATGAAAGCCGTAACATTTAAACAATGCCATCTAGCCATCTCATCATTTTAATGGCATCTTTTTTTAGGGCTTTAAATAGCTCAACTGGAATACCACCATCTCCACTAGCTTGTTGATGTTAGTAATACTTTCTAGGTCCCACTTGACTTCACTCTCAAGGGTGTCTGGCTCAAAGTCAATGATTACACCATTGTGGCTGTCAGAAACATTAAGATCCTTTTTTTTAGAGTTCTTCTGTATATTCTTGCCATCTTTCCCTAATCAATTCTGCATTTGTTAGGTCTCTATCTTTTTTTTTTAATTTTTTATTATTAGGTCCCTATCTTTTTTGTCCTTTATCATGGCCATTTTTGCTTGATAAGTTCCCTTGATTTCCCCAATATTTTGAAGTTTTCCCCCTTGTTGCTTTCCTCTATTACTTTGCACTGTTCATTTAAGAAGGCCTCCTTCTCTCTTCTTGCTGTTCTCTGGAATTCTGCGTTCAGTTGAGTGAATCTTTCTTTCATCTTTGCTTTTTACCTTCCTTTTTTCTTCAGCTATTTGAAGAGCATCATCAGACAATCACTTGCATTTCTTTTTCTTTGGGATGGTTCTAATTGCTGCCTCCTGTATGATGTTATGAACCTCAGTCCATAATTCTTCAGGCACTCTGTCTGTAAAATCTAATCCCTTAAATCTATTCTTCACCTCCACCACATAATCATGAGGGATGTTACCTATATCATACCTGAGTGGCCTAATTGTTTCCCCTACTTTCTTCATTCTAAACCTGAATATGGCAATCAGGAGCTCATAATCTAAGCCACAGTCCATTCCAGGTCTCATTTTTGCTGACTATATATAGCTTCTCCATCTTTGGCTGCAGAGTACGTAATCAATTGGATTTCAGTGTTGGCCATCTGGTGATGTCCATGTGCAGAGTCACCTCTTATGTTGTTGGGAGAGAGTATTTGCTATGACCAGTGCATTCTCTTGGCAAAACTCTATTAGCCTTTGCCCTGGTTCATAACATCATTGTACTTTGTACTCCAAGGCCAAATGTGCCTGTTATTCCAGTTATTAAAACACTACAAGTTGTTATATTTTCTTTAGAACTGGCTTTGAATAAATAAAGTAAACAATAAATAGGGGGAAATAACCACTATCTGGCATTAAACAGAGCTTTAAAATTGCACAGCCTATCACTCCATTTGTAGGCTAGTCAGAAATGACTTAGAGATACTCTACAGACACAATCAAGTTAAAGGATTTATTGACCCTGTGCCCAGGTTTGCCATCTGCCAGAAATCACCACATGCAGCTTCCATCATTTATATCAAGTTCATTTTTACTCTGTCCTTGAAATTTCCTTCAAGCTGCTTCTTGCTCTGGGCATGGAACATATATATCTATGTTATACCCAGAAAACTGTAAAATAATAAATGGGGATAAAATTCTGCCAGAAGATTCTGGGATTTATTGGCCAAAACAGTAATTTTTCCAAACTCTTTGTATAGCAGATTATACGAGATCAAAGTGTCTGGTTTCTCTCAAGGATCTTGAGGCCTTTCTCAGCACCTTTTAGGCTGGAAATGCCAGAAATTGAACTTAGAACCTTTTTCATAGACAACATATGATTTGTTACTGAACTGTGGCCATATGTATTGCACTATTCCACCCCACAGTAGTCTTCAGAAGGATTAGTGAGCCAAAATTAGGAGCTTCTGCATTGGGTGTTGTGCCAAAGAGACACAGGGAACTTATATGGAGGTGAGAAAACATAACTTTAATTACCAGACATATGCATATGGGCACAAAGCAAAAAGTGTGAGGAGCGTTCTCCGAACAGACAAGAGAATCTTATACAGACAGACTATTTACACAAGAATGCATAGATTCCATTCCATATATTTCACACGCATATCATATGTTGACAGGAAACTGAAGGAGTGTTATCTGATTATCATGTCTATGTAACAAAGTTCTCCTTGTTCTGTATACCTGAGAGAAAATTCAGCAAGAGGTTAACTTAAAAGTCACCCTTGCTTGAAAGCCAGTCATTTCTGACTCTAGAGTCCAGTGCTCATCTCAGTTTATTACCTGAAGAGCCAGTGCTGCCCACTTCTCCAGACATTTTTGTGGTCATGTGGCAGGCATGACTAGACACCGGAACACACAGAATGTTGTTTACCTTCCCACCGTAGTGGTCCCTGTTTATCTACTTGCAATTTCTTGCTTTTGAACTGCTAGCTTGGCAGGAGCTGAGACAAATACAGGAACTCATTCTGTCCTGCAGTATTCGGGTATCAAACTGCTGACCTGCTGCCTTCCAGTCAGTGTCTTAGCCACTTGAGCCATTGCAGTCCCTCAAGAGATTAACTACGACTAGAAGTTAACTATTGCACTATCTGACAAAAGTGCTTTTTTAAAACCAAAGCTTATGCACTACAGTACAAGCAGCATTCATTTTCCTAAGATCTTATTTCTTCTATCAGACCCACATTTCATACTGTTTACAGACTCTATCCAAAGGGAGAACAGTACTATATCTGATTTTGCTATGGAAAAACACAAACTCTTCCAATGAAAATGACATGCAGAGAGAGGCACAAAATCTATTAACTTAATATATTTGGATATATATATAGCAATTTTTCCTTCATGTTGTGCCTCAAAGGGGCCTAAACCAAATATAACAAATCCTTTTTTATTTATACCACATTAATCTATGAATCAAATAATAATATACAGTATCTTATTTTTAACTATATATTTTAACAATACAGTAATACCTCGGATAACGCTAAGACTTGGTTCCACAAGTCTTGGTGTTATCCGATTTTTAGTATTATCCGATGCATGTTAAAATCCTATGGGATGGATTGGATACGTTAAAGCTCCAAAGAAATGCATTGTAACCGCACAGGCTTTAGCGGTTGTTATCCGATGCATCCCATAGGACCTTAACATTATTTGATCCAATTCTCCCCGCCAGATTACTTAACGTTATGCGATTTTAGCATTAACCGAGGTAAACGTTATCCGAGGTATTACTGTATTAAGTAAACAATATACAATGCAGAGAATGTAAATGTAAGTTGAGAGTTCAGAAAAGGCAGAGAAAATTGGTATAATGCAGGCTTGTACCATAACATTCCTAACAGCAAATGCTCAGAGCAAATGCTTATAAGCAGTAATGCCCATTTTTCAGTTGGAAAGAACCAATGTGGAAAAATACTTTTCAGTTTCTGTGCCTGTTCTACATTTCACTGGTGTAGACCAGGGGTTCTCAACCTATATTTATCTATTTTTATTTATTTGCATTTATATACTGCCCTCCTCACTGAGGCAACCCAGGGCGGTTTACATCACATAAAATATACCCACATAACAGTCAAAAACATTTCTAAAACCTCCGATTTAAAATTATAAAAATGTTTAAAATTATTTTAAAAATTTAAAAATCCCAATGAATTATAATAAATCAACAATTAAAAGCTAGCACTTAAAAATTAAAACCTTGAGGGAGAGAGGGGCTCAGATCAACCAACGAGCTGGGGGTCACTGTACTACCAGGGCCCCATACCTGCCCCATCAGCCATGTATTTATAGTCTTCCTAAAGGACACCAACTCCATCTGGAGATGTAGCTCAGTTGCAAGAGAAGCCCATGGGCCAGATGTGGCTCATGGTCCCAAATAATCTGACCCCTGACCTTATTCCAGCTGCCACCAGAATTGGGTGCAGACTCATTTATTGCTGTCACAAATTCATTTACAATGGCCGTAAATAGGTCCACGGCCAGCGTGTGTTTACTACAGCTGTAAATGAGTCCATGGCCATCGTAAACATGTTTTGACAGCAGCAGCTGTGTTTTGGCAGCTGTGTATTTGATAGCACGTGGATGTGTTTTGGCAGCTGCTTTTTGACAGCATGCAGATGTGTGTTTACGGCAGGAGGAACCACCACCCTGGCCTGCTCAGGTGTTTGAGGGGGCGTGGTCTGGCCCACAGCTGAATAACATTGTGAACCCCTGATATATGCAGATATTATTTACAAGTTTTACTGTCACCCTAGCCAGGAAAATCCCAATCAGGAGACATTGAGTTCTCTTCCCAGACTACCCTTGGTGCCAGAATGTCTGAGAGATTTAAGTCATGTTTCTCACAAAATCACTACAGGGTGCCTGAGAAATAAAATGCACGTTCACTTTTCCCCTACCAAGCAGAAACCTATTCTTCTGCTTTCTAATCTGCAGGAGTAAACAGGACTACCAATACTGGGAATTATTATTACAAAGATTCAGAACTATCAAATTTGGATTCAGATATATTTGGAACTATCTATATATGGCATTATTTAGTTAATTTTGAATATTTCTGAATCTAAATTCACATCCTTATTTCAAGCACTCTGGGGGGACCTGTGAGTCCTTGTTCTTGGAAAACTATGGAATAGAAATCAACTAGAGAAATAAAGGCCTAAGGCAACTATACTGCAGGGAGGCAGCTCCTGGTAGAAATGCCTCCTTCCCATCCCAATAATTAACATAACAATTTCAGTCATCAGCTGATGTTGACAAAAGGCAGCTGTAGATCCAGTGGTGGGCAGCAAAAAAAAAAAATTGCTACCACACTGTGGGTGGAGCCTATGCCATGGGTGGAGCCTATGCCATGGGCAGAGCCTATGCCATGGGTGATCTAGTCATGCCTGCAATATGGTCATGTATACATCTGCAAACAGTCAGCACTGACTTTGGTTGTAAATGGAGATGTGCACTGCACCCTAGAGTCAGATATGACTGGCTTTTGAGCAAGGGAGATCTTGAACCACTTGCAGGGACAAAACCTGATGGGGCAGGGCAGGGAGGTGGGTGTGACCACCCAATTTCACTACCCTTCCCTGCCTGAAGGCCACCCAAATTTTCCACCCCCCTGCCCAGAGTCCGCCCAATTTTGCTATCCCCCTTCCTGGGTGTGTGTGCGAACCTGTTGCTGCCCAACACTGTGTAGATCCCTACATCTCATACTGGTTTAGCACTGATCTAGCCTCTAGTAACCTAAAGTATCGTACTCCTTAGGTTGGAGGAAGTGAATTGTAATATATAAAAATTCATAACAATATAAATCAGTTAGTCACAAAGGGGCCAAACACTTTGTTTTGTTTCTGCTTTCTGCTAAGTCTATCTATCTATCTATTTATCTATCTATCTATTTCATTTCCATAGACTAGAACAGCTAAGAACATAGATTTCAACAAATGATTTAAAATATTAAATAGATTATCACATTAGAACAAATATTACATAAATAGTTTAAAAAAAACCCATACATATATTTTAATAACAAAAAGCAAACAGGAAAAAAAATCCAGCATTCAAAGGCTGATATACTGATCAATGGCTAAAAGCTTGCCAAAATGAAAATGCATTTATTGCATTTATTTATTAGCCTCCCTTGAGAGTGAGTTCTGCAGCCTGTATACAGTCCTTGAGAAAGCTTTTCTCCATGTATTCACCACTCAAACCTGTGGTGATGTTGCGACAGAGGGAAAGATCTCTCTTGAAGTCCTTAAGATGCAAGCAGGATCATATGGCATGGTTTAGACATGGCCCTTCAGAGAGGCACACACTTCAACAGAACAACTGGTCAACTTCTTTGAAAACCAGAGTGACGGTAATTCTGCTTACCACAAAGGGTGAATGAAAAGGCCAAAGAAAGAAAGAAGTTTGAAGAAATGTTTGGTGTCTTTTGTGTCATCTCAAGAATGTAAAGTATATCTGGTAGTTGTATTACTATATGACAGGGGTTCTTCAACCTACGGTACATGGGTCAATTTTGGCCCATAGTGCCAAATAACCTGTCCCCTGCTCTCACTACAGCTGCCACTGCCAGTATCAGCCACAGACTCATTTACAGCAGCCATAAATGGGGGAGGGGGGGATGACAACCAGTCTGGCCCTCTCAACTGTTTAAGGGAGTGTGACCCAGCCCCAACTTGAAAAGGCTGAGAAGCCCTGCTATATGAGGTAGGACCCTAGACAGCAAAATCTTCTTCCTCATCAGTGTCTTGTCTAAAACAATTGAAAAGCATCGTGGTTAGTAATCCATCCTTACTCAATACACCTGGATTTGGATTAGTGTAGTGCATTGATTCATCAAATGAGAAGCATAACTTCTGTGTACAGAGGCTGTTTTCTATTCCACCTGGAGGCATTTGACATCTGCTGGAGGAGAGTTTTAGCTAAGAGCAGATATCTAAAAGGAAATAATTTAGATGTGTGAAACCTAGTGCAAGTAAGTCAAAGAAATCTCTGGAGCCTAGAACAGAGTTCATGAAAGGGTTATCCTTTGCAAATAACAGTAAATAGTTCAGAGGCATAGGCAAATGACCCTAAACAATGTTCTGTTGTTCCCTGCTAAGGGCTGGTAGCTTTCACCATATGGCTGTACTATGGATGAGCTCCAGGAAAAACAACTTTGTGTGTAATACCAATATCATCCTAGACTTATCACTAGCTTTCTCCCTGCCCAATAAAAAAGGCAGTTTTGTTTATTTTATACTATCACTTACTGTAACTAAATGTAGAGAAAAATGGTCTCCATATGGAAATGGTTATTTATATTGGTTATCTTTATACAGTATTAATATACTGTGTAGTCACCTTAATACAACTCAAAGTAGACCAAAGTAATTAAAAATAGTGTGTAATACCAATATCTAATACCACTGGTTTTCATTCAGTGGTGTCCACTGAAGGGACACTGCAGGGAATCCTGTATCGGAACATACATGTGGTGTAAATTCTGATACAGGATTTCAGCCAGCATTTAGGTACAAGCCTGTGATGTCTGAGAAGGCATCTAGGGATGCAAGGGAGACCAGGAAATTTTAGACCTCCCTCTGCAAGGAGAAAGGGGAGGCTCTGTTGTCAGAGAGGATGATATGACCTTAGATGCCTCATACTTGTAGTTCCAGAATGGTCTGATACGATGGTATATTGTTGCTATATTTTGGCCCATTTTTATGGTCTGTTTTATTGTGAGCCTTTATTGTAGTTTTATGGGGGGTATTTTTAATAAGTTTGTTTCTTCTATGGGGGATTTTATGCTGTTAGCCACCTCGTATAGGGATTCATTCTTCCCTAGAGGGGTGGGGTATACGTGTAACTCTCTCTCACACACACACTCGCACGCACGCACGCACGCGCGCCGCACACACACACACACAAATAGATAAATTGTTCCTGGCAAAAAAAACCCCTTATGTTTTGTATTAAGGCAGCGGGTCTTGAAAGTGAGAGTTTGATCCAGGGTAACTTCCAATTATTTGGGGATGACACAATGTTTGAGCCTGGTACCATTCCATATCACCTGCAGGCTTCTTGCTGCCTCATGGTTTTTCAAATGAAAAGTGCAGAGTTGAATTTTTAGGCAGTTTGGCTTCAGTTGGTTATCCCTATAATATATAGCCATTAAATTCAAAGCCTCAGTTAGTTTTTTCTCAACAGCCTCAAAGGTTGTGTACTGTGCGGCAATTGGTAGGGCATCAGTGTAAAGAAAGCTCTTAGTGGCTTCCGGTAGTCATTGGTCATTAGTATATATGTTAAACAGTGTGGGGGCTAGCATGCTGTGCTGGAGGAGGCCATTTCTTTGAATTCTCCTTGATAATTAAGTAGCCTTCTGCATAAAATGCCAGATGCCAGAGGAGCGCTAACGTTGTCCCTAACTTCAAAAAGGGAAGAAAGAAGGAATCAGGGAACTACAGACCAGTCAGCCTGGCATCCATTCCAGGTGTTTCTTCTTGAAATCTGATTTTGTCTAAGGTTTGACACAGACCTAAAAAAATGCAAATTTAGTTGCTTCTTATAAATGTTGATGTAGGACATTTTTCATGCTAGTTTGCAAATCCTCTCAATTTTATTATTTATTTATTATTTATTTATTTCTTATACTTGCTAACCCGCCCCAATCGGGCAAGCCCGACTCTGAGCGGCTTACAGCACAAACCAAACACATCAGTATAAAAAATTTAAAATTCATAATCTAAAACAGTATCTGGGGGTGTCGTCAAAGGGTCGTATCCCTAGACTAACCACCCCACATGGGATCCCCCATCCCTGGAACCCCACACTTGTCCTGCCAGCCAGGTCTTTAAGCTCTTCCGGAAGGACAGGAGCTCTGTCTGCATGCGCAGCTCAGTTGGAAGGAGGTTCCAGAGGGCCGGGGCGAACACAGAGAAGGCCCTCTTCCTGGTGCTAGCGAGGCGAGCCTCCCTAGCCGATGGAACAACAAGAGAGCCCCTCCGATCCGCCCTGGTGGGACGGACAGATGTTCTTAGGGTGACGCGGTCTCTTAGGTATCCTGGCCCACTACCATATAGGGCTTTAAAGGTAATGACCAGCACCTTGAATTGCACCCGGAGACAAACTGGCAACCAGTGCAGCTCCTGAAGCAGTGGTGAGGCCCGAGCATAACGCCCGCGTCCCATCACTGCCCGGGCTGCCGCATTTTGGACCAGCTGCAGTCTCCGAATGGTCACCATAGGCAGCCCCATGTAGAGCGCATTACAGTAATCAAGTCTGGAGGTGACCAAAGCGTGCGTGACCATAAGCAAGGCGTCCCGGTCTAGGAGTGGGCGTAACTGGCGTATTACACGAAGTTGTGCAAAAGCCCTCCTGGCCACGGCTGCCACCTGCTCATTGAACAGTAGCCGTGAGTCCAGGAGGACCCCCAGATTACGCACCGGGTCTGTTTGGGGCAAAACTTTTATTACAAATCTGAAAAATGACATTTTTGTAGTTTAAAGAAAATAATTGGAAATTGCTTAATGTCTAAGTCAGCAATCATATTATTAGGCTTACCTGGCTATTTAGTGCTTTGGTTAGCACACAATTTTCAGTAGCAATCCATAGTTCATATCACATCAACAATAATCTGTGCAATCTTTTTGCCTGAAGATTATTTCATCTACCATCAGTGAAACTTAATACATTTTTGAAAAAGAATATTTTTCTCCCACCATTCATAGCTAACCAAATGGTCGATAACTATGGCAAAGATTATCTCAAATTTATTTCAAAACATAGGTAGAAGACCAAGCTTTTAAAATCATATATGTTTGTTTTGTTTAAGTCTTATCTTTTTCCCAGCCAACTCAAGACAATTTAAATAATTACACTTGATTGCAGTTTATCTTCTCTACAAGAAAGATTAGGGTAAGAGAGTGTGACTCAAATTCATCTAGTGAAAATCACACCCAAGTGGAGATTTTAATCTGTGTCTCTAAAGTCCTAAATCAACAAAACTTGTCACCTGTATCCAAAGAGGATACTTTCCAAGATCGGATGTGGATGTCTGAAACCACGGAAAGCAATGAACCTTTTATTTTAGTATACATACCATAATTGTTCAAGTAGGGTGGTGGTAGAAATACTTCTGCCAATATTATTTGTTCTCCTGGAATAGTTCTGATGAAAATGCAGATCATTGAATGTTCCTAACTAGGTACCACTTTGGTGGGAAGGTAAACATCATTCCACGTCTAGTCATGCCTGCCCGTGGCCATGGAAATGTCTGCTGATGCAGACAGCACTGGCTCTTTGGCTGTAAACAAAGATGAGCACCACAACCTTGTTCAAAAGTCATTCGTATCCAACTCTAGGGTGCAGTGTTCATCTCTGTTTCAAAGCTGAGGAGCCAGCTCTATCTGCTTCTGCAGACGTTTCCATGGTCATATGGCAGGCAGGACTAGACACCTGAGCACATGGAACACTGTTTACCTTGCCACTGATGTGACCCCTGTTTGTCTACTTGCAATTTCTTGCTTTCAAACTGCTAGGATGGCAGGAGCTGGGACAAAGACAGGAGCTCATTCCGTCCTGCAGTACTCGGTAATCAAACTGCTGACCTCTTGCCTTCCAGTCAGCATCTTAGCCACTTGAGCTTTTGCCTTTACTCAATATTAAATTGTATATAGTATATATTATATTATATTATTTCAATTTCTATACTGCCACTCAGTAAAACCGACTCATATAGTGGCCTCTAGTGGACAATTCACATAATGCATAACATGTTTATTATGTATTTTTGGGAATGCAGTGGCTCAAGTGGCTAAGATGCTGACTGGAAGGCTGGAGGTCAGCAGTTCAATACCAGGATACTGCTGGACGGAATGGGCTCCCATTTTTGTCCCAGGTCCTGCCAACCTTGCAGTTTGAAAGCAAGAAATTGCAAGTAAATAAATAGGGACCACTTTGGTGGGAAGGTAAACAGCGTTCCGTATGCTCCAATGTCTAGTCATGCTGGCCACATGACCACATAAATGTCTGCAAAAGCAGACAGTGCTGGCTCTTTGGCTTTGAAACAGAGATGAGCACTGAACCCTAGAGCCTGATAAGACTGGCTTTTGAGCAAGGGTGACCTTTACCTATGTATTTTTGAGATTTTCAGCTAATATTTACAGGTACCAAATCTTCAGATACACCACACTGTCTGTCTCACATTTTAAGTGTCATTCTATAGTATTTCTGAGTACATTTATCGTGTTGTTCCAATCACAGGCTTTTTATCAAATGGAAAGAGATTCCTATAATTTTTCTGGTTCCAGTTTTTCAAGGAGATCAGAAATATTTTACCTTCCTGACAGAAGCAATATTATGAAGGCAACTTTCACCCATTTCCGAGTAATCACTTTTTGCATTTTTCAAAAGTTTAACCTGTCAATGTGCACTAAACTATAACATTGGATAATTGGCCTCTTCTGGCTGTTTTCAAATTGATTTCAAAGCATCTAACTTTTCTTTATATGTTAGGTGCTGTTGCCAATTGGTTACATAGACAGTGTCAGAGGAGATGTCAAGTTTTCTCCCAATATTATCACATATTTCTTTTCTCTTTTTCATTTTTTTCTTCTTCCTATGTGTCCAATTATATTTGACATTTAAAGTATACTTCATGGCCAGAATGTTAAAATATTTTGAGAGTTAATGTGAGATGGCAAAAAGAATTTGGATTGCAAAATGACTTGAATCTTTTAATCATACAGAAATGCATGTATAATTTTTCCCTACTGTAGTTTTTACATTTTATGTAAGTGCTTTACCAGAAAAACAATTTATTTTTCTGATATATCTGTTTATTACCTTAAACTTTTCCAATGTAATTTATGTTTACATGTACAGTCTAAGCTGATCACCATTTTAATTTTACATTCTTCATGTAAATATAACTGTTTAAAGACTGTTATAAAAGATGTTAAATTATACTGTGTATTTAAAATGAAGGTCCTTGCTTGTCTTTTCATTTTATACCACTTTTCTCTATTTTTTGGGGGGTATCATCATCGTAATTATTTTATTATTATCATTATTTTCTTTTATTGAACTAGAATAGCGTGAGAATAAAATATTCATTTGAACTTACCTGCTGTGCTTTTAAACCTTTACTAGCAGATACCTTGTCTGTTAAAATTAAAATGATAAAGGACAAAGATGGCAAGGAGTTAGCAGATGCAGAAGAGATTAAGAAAAGATGGAAACAGTACACAGAGGAACTCTACAAAAAGGACCTCAACACCCCTGATAATCACAATGATGAGAACATGGAACATGAGCCAGACATTCTAGAGAGTGAAGTCAGAAAGGCCCTAAAAACACTGCAAAAAACAAAGCCAGTGGAGTTGATGGTATCCAAGTTGAACTTTTCAAAGCCCTACAAGATGATGGAATCAAATTATTGCATTCTATATGCCAGCAGATTTGGAAAACACAACAATGGCCACAGGATTGGAAAAGATCTGTATATGTCCCACTACCCAAAAAGGGTAATGCCAAAGAATGTTCAAATTATCGAACAATTGCGCTCATCCCTCACGCTCAAGGTGATGCTCAAGATAATACAGGATAGACTGCAACAGCATGTGGAGAGAGAATTACCAGAAGTGCAGGCAGGTTTCAGAAGAGGCAGGGGGACTAGAGACCACATCGCCAACATATGATGGATCATGGAAAAAACAAAGGAATATCAGAAACAAGTCTACTTCTGTTTCATTGATTACACGAAGGCTTTTGACTGTGTTGACCACAACAAAATGTGGCAAGTAATTAAGGAGATGGGAATACCAGAACACCTTATAGGCCTCATGAGAAATCTGTACATGAATCAAGAAGCAACAGTTAGGACAGAAAATGGAATGACGGAGTGGTTTGGAATAGGAAAAGGAGTAAGACAAGGCTGCATTTTGTCACCCTGCTTATTCAACTTATACACAGAACACATAATGCGCAATGCAGGGATGGAGGAATCACAGTTTGGGATCAAAATTGCTGGAAGAAACATAAACAATTTGAGATATGCGGATGATACCACCCAATGGCAGAAAGTGAGGAGAACCTAAAGAAACTCTTGTTTAGGTTGAAAGAAGAAAGTGAAAAAGCTGGCTTGAGACTCAATATCAAGAAAACCAAGATAATGGCAACAGGCCCTATCAGTCCCTGGAAAATAGATGGGGAAGAAATAGAAGCAGTGACAGATTTTACTTTCTTAGGATCAAAGCACACTGCAGATGGAGATTGCAGCCATGAAATAAAAAGGCAACTGATTCTTGGGAGGCAAGCAATGAGAAACCTGGGGAGCATAGTGAAAAGCAGAGACATCACATTGCAAACAAAAATTCGTATAGTCAAAGCAGTGGTATTTCCGGTGGCAATGTATGGTTGTGAGAGCTGGACCATTAGGAAAGCTGAGCGCAGAAGAATAGACACCTTTGAGATGTGGTGTTGGAGAAGGGTTTTGAGAGTCCCCTGGACAGCGAGGAGAACAAGTAGGTCAATCTGAGAAGAAATCAACCCTGACTGCTCCTTAGAAGGTCAAATAATAAAGATGAAGCTAAAGTACTTTGGACATCAAATGAGAAGAGAGGATTCACTTAAGAAAGCTTTGATGCTTGGAAGGGTTGAGGGCAAAAGAAGAAGGGGACGGCCCAAGATGAGATGGCTAGATGGTATTGTGGAGAGAATGGGCACAGAGCTGAGCGAGTTGAGGGGGATGGTGGAGGACAGGAGTGCCTGGCGGACAGTGGTCCATGGGGTCGCAGAGGGTCGGAATCAACTGTGTGACTGAACAACAACAAAACCTTGTCTGTAACATGTGGGAGAGATGAGTCAATAAAATAATACAGTCTTAGAGTCTTTGACTAATTCAGCCGTTATTAGCTTTCTGAATCTGAAGTAAAACAAGAATTGTTATGTTAATATACACTCAGTTTTTGTATTCTTGCATGTATTTGCACAAATGCAAATTTATTATTTCCCAGAAATATTGTATTCACTCACTATATCTCTGTCCGTTAATAGATTGAGTACTGTAGCTTGTGCTTTTGACATCACAGAAATTCCTAATTTTTAGTTATGCAGTTTCACTAATGACAAAACTTGTAATACAGTAAAACATCGGCTAACGCTAAAACTTGGTTCCACAAGTCTTGGTGTTATCAGATTTTTCGTGTTATCCGATCCATGTTAAAATCCTATGGGATGGATTGGATAATGTTAAAGCTCCATAGAGATACATTGTAACTGCACAGGCTTTAGCGGTTATTATTCGATCCAATTCTCCTCCCCAGATTACTTAACGTTATGTGATTTTAGCGTTATCCGATCCAATCGTTATCCGGTGTTTTACTGTACTTTAAATAAAAATAGGGATGACATTTGTTTTATGCTTGGGTGAGAAGTGGTTAACTGATGAAAAATGGAGTCAGGTTCTGGCATTCCAACCTACTTAGTGTCTCTTTGTGAATGATTATAAACACAAGAGGGGGAATATCACCCTTAACTGTAGAGGAAAGTGAACAGTGGTTAGAATGTAGAAGGAGAGCAGGACCTTTGGGGAAAGAGGAAAGGAAGAAACAGGAAGATAAAGAAGAAAGACATTGCAGATTCTGCAGATCAGAAGTCTAAATCAATGCACAGAAAGCATACTTCTTAAATTTCTAACAAGATAGCCATGTGATTCTGTTCCTACACCACCTTAAAGTCTAAAATGTTTACCAAGCTCTCCTGCAGTCCAGTCCATTTCAAGGCACAATGTATTTATGTTTCAAGGAGTGGCCACATTAGTGTGATGCAATAGAAACAGCAAACAATCTTGTAGCATATAAAAGACCTGTTATAGCGTTATAATATTTTGATTGGAGTGCCCTATTCTATTGGAACTGGAATACAGATTACAGACTGTTGTTTGAACTCAGGGCCTCTCAACCTATGGCCCATGAGCCGGATCTGGCTCATTATACCAAATAATTAGGCCCTGCCCTCGCTCCAGCCACTGTCATCACTGGAATCAGCTGTGGACTCATTTATGGCTGTCGTAAATGTGTTTATGACAGCCTCTGACTCATTTATGGCTGTCACAAACACGTTTATGACAGTTGTAAATGAGTCTGTGGCCAATTCTGGTGGTGGCAGCAGCTGGAGCACCAGTCCGGCCCACCAACTGTTTGAGGGAGCATGACCTGGCCACCAACTTGAAAACGTTGACAACCCCTGTTTTAACTGGTCACCAAAATATAAGAGAGGGTATACCCTTTGAGTTGAATTGAGAGGCTTCTGCTTAGATAAAAAAAATGCTGAGAAATATAGAAGGAAGTCAATACCTTATAAGAAAAGATAAAATTGAAGCAGTTATGCACATTCCAGCTCTTGATAACATTTTTACTTCTGCTTATGTTTTAGGGGAAATTTCAAGAGAAAGGTTCAAATATGACCACTTTACCTCCATATAGGTAACGGTAAAGTTCCCCTTACTTGAAAGCCAGTTGTATCCAACACTAGGGTGCAGTTCTCATCTCTGCTTAGAGCCAAGATGTCTGGAGATGTTTCCACAGTCATATAGAAGGCATGACTAGACACTTTACCTACTTGCAATTTCTTGCTTTTAAACTGCTAGCTTCGCAGGAGTTGGGAAAGAGACAGAATTTCACTCCATCATGCAGCACTTGGGTCTCAAACTGATAACCAGCTGACCTTCCAGCCATCAAGTTTAGTGTCTTAACTATTAAGCCACTACAGTAGTCACCTCCATATAGCAATGGATAAATCTATCACCTGCTCACATAAAGTTTGCAAATTTTGACAAATTTTGGTCAGAACTAAAATGAAAAAAAATATGCTTCCCATCCCTCTACTTGTGTGAAAAGCATTTTTTGTTGTTCAGTCACACAGTTGATTCCGACCCTTTGTGACCCCATGGACCACTGTCCGCCAGGCACTTCTGTCCTCCACCATCCTCCTCAACTCGCTCAGTTCTGTGACCATTATCTCTACAATACCATCTAGCCATCTCATTTTTGGTCACCCCCTTTTATTTTTGCCCTCCACCTTTCCCAGCATCAAGGCTTTCTCAAGTGAATCCTCTCTTCTCATTTGATGTCCAAAGTACTTAAGCTTCACCTTTACTATTTGACCTTCTAAGGAGCAGTCAGGGTTGATTTCTTATAGGATTGACCTATTTGTTCTCCTCGCTGTCCAGGGGACTCTCAAAGCTCCCCTCCAGCACCACATCTCAAAGGTATCTATTCTTCTGTGCTCAGCTTTCCTAATGGTCCAGCTTGCATAACCATACATTGCCACTGGGAATAAATGTGATGTCTCTACTTTTCACTATGTTCCCCTGGTTTCTCATCGCTTGCCTCCCAAGAATCAGTCGCCTCTTTATTTCATGGCTGCAATCACCATCTGCAGTGAACTTTGATCCTAGGAAAGTAAACTCTGTCACTGCTTCTACTTCTTTCCCATCTATTTTCCAGGGACTGATAGGGCCTGTTGCCATTATCTTGGTTTTCTTTATATTACTGTGGAAATGGGGTGATGTGAAATCATGTTAGTTAGGAACAGCGCTGCTGAAAACACTCACAGATAACAATGAGGTCATACATTTAGCAGCTTGTGGAGACCCTACTTGCATATAAACATATGTTTGTTCTGCATAGGAGTGAATTTGTAGATGAATCAAGAATTCCTTTAATATGGACGAACTCTTCAAATAGGTACAAAGCATGGGGGATAGATGATCATAACTGGAGTGTAAGATAATGTTGTGAAGAAATACATGGCCTGTGGCCTCCTTTCAAGGGCTTTTCAGCATCTAATGAAAAAGGAGTATTGAAAAGTTTTGCTTCTCCAAAGTAAAGGTCACCCTTTCTCGAAAGCCAGTCATGTCTACCTCATCTCTGTTCATACCCAAAGAGCCAGTGCTGTCCATGTCTGCTGATGTTTCCATGGACATGTGGCAGGCATGACTAAATACCAGGCTGCAGGGAACACTGTTTATCTTCCCACTGAAGTGGTACCTATGCATCTACAGTAATACCTCAGATAACGTTTACCTCGATAAACGCTAAAATCGCATAACGTTAAGTAATCTGGGGAGGAGAATTGGATCGAATAACGTTAAGGTCCTATGAGATGCATTGGATAACAACAGCTAAAGCCTGTGCAGTTACAATGTATCTCTATGGAGCTTTAACGTTATCCGATCCATCCCATAGGATTTTAACATGCACCGGATAACACTAAAAATCGGATAACACCAAGACTTGTGGAACCAAGTCTTAGTGTTATCCACGGTATTACTGTACTTGTAATTTCTTGCTTTCGAACTGCTAGGTTGGCAGGAACTGGGACAGAGATAGAAACTCACTCTATTGTGAAGCACTTGGGTTTTGAACTGCTGATCTGCCAACCTACCAATCATCAAGTTCAGCATCTTAACCACTAAGCCACCGCAAAACTTGCTTCTCCAAAGATTCTCTAAAATCTTTTGGGTGCTCAAAAGAAAATCTACCCGCGATGACTAAACATATTACTGAACGTAGAACTCGGACAATGAGATGTGCAATAAAAACAGGCAATCCACCTCTTTCCTTACTATTCATTAATCCAATTAACCTTTATTTAAAAATCTTGTAAAGGGACTAAGCTAATACAAGTTAGTGCAAAGTCCTTGGAGGGCAGCGCTGGACGTCTTATTCTGCTAGGAGGTAGCTCTGTCTAGTGCCAGAGGTCTTTTTGGAGTAGCCACCTATAAAACAGCACATGACAGGATGGCACCGCACACTCATAATCTACCTTAACGTTTGCCCTTTTGTCCTCACTCTCCTGGAAAGCAAGCTGCTGTTTTCGTGTCTGCTGGAAACTGGTGGCAGTGTTATTCAACAGTCTAGCTCCTCTTAATTAGTGTTTGTTTCTGTTCTGTCTGCAAAGTCTATGATAGCATGGTCTGACCTTTTCATGATGAAATTTCAAAGAATGTTTTCACAAGACTGCGAGTGACATTTGTGTCAACCGTTTGAGATAAAATGGGAAGAGAAATGTTGCTCTCCTAATTTACATTTCAAGTTAAACGGATAATGCTTGAGAAATGCCTCACATCAGTATGAATACAGTTGGACTATTTTTCAACATAGGCATACGTTCCTGAAATATGATTTTAAAATTGTGTCTCTTAGCGTTAAGGAAAACCCCAGTCTGAGGCTTAGAAGGGCAATTCTGATTGAACAGAACCATTACTATTCACATCTCATATTTTAGGATTGCGTCTGTATGTTACTAATTGATAAATTCATAGCACTATTAATCACTTTACATATTTTTAAAAATGAGTTTATTTCAGTCATCAGATTTTTTGTGTTGTCTAATTGATTCATTACAACTAACTTTGGGTAAAGGTCACCCTTGCTCACAGCCAGTCATATCTGACTCTAGGGTGCAGTGCTCATCTCCATTTACAGCCAAAAAGCCAGCGCTGTCTGCATCTGCAGACATTTCCATGGTCATGTGGCAGGCATGACTAGACACCAGAGTGTTTCTCTTCCGACTGAAGTGGTACCTTTTTATCTACTTGCAATTTCTTGCTTCTATAACTTTGGGTTGGCAGGAGCTGGGACAGAGATGGGAGCTCTCTCTATTGTGGAGCACTCAGGCATCGAACTGCTGATCTGTCGACCTTCCAGTCATCAATTTCAGCATCTTAACCTCTAAGCCACTTCAGTTTTCACACTTCAATTTACTCAGCTGCATTTCCTGTATGAAGATTGGTTTGACAATAAGGCTTCCTGAACTCACTGGCCTTCCATTTAAGAGTATATTGGGGCTTGCCTTAAAAGAAACATGGGGCGAAGAAATACAGCTATATGGATAGAAACGCTTACAAAATATATTAATGCAATGAAAAAATGTTGTTTAAATGGGAGTTGCATTGGATTCTCTCACTCAAGCATAATCTGGACTTTGGAATCAGAATCTGTGAATGCAATGTTGTTTGCACATGGAAAGACCCCATTAGCAGTGGTGGGCATCAGCAGGCTTGACCAGTTCACCAGAACCGGTAGCAGAAATTCTGGCTGGCCCTGCCCATCCAAGTTTTGAAACTGAGTAGTCCTAAATTGGGTGCAATGTAGGGCTTTCTCCTGGCCACACCCACCATACCACGCCCACAGTGTGGTAGTAAAATTTTTTGAATCCCACCACTGACCATAAGGCAGTCATGGCGAACCTCTGGCATGCGTGCCAGAGGTGGCATTCAGAGTCCTCTTTGTGGGCACCCATGGAGCACTTCCTCCGTCTCCTCAGCACAGAGTTCAACCCACCCCTCTGCCCAGCAGCCCAATAGGAGCACTTCCTCCCTCTCCCAGCACAGAGTTTGCTCCCCCCCTTGCCTAGCAGCCCAATGGAAGCATTTTCTTCCACCCCTGTTGCTGTGATGGCACTTTGTGATAAATGAGTGGGTTTTGGATTGCCGTTTGGGCACTCAGTCTCTAAAAGGTTCACCATCACTGCCATAAGGCATGGGATGGAATTATGCATATAAAACCTAAACAATTGAAAGTGGTCACAAAAGGAATTAAAATATGCAGATCATAGAAACATAAAAAAACTATCTCTTACATGTAATAGTAGTAGAAGTAGAGGTGCATAGTAAAATAACAAGAGACTTCTATTCCCCTTTTTCATGTTGCTACCCAGTTACAATGCTGTATAAGTGTGAGTGTCAGAGATGGAATGTCAGAGATGGAATTTCTCCAAGGTCTGTTACTACAGTATATCCAGCCATGGAGAAAAGAGATGTTTGTCTCCCAAAGCTGATGCATATGGGAATACAAAGTCCCTCCAGCTCCATGGATGCTCTCATTGCCATCAGTTAAAGTTGAGAAGGGGAAAGGGAAAAAAAGAAATAAAAAAAATAACAGGGAAGAAAAGTGCTTTCAGGGACAGAAGCTGGTCAGAACAACAAAGGTGATGAAGAACCACAAATGATTTGTCCTTATCTCAAGTAAATTTGTCTCAAATAAATTTTGAGAAGATTTTCAAGCTTGGTAGATCATGGGGGGGGGGGGCTGTAGTGCACCTTCATTTCAGTAAATCTTTTCATAAAGTCCCCACTGACATTCTTGTGGATTTTCTGCTAAAATTTGAGTTACATAACATTTCTCTTCGGTGGATTTCCAGTTGTAACGTTATCCAAAGATTGTTCATCAATTATTCCTCATCATTGTGGGGATAAGTGACAAGTGGGGTGTCATAAGATTATGTCCTGGACCCAATATTTTTCAGCAACATTAAAATTTACCTGGATGAAGGAGCAGAAAGAACATTTTCAGATATGAAACTGAGAGGGATCTCAAATAGGCAAAGGCAGACTCAAGGTTCAGGATTATCTGGAGAATTGGACCAAAGCATACAAAATGAATGTCATCAGGGTTAAATTTCCAATTCTAAATTCAGTGGGGAGGGTGGGCGTGAATAAGATCAAAAGTATGGATTGGTGACTTGCCAGTAGTAAATGTGAAGAAAGATCTTTTGGTCTTCATAGATCATAAGCTAAACGAATCCGCTTATGTTCATATTTCTTTGCCATATCTGAAGCAAGCAGTTCATGGAAGTAGTAGTACCATTTTAATTGGTCAAAGCTCATCTGAAGCCCAGTTTAGGTACACCTTGGTTTAAGAAATGTATCTGGAAGCTGAACATGTGGGGAGGAACATAGTGGTCATATGAAAAGCTTGTAAAGAATGTTGAAGTAGGTATATATAAATGGGAGGAGAACAGATTGAGAGGTGACATGATAGTCATACTGACATATATTAAATACTATTAAGTGGAAGGTGGAGAAAGTTGTGTTCTTGTTCAAAGAACAGGACACAAAAGCATGAATTGATATTAGAAGAAAGGAGAGTTCAATAATATTTGGAAGAACCTTCTGACAGTAAGGGCTATTGCAGAACTGAATGGACTTCCTTGAAATCTGATGGGCTTTTTGTTGTTGTTGGAATCTGTCACACAGAGGTTAAATTACTCTCTGTCAGGAATGCTTTTCCTGTAGATTTTCTGCAGAGGATTCGACTACATGAGCCAGTATCTTATCAAATGACTTTTGAGTTTGCTCATTCATTCAGTCAGTCATTCAAGCAGAAGGAGGAGGAGAGAAGGAGAAAGAGAAGGAGGAGGAGTATTTGAGTCAATCTGAAAAGATTTTTGTCTGTCTCTCCATTTCTCATCTCTTTTACTCCTATAAAATGCCTTTTTATATCATGTGGGTGGCAGATGGTGGGGGCTTATATGTCTTTATAGAAATTCTAAGCGGCAACTCTCTCACCCTTGCAAAAAAGAGTCTGATAATAAAAGATAGTAGGGGGCTATCACAAGTACAGCCTCTGTTGTGTGCTCTGGACTAAGCAAATAGTCTGGGGATTGTAAACTCTGGACTGTTTTCATAATATAAATAAAGTTATTGATGAGTTTCAGATGAGGGGTGACACTTTATTTTTCGTTCTCTTTTGAGTAATCAAGGCTTCTGGTAGATTTTAGCTATAAATAATTTTCTTATTCCTTGTAGGGGACTGGGGATTTGAGAGACTGGGGGGGATTTTGCAGCCTGAAGCACAGGCAATAGTCTAGGAAAAGTTCAAATAAAATTGTTTTGTCAATACTTTATGAGATGAATGAATCAATATCAACTCATCTGCCCTTTCCCTCCCTTTAAATTAAAAGTCAGAATTGCCTTGGATGCACTTTAGGCTTTCTTCACAATAGCAAAGCATACAAAATTACTGGGAAGTAAGGAAAAATACATCAGTTCCTCTGCAATACTCTAGACATCAACTAGAGTATAAATATTTCATCTATGGACTCTAGGTCTCTGCGTGGAGTTTTTGGCAATTTATCTGTGCAATATAATGGGCAGTAATGCAGAAAGAAATTTCAGAGCTCATGTCTCATAATTTCATAAGAGCAGTTCGAGAGCACTGTTCCTAAGAAAATAGCTTTGGATCAAAGGGATATTTAATGAGATGGGAATGTTTCAGACTATTTTACATCTGCTCTCTGTCGACAAACTCCATTGAAATGAAAAATGGAATATCAATCTCAGACCCAGGTGAGAGAACATCGGACACCTCCCTAGCTGCCAAATAAAAACAGAGGCTGTATACAAATTTACAGTTTTATTTGGAAGTAATGGATAATGGTGATGCATCAGGGGCCACAGTTTGAAATCAATCTTTTTGAAATCAAGACAAGGCATCTGTGACGCTGTTATCTCATTCCTGCACGTGTTAAGGTGATGTTTGGTGAAAGACAAAGTAACAAAAAAGGCAAACCAAGCACATAACTCTGGGTGAATGTGATGTCCGTTGATTCAGTACACGAGTCACTGTTAGGATGTTGCACCAAATGGGCACCTACTTATCTCTAACTTCTCTTTCCATATGGATACCACAACTAAAAGAGGAGGGGAAAATCTAAAGATGCCACTCATTTGATAATCATCAGGCATAGACACCACTGGCTCCAAAAGCAGATCTCAAAACCCATTCTGCCCACTGCATCCAAGGATATTTGTAATGAGACACTGTACTGCATTCGGTCCTGCCAGGATGAAACCTCATGCAACTGTGGCAATGGAAGCCAGGCCCTAATTTCCTCCTGCATAATCACTATAATCCATAGATGGTGATGTGCTGCTTTTATCTTTGTTGTGGATCAGGCCAGCCAGTCACAGAATCTGTCTGAGTGAAGCCATCCTGCAGGAGAAGTTAAGATGCCCCATGATCACATGCATCCATTGCAGAACATTTGTTCTGCTGCAGGGCCCACTGTGGTAAGGTTTGCAGGATGCTGATCTTGCCCATAGGGATCAGGATCTAGCTCAGTCTTGAGGAAAGTGAATTTTGAAATGGGGCTTTCTTTCTTTTTCCCCTCCACCAAAAGAACCACATGTTCCCCTGCTAAGGAGGGAAAGGCCTGCAAACACTCTTGGAGTAGGTGGAACCCATAAAAAGGAAGTCATCAAGACAATGAGTGATGTTTCTAGTCCCCAACCTTTTCTTTGCAATTCATTCTAAGAATGTACTAATGGACTCATGGACAGAACATGATACAGAATAGCACTGTTTTATTGAAGTACAGTGGTACCTCGCTTAAAGAGCATAATTTGTTCCACAGGATTGCTTTTTAAGTGAGTTTGCTCTGTATGTGAAACACCATTGTAAGTGAACCATTGTGACTTCTGGTGAGGGGGGTTTACGGACCCCAATTTAGTTGTTAAGCAAATTTTTGGTTGGTCTTAGTTGTTAAGTGAGGTGACAATTCAGAGAAAATTCTGCTCTTTAAGCAAGTTAGTCTCCAAGTCAGATGGTCTTTATGTGAGGTTTTACTGTACCATTCTCCTTGAACTTGAAACCCAAGGGGTAGAAATCCTTGGGGTGAACCAGCAGGAGAAAGAATGTATTTCCAGTTTACCAACATTCCCTTCAGGTAAGACATGAGATGAGATAACTTTCTGATATTGCCTTCATTCAGCTTTGACCTTTCCAGACCCACTTTATATATTTTGTAAAAGTAGCTTTTTTACTTGGTTCTGCAGCATGTCAGAAGCTTCTAGAATTCCCAGGTACTGGTATCCCTCTTATAATGTTACTACTTCTATACATTCTTCATCATCTAATTAAAAGCCATCACCTTTGACAACTTTCTTGCCTTAACAGTAACTGCTGCACACTTGTCAAGTTCAAATTGCATTCCTATGTCTTTTCCAGTAACATATTCAGTTCAACTATTGTCTTTCCAAATAATGTTAAGTCATCTATAAAGTAAATGTGAAACCTTCAGTCCTTTCTTAGCCAATTCATATCCACAGCTCTATTCTAAATAGTTGTCAACAGTGCCATTGATAACACATATAGCAAAGGTAATAGTGAGTCACCTTGAAAAATGCCATGCTTAGTTTCAACTTCACCAAATTCTTCTCCACAAGCCACTTACTTTATTCACCGTAGCTTCATTGAAATATTCATAAATCTTTGATCATTGCTGCTATTCCAAAATAGTCAAGACATTTTTCAATCCAGTTTATGTGGAACAGAATCAAATGCCTTTTTATAATCAATGTTTAAACCAGTCATCATTAAATGATAAACCCTAAACCTGGGTGGTTTACAAAAAAGTGAATAAAACCCCACCTGTTATCCCAAAACAATGTACAGAGTTTGAAATACACAATACATGTAATAAAAAAGATACACAATACAATACATATAATACACTAAACCCCAATGGTAACTGTTAGAATAAAACATAAACACCTGGGTTGATGGGGCGAATATTAGGAAAAGCTTTTCTTATAAATCTCAATTTTTCTCAGCTTATAATAGTTTTGGAGAGAGAAAGCCTGAGAAACTTCAAAAGGAAATTAGTTTCATAAAGTTAGGGCTGCCACCAAGAAGGCCCCATTCTCCATTGAGGCCTTCCATGTCTTCTTCACTGTGGTCATTCTGTAGCCTACCTATGACTTAAAGTACAGTATTTGGGAAAAACTTTTCCATTTGTATCTTAGATAAGTTATTTTTCAACAAGTGAGAGTGCATTCTCTGTGGTGTCACAGCTCTACTCTCCCATGGAGGTGAAACTGGTACCAACTACAACCTTTTGGTTTTCTAAGACAATTTAAATAACCAGTTCAGCCTGTTCTTCCTAGCTGAAGTCCAATAGCAAATCACAGTTAGAGTGTGCCAATTGAATCAATGGCACTTACATGGGTATTGACTCGCCAAATCCCCTCTCTACTTGTGAGTTTCTTCTGAATTTCTACCACTATATCTGCTGCTTCTCTTTGCTTTTATTGGGTTGATTTTTTGTTGTTCAGTCGCACAGTCGACTCCGACCCTCTGCGACCCCATGGACCACTGCCCGCCAAGCACTTCTGTCCTCCACCATCCTCCTCAACTCACTCAGTTCTGTGCCCATTGTCTCTACAATACTATCTAACTCATTTTTGGCCACTCCCTTTTTCTTTTGCCCTCCACCTTTCCCAGCATCAAGGCTTTCTCAAGTGAATCCTCTCTTCTCATTTGATGTCCAAAGTACCTTAGCTTCATCTTTACAATTTTACCTTCTAAGGAGCATTCTGGGTTGATTTCTTCCTAAGATTGACCTATTTGTTCTCCTCACTGTCCAGGGGACTCTCAAAACTCTCCTCCAACACCACATCTCAAAGGCATCTATTCTTCTGCGCTCAGCTTTCCTAATGGTCCAGCTCTCACAACCATACATTGCCACAGGGAATACAATTGCTTTGACTATACGAATTTTTGTTTGCAATGTGATGTCTCTACTTTTCACTATGCTCCCCAGGTTTCTCATCGCTTGCCTCCGAAGAATCAGTCGCCTTTTTATTTCATGGCTGCAATCACCATCTGCAGTGAGTTTTGATCCCAAGAAAGATATGTGTATGATATTATTTGTACACTGCCCTGGTATCTGTGAGGATGATGGGCAGTTTCAAAGTAATTCACTAATTAAAATATTTTGTCTCCCCATGGCATGTTCACCCAGGATAGAAGTAAGATATGAAAGGAAGCTCATTCTGCTTATAACACAGAACAGGCCTCTTGTTCCTCCAGAGTGCAAATGTTATACAGAAATGATGTTGAAAACCACAAAGTAAATTGTGTTTACATTACAGCGTGAAATGCAGTTGGGAAAACAACATTTTGTGAAGAGTTGAGTCAGTCCTATATTTTCCTTCTAGAGAGGTATGCAGTTGTCAATCCCAACGACCCCATTGTTCTTGAATAGCACCATTCTAACTTCACTAGAGACCACATTAACACCAAAAACTTGAGTTTATTGTCAAATACAGTTTTATCATCACTTCCCAAGATCCCAGGAAAATGTCAGCTAAATCCAACACAATTAGAAATATCCTTGACTGAAAGGCCAAAGCATTCTCCCTCAACAAGTTATTAAAAGAACAATTTAGAGGCAGTTTTGCTCGGTACCTGTGGAAAATTGATAGCTTGTACTTCTCGTGTTCCTGAGCAGAACAGGGGGAAAATGTTTGGCAAGGGCAAAGTAGAAGCTGTTGACAGTTTCTTGTGTAACTCCTATGTGGACTGCAATGGAAGAGAAACAAACCACCCAGGCAATTTAACTCATTGTGGTTTATATTTGCCTTCCTCCTCCCTCAAAATAGATTACAGTGGAATGTGAATGTGAATGTGTGAATAGAATTCTGAAAGTACAGAAGATGATGGGATTCAGGTTGACTCAGCCTTCCATTCTTTTGAGGTTGGTAAATTGAGTACCTAGCATGTTGGGAAGGGGGAGTGATAATTATCTTGTGAACCACCCAGAGAGTCCTCCAAGCTCTATTGAGTGGTATATAAGTGTAATTGCTATCGCTATCCAGAACACTTTCTTCACAATTATCTTCCACAAAGTCAGGGTGATGGGAGCAGTGGCAGAAGAGAATAGAGCCAGTGTCCTCTCCTTTCCATAGGTAAAGGTAAAGGTCGCCCTTGCTCGAAGGCCAGTCATATCCTTTTCTAGGGTTCAGTGCTCATCTCTGTTTATAACCAAAGAACCAGTCATATTTGACTCTAGGGTTCAGTACTCAACTCTGTTTATAGCCAAAGAGCCAGTGCTGTCTGTGGATGTTTCCATAGACATGTGGTAGGCATGACTAGACATCAGAGTACACAGAACGCAGTTTACATTCCCACTGAAGTGGTACCTATTTATCTACTTGCAATTTCTTGCTTTCAAACTGCTAGGTTGGCAGGAGTGTCTATATCTATCTTCACCAAAATCTGTGTTATCAGTTTGATGCTAGTTCTAATGACCAATAATCATTTTGATGTACAGTCAAACCTTGAGATAAGAATGGCTTGACTTAAGAAAAACTCCAGATACATACGGAAATCTCAGGAAAAAAATCAGGTTTAAGATTTTAAAAATTAACAGGATTTTTTTTTTTGAGATAAGAAATTCAATGCATTCCTATGGCAAATTGCATTTAATGCATTCCTATGGGAAATTTGAGATAAGAATTTTTTGAGATACAACCAACCTCGAGGAACGAATTAAATTCATATGTAGAGGCTTGACTGTATCAAGGCAATTAGATAGACACCACTGGTGCTGCACATTATTGAGTCAGACTTTGAAAGAAATAGCATGAGTGAGTTTATATAAAGTACTTCTGCTAGGAAAGATCTCATAAACTTAGTTTCTACCTAGGTACTCAGGTCTATTGAGGACTTATAGTTTAGTTTTAATATTCAAAGCTCAGTTTTGTCGACTTCCATCAAGGCTTATTATTACAACTTCTCTGTTCAAATGTGATATACAAGGGACTCTATTTAAAAAAGAGACCATTGTCTTTTGTAGATACTTTTGATAAAAAAAGACAGCTTTGCCAGCTATATTCCTTTCATGTTATTTCTCAGTAGAAATGTCAAGTCCTGACCTATTTCTTTATTTTCCTACAGCAGTTTGACAATCTGTGACAGAGCAGGAGTATTGACATTACAGCTGATGTCAACACCTGAAATGCGGCTTTTCTAAGTACAGCTTTCTCAATGCACTGCTACAAAATTGGCAGATAGGCATGTGGTGATAATAAATTTGTCATATTCTGCACAAGCTAGCAGAAAAGGATGGGAAGTCATGCCCTAAAATTTCTGGAATATGATTTGAGTGGTCATAATACCTAGGAAATTGTGTTTTTGCAGTAGGTCTTGTCAATGAAAAGACAAAAAGAGAGAAAGGTTGTGCAAGGAATGATCAGAAAAGGCTACTGGAAGTCCAGACCTAAGCTGACTGTAGTAAGACTACTCATGAAACTGAGAAGTATGTTTTTATATTGTCTCAGTAATGGTGTAGTGGAATTAGGGCTTTCAAGACTGAAGTGCTGGCAGTTTCTAATTAGCAAAGCTTATCATCCTTGCTTGCCTCTGCCTTCTTGTTCCCTCTGAACTTGGCTGCAATCCTAGCAGTAACTGCAAGGGAAATGGTTTTGCCCAGCAACAATAGATCTGTGTAGTTATGCAAAGTATTTTGTGATGGCTTGGCCTTCATTCAAGGCTTAGCCTTGAATGAACAATTCAGACCCATTAGGTTATACAAACCTTCTGCTCCTGGGTTGAGGTGAAAACAACAGGATCTACCTGCATTTTTAGATTTCCTTGCTGTTGGGACTTGCATGATGGAAACCTATGTTTCATAGGTTACCACAACACCACTGCTCTTCAGTGAGTTCATTGACAATGTTGAACAGCTTTCAACTTCTTGACCTCTTCGCTTTTGTCCTTAAAGCGTGCAGCTGTTGCTCATTGGCCCTCACCAATTGGCCTCACTTGTGTGGTAGCTTTGTGCCTGGCAGAGGGATCTCTTGTTACATGGAATTATACTGTCCATGTCTAACGTTCTATCATACCATGGTTATTCAGGGTAGTGGTTACTGAATGCATTGCATTCAGCTGAAATTGTAAAATTAGACCCAAATGAGAGCTATCTGAGTGGTTCAGGAATGACTATGAGGCAGAGGAAAGATTTCTTGTTCATCCACCACAAAAGATCTTTCATATCTTACTCATCATTTGTAGGGCTAAATAAAAAAGGTAATGTGAATTGAGGAGAATAGTACAAGTAAACAGAGCTGTTGGCATTGCAGGAGAAAGTGAATGAGTGGTGGCTCCTTCAAAAAAACCTATGATCTCCCTTGGATATTCCAGCTACTGAGATGCTACACAGGCCTCAGACTAAGATCACCCATTGCTCTTGCAGCGGGTTGAACAATTATTTCTCAGAACTATACAGAAAAAAGAAAGGCTTGCCTTGCCAATTAGATAGCTCTTTTGCATTCTGGCATATTATTTTTTTCTTTGAAAGTAAAGTTCTCTTTATTATCCTTTTTGGGGAGGTGACATCATCTCTGCTTTGTTCTCAGCTTCTTGGCCACATTGCTTGTCTCATGTAGTCTCCCTAATATTGGCTGGAAGCAGAACCTTCTTGAGGTCTAATAAGGATAGTATTCCTGTGATGGGCCACTCCAAAATATTAGCAAACCAAAACAGTTCATCTAAGCACCTTACTTAATTTGCTTGAATCAAACAAAACAAAATAAATGATGAGGGAGTCAGCACAATTTATTCATGAGATTTGGCAATTTTTTTCTATTTGTTCTACAGATTAGAATTACATTTCTATTAATCAAGCCTTGATCCAGCTAATAATGACATACTCTTGACATGCTAGAGAGCTTGAAGATACTTCCTTCCTTACTCAGCAGAGATCACAATACTGGCAGATACTTATGGATTCAGCTGTATACAGTAAAGCTCACAAAAATTCTTGAGTGCTCATCATGTGTGGTATGAATTGTTTGAAAAGATCTTAAGGAAACAATTCCCTTTTCCTTATTTTCTTTGCTTGATGTGTAGCACAGATGACTCATGACTGAAACATGAAATGTCAGGGCAAACCCTCCCCCAGGTCCTGTGTTGCCATGCATTTTCAGTATACATAATTCAATTTGATTCCTTTATTAAGTCAACTGATCAAATACAGTAAACATATAATTGTCATGCTAGATTCAATGAAGTGTGTGTTTGTTCAGCCACTTCTCAACTTTTTACCTTCAAGGAATACCTTCCATTATAACATTTGTGAAAAAAAAACCCTACATATCAGGGATGTGGTAAAGTTCAAGTGGAGTTTTTCATTCAAGTAACACCTTGAAATTGTCTTCCATACAGAGATGCTTTGATCTCAATTTTCCTGTGGCCACCTTATTAAGAAGTGGAGAGGAAAACTCAGATAGTTCTATATTTTAAAGTAACTTAGTTCAACCTGAGCCGGTCTAGCTATTTTGAGCTACAATGTCTATCCACTCTCATGAAAAAGGTCAATAGTAAGAAATGATGTACATTGTAATATAAAGATTTAGAAAGAACCAGCTTGGGAAAATATCATTTAAAGGGCATGAAGGATGCTTTGGCAAGGTACTAAGCACTTTCATATCTATAGAACATAAGCTCAGATTCTACTTGTGCAAAAATTCGCATAGTCAAAGCAATGGTATTCCCGGTTGTAATGTATGGTTGTGAGAGCTGGATGATTAGGAAAGCTGAGCGCAGAAGAATCAACACCTTTGAAATGTGGTGTTGGAAGAGAGTTTTGAGAGTCCCCTGGACAGTGAGGAGAACAAACAGGTCAATCTTAGAAGAAATCAACTCTAACTGCTCCTCAGAAGGTCAAATAGTAAAGATGAAGCTAAAGTACTTTCGACATCAAATGAGGAGAGAGGATTCACTTGAGAAAGCCTTGATGCTGGGAATGGTGGAGGGCAAAAGAAGAAGGGGGCGGCCAAAATGAGAAGGCTAGATGGTATTGTAGACGCAATGGGCACAGCGCTGGGTGAGTTGAGGAGGATGGTGGAGGACAGCAGTGCCTGGAAGGCTATGGTCCATGGGGTCACAAAGGGTCGGAATCAACTGTGCAACTGAACAACAAGAAAATTTAATTAAGAAAAAAGACATGGTCTGACATTGTGAGAAAAGAGGGAGACTCCCCTACAAGTACAGTGGAGAGCAAATGTTACACAGTTGCAGGTGAACTGACAGGTGAAAAGCAATGTAGTGAATCTAATATATTCGTGTGTGAACTAGTTCAGAGACAAAGGTAGTGGATTAGCTTCAGACATCTGCTATCTGAAATGTGTGTTATGTTAGTAGGAGAATAATCTCACACACCTGAGTGAACTTCATTAATATGTAGCAAGTCTAGTTATGTTCATTTTTGCAAATGTTAAGAATATTTTTTTCTGTGCATTTCATTATATGCCAACATTTTACTCTTGAGCACCATCTTTTTATATAGCTTTTAAGTAGATAAATGTAACGTCTCCAACAAGATCACAAAGGATTTCTACATCTGAATTTTAAATGGAAAATAAGGTTACTTTTATTGATTTTCTAACAAGTACCATAGGTTTTAAGAATGGTAAAAATGGAAGCAACCTCAGAGGCCTTATTTAAAGTGCATTAAAAGCAGACAAATTTTGCTGGGGATGGAGGAAGACAATGTCTCAGCATGGTCTTGTCAGCAGCAGAAATATATAAATGGGTCAACATGTCACTGTAAATCTCTTGGATATTTTATTTTTTTAAAAAAAAATACTAAACAGTCTTTGAAGATGAGACCTTTTTTAAAAAAAATTTTTAACAAATTTATTTATTTATTTATTTTATAAATTATATAAATAAAATAAAATAAATAAATGCTCCTGTGGGAACATTTAAAAAAAATCAAGGTTAATTTCAATAGACAAAATGATTAGATTCTGAAGAACTGAAGGAAAACAACAGTCTTCTCCTTCTTCTTCCATGTCTAGGACCAGACATGAAACTTCTGAAATGAAAGACCCTTTTGGTGAGTTCATTCTGCAGTTCCTTTAACTTGACCTAGCATAAGAGTAAAATTCTGGTTTGTATTGTCTATCTTTCTCGAAGACCAGTGAACATCAAATGGACTAATATACCTAGCTGAGGAACTGAACCGCCTGCTGCTCTATTGAGGCAGCAATAAAACATGACAGCCATATTAGACTGCAACTTCCACAAAAAGCAGGGTAAAACTTTTTTTAATCATCAGAAAAGAGGTGCAGTCTTGAGCAGACCACACTTCAGGGATTTTATTTCATATTTAAAGCACACTTCAGTCCAGCTGTCTCATTCAAGATGCTTTTCAGATTTCAGTCCCTACGTGTAACTTCTTTGTCTATTTTAATTACGTTTGGAGCAACTGTTTGTCAGAATTACAATCATAAAATGCATCAAACAAAATGGGAAAATCAATACAGTTCTGCTGTACTTTCTTGTATTTTGTGAGCTTTGCAAAGGCCCATACTATAATTGTGATCATATTGCATGTCAAATGAATTTTTCTCTTTTCTTTTCAACTATTAAGAGAAACCATAAATAAGAATACAGTACTGCAGTGTACTTAAAATGCTATAAATGGCTGACTGTGATGTTGATTATTTATTTATTTACATTTTTATACCGCCCTTCTCCCCGGGGCGACCCAGGGCGGTTTACAACATCATAAAAGCATAACACAACACAACCCAAACCCATTATTAAAAACTTCAAAATCACAATTATAAAATTTAAAAAGTTTTTAAAATTGATGAGGAAGACAGTGAGCTGTCAAATGAATTTTGACTAATGGCAAACCTTTCAGGGTTTTCTAGGTAGAGTACATAGAAGTGGTTTACCATTCACTTCTTGGGGGCTCTCTATACCCGAGTAGCTTGCCCAAGGCCACACAAGCTGGTTCTTCTCCCTGGAAGCAAAGTAATAAGATACTTCTAGACTATTTGTTTATCAATCTCAAGCTGCAATCCTGTCCCTTCCCTTTGTGCTTTACCTTTGCCTGGAGTGTCATTGACTGTCTTTTGGGAGAAAGATTGAGCTGACATAGGAATTGAGCACTTCTTTTCTTTGTCATTTGTTCTCACTCTAGTTTTCAAGTATACAACTATAGGAAGGTAAATGTCACCCTTGCTCGAAAGCCAGTCATATCTGACTGTAGGGTTCAGTGCTCATCTCTGTTTATAGCCAAGGAGCCAGCACTGTCTGTGTTTGCAAACGTTCGTGTGGGCATGTGGCAGGTATGACTAGATGCTGGAGGGCACAGAATGCTGTTTACCTTGCCACCAAAGTGGTCCCTATTTATCTACTTGCATTTTTTTGCTTTCAAACTTCTAGGTTGGCAGAAGTTGGGACAGAGACAGGAGCTCACTCTGTTATGCATACAACTATACAATCAAATAATTAAATTAAAGTTGGAATGTAAATGATACTTTCCATTTCATAACATTTTGTTTGTCTGAAGAATCTCCTCTTATTCTTTCCAAATTCTATTGGCTGCAGGGTAGGTAGGATGGATTTACACTTACGAGAAAGGATCAACTAGTACATTCTTTCTAGACCCACAGATGGACAAAGTACATGTGGTTATGTGATGACATATCTCAGTAATAAACCACAATGGGTAGGTGTTTCCACGATGTCATCATTCTGAATTGGTGCATGTGTCTAGTTATTTTGCAGTCTTTTTTCCCAACCAAACCATGACTGAAATGATGGAATGCATTCCAGTAAGGGACCATTTTGGCTCCCAGACATATAACTATGCCCTTCTTTTTGATTTTTGTTTTCCTATGGATAATTGAAATCATTGTTGCCTCGGTGATTGCATATTTCTAAAAGCCCATGATATGTCATAAATAATCACTATCACTTCCTCCATCATTCATTGTACACAAAAGGCTGTAATGCTAGCAAATTTCGTAATTCCCATATTTCTATATAACCATTCCATGATAGAACAAGTAGCATATCATTCAGAACAAAAAATAATAATTAAAAGAGTGATTTTGTTAAACCATAAAAATGAAGTGTGATTCTCTCTCCCTATTCCCTTTATAACTCTGGTCCAGTTCTTACACTGCATTTTGTATAAAGACACCCAGAAGCTTGACTTCATCTATCATATTGATAGCCATATGCTTATAGACAGAGTTGCTTTCTTCTCATTTTGTAATATTGCCTTGCCTGAACAACAAAATTCCTCAGTGTCTTTCTTTAAATTGCTTTTATTTCATTGTCTCAGCAAAACCCCAGTAGTGAAACTAGAACTATAGGGAAACATTCTCCTATCTATTAAGTCTGGTTTTTGAAAAATTCTTTGACCAATAATTTTAAAATGAATGGAAACTAACTAGTTAGCCAAATCATTTTTAAAATGCATTAAAAATAGAGACTTTATTAATTGCATGTTTGCTGTTCATATTCAGAAAGGTAAAATAGAAAATTTAAAAATGATGTGTTAAGCACATACAGAGTGTGCCAAAAATGTATACACATTTTAAGAATGGAAAAAATGTATTAAAATTGTAGTACAGTAGAACCTTGGCTAACAAATGGCTCGGTTAACATAATATCGCATAACAAAAGAAAACCCATAAAAAATAATGGTTTGGTCTACAGAATGGATGAATTGGTTTTCAATGCAATCCTGTGGAAAACCACATTTTGATTAAAATATTTTGGTTTTCAATGCATTTCAATGGGAAATTGCATTCAATGCATTCCTATGGGAAATTCGGTTCAAGTAATTTTCACTTTAGAAATGTCCCGGGAAACACTTTAATTGTGTTAACCGAGGTTCCACTGTACTCAATATATACTAATTAAAAAAGACGAATACATGTCTTATTTGGCTTCTGAAATTACAAGAGGTGTTCAGAGTGGTTGCCATCAGAATCCAGATGCTTCTGATTATGATGAACTACTGCTTAAGCAATGTGTCAATCAGCATGATTGCAAGGTCTTAAAATCTGTAGCAAATAATATGTAAGTTTGTGAGTTTGGCTATCTGAGCACACATTATCAGTTACACATATATACAGCCCTACAAGCAGGAATTTATGGCCAGGGCTAATAACACCTACGTCAAGTAGTGAGGTCTGAGAATCAATGTCCCCCCACCCACCCTGAAATTACCGCAGATGAGCCATACCATCATGGAGGGGGCAGGAAATAGGTGAAATCTTGCTGCTGTATTGCTGTATAGGGATTTTTTAATGTGTTATGCTTTTTTTTGTTGTTCAGTCGCACAGTCGATTCTGACCCTCTGCGACCCCATGGACCCCTGTCCGCCAGGCACTCCGGTCCTCCACCATCCCCCTCAACTCGCTCAGCTCTGTGCCCATTGTCTCTACAATACCATCTAGCCATCTCATCTTGGGCCGTCCCCTTCTTCTTTTGCCCTCGACCCTTCCAAGCATCAAGGCTTTCTCAAGTGAATCCTCTCTTCTCATTTGATGTCCAAAGTACTTTAGCTTCATCTTTATTATTTGACCTTCTAAGGAGCAGTCAGGGTTGATTTCTTCTCAGATTGACCTATTTGTTCTCCTCTCTGTCCAGGGGACTCTCAAAACATTCCTCCAACACCACATCTCAAAGGCATCTATTCTTCTGCGCTCAGCTTTCCTAATAGTCCAGCTCTCACAACCATAAATTGCCACAGGGAATACCATTGCTTTGACTATGCGAATTTTTGTTTGCAATGTGATGTCTCTACTTTTCACTATGTTCCCCAGGTTTCTCATCGCTTGCCTCCCAAGAATCAGTCGCCTTTTTATTTCATGGCTGCAATCACCATCTGCAGTGAGCTGAGATCCTAAAAAAGTAAAATCTGTCACTGCTTCTACTTCTTCGCCATCTATTTTCCAGGGACTGATAGGGCCTGTTGCCATTATCTTGGTTTTCTTGATATTGAGTCTCAAACCAGCTTTTTCACTTTCTTCTTTCAACCTAATCAGGAGCTTCTGTAGGTCCTCCTCACTTTCTGCCATTAGGGTGGTATCATCTGCATATCTCAAATTGTTGATGTTTCTTCCAGCAATTTTGATCCCAAATTGTGATTCCTCCATCCCTGCATTGCGCATTATGTGTTCTGTGTATAAGTTGAATAAGCAGGGTGACAAAATGCAGCCTTGTCTTACTCCTTTTCCTATTCCAAACCACTCCGTCATTCCATTTTCTGTCCTAACTGTTGCCTCTTGATTCATGTACAGATTTCTCATGAGGCCTATAAGACGTTATGCTAAAGGTGGCTAAATTTAGAGATGACGTAGGGTTATGGGGATAACCAGTTGATTCATAATTGTAAAATATTGTACCAATCTCTCTTTTTCTTTTATTAGCTATGGTAAAGGCAGCTGGGTGCAGACGGGTGAAGTAAGGCTCAATATTTCATCATGGACAAAATCTTAGATAACAGGACTGGGTGAGACATGACATTGGGTTGAAGACAGGCCATTACAACGGCCTGAGGGAGAAGACTCCATGGCCTAGCAGTGGCTGAGAACATCGTCCCCTCCTCTGGGCCCACAACAACAGCCTGAGGGAGAAGACTCCATTGCCTAGCAGGGGCTGAGAACATCACTCCCTACTCTGGGCCCACAACAACAGCCTGAGGAGTCATTGGCCTAACAGTGGCTGAGAACATTGCCCCCTCCTCTGGGCCCACAACAACAGCCTGAGGAGAAGACTCCATGGCCTAGCAGTGGCTGAGAACATTGCCCCCTCCTCTGGGCACACAACAATGGCCTGAGGAGAAGACTCCATGGCCTGGCTGGTGGCTGAGAACATCACCCCCTCCTCTGGGCCTACAACAACGGCCTGATGGAGAAGACTCCATGGCCTAGCAGTGGCTGAGAACATCACCCCCTCCTCTGGGCCCACATCAATGGCCTGAAGGAGAAGAATCCATGGCCTGGCAGGCGGCTGAGGACCTTGCCCACTCCTCTGGGCCAACAACAACAGCCTGAGGGGAGTTAGTCTGTGTTCTGGTTTGGTTGTATTTTGTGAGGTTATATTTCATAATTTTTATTGTACTGTTGCTGTTTTGACTGCAAGCCGCCCTGATTTGCCTTGGTGAGTGGGCGGCAATATAAATTTGAATAAATAAATAAATAAATTACAAGATAGTATACCCCATCTATATATTATCTGTGCCTCCCCCCCCCCCCCATGGTTCTCGTCCTCTTCTCAACCATCAGAATTAAGGCAATCTTCTCATCAGCACAAAATCAGTAGAAAAATGTCCATCTACTTATCTATTTGAAACTGTTAAATAACCTGTGGTGAGGCAACTTTTAAAAGTTTTCACTGTTTTGTAATACGTACGCTTAAAATTCTACCCTTTGCTTCGCATGGTACATCATTATCTAAGTTTCACTACTGATATGCTTGGTGTTCTTAAGCCTGCCCTCTCTTTCTATTCAATATTAAATAGCATGAACTGAGATATTTAAAAGCTAAGGTGACCTTCTCACAGCATGATGTGCTCTTTTTTAAAGGGCAGCTCAGATTTGTTGCCAGAGTCATTATAGCCTCAAAACTGTCTTGGTTATGGCATCAGATACAGTGAGCAGTCTGACAAAACATTTCAGCATCTACTGTGTGGAAATATTCCATGTGACTTTTAAAGCCCTTTTAAAAAATAATAATAATAAGGAGTTATATTTTCTCCCAAAAGAAATATTTTCTAAACATGATTTTTTAAAGACACTGTATAGCAGCTTTCATCATTGGTTCAGTTTACTACAAGCACATCTTGGTCGTTCTGCTGAGCAATTCTGTCATTACAGTTCTATTTCTGGTTTTAAAATGAGCTCGATTTTTTTCACTCAGGTATCACGGTCAGTTTAACAGAACAATGTGCCTTCCTCTGTTTACTTAAAGCTTAGTGAATATGGAGCATAGCTGTTTTCACAAGTACCTCAGACTGCAACTTTATATATGACAGTGATGGCGAACCTTGGCATTCCCGGTGTTCTTGGACATCAATTACCAGAAGCCCAAGTCAGCACTCCTGCTGATAAGGGCTTCTGGAAATTGAAGTTCAAGATAGATAAATAAATAAATAAACACATGGAGTGCCAAGGTTCGCCATCACTGAGATATGGAATGTTGGGTTCTATGCACTAAGAGGGTCAGTGGGAAGGAATTTGCAGCCTAAAGTGATTGTTCTTTAGCACTAAGTTGACCCATAACATTTTCCTGCCTCTGCCATAGGGTCAGGACATTCTTCTTTTACTTGAGATTAATTTAGTTTTGCTTTCTTCTTTCCTAACCTTCCTTGGAGAAGCAGCCAGGCAGAGTCCCTGCATGCTGGAGAATGCTCATTTCCCTTTTTTTACTTTCTGATTTTAACTAAAAGTAATAATTGTTCGTAAATATATTTCTTTTCTACGTGAAGATGCATCTAGAGCATTGGTTGTCAACATGGGGCACAAACTCCATGGGGGGGGGGGGCGAGGCAATTTGAGTGGTGAGTGGATAAGGAGACACAAAGCAGCTTGGATTGCCTTTAATATAAACTGAATAGTTCTAACATGTGATAGTCTGCTGATGAATATCAGGGCAAACATATTCAATACAACAGTGTTACCAGCAAAGTTGTATGCATCTGAAACATGGACAATAACAAAATCAGAGGAAGAAAAACTGGTGCTAACCCAAAGAGCAATGGAAAGATGGATGTGCAGAGTAACAATCAGGGATAAGGTCAGCAATGAGGAATTACAGCAAAGAACCAGACTCCCTGGTGTGGTTGATGAATTATATGTGGCAAAAAGAAGATGGGCAGGCCATATCACCCATCTAAAAGATAACAAATGGACCTGTAGGCTAACAGATTGGATACGAAGGGCCCACAAAAGACCACTCGGCAGACCCCAAAAACATTGGGATGAGCTTATGGTAAAGCTGTTCGGCCAGAGATGGAGACAGAAGGCAAAGGATAGAACATTTTGGAATTCAGTTGATTTGCACTAAAAATGATGACAAATCAATATTGGATATTGGATCTGCTAACAAAGAGAATAACCAAATTTCTAATAAAAACTCAATATAGAATGTATCTCTGATTCTAAGATGAAATGACTTGGAACCAAACTAGACAATACAGTCCCTGCTCAGGGGATGGCTAAATGTGCCCATAATCTTTGGGGAGGCTCTTTTTGTGTCCTCCAATCATCAGATAACCTATAGATTGTTTAAAATTCTTAATCAAGCATCAGTAATCTTTGTTTTGTTACTTGGTGCTAAGTGTGCAAATTCCTCTGTTATTTGCAAATATGGGTGATTTTTCACAAAGTACTCTTCTTGCAAACGTGACAACTCTCTCAATGGTACAAGGAATTTCCAGGCACTTCTCACCAATGAGAGGTAGGGGGACCAGTTCTTTGCCTCCCACAGAAGGATGAAACAAGCAAGGATTTGCATCTCTTATCACTACACTAAAGCATGATTTCATTTGTAAACTAAGCTGCCATTTTATCTAGCTTCCTAGTGGTTTTGCCTATAAAATATCTTTTTATCCATTGTGAAAACAATGCAATGGGAAGCCCCGAGGGAGTCATTTATTGTGGGGAGAAACAAATGCAATACAGCTTATGTGGGGACGCTGATGAAACTATCACAGATATTATTTTACAATGCTGTGTGATTTCTTTGACTTGTACGTCAAATGATAAAGGACTGGAAGGCTGCCGTGACAAGGCTCAGTGCCATGACAGAACAATATTCTGTTGGTATGAAAATGGAGATGTAAAGCAGATTAATATAATAGGCCTTGAATGAAAATAAAATAAAAGCATCGTATATGCCATTTTCCAGTTTTTAAAAATATTGGCAGTAAAAAAAAAGTTGTTTGCAATGCAGCCTGCTTTGCCATCACTAAAATGAAAAACGAATGCCAATAATTATATCTTGAACATTTTCTCCTCACTCTTCACATAGCAACAAGTCTAGTTGGTTTCCTGACAAATGGCTAAATGTTAAAAGAGGAAAGGGAAAGACTGAGCTTGAAAAAAGGAGATTTAGAGAAGCATGAGACCTCCACCTCTTCTGGACTATGGCTTCCACTGTGGCCATGCTCTGTATGGTTCCTAGATACTGATCCAAAACATCTGAAAAGCCAAAGTTCCCCCTCATATGGTATTCAACAACAATTATTTAATTGTTTACTTTCCATTATTTCAAGTGGTGGGATGTCAAAAATTTTACTACCCCACCGTGATGTCATGATGTCAAGGGTGGGGCCAAAGAAAAAAAAGAATAAAATAAAATAAAAATAAGCACACGCACACACCTCAAACCAACCACCCACCCACAATACAAACCTGTGAATAAATTAAATAAATAAATAAAATAAATAAAAATAAATAAAAATTACATTAAAATACACCCCCCACCCCCCCACCCAAACACAAACCCGTCACTTACCTGTTAGTATAAGTGCCTGGGCAGCACCATGTTGCAAGATGGATATGGTCATTGTACCAGTTCTCTAGAATAATATGCCTTACTTTAAATGTAAAAGAGGTGTACCTCCTTAAGGGTTCTCCAATTGGAACAGCAATTGGAACAGCACAGGTGTAGCTTATTGATGAGGTAACTCCAAGACTTTGCTTAAAAATCCCAAGCCAGGCCGCCAGGCCATTTTAGGAACTGTGGTACTACGTCAATATAGGTAAAGGTATTAAATACACATTAAAATACATACAGACACACCACATCCAGAGGTGAGGCACTTACCCTGGGGAGCAGGCTATAGGGAGCTTCAGGCTAGCAGCTTCTCTTCCCGCTTGGGAGGACAGCAAAGAGGCCATGCATACATGCCAAGCACTGTAGGCATGCATGCACACCAAGTGCTTGGCACACATGCACAATGGGGGAACCAGTGAAAAGGGAACCCCCGAAGGTGGGTTCTCCAGGACACTGGGAAAAGTTCTCCAGGACACTGGGAAAAGTTACTGCCAGTTCTGGCGAACTGGTGCGAACCTGTTACATCCCATCACTGATTATTTCTCATTTTGCAGAGGCTGTTAGGAATGCTCAGATAGTCATAGTCAGGATTAGAAAGAGAGAAAAGGATGCTCCATGTGGGTCCCCTGCCCTGCCTTTCACATGTTTGTGGCTAACACAGCATCACACCCACATACCCAAGTATGGTGTAGTGAATACAGCAATGGACTAGGACTCTGAGGACTAGGGTTCAAATCCCCACATGGCCTTGGAAAACTCACCAGGGGAGTGGAATCAGTACAGGTACTCCTTAACTCTCACTTACTTTGAAAGTTTTATTAGCATTACTATAAGTTGGTTTTGACTTGAAGGCACGTAACTACATTACATACCATACAAGCATAACATGCATGTGTGGAAACTATACAATTGAGCACCATAGCAGGGGTGGAAAGATGAGGCAGAAAGAACAGGTGTATGGCCGGACCAAAATGAACTACAACAAGTGTGTCTCTTGATTATTATTTTTTAGGTAGGAATAGAAGAACAGCACAGGGGGTCATGAAGATAACACACATGCATAAGAAATAACACCTATGTATTTTACTAGCAAAAGAGTCTGCATATTATTTCAGCCTTAGTATCACATTCAGTGACCTGTAAAAACTTGAGGTAGAGAAACGGAAAGACTCAAATTTCCACACCTCATGCTGTGAATCTTTTCTAGCTATTATTGTTATTACTGTTTTTGGACTGAGATACAGTTACTAATCAGCCTTTTTACTTGCTTGTCCTGGGTCCTGGTTGCCTGCCAGCTGCAAATGTCCCATTCTCTGACAAACAAGATGAAAAAATTGTATTTCTCTTGTATTTTCTTGGAGAGATGAAACATGTTTGGTAATGTCATAGACATATAGAAATTCTATTCAAATGCATAATGCTGTGATAGGGGTGTTAAATTTCTTGATTGCTATTACTGTATCCAGAAATCATAATGCTTTTCATTGCAATTATTTGGTCAAAATGTCATCAAGTCTTATAGACTTTTGCATACAGAAGGAGTTGAAAGTCATGAATGTTTGTCTAGAAATCAGAAACATGATGTAATTATATTTGAGAAAGGGAAAAGACCTGAAATCAGTATGGTACAAAGGACAATACAAAGCTTGTGCATTTCATATAACTAACTTTTTCTTCTCTTTACTTTGAAATCTGTGATAAGATAAGGTATTTGTACAAAAGCACCTCAGCATCTCAAATGCCCTTCTAGAGCAGTCCAAATGGAGAGACACATTTATTTCCATTTACAGAAGAGTAATTTCTCTCTCGTCCTATTCTGCAATGCCAGGAACCTTTAAATCTCAAGAGTTTTTGCTTTTTCAGGAAAAGGAATAGAGAAGTACTTCTGTGGTCTTTTGTTCACACGTAGATAGTCCAGAAATAGATACATTTCCTGACAAACGGCCTATTTTTGAATGCTTCTGTTCAGCTTGATTAGTCTATGGTTCATGGCAGGCAGTACTATCTGACCTCAGGTAGCATATCCTATAGTAGTTATTACATTTTTTAAAAAAAGTGTATATCTTATATCTGTTTCCATGTTACCAACAAGAATCTCATTGAATTGTAAAAAGAAAAGTGTTCAAAATATATGTCTTACCCAGGGTACCCAAGTTACTAAAACATTCATTCTTTGAGACAGATTTTCCTGAATACCCCGGTTTTCTGTCTCGGACTGAAATCCAGGTCAGAGAAGATTAATTGTTTACTGGGTCACCTTTTATCCCTGTCTTCCCCTTTTATTAAAATATCAGCTGTCCATATTGGTCTGCACCAATACTGTACTAATATTTTGGCTGCATCAACATGGAAGGTGCACAATGTAATCTCTCTGTTCTTTGCTTCTTAGACGCTTAAAGCTGGCCTGCTTAATGGTTCAAAAGAAACATTGTAATTTGGGGTACACAAAGGCTATCCAATCTGGTATCTATATATTTCCTGTACAAGTTGAGACAGACCCATGTCAAACTGATTTCAAGTTGGCCTGAACCAATCCGTTCTTGGATTTATGCAGATACAGTATATGCATACATTTTTATCTTTCTAGACTGAGTGTGTGTGTGTCTGTGTGTGGACCTTAAAATGTTGAAAATACAGACTGCAGTGTGGAATGAGAGTTTATTATGCTAAACCAGGGGTGCCCAAACTATGGCCCATGGGCCAGATCCAACCCCTGATGCCAATTCATCTGGCCCACACCGCCCTCGTCGCTCTTGAAAGCAGAAGTAAAATGCTCTCATATGGGCACGTTTTACTTCTGCTTCCAGGAGCAACAAGGGTGACATGGGCCAGATCAATTGGTGTTGGGGCCAGATCTTGCCCATGGGCCATAATTTGGCCAGCCCTAGTTTAAGCAGAGAAAATGGAAGCCTAAACTCTATCTCATCCTATTGCAAATCAGATTGCAAGGTACGTTTTACTTCCACTTCCGGCATGAGGAACCCCGCGACCAGTCCATAGAACCATGTGACTGGCCCATGGCCCAAAAAGTTTGGGCATCCCAGTGCTAAACTGTTAACTCTGGGATTGTGGTGATCCTTCAGCTTCCTTCCTTCCCTTCTCCCCATCTTCTCCAGCAGGAGCTATGTCCAAAAAATGTTTTGGAAATATGGAACATACCCCTGTGTTTTCTCCAGTCAATAACTGGCTTGATAAACTGCTGCATATTTGCCAACCAGCTTCTCTGGACCTGGCAGAAGAAAACTCAAAAAAGAAGAGTTTGTAAATAAAGCCCTGTTGCAGGCACCTTATAAAAGGAAAATAACTTGTAACTAGAGCAGGCCATTTGAATTACTGGAATTTAGTTGACTCACCAAGCTTCCATTGATTCAGTGGGCCTACTCTAGTGCAACTTACCCTACTAAGCAACAGGATTTCACTTTATGTTTTATTATGATTTTTTTTCATATACTTTTTTTCTTTATACAATAATATATGAATAGATAATGAAATGAGAACTAAATATCTTAATGCTAATTTGTAGTAGGGTTGCATTACCAATCCTTCTTATAAGCATTTACAAAGTGTTCTATGCCTATCCATATGATTTATATACTACCTGTTAGTTGTCTCACATATAATTTTAGCTCTCCATTCATCCTTTAACACTCTAGCAACTGCTTACAGTTTTTGCTTTTAAGCAAAAATCATTTTATCTATTATTTTATTATTGTATATTTTTGTATCATTGTATATTATTGTATCATTTTATCTATTATTTTACCATCGACTTTTGTTATAGTCCCATTATAACTGCTTGGTTTGTAGTGCTTTAAGCATTAAGATTAACAGTTGTTTTCAATGCAGCTTAGTATTTGTTATTATGCACTTATATGACATCACAGGGATTCTCAACCTGCAGCCCATGACACCATTTCATGTGGACCCCCCAGTGGTGGGTTGTTAAAATCTTCACTACCCCACCGTGATGTCATCGACGTTGTGGGTGTAGCCGATGTCATGATGTCATGATGTTGTGGACGGAGCAAAAAAAATAAAAATGTCTGTGCATGCATCAAACCTCCATTTGATACATGTGCAGTTCTTTTTTTAGTGTGCATGCGTCAAACTGCTATTTGATGCATGTACACTAAAAAATAGAACTGTGCATAAGTGAAACCTCCATTTGACGCATGCGCAGTTCCGGGCAGCCATTTTGGCTACTGGGAAAAACATGTTGGAGGGGGCTGGAGAGGTGACTGAACCGGTTGCCCGGGGTTTTACCACCCCCGCCCCCCGGCGACTCCTCCTGATGGGGAGCAACCGGTTCAGGCGAACCGGTCTGAACTGGTAACATCCCATCACTGGGCTCCCCACTGCCTCCACCACACCCAGAAGTGTCATGTGGTGGAGGAAGGGCAAAATGGTCTTCCAGGGCCCAAAGCTGTCTGAGGGAGCGTGACCCAGCCCCGAGCTAAAAAAGGTTGAGAACTCCTAGCTTAGCACCATGGTTTCTACTATTTCAATTTGATCTGGCTCTGAATTAATGATCACTCTGCATAAATTGGCTGAAGAAAATTCTGGGGATAAAGAACTCCATTTTCAAAGCATACCTATCTTCCTAGATTAGGTTTATGAAGAAGCCAAAACAAGTTCCATGGTTATGATACAACATTTGGCCAAAACTTTACCTCTACTCACAAATAGAAGTTGGTTATGATGACAGTAAAGAAAACAAGTACTGTATATGCAGCCAAGGTGAGGCCAACATTACTGTGCCATCTATTTTTAAAGGGATAATTTATCAGTGAAATGTTTGTATCATTTAAAAAAATGAATCCTTCAGCATGGCTGAGAGGAAAGTTTAGCAAGAACCTGGGTCATAGTAACAATGATCTATTTATGTGAATACAATCTGTGTGTAAAGGGGGGGAGAGAATGTAACACTTTCTCATTCACACAATAAAGCACCATTTGCCCTGAGTTATGGTATTTATATGACACACTAAGCATATGTAATGCAATTGCATTTGCTATAAATACTTCTTGCATGACATTTACACACCACTGAGTTATTTCATGGCATTCTTCCTTTGTGCTAGGCTTTTCAGTACCCATTGATTTCAGTGGGATTTAGAAGTTTGCATGATGAAAGGGTTGGCTGAACACATAGATGAAAGAGGAACATTCTAGTATCTCCAGGAGAAACCAAGCAAGCAATCGGAAATACTCGTCTTGACTTTCTCCCAAACTCACATTTTGTAAATCTTGGTATATATCGAGTAAAAATGAAATGGAAATAAAATTCTTCTGAAACCTTCAGTCTTTACCTTTATTAGTCTACCCAAAATATTGTGGCTGAACAGGTTGGGGAAATTCTGGTGGCAACTATTACAGAAATAACTAACCCCTTTTGATTTCTGTGGTGAATGCAGCAGGAATAGTTATTATGCATGCAAAGTATGTACTGTGCTTGCAAGCAGAGAAATGGAAGGAGATTATATATTTTATTACTTACCAAGACTGAAAAGGGAACAGAACAACTGATTAGAAAATGACCTCTATTTAATACTTTAACCATTTATTTTGTCAGCAAAGGAGTTCACACTATATATTCCTCCAGTTACTAACTGTCATTTCAGGAAGGGAGTATTGTAAAGAGTAAAAATATCTAGGATTTAATTTCAGGGTTCTCTCCTGAAACTGGTGTTGAGTACAAATGTTATCCTGGCAGTTGTAAAGAAGCTGCACTGCACTGTTCATGTGTGTCATCAAGTTGAAACAACTATTAGCGGTGCTAATAGGGCTATCAAGATAAGTGTGATATTTACACTTTACCAGTTACATACCCACAATTAGATGACATAACCGAGTGGGGATTCAAACTCAGGGCCTCTGAGTCTATCACTCTACAATACCACACACTAGGTGTCCCACCATAAGATTACCCCAGTGTTAGGCTTTTGTCAAAATACTGCAGTTATCCAACTTGTAGCAGAATATGAAACGAGTTCATCCTATCCAAAAGAATGTGTAGGATTTGTTCCAGCCGAATTTCTGAGGTCAAGTCTCTCCTCAGGCAGAACAGTCTAGAAAAGATAGAGCTGAAATTTAATTTCTACCCCAGTTGTTCTGATTATAATTTGCAGCTTGTGATCTACATACTTTTGATTAGCTATGGATCAATATATGCTTTGATCCACCATGTCAAACTAGATGACCAGTATGGATCAACATAAGGCAATACCAATTAGCAGAAAGAAACACCTCTTACAAAGTATTTTCTCTACTTCATCCAGTTGGTGTGTCCATAGCCCCAGGAAAAATCAGGAGCATCCATTCTGACAACCACAGGTTTCTAGGTTTTATCTTCCCTAAGTTCCTATGTCCATGATGGCAAACCTTGGCACTACAGGTGTTCTTGAACTTCAATTCCCAGAGGCCTTGATCAGCAGGAGTGCTGATTTGGGCTTCTGGTAATTGAAGACCAAGAACACCTGGAGTACCAAGGTCTTCCATCACTGTCCTGTACTGATGGTCATATCCTTTCCAACTCAACGCTTTTATCACTTCCTTAAATTAAAAGAAAAACACATTACTATAATTGAAGACACACACAAAAAGAGGACATATGTAGGAAACATTTGCCCTTTCACATTCCAACCAGCACTCCTCTCAGCCATGACCAGAAAGGGGCTAATTTTATGCAGGAATTTTTGAAGCCAATACCCATGAGCCAAAGTCATTCAATTTACAATGTTATGATGGTGACTCATTGCAAAAGCTCACTCGGAATGCTCTAATTGGAGAGAACACTAAAGCAACTGTCCTTTCTATATAATAAGCACTTGCTTTAGCCTTAAACATTGCTTTTCAGTAGAATTCAGCTATCGTGTTGCAGCATTGTGCAGGGTCTTGTGGTTCACTTTAATTAAAGCTAATCTCACAGAACAGAGCCATTTTGGCAGCAACGAGGATAGCTCTTTCATACAAAAGATCCCTGGGAACACAGTGAGCAATCTCTGCACCATAATGGGTGAAATAGAGCTAAAGTGCAGTGATGCAGTACAGACTTTCAAAGCTAATGCCAATTGACGGTGCTTTGGCATATACTCTGCACAGCTTTCCAGAAATGGGTAAACATTGCAGTGTTTTGCTGTGTATAATGAAGTGAAATATCAGTTGCTCTGCCTGAATTTATATGGGTGAAAAAAGAAAAGGATTTAGGGAAATAATCAATGAAAGCTTCTGGAATACAAGTGTCTCTTCATTAGAACCTTTCTTCCCCCAACTAATCTTGATTTTACCTTCCAAAATATTTCATTTAGAGGTTTAGCATGCCTTGTCCCTAACCAGGGCATCGTTTTAAAATCACAAGAATGATTTTTAGATTAGAAAAATTATACTATGTAAAACAATTATGAGTCTACCATTGTTCTATTTCTTTTGCAAAAATGGCTTATGCTAACATGGACTTACTTTGAAGATTGAGAATGGATTTTGATAGTGATGTTTTGAATACAGTTTGTCTCACAGCCCAAGAGAGTGCCTACTTTACCACTTCTGAAATGAGCTTTCTCCTCTTACTTGGGGCACTAACCACTCCTTTGATGGTAGGTCTGTTACTTACAAAAAAAATATATGACACTGCCTTGATGTTGGGATAGATTGGTCATTGAAAAGTGATTTTTTTTCAGTAGTTTAATTTTTAAAATAACAAATAAACAAAATACATATGTGGGCCATCGTAACTCAAGCCCATGTTGCTCAAAAGTCAACTGTAATCTTAATGTGATTGTTTGATTGCATTTCTACACCACCCATCTGGAATATTTATCCATTTCAAATGCTATTTGGATTCTCTCCATCTTGGTATCTTGTCTTAGAGTGTTTCCTCAACATTTTGTTTGCCTCAATAGTTGAGGATAACAGCAGCAGGACTTTAACTGGGTACATTCTTCTCTTTTTCTGCTAATAGTAAATTGTCAGAGATGAATTATAAGAAAGTGTCATGTAGGGACCAGGAATTAGGAATCACAAATTACTCTAGTGGTCAGAGCTATTGGGATCAAGAAAGTCAAAGATTGGGGACATGATTTGAGTCACAACACATCAAGAGCCAAAAACTGGAAAAAATCTGATTCAGCCTAAACAGAAAGTTATGAGAGTCTTCCCTTTTTAGGATAGCCAGTGACTATCCTAATCTGGGCATGACTGCTCTAGCCATTTTGTATCCTGGTGGTTCATTTTTGCATCATAGGCTATTGTGTACAGAGCCACGGCTTCTCAGTTCATGCCAATGCTAAACATTCACATAAACTAAACAAGGTATAAATTGATATCTCAGATTAGTCAGCCCTGCAAATAACTAAACCAATAGCTCTTCCTTTGTTTGGTATAAAACACATTTTGACCATGCTGTGGGACCTCTTAAACTTGAAAAGGCTTAGTGACTTAAAGGTAAAGGTCACCCTCGCTCAAAAGCCAGTCGCATCTGACTCTAGGGTTCAGTGTTCATCTCTGTTTCATAGCCAATGAGCCAGCTCTGTCTGCATTTGCAGATGTTTCCATGGTCATGCATCAGGCATGACTAGAGCACAGCGTATTGCAATTTGGTCCCAGTTCTAATCAGAATCTCCTGACAAAAGAACTTTCATGGTTCAAGACTCATGCAGACCTTCCAAAGACAAGACTTTGGCTCTTCTCCTTGTTCCAGGGCAGCAAACATGATTCTGTCACCTTTGCACTGAAGAAAGGTAAGAATGATTCATGACAAAATTCTAATATTCCCTTCATGACCAGAATAATGCATATTCTCACCACAGCTATGATACCAGTATGAAACTATTATGTATATCACTGGAATTACATTGTGTATGTTTTACGATGTAGAAGGCAACAGTGCTAATCAAGATAAATGTGAGATCTGTTAACTGGGTGCTCTTAGATCAGGATGAAGATTGATAGGAATCTGTGTGCAGATAAGGATCAGAGGGGGTAGGAAGTTAATCCATATTTGCATAAATTAATAGTGGCTTGGGTTAATTAGACACACATATATTTGAAAATAAAAGCATCTTCATCTCTGGGGGAAATTGTTACAAGCTAATTTTCTCCAGCTAATATTCAGAAAAGATGTGAGTATTCTCTGTTGTGTTTTGAAAGTAAAGCTGTCTTCTGAGCACCATGTTAAACTAGCATGATTAAAGGGATGAGAAAATGTTGTTTTTCTCAATGGGGAGATACAAAATAACGAATAAGGATTAGTGTCCAAATTTTTCACTGCCATACAGAAACATGGAGATGATTAACTATCCTTTTTCCTGTTTGAAAATCTCTCTGGAAAGAAGTACTGAGGAGTTTTCACTAATGAAATGCACTATATCTGGATTAATTCTCATCAGTGTCCAAGAAGTCATTTTTCTTTGTGACAAAAAAGCCTACCACAGTGGATTTTCTCATAATTGTACCACTATGGGAAGAAAGAAGGTGTTACCACATGTTCTTGATCACATAGGTATCATCATATGCATTTGTAAAAAAAATGTGTGGAGTATTTGATCTTGAGACTAGATACAAATATCTGGATAAAAAAATAATGTAGGTTTAATTGCAAAATATACAAAACATTCCAAATGTAAGATTTTGATACAAATTGGTGCTCAGAAGAAACTAGTTAAGTTAGTGCTCATCACTCTGGACATTTGTACAACAATCAGAAGTAAGGAATGGTAACGGAAAAGTTACCCTTACAGATTAAGGAGAAAGCATTAGAGATGCTTGAAAACTGAGTCATTAAATTGGAACTTCATGACATGGGATTAAGCAATACATTGAGTAGACTGAAGATATACAAAAAAACAAACAAACTAGAAAATGTCAGTATGATTAGAGCCTAGGCATATAACTATTCCAAATGTGAAAGAATGTACAATGAGAAAGAGGGAAAGAACCAAGTCCGTGAAGTTTCAGAATCAAGGGACCCAGAGAAAAGTCACATGATGAAGTGTACAATGAGGAAACTGGGATAATTAAGCAGGGTTGCCTTGGCCCTGGCAAAAATACCTTTCTGCTTTCCCCAACCACAACCCAAGCCCTACCTGCTTTTTAAATTATAAGCAAAAGAGGAATTTCACAACAAGGGAACTTTTCAACTTGTTGTTCAGTTGCAAAGTCGAGTCTGACTCTGCAACCCCATGGATCACCGCATGACAGGCTCCTCTGTCATCTGCCCTCCTCCACCCAGATCTGAGTCCACTGTGTCAATCCATCCAGCTCATCCTCTGCCACCTCCTTCTCCTTTTGCCTTTGATCTTTCCCAGCATCAAGGCCTTCTCAAGTGAATCTTCTCTTCTCATTTGGTGGCCAAAGTACTTGACCTTCAGCTTCAGCACTTCTTCTAATGAGCAGTCAGGATTGCTTTCCTTCAGGATTGACTGATTTGATCTCCTTGCAGTCTCATGAGTCTCCTTCCACACCACAACAAAAAGGTGTCTATTCTTCTGCGCTCAGCCTTCCTTATGGTCCAGCTCTCACAGCCATACATTACTACTGGGAATACCATTGCTTTGACTATGTGGACTTTTGCTGGCAGGGTGATGTCTCTACTTTTTATTATGCTGTCTAGGTTTCTCATAGCTTTCCTCCCAAGAAGTAAGCATATTTTTATTTCATGGCTGCAGTCACCATCTGCAGTGATCTTGGATCCCAGAGAAGTAAAGTCTGTCACTGCTTCCATTTATTCCCCTTCTATTTGCCAGGGAGTGATAGGGCCGGAAGCCATGATTCTGGGTTTGTTTGTTTTTATGATGAGTTTCAGGCTAGGTTTTGCACTCTCCTCTTTCACCCTAATCATGAGGCTCTTTAGGTCTTATTCAGTTTCTGCCATTAGGGTAGTGTCGTCTGCATATCTCAGGTTATTTATGTTCTTCCCAGCAATCTTAATTCCAGCTTCTGCTTCATCCAATCCTGCATTACACATGATGTACTCTGCATATAAGTTGAATAAGCAGGGTGACAATATGCAGCCCTGCCATACTCCTTTTCCTATTATAAACCAATCAGTAGTTCCGTATCCTGTCCTAACTGTTGCTTCTTGGGTCCCATACAGAATTCTCAGAAGACAGATGAGATGGTCTGGTACTCCCATCTCTTTAAGGACTTGCCATAGTTTATTATTATCCACACAGTCAAAGGCTTTGGTGTAGACAATGAAACAGAAGTAGATGTTTTTCTTGTACTCCCTTGCTTTCTCCACGATCCAGCAAATGTTGGCAATTTGGTTTCCAGTTTCTCTGCCTCTTCGGAATCCTGCTTACACTTCTGGAAGTTCTCAATCCACGTACTGCTGAAGCCTAGCATGTAAGATCTTGAGCATGTGTTTACTAGTGTGTGATATGAGAGCAACTGTACAATAATTTGAGCATTCTTTGGCATTGCCCTTCTTTGGAATTGGAAGATAGACCTTTTCCAATCCTGTTGCTACTATTGTGTTTTCCAAATCTGCTGGCATACTGATTGCAACACTTTAATGGCATCTTCTTTTAGGGCTTTAAATAGGTCAATTGGAACACCATCATCTCCACTAGCTTTATTGTTAGTAATACTTTCTAGGGCCCACTTGACTTCACTCTACAGAATGTCTGGCTCAATCATGTCTGGCTCAATCATGCCATTGTGATTGTCAGCACATTAAGGTCCTTTTTGTAGACTTCTTCTTGCCATCGTTTCCTAATCTCTTCTACATCTGTTAGTTCCCTACCATTTTTGTCCTTCATCACAGGCATTTTTGCTTGATATAGTCCCTTCAGTAGTAGTGTGAACAGTCCTGAATGCAACTCTAACTGAAGCATTGTTTACCTTTCAATGTAAATCTCAGCTTTTCTTTTAATTGAGTTCAGAATTTATTTAGAATACCACTAGTCCTTTGAATATATCCAGTGAATTGGCTTTTATGTGTGTATGACAGCAAAGTGGAATAAAAAATGCAGATAAGAGAACAAAATGAGATAAGACCTATACTGCCATATGGGGAAATTAATAATACTTTAATGCACAGCAAGCATATCAGAAATTTCATGTGAAGGTTGGCATTTTATGGTCATCCTTTATTTCATGGTAATTGGCTTTTAACGTGCTGGGTACTCATTTTAATGACCTCAGAAGGATGGAACCCTGAATTAACCTAGACCCCTATCAGGATTGAACTCACATTTTGGCACCAGTACAGCAATTTAACCACTGTGTCACCAGGACTCTTCGCCAGAATTTTTAAATAAAAAAAACCCTCACTGAATTACTCTTATCCAAATGTGGCACGGCCCTTCTGAGCAGCTATGACTTTGAGCAAAATCCTACTACATAAATTTACACTGGTACATTTGATTACATTTAATTTAAATGCTTTTTGTTCTTGCTTCCACAGGGAGACAGACAGCCTGAAAAGAAGAGTTTTTTTGCTACACATGGAGCCTTTCTGGCCTCAGACATAATGGTTTCTAATCACATGGAGAGATTCAAAACGTCTTAATCTATCCTTCTTCAGACAGTCTGTCTTCATGAGGAGACAGTAAGAGGCAGGGGGCAAGACCAGAACTTTCTCCCTGATATTACTTTCAAATTAAACCATTTTTGGATACTCGACGGGGGTTTTAGAGACAAAAGAAAATGGAAACAGTGGGCCCGCCTCTTGCAAAATAAGCTGATACTTTCATGTGAACATGCTCGTGCTGGGAGAGGCTGCAGAGAAAGATGGAATTATTCAGCATTATACAAAGCTATACACTATTTGCTAGGCTACCATCATTTGTTAACAGATCTGAAACAGCACACAATAGAATTAAATCTCCTAGTATCGTCTCCATTTTCTGACATTCTGAACCTTCTAAGTTTGAGTTTGATTTTTCCACACTATTCTGAAATGATTTAGTCTTTTAAAACTGATACAGTATAAGAATTGGTAATAAAAATTGAAAAATTGAAAACTGTGTATAAGCCTGTTACAAATTATACCTATTTTATAAGTAAGATTTGTTCAAGACCTCTATGGAGAATATGTCTTGACTTGACATAAGAAATATACAACTTTAAGTTTATAAGCACAGCACGTTTCCACGTTGTTTCAGTGCTGCCATCATATTTCTGCAGTTCTTAATAGAGAGAGCAAAACTCAAACTTTATTGAGCTGCAGCATGTTTCAAATTGGTCTCAAATGGCAAAAACTGACAATAACAGAAGTCTGAGCTTATATTATTAACTGGATTATTTTGTTAACCTTTGTGTTGAAGCTGGGATGAATGGAGCATTGCAATTAATTAAATGTCACTGTGTATAAAAGCACATATTTTATCTTTAAATATATATTTTATCACATATTCCAACCAACCCATACTTGAAATCAAGCTATTGTAGAAGAGTCTCAGAAGGTTTTTCCACATGGGATATTCAGGAAAAGATAAAAATACATTCTTAACATAGATTATTATTATACTGTAGAATTTGTTAGCCCAAGTTGTAGTGATTGCCTCAGCAAAAGTTGCTTTAAATGGGGATTAAATATTTTTGTGGAGGACAGACTACCTACTCATGACAAGTTATCCCTAAAAGCAATGGCAGCACAATTCTAAAAATTAACTGCTGAGGCACATCATCAGAAAAGGGATTCTAGCCTAAGTTCCTGCTGGTGAACAAAAAGGCGTCTGGTAGATCATTGTAGAAAACAAGATGCTAGAACCATACATGGGCTGGGTCACCAGGACAGAGGGATTTATCCCAGTGGACCCGTGCCTCTAGTGCCTGGAGCACAAATAATATTTTTTTTATCCGCCCCGCATGCTGCTCTTTAAATTAAGCCATTGCTCCAAGCTCCCTCCTCCATCTTGGAACAATGGTTTATTCTAAAGTGCCATGCACTGGGCAGAGCAAATGAGGGGCAACGACGAAGCAGTTCCTGGGGGCAGCCTTCTCTCCTGTCCCTTGGTCGCCACCCCTCACCCCTGTCCAGCGCCCTCCCATGGTCCTCAGCACACCTATGCCTAGGACAGATTGGCCTCTGGTATGATTCAACAAGCCATTACTTTCAAATAAGATTGGTTCCATCATGACCCCCCCAAAAAAGATATGGAAAATATTATGTATGTGTTTGGATGCACAGTACTTATATGGAAGTGGAGAATTAGAAGCAAATCTGAGGAGCTTAATTAACATTGCAATTCTATCTATGTTTGTTCAGAAGCAGGTTCCTCTGTGTTCCATAGGGCCACCATGCTAAACAATACGTCCTTAATTTTACACCTGTTAATTTTCCTTATAAATTTGAGACGATTCAGAGCTTACCTCATGATAGGATAGAACCATGTTAATATGCCAAAAAACAGTTTGCCCACATCTTTATCCAGATATTAAAAGAAATGTATGGACCAAGGCTACTGATAAGCTCCTCCTAGAACACTGTTCTAACCTGCCATGTTGGTGAAGCAATTCTATGTTTATATTTATACTAATATGCACAGGTTGCCTTTTGATGTAATGTTTCCCAAGTCCAGTTCATTCCTGTAGTGAGTCTCAGTTTCTGACCTCCTTGCTAATATAAAGGAGATTTCATTTGTGGGGTTTATACATGTTTCAGCTGAAGGAAATAATTTTACAGCTTCAAAGGAGGGTTGAGCCTTGCTGCTTGGTTTTAGAAATTAAGACTCAATGGTATATTCACTGATATACCAATTACACTTATATACTGCCCCATAGCACTTTTGTACTCTCTGAGCAGTTCACAAGTTAATTAGCATTTTGCCCCAACATGCTGGATACTCATTTTACCAACCTTGGAAGGATGGAAGGCTGAGTCATTCTTTAGCTCTGCGTCAGAATCGAACTCACAGTGTCCTGGCAGCAGTACAGCAGTTTAACCACTGCTTCACCAAGGCTCTGGTAAATAAATTACTTTGAGTTGAAAGGATTTTTGCTGGAGAAACTCCACTCAGAGGATGCCCAAATGAGGCTCCTTTCATGTCCTTAAGATCCATCATGGAGCATTCAGGTATCGAAATGAGCAAGCCTCACAAGATTACATTGTTATGCCACAGATGAATGAATATTTGCTTGGGAGAAAGTCCCATGAACCCCATGGAACTTTCTCTTCAGTATAAATGGAATGGGATTGCACACTATATGTATCTTCCCCATCTAACAGGGAAATGTTGCTTCAAAACAAAAAGAATAAAAAGACAATATAGGTTATAGCACCACTTTTCTGTTTCAAGGATCTGACTATTGCATCTTTCGAAATGTGTATTTGACTTTCACATTCTGTTGCATTTGCTGTGCTTCAGAAGAGGACACTTGTTGGTGATTCAACACAGAAATGACCCTGATATGTAACAGCACTCAAAATTAATGAGTCTTAAAGCACAATCCCATTCTACTTTCATACATTCCTATTACAATTCTGCTGTATGGGAGAACCTTCATTCCTCTCAAAAAGAACTGGCTCATATACCATGCTGAAACTTCAAATGAAAACATACAAAACGGCAGACTTTAGTATTTGAAATCCTTTGAAAAAAATCAAAACCCAGAACAATAACTCCCATCTGGCCAATCTTTACAAGTCATTTACAGATAAACATCTTCAATATGAATGCAGTTATAGGTGAAATAAATTTAAGCAGATGCTTATTCATCAATTTGTCATGGAATCTGGGGGCAAAAAATATACTGTATACATAATTCAGGGGTCTCTTCTTTAATATAAGTAGGGCAAGGAAACACATGTAACAATTGGCATTTTCTATATATAGCCACGATTTGGCAGCATAGAGATAAATAACTCTCATGAATTGCAATTATTGCTGTCAAAATAAAGATGTTGTTTTAGCTTAATCTTCATCCTTTATACTAATATATATCTGTGACCTGTGATGAAGCATTTTCTTTTTGGAATTCAGCTCAGAGAAAAATTGAGAAGTTTTGCTACCAGTCAGTTCGTAATACGATCATATCTTTTTACAACCCCTATACGCGTGCACAGGCACACTATATGCATGTGCAGGCATGTTTTACTTGCAGGGCGGAGCAGACTGGATGATTTGGCACCATGGCACAATCATGAATGTAGGATTGTGTGCACCTTCTATTTGAATGTGAGTACAAAAATGGGGAACTGCATTACAAAAATCAGAATATTTTGAAGGATACCTGTCTGTGGTTTGCAGATTAGTTAAAAAGTATACAGCTACATGAGTTTGCTATAAAATGTAAGTGGAGTAAATTTGTCCTCCATCCTGTCATATGAAAAAGGACTCTATTTTACTCCCGTGTGACTATGATTGCATGGTCAAATATTGCAGGATCTGCTGTAAGTGAAAAACTGATAAATTCACAGATCACATAACACAATGCCAATTTGGATCAGTCTAGTCCTTTTCTACTCCACCACATTTTTATAAGCCAAAATTATTTGATCAGTGTTTTTTCTCCATGTGATCAGATATTTCAATCTCCAAAAAGATGGGGGATGACTGTGGCTGGTATTCTAATATTCTAAGATGGGTGTACTGTTTGTCCCTAATCACCTTGAAATATTTTGTTTATTTAAAATAAACTACTGAATTTATCACTAGATCCTCTTATCATTGATGTCATCATTGATGTACTAGTTTAGTGCTAGATCATCTCTGTGTAGACAAACAAAAATGATACAAAATAATCTGGAAGTGAAACAACCCTAATGAACTACAGCAGTAGACTATGTTTCTGAAGTAAGTGGGACTGTGTTTGTATATTATGGAGAACTTTGAAAAATGATTCCATTTCTCTAATGCTGTGCTATTCTTTGAATAGTCCACTGGCTTTTCATGAACCACAAAAGGAGAATCGGGGATCAGCTGAAGGTGGGATCAAAGCAAGAGGGACTGTGGGCTCTGGCGTGGATCAAACCATATCAGATTGAGGGTCCAATGGGAACATTGGCACCAAAACAATTCATAGTCTCTATATGATCTCTAAATCCAGGCAGAGTATAAAATAGGCTCCAAATCAACCATTTCAGCTTTACTCTGAGTCTCTTCACTATTTAAAATCTTGAATAATTGGAGACCTAAATCAAAAGCTGAGGCTTATCAATATAGTTCCAATCACTTGCTTCTCCCTGCCCCCATTCATTGGACTGGGGGCAAATGGATTCTGAGCATCATTTTAGTGCATGGGTGAGTAAAGTGGAGCTCCAGAGCCTGTATAGCCCTTCTGGCACTTTAGGTTGCTTTTGTGGTCCCCCAGAAGGTCTTAGCATCAGAAAATAGTCCCCCACATCCACTAAATTTGCCCCACCCCTAGTAAAGTAGAACTGAACCTATTCCCTTTCTTTATGATATTATTATTCTACTCGAGTTGTAAATCCTCCCTTATTACAACATCATACGTAAGTGATGATGAAATGCAACATTATACTGTACTCCCTTCTCATGAGATTGCGGCTGCAGAATAATCTTTCGTTGTATTGTCAACCCAGACAATATATCACCCAGAATGAATTTATCTCAGGTAGGAATATATTTAGCAAGGGTTGTGAATATTTCCTTAACAGCAGTATATCCATTAAGTGAGCCACATTCCTTCAGATACATTAGATATAGAAGATAATTGTGCTCATGTATGGGTTAGGCATGTGAAGGGCCCTCACTAACTTCGTTCTTTTCATTAATTTAGATGGTGTTTACATGATGAAGTTCCTCAACATGTATTTTTCAGGCTCAACAAAATTCCTCATCTTGCACGATTAAGTGGATGCAAATTTTAATTAAAAATTTGTTACAATGTTGGGAGAATGTATGAGTAAAGAGTGTTAAATTCATAGCCTGCCAAGCATTAAGAGAAAATTGGTGCTTTCTCTATGAAACTCAGAAGCAATTTCCAAGGTCCAATACCATGGAGATAAACACATGAGAAGGGAAGCATTATAACCACCCATGTGTAGGCTTCCCAAAGAGAAATGCCTTCATTTTATGCTAGGAATGATGGAAAATTAATGCTTCTGATTGCATGGAGAAATGAAGGCATAGAAGAAGGACTTAAAGGAGGCCTCAGTCTTATCCAGATGAAGATATCACACATATATGTCTGTGGACAAGAATGCCTAGAATTATTTGAGGATTCTGGGATTTGTAGTCCAAAGAGAAATGAAGAGCATACTCAGAAGTGCTGGTTTATTATAATGAAGTTGGATAATAGTGCTTTTGAGTCATCCAATACTGCACAATCCCTGATCCTTCAGAGCATTGTTGTTTTCTTCCCTGTTAGACTTAAAGTTAAACAGTGTTTAGCAAGACTACTTTGCTGCATCACAACTCCCAGAATTGTCTAGCTAGCATGGAATTCTGGGAGTTAAACTGGGGGAAAAGGGGGGATGGGATGTTTCCAACATCTGGTCTTCGCATTGAATTGTGGGTGAAGAGGATTTATTCAAGAATGAATCTTGTGAGTCTAAATGGGCAGATAACAGTTCCTTTTCCCTCTCATCTTTAAAACATGACCACTGAACTTGAACTTCCTCTAATTCTCAGGCTTGTACTGTTTTTTATTACACATTGATTTTTTTGATACCATATATTTCTTTATTTCACAGTTTCTTGGAGCAATGCTAACATTTTTTTCCTCTGAGCCAATTTAATATCTCATAGAATTACATCTGATATTCAATGTATCTACTTCTGACCATTATTTATATTTGGTTCATAGAACCTTTGTTGGTTTTGTTAGATATCCAAACATTTTTCAAGCTTAAAAAAATATGGCCAAGAAGCATGTTAAACATTGCTTGAAGTAAAATGAGAGAAACAAATTATTTCCACATACACCTCAGCTACAAGATAGATTTTATACAAGACAAACAACAGTGAAGAAATGAATTTTGTCTCACAGTCTTAAAACCAGAGTTTAAAATGCATTCAGTCAAATTCAAATAGGGCAGAAATGCTGGAGAGTCAAAAATTACATCTAAACAAAATAATACTTTCAAAATTGTATTTGCATGGCAAATGCTAAAGAATAGGGAAAACCCTAAAAAAAAGTGTTCCTAATAATCAAACTGTTTCTTATTCTAATATTCAGAACTGGAAAGATCAATTCATAAACCAGGCAAGCTGCATTCTTCCCTATTAAAACACTACACTTCAAACTTATTTAAAATCCTCTATTCAATGTCCATAATTTTTATTAAATATTGCAAATGAGCAGTTACAATGTGTGCAAAGGCTCCCCCATTCCACATAATATCCATTTGATCTTCTAAGGTATTAAATTAAACGAAGGAACAGGTAACCATATATTTCTTTCTGTATAGCATCTATAATTTAAGATAATACTTAACACTGTATTGATGACTTATGGTCAAAATGCTCCAGGACTGTGGGTGGGCTGACTTGCATTTTTCTCTTGACTGCATGATGCAACTCTCTCTCTCAATAGTTTTTGTCTCTGCAGCTGGAGTTTCTTCTTTTTAACAAACTGATCTAGTCACATTTGTTTTGATAATATGATCCTCTGAACCAATGTAGAAAAACTACTGCACTAGCACACTCTTATAGAATATCAAGCGAACCACCTTACCAAAGACAAATAAAGTGAACAAAGTTGTATTGATTATATCTATGAGTTATAAAGCATTAGTTATATCTCGGAGTTATATCTCCATCAGCAAGATCTGTCAAACCAACTTTCCCCTCTTTTATTTGCTTAAACAGCTTGGTGACTGCACTGTTGCACAAAATCACATAAACACCACACAATACAAAAGCAACTAAGAAGAAGAAAAGGAAACCCTTGTTTACATCTTATTAGTTAGTTCATCTGTAACCCTGTCTCCTACCTGGCTACAAGACAGCTGCAAATAAGGCTTTCTTCCTCTCCGTGTGTGTGGCCACTTAACATAAAGAAATTCAGTTTCCCCATTACAAGAAAACTGAGAGTAAATATGAGTGAATTCACAACCCCCTTGCTGTGTAGTCACAGTGTAAGTATACAATCTGATAATAGAGCACCCAGAACATTTTCAACATATAGCTTAAGTTCTTATAATGATGCTTTTATGATGATGCTTCTTTTCTTAACTATAGGGTACTCTGGACATGAAAGAAGCAAAACTATAGGGTACTGATAAATAATGTAGGACAGGAGCTTCTCGTGAAACTTCTCCTAGCTATGTCTGCAACATAGGCCATAAAATGAAGGTACAGTGAAACCTTGGATAAAGAGTGCCTCACTTAAAGAGTAACTCGCTTAAAGAGCAGAATTTTCTCTGAATGTTCGCTTCGCTTAACAAATAAAACCAACCAAAAACTAACTTAACATATACATCGGGGTTTGCAATCCCCCTCACCAGAAGTACAATTGGTCACTTACAATGGTGTTTTGCTTAAAGAGCAAACTCGCTTAAAGAGCAATCCTGTGGAACACATTATGCTCTTTAAGCGAGGTACAATTGTATGTGTTTTGCTCTACATCAGCAAATGGCTCTAACACCCCAGGAGAAAGTCTTCTGGAAAATTCATGGATTGTAAATGCACGTTCAAGTCCAAGAAATCCCCAAGTACTTTGGATTTGCCACGGAGATGATTCAGAACAATACAGTATATTATCTGGAGAGTGTTCCCACCAACCCACAAGGTAATAGCTAAGGTGAAAGGGGATAGATAAACAGTCTGGCCACAGTTAACTGAACATTTTCCAAGGGCAGTAGCAGCTAAGATGTATTATAGGATTCCCAATGGAATGTGAGTAAGGCATATTTCAGTCAAAGCAGTGGTATTCCCTGTGGCAATGTATGGTTGTGAGAGCTGGACCATTAGGAAAGCTGAGCGCAGAAGAATAGATGCCTTTGAGATGTGGTGTTGGAGGAGAGTTTTGAGAGCCCACTGGACAGCGAGGAGAACAAATAGGTCAATCTTAGAAGAAATCAACCCTGACTGCTCCCTAGAAGGTCAAATAGTAAAGATGTACTTTGGACATCAAATGAGAAGAGAGGATTCGCTTGAGAAAGCCTTGATGCTTGGAAGGGTCGAGGGCAAAAGAAGAAGGGGGCGGCCCAAAATGAGATGGCTAGATGGTATTGTAGACACAATGGGCACAAAGCTGAGCAAGTTGAGGAGGATGGTGGAGGACAGAAGTGCCTGGCGGACAGTGGTCCATGGGATCGCAGAGGGTCGGAATCGACTGTGCGACTGAACAACAACAAAAAAATGTGTTAGTTTTTTGGAATAATAACAGCTTTATCTGCAAACATATTCCTAGATACAATAAAAGTATGGAGAATATTTAGTCATCATGGAAATCATGTAATGGATAGGTGTGATTACCTGACCAACAAATTTTCCAATTTCCCACTCAATCAAAGCTATTTATAGACAAAAATATACACATCAACATACCATTCTTTTAATCCTTAACTATCCACAAAATCTTGGTATAAAGCCTGAGGAAGACAGGTTAATGTTGAAAACTTGCTATTTGTTCAGTTTTATTATTCCTGCTCTTACATTATTCAAAAAGGGATTTTCTCTGTATATTTTATTTCTTAGGAGAAATGAAAGTCCAGACAACATTTTCACAGCTCCCATTAGTGATTCAAGTAGAAACCCTGTATACTCCTTGTTGTTGTTACTCAGGCTCAGTAATAACAATATAGTGATTAGTTCTATTGTATAAGTGTAGTGGTGACTGCAGTAGCTCAAGTGGTTAAGATGCTGAACTTGATGACTGGAAGGTCAGAGTTCGATTCTCGAGTACTCTACAATGGAGTGAGCTCCTGCCTCTGTCCCAGCTCATGCCAACCTAGCAGTTCAAAAGCAAGAAATTGCAAGTAGATAAATAGGCACCACTTTGGTGGGAAGGTAAACAGCGTTCCATGTACTCAGGCATTGAGACATGCCTGCCACATGTCCATGGAAATACCTGCAAACACAGACAGGACTGGCTCTTTGGCTGTAAACAGAGATAAGCAACAAACCCTAGAGTCAGATACAACTGGCTTTCAAGCAAGGGCAACCTTTACCTTTACCAATAAATGTAGATGTTAAAATGGAAGGAACTGTAGAAATGGTGATGAGGAATGAGCAGGGGGAGAAAACACCAACAAGCTAATTTTTAGTGAAAGTGAGAAGAACCACTGAGTAAAGCTAACTCTCTTGTCAGGTGGGAACTGAAAGTGGTTGGTTTTAATATCTCATAGTATTTTCCACCTTCCTTAGAAGTCCATCACTCACAGGTTCACTCTAGGGCATATATATCCTAATGTTGACATTGAAAAATCTCCCTACAAAGCAAACATTTTAAATAATAAAATAAAGGAAGCATGAAAGTGACAAGGAAAACATATATCCTTCTAGGCTGACATTCTTATTTCTGGTGTTATCTGTCACAAGGGATGACGGAAAGAAAGGGTAAAAAAAAGCACATCTGACTACTTTATAACTAACAGGGGAAGGATGACATGTTAGGTCAGTGCCACAACATGATTGCCTCAATGCTTCCCACTTTGCACCCTCACCTCACCATAAACTCTGGCTTCTTCTTCTGTTGTTGTTTTCTCCTGGACATTGTACTGCTTTTGGCCCTCCCTTCCCAAGGAAATCATTCAGCTGCTACTTTGATATCTTCTGAGGTGAGGGGAAAATAATAAAATTTATGATATCCAGGGAAGGTTTTAAAGGGTTTAAAAAGTATTTTTACATACACCTTTTACTTTTTAAAAGAGGTCAAACTTTTGAAAAGTAAAATCCTTGCCTCTTCTTCCTCACCCCCACTATCTGTGTCTGATCTACCTTCTTCTTCTTCCCTGACTAGGTCAGTACAGTTCCTTTCACTTGACCTAGTGTGAGAAAGATTAGCTGGCAACACAAGGTTGATGTTACCAAGGTACACCCCATTGTGCTTCAAAAATATCACAGTCTTCGAGGAGGCTCTTCCTATGTACCCCGATCTGCATAAAGAGATGGGTAGGTTTAGCCTTTGTTACATTAAACTTGGAGTTCTCAACCTTTTAAAGCCAGGGGCTGGGTCACACTCCCTCAGACAGCTTTGGGGGGTGGGCATATGAAATGTTTCCGTGAGCATGTGGCAGGCATGCTTAGACACCGGAGTGAATGGAACACTCTTTACCTTCCCACCAAAGTGGTATGGATTTATCCACTTGCAATTTCTTGCTTTAAAACTGCTAGGTTGGCAGGAGCTGGGACAGAGACGGGTGTTCAAACTGTCATGCAGTACCTGGGTCTCGAACTGCTGATCTGCCAGCTTCCAGTCAGCATTTTAACCACTTGAGCTACTATAGCCCCTTCCTCCTATTCTGCTCATTACCAATCAGTCCACCTAAAATCAAGTTTTTAGATTCCCATTAATCTTAACATAAATGTGGAAAAAAAAAAAGGTTACAAGAGAAAATCCATCCAGACCTTCTGGAACTAACTTTTGAAGTTGTTTGTGTTAATGCCTTAGCTATGTGCAAATGAAGTGTGGGTTCTTTAAAGCAGCAGATAAGCCACATACACAAAGATTTTGTCTTATAGATGGCAAGGCAGAGGCTAGATACTGAAGTTGACTACCTTCTGTATTGTACAGATTCACCTCTATTTTAAGGAGCAATTTTCTTGAAGCATTAAAGCCTTAACCATGGAAGTATATATGGCCTTTGCGGATGATGATGATGAAGGCATACATGTGTGCCAATTTTCCTAACGCATGATGAAGTTTCCCTCTTTTGTCCACATTGCTGCTACTCCAAGGGACAGCTAAAAGCTCTCTTACCTGCCATGACACCACTAGACAAAGAAGGCTATTGCTACAAATGACTGGGAACTGCATAAACAACTAAAATGCTAAAGTAGCCTCTTCTTATAAAAGCAAGGAAGATTTTTGTGTTTGTATGTGTAACACACAATTATTTATTTTTCTAAAATACGGATTGACCATACTTAAATAGAAATGCATTTTTTTTTGCACCACATTGGATTTTGCTTTGTCTATTTCATATGTTGCAAAATCGTCATGACAAACTGGAACTCACTACCAAATTGGTATTTTGCCCCTCTTTTAATAAATCTTATAAAATCAGAGGGGAGAAGAGTTATTAATCTGTATGTAATGAATTTATACATACAAATCCTGTTTTTCCACTAATACTCCAGAAAAATGATGTCTCAATTTATGTGTGAGATTCTGAATGCTCTGGCCAAAATCCTGTTGCATACTTTGTGAAGAATTATGTTTTTAATATTTATTTTAAATATTTATGTATCATCTTTCTCCTAGAAAGGACCCAAAGCATCTTACAAAGTTAAAAAAAGAAACATTATTAAAATCTAAAAACAATAATTAAATTTTAAGAAGGAGTAAACAATTGTAATATTAAAACTACTAGATGAAAACAGTGCTAGAACAGACTAAAATCAGCAAAACACAAGTTTCATTTTAAGAATCCTCTCTTAGAGATCCTGTCCCTAAAAGAAAGCCTTTTACAAAAAGAGAAGTCTTTAATAACTGAAGATCTCCCACTCATAGTCCTGGTAGTGCAGTGGTTAAACTGCGGTCCTTCAACAAAAAGGTTGTGAGTTCTGTCCTGAGCAGGAATCAAGGTTGACTCAACCTTCCAGCCTTCCAATGTCGGTAAAATGAGTACCTAATATGCTGGGGCAAAATGCTAATTAGCTTGTGAACTGCCCAGAGAGTGCACTAAGTGCCAGAGGATGGTATCTTAGTGTGATTGCTTTGCTTTGCACTGTAAATGATATCATCAGTCTTCTGCAGGTAAAATTTATGCAACAGGATGTTGATATAAAAATATTTTATTTTTTCAGTCTACATATATAACTTTGAAACAGAAATTAGCTATGATAAGGAGCTCCAAAACACCCCTCCTCCCACCCTAGGCTTTCATTAATTAGTAAAGATAAAGGTCACCCTTGCTTGAAAGCCAGTCATATCCAACTCTAGGGTTTGGTACTCATCTTCATTTTCAGCAAAAGAGCCAGCACTCTCTGCATCTTCTGTTGTTTCTTTGGTCATGTAGCAGGCATGACTAGACACTTGAGTGTACAGAACACTCTTACCTTCTTACAGAAGCAGTACCTATTTATCTACTTGTAATTTCTTGCTTTCAAGCTGCTAGGTTGGCAGGAGCTGGGACAGAGATGGGAGCTCACTCTGTCTTGCAGTACTCGGGTATCGAACTGCTGATGTGCCGACCTTCCAGCCATCAAGTTCAGCATCTTAACTACTAAGCCACTGCAGAATGGTAAACAACACAAAACCAATCCATATAATAATAAAAGAATCCAAATGAGCGATAGTCAGTCAGTCAGTCAGTCAGTCAGTCTTTTCTTTTCTTTCTTTCTTTCTTTCTTTCTTTCTTTCTTTCTTTCTTTCTCTCTTTCTTTTTTTCTTTCTTTCTTTCTTTCTCCAAAGACTCTGCCTTATATCTCTGCCTTATATCGCTTCCTGAATCCCTGCAGGAATGTCATATTTCAAAGGAACTGATGAAGATATGTTCAGAGTATGGACAACAAGGAGGGCTTTTTTTCTGAACCCACTCAGGCTGGGTTGCTTTAGCATCTGGCTCCAGTTTAGAAGTATGGTTTCAGACAATATTGGTGAGGGTAGAGGACGTTCCAGTAAATATTTGGGTCCCAAGCCATACAGGGCTTTAAAAGTAATAATCAACCTCTTGAATTGAACATGGGAAACTACTGGCAACCAATGTAACTTGGACAAAGTAGCTGCTGTATGATCTTAGAGGACTGCAGTGGCAGTCTTAACCAGAAGTAATTGTAAGTACCCTAGCTGATGCTTGTTGTATCCATGTAGCTTCTGAATTTTCACAGATAGCCCCAATACACCTTTCAGGTAAAGTGTTCCCCCTAACTTGTATTATGAGCTTCTTATGGCTGCTCTTTGTGACCAGTGTTGTTTTGTGTTCAAGTATTCTGCTCAGTATATGCGATAGCTCATCAAACTTACATCCTTAATGTGGAAATTGAAGTAGCAAATGAATGATTTATCATCTCTGTGGTGACCCTCTGCTGAGGTTTAACAAGCCAGTCTTTAGCCTTTTTGAAGCTGAAAAAAGTTCTTTCAAAGGGATTGAATATGCCTGTGGAAACCGATGAACATGTAGTCAAATGTCTCAGAGATCTGAGGGAGACTGAAGATTAACCTAGCAGGGTATATCATCCACAGATAGAAGTGTGTCCTTTCATCAAGCTTTTTCTTTCCATCTACTTCCCTGACAATACTCAACTAGCACTTAAAATAAGAAAGACTGGAAGATAGAGAGTGGAATATTTCAGAGTCACTGAAATTATAGAAGTGCCTTGTTTAGATCTTGGAAACATTATTCTTGTTTAAAACAAGACTTCCCCTTTCCAAAGAAATAGTGGATATTTACTTTTCTGACAAATATTAACTGGTTGTAAAGATAGATTCCTTGGATGGACAGACTGACTTTCAGATCTCTGAGGTAGCCTGTCCCTGCACCAGAGTGTGAAACAGAAACTAAAACTCCACAACACATTTCTCTAACTACAGTAATACCTCATATAACATTAGTATCGAATAACACGAAAATCGCATAACATCAAGGAATCTGGGGGGAAGAATTGCATCAGATAACATTAAGATCCTATGGGATGCTTCAGATAACAACCGCGAAAGCCTGTGTGGTTACAATGTATCTCTATGGATCCCATAGAGGATCAGATAACACTAAAAATCATATAACACGAAGACTTGTGGAACCAGGTTTTAGTGTTATATGAGGTTTTACTGTATGTCTAAACCTTGTGCATTTCCTTAAAAAAAAAAATCATATCTGCACATGCTGGACCAGGTTCAAAAATTTACACCAACAAGAATCCTATTACATACTGGTGCTAGCATAACTCCAGCAAAGCAATTTTCAGTGGTAATTTGTCATCTATTAAGATGTAAGTGCTTTTTTTGGGGATGGCATGGGATTGTGTGACTATTATGTGATAGGAAAAACAAGTGCCAAATTCTTAACTGGTAGCAATCCACAGCTGCAACCTACACCATTGGATTTTAGCCAACAGAAGTAAATAACAGGATTCTGGCCAATGATGTCTCTTTCAACACTGAAAGCAAAATGCATTCCAATCCAACTATTTCACATGCAATTTAATTTTCAATTGACTTGTATCCCTTTTTTGGGGGGGGGGGAAGGTGGGATATAAACGAACTGACTGACTGATTGAATGAATAAATTGGAGCTGGCTATTAGTGTTTGATTTAGGAGGATTTTGTGAACTGCACAGTGACAGATCAAGTGTAGTGCAGAGCACCAGACTACCTATTAAGGTACAGTAGAAACTGAAGATTCTCAGTTGGTATAGATAAAAATTAGAACCAGCAATGGTAGCTGACATTGCAAATGTTAGAAAAACAGAATTAAGCAGGAGAGTACCATACTCAATTTATTATCTCCTGAGAAGCCTTGGATCTTCAAAAGTAATAAAAGATTTTAAAATCCTTTGCATTATTATTTAGTTTCTTGTGCACAATTCTATGAAGAGAGGACAGAAAGGAAGCAAGGAAGGAAAGCAACTCCAATTTGATCAGAATAAAATTATAAAAGAGATGAAGACCAAAGAATGCATGATCAAGTTGAAAGGAAGAAGAACCATTTTCCCCACTGATAAATTTATTTTAAAACTGCCCACTACTATATAGTTCTGTTTCTTTATCATAGTAATGGAACAGAAATTTTTACAAAGCTATCATTGTTCAAAAATGAAGAAGAAAAATCAATGCTAAGTATGCTCTTCCCAGAAATAGGAAAAGAAACAGAGGAAATGTATTGCATTTTTGAGTTAGCAGTTATTTTTAGCCTGTTTTAATCTGGCATCCAAAAGACAACTTGGTCCATTGTTCAGATGAAAGCAAAAAAATCACTTAAAAACTTTACCAACTATTTTGAGTTGAACCTTAGCACGTAGCAATGTGCATATATAAGATATCAAAATATCCCAATGTGAGACTTTTCTTAGTACCTTGTAATGTGTCATGTGTGCCTGGAGGGTGCCTTGAATAATGCAAGTTCTTGCTCCTGGGGACACAATCTCATTGTTCTTTTTGTGAAATAAAACATGTTCCAGATCACCCCATGTCAACGATAGCCAGGTATCAGACAAGAAGTCTGAAATGTTTTGCAAATAAAAATGTAAAAGGTGAACGTGGACTTGTCCCCCACTTAGGGTTGTCATATCTCCCAGTTTTCCAGGATTTTCCTGGATTCAAACTGTCATGGCTGCTTCAAGAAAAAACATGTAAAAGTCCCGGATTTTTAAATTTGAATAAAGGAAGCAAGATTACCCCTCACCAAGGGATTTTTGCAAAGAGTTAATTCACTGCCTCCCTGCCTCTCTTTCAGTTATCCTGCTTAAAAGCGTTAAAAGCAAAAGAGCACCCTGAGAAGCCCATCAGGGAGGGGAGACACTTGCAAGCAAGATAATTGAAAGAAAGACACAGAGACAGTGAAATAACTCTTTGCAAAAATCCCTTGACTCACCTTGAAGTTTGGGGGATAAGGCATCATCCTCAGCCCTTTTCCTCAAAAGCTGGGAGGGATCAAGAAATACCCATATCTAAGAAACCAAACCTCCACCATACACTGGGATAGAGGGTTCCTTCTTCACGTGACCACAAAGGGTTAATTGCATAGGGTCAGTGTTCCTACAGAGGAAGGGAATAGGGTGGGCAGAAAGTGAAGAGTACTCCTTCCCAAAGGTCCTCCTCCAAAATAAGTCCCTTCATGTCTCCTGCTTTTCTCCTTCTGGAGGGAAACAGAGGCGCCATGGACTGCATTGCTATTATGTGCCCCTCTTTAGAACTTTCTTCCAAGGAATCCTCGTGTGGGGTTTGAGGGTGAGTCTACTTCAGTGGTGTGTGTGTGAATGGAATGATGGGGTGACTTCAAGGGGAGGAAGGGTGGTTTCAAGAGTGGCCCAAGACATTTTATTCAAAAATAAAATAAAAATAGAACCATCAAGAATAGTCTTTTGCAAGAAGAATCACACGGAAAAAACCCTCTTGACTACAATTTATTTTAAATTGACAAGGCTGTCAAAAATTTTACTACCCCACCGTGATGTCATCACAGTGTGGGTGGAGCTAATATCATGACATCATGACATCATGGGTGGAGCCAACATCATGACTTCATGACATGGGCGGGGCCAAAGAAATAAATAAAAATAAAATAAAAATAAGCACACACACACACACACCTCAACCCACCCACCCACCCACCCACCACACTAACCTGTAAATAAATAAATAGATAAATAAATAAATAAATAATACATTAAAATACACCCACCCACCCCAAACAGAAATCAACCAGAGCTTTTAAATCAGAGCTTAAAGCTTATTCTGGCTAATCTTTCTCAGACTAGGTCAGATGGAAGGAACTACAGAATGAACTCACCACAACATGGCTTCATTTTGGCATGTTTCAACTTTTCAAAAGTTAAAGAAGTTAGGTACTAAGTCTTTGCCTAACCAGTTCTCTAGGATAATATGCCTTAATGTAAATGTAAAACAGCTGTACCTCCTTAAGGGTTCTCCAATTAGAACAGCAATTGGAACAGCACAGGTATAGCTTATTGATGTGGTAACTCCAAGACTTTGCTTAAAAACCCCAAGCCAGGCCGCCAGTCCTTTTTAGGAACTGTGGTAGTACATCAATATAGGTAAAGGTATTAAATACACATTAAAATACACACAGACACACCACATCCAAAGGTGAGTCACTTACCCTGGGGAGCAGGCTATAGGGAGCTTCAGGCTAGCAGCTTCTCTTCCTCCTCCTCGCTTGAGAGGACAGCAAGGAGGCCATGCATACGCGCCAAGCACCGTAGGCATGCATGTACACCAAGTGCTTGGCGCGCATGCACAATGGGGGAACCAGTGAAAAGGTAAGTCCCGAAGGTGGTTTCCCCCAAAACATGCTATCGGTTCTCTGGGACACTGGGAAAAGTTACTACCGGTTCTGGCGAGCTGGTACGAACCTGTTACATCCAATTACTGGCTGCTATGTTTCATTTTTCTGACAATGAGATGTCATAACTGCTGGAGCAAACCATCCTATCAGATAGAACTGGTTCAAGCCAAAGAGATTAAATCTGTCAAAATCCTAACAAGAATATGACAACAAATATAGGAAACAAAAAACAGAAAGTAAAACATGCATATCTTAATGCAAATCAAGCATGAACTATTTCCGGAGGCCAACAGGCTGTTGTGCTTTGGGTACATCACACAAAATCAAGGTTGTCTAGAAAAGACAATAATGCTGGGGAAGGTTGAAGGCAGCAGGAAAAGAGGAAGACCAAATATGACACGGATTGACTCTATAAAGTAACTACAGAATGCTGAACAGGACTGTGGAGGACGGAACATTTTGGCAATTGCTCATTCACTGAGTTATCTAAAGTGAGAGGTGATTTGATGGCAGACAACAACAAAAATGTGCATGTTTATGCATTTCAGTATGGATTGAAATAGGTTTCTGCCTCTTGCCACATATTCTGCCCCTCATTATATTAGTTCCAATATACACCCTCCCCTTCTAGTTATCAAATCAGTTCCATATTTTAAATGGATTGTATTTTTAAATTTGAAAACAAAGGTTTTCCCTACCTTATGAATAACACACTGAGCAGAATTTGTTGTCCCATGGCTTTACAACCTGATGATCCTTGACACCTGAGCTTCTTTTTCCGTAAAGAGTAAATGCAAAACTCCTCTTTTATTGGTTCCTCACTTCTCTGTGTTTCTATCAGTCTCTTTGTGATTGCTATTTTATTAAGCAGTTTCTCAATCTGAATACAAGACATCTTTTTTCAGTAAACACTCTGACTTTTATCACCTATATGACTGTTTCTAATCTTTTGTTTAGATTGTGTCTCAGTCTCTTGGCTAAATTTCCAAGCTGTATTCTTCAGTTTAGTCTGGCAGTCTGACCTTTTCCATGGATTTGTTTTCCTTCTTAAATTTCATGGCGAGTTCTCAAATACTTCACCTACTTAGATAGGAAAGCTTGTAATGTGGAAAGTTTCTTTTAGACGTGTTAGAAAGTTTATTCTCTGAAGGATCATTCTTTTTTGAAGTTTATATTATTTATGATGTGTGTGGCTCCTCCCAACTCAAATGAAGTTCCCTTAATACAGATTATTTCTCTTTTACTCTACTGTATTATTCCAAGGGATTGTAGCAGGAGACATTTTTGGCAAGGCAAACCATCAAGGCAAATTATTAGAAAAAGGGCAGATATTCAAATGTACAGAATTTATTTAATACAATGCCTAATTTACGCTCTAGCTTCGATTGTCACAACCAACCATGAAAGAGTACTGAAGTTACATAAAAGTTTATTAATTCATTTATTGAATTTATGCTGCACCTTTCCTCCCTCTAAAGGAGATCAAGGCAACTCACAGAAATGCTAAATTAAAAGAAAATTTGAAATACAAAGATCAAATATAAAGATCAGAGAACATAATTAAATATTAAATATTAGGCTATATATTAAAACAAATCAAATATCAAAGGAGAAAGGAATACTTTAAAATTAATCAAAACAACTTAAAACTATTTAGAATCCCGTTAATACTGAAGATGTAGTACCATGTCCGATTAGTCCAGATATGACCCATGAAGAACAATATTTATTACATAGACACAAAAATAATACATAAAGGAGGGGAAAAGGGGAGACTTTGGAAGATGAGGAAATTAAGATGATACTTCAGTCTTTTTTTCACCACAGGAATTTATAGAACCTTGGTAGAAAGGGCTGATATTAACTTCAAATGTAAGGCACCATTAAAGTAAAATCATATTGAAATCAATTAAATAAACCTATCTGGACAGCTGCCCTCTAAGGAACAGTCAATTGGTTCTTTATAGGAAACTCTAAAAGATTTCCACCCTGTTTCATCTGGCAATGCTTTTCCTTATAGCTTAAAAGCTTTTATATTATGGCAAGTCAAACATTTTCCTCTGGAGAACCATCAAGGTTCTAAAACACCATCTTGTGAAGGACATGTTTTCAGAAAAGCTTGTCCTTCCAGCCTGTGTTCATCTTGACCAGAGGATTAGTGAATTGTTTGAGTAAAAATGCCTAGAAGAAAATGGGACATACAGGACTATGGAAAGCACATGCAAGAGCTAATTATACCTTGATTAGACCATGAACAGATTTTTTTTAAAAATCCAGTTAGTTTTAGACATTAATCTGTCCTCCTCAGGCTATGTGCCAAGATTTTGTGATTAATTCGGTTGCCTGGCTCTTTTCAATATTCCACCTTTCTCCTCGGTGTTTTTAACTTGAATTTTAATTTTTAATTCTACTTTAATTTTATGCTAATTTTTAACTTGATTGTATATATGTGTTTTAATTGTTTTTAGTTGTAAATCCGCCCTGAGTTTTCAGGGGAGGACAGGGTACCAATGAAATGAAATAAAATAAAAAATTCAAAATATATATGTATATAAATGAACATTTCCAAAATTCACAGCAATAATCATGCCAGATTGGCTTTTTAAGTTCCAATGCAAAATGCAATGAATTTTGTGGACTCTTATTTGTATATATTTTTCTGAATTATCCACAAAATCTTGGTACATAGCCTAAGGGATACAGATTAACACTGAAAAGCTAGTTTCTTCTTCAGTTGTTTCATGGTCTAATACAGATATCACCTTCTCTTGTATTTTTATTGTTTTTCAGGAACACATTTTTTTCTAAACAAATGTCTGAACTGAGGAAAAAATAAATATCATATTTAGACTATCAGCTTGACTTGTGCATTCTACATATGTTTGTTTGAACATATATTTATCATTTATATATTTATTGTTCTATTTTAAACTCATCTAGCACACTAGCTATTCGCAATTTACACAAGTTAAAACATAAGCTTAAACATAAACAGCTATCAAAACAGTAAATAAAATAATAAATGACACACAGTAACAATGGTGAGGTATAAAGTCTAGCATTTGGCTGGTTCTCCCTGAAGGCTTCCCTAAACAGCAATATTTTTTAGGCTTTCTTTCTGAAAGCAAGGGGGGATGGAGCTTTATGGATGTCTTGAGGGAGCTTGCTCCATTGTGAGGGCACTATTACTGAGAAGGTCCAATCTCTTGTTACAAATTTATGGGACTATCTCGGAATGGGCACCTTCAACCACAAAGGTTCAGAGAATCTGGTGTGACAGGTTGTTTTTAAAAAAATATTGTTGTGTTTATTTAACTGTTTGTACATAATTCAGAGTGGGAAATCTCCCCAATGGGCAGTATAAAAAGGGAGTGTTGGATGGAGACATTCCAACATGTACCAAGGTCCAGTGGTGGGCTGCCAAAAATTTTACTACTACACTGTGGACGGAGCCAACGTCATGGGTGGAGTCAATGTCATGACATCATGATGTTGTGGGTGGAGCCAATGCCATGATGTCATGGGCAGAGCCAATGTCATGATGTCATGATGTTGTGGGCGGAGCCAAAATAAAAAATAAAATAAAAATACAGTACACATAAAAATAGAAATAAAAAGCACATAAAAATGCAAATTAAAATAGACATTAATAGAAATAAAAAACATAAAAATGCAAATTAAAATAGACATTAAATACACATAAAAACACACTACATAAAACACACACACCCCTCAATCCACCCGCCCACCCCAAACACAAATCCTAGTCACTTACCCTGGGGTAGAGGAGCAGGAGGCAGGCAGGCAGCAATAGCAACGGTACGGCAGTGATGTGGCAAAGTGGTATGGTGGCAAAGCAGTGCAGCGAACTGGCGGCGTGGCACGGCCTAGCCTGGCCTGGCCTGGCCCGCCCCGGCAGCGCAGCCTGGCCCGGTGGTGTGCCAAGGAAAGGCCGCTGCCACCGATCCTCCAAAGAGGATGCTGAGGGCCTCAAAATCCAGCCACTGCGCCCTTCCTTGAAGCCCAAAATGCCTGCTCAGAAGTGCCCATGCATCAAAATACCATTTGATGCATGAACACTTCTATTTTTCAGTGTGCATGCGTCAAATGGTGTTTTGATGCATGCACACTTCAGAGCAGCCATTTTGGGCTGCCCAGAAAAGGAATACGGAAGGCAGCCAGAGAGGCAACCGAACCGGTCACCCGGGGGTTTACTACCCCCGGGCGAACCCCTCTGGATTTCTGCTACCACTTTGGCTGAACCGGTCCGAACCGGTAGCTGCCCACCACTGCCAAGGTCCCAAACCATAGATTTTGTTGTTGTTGTTGTTAGTTTGTTTTACTTTTGGCAACTACCAGAGCCATAGCCAGGAGGTGACCAGGGGGGACCACCCACCACCTACCCCACTCCAGGGTACTAATATATATGTGTGTGTGACATTGTTGCCCCTCCTGGAAAAATATTCTCCCCTCCAAATATAGAATCCTGGATATAGCCATGCCAACTACAGTGCAGAGAAAGGACTGCTTTTGCAACACCATTGTGCATTTTTGTGTTTCCTTTGACATTTGTGAGGTTTTAAAAATGCTCAAAAATTTGAATTAAAGAAATGGAAATTAAATTAAAATTAACACACCAGACAGAGCTGCTGAGCAAAAAGAGAAGGCAAGTGGCCACTGAATCCCTCAATAAAGCCCATGATCTTCCCTGAAATCTAGCATAGGCTCAGATTGCAGACACCCTACAGCAGTGATGGTGAACCTTTTAGAGACCGAGTGCTCAAACTCTGTGTTGGAGGGAGGGAGGGAGCAGAAGAGTAGCGTGCCTTGGCAGGGCTCCATATAAAAATTTGTTTGGGGGCCCTTAGGAAGGGTAAAGATTTGTTTTGCTTACGCACGTTGGGGGCCCCTGTAGCCCGGGGGCCCCGTATAATTGATACGGCAGATACGGCGGTAGCTACGCCTCTGGGAGGGAGGAAGCACTCCTATTGGGATTGTGGGCAGAGGGGCGGGGTAAACACTGTGCTGGGGGAGGGAGGAAGCACTTTGATTGGGATGCTGGGCAGAGGGGTGGTGCGAACTCTGTGCTGGGGAGGAAGGAAGCGTTCCCATTGTGCTGATGAGCAGAAGGGTGGGGCAAACTCTGTGCTGGGGAGGAACAAAGCGTTCCCATTGTGCTGATGGGCAGAGAGATCTGGTGGACTCTGTTCTGGAAAAGAGAGGAAGCGCTCCCATTGGGCTGCTGGGCAGAGGGGCAGGGCAAACTCTGTGCTGGTGTGACTCTCTGCATGCCAAAAGAGAGGAGTCTGTGTGCCCTTCTGGCATGCCTACCATAGGTTCACCACGACTTCCCTACAATATATAACCTTTTGCAGCTACTCCACTAGCCCTTTTGCATATCTGTAGAGTTCAAAGAAAGCCTTTTATCACTGTTTATATTGTCCTTTTGCATTTCTTTAATCACTCTTTTTAATTTGCTAAACTTTACTGAAACATTATTATACTATTAGGATTGTGTTTGTGCATACTTGTGGGAGTCTAGCACCAACCATTATTATTTTCTCGCATCACAATCCTCACCCAGATTAATTATACTCAACAATCAGAATCCTCCCCATTACTGCCTTACAGTACCCTCCAGACTGAGTGCTATTCACAGTACACGTGCACCTTGGAAAACGTTATGACTTGGTTCCACAAGTCATAACGTTATCTGGTTTTTAATGTTGTGTGATGTATTGATCACACAATGTTAAAAAAAACCCTGTTTCCTTTCTGAAGAGGAAAGAGAACATAGGGGCGTCCGGTTTGCTTGGGGAGGCACCTCCAGCCGGCCAGATCCCAAAGCAGGCAGCCGAGGCAATCTTTACTCGAGGTATTACTGTATTGCATTGCCACAATACATCGTGCACATTGACGGTGAGCTAAGTAACATACCTCGGAACCAATTTCATGTTGAAATGCAAGTATAAAGCATTTAGTTATTTTTCCTCCAGTCAACATTTATTCATCAAACAGTCAAAATGTGCAATTAGAGCAATTACGGTGGATTTTAATCATTATTTTATTTCTAAAGGGACTCATTTGTTATTTATGGGGTGCAACAGAATGCATGCTGTAATAACAATGAGTAATTAATAATGCATCTCCAACAATCGTTTCTACAAAGAGGTTTTGATCTTAAATCCAAATTAAACAGAGCATAGCATTTGATTTTGGCTTACAAAAGGAAACTAATCTGAAGTATGAAGAAAGTTTGAGGAAAGGGGGAGAAAGAGGAATAGTGTTTCCCATATTTTAATAACAGAGTAGGGAGATAATTTGTAGATACCATGAACAACCAGAAGGACAAATAAGTGGTGCTAGGTCAAATCAAGCCCGAATTCTCTCTGGAAACAGAAATGACTAAATAGTTTGGGCATGACATCAGAAGATAAGACTCAATGGAAAATAACAATAATACTGGGTAAAGTTGAAGGGAACAGAAAAAAGGGAAATTAAGTACTGTATGAGATAGTTAGATTGACTCAATAAAGAAAGCCACAGCCTTGTATTCACAGGACCTACCAAGCTGTTAATGAAGTGTGGAGATCAGTAATTCATAGTGTCATTGTAGCTCAGAAGCAATTTGACAAAAAATAAGAGCAACATTATAAAAAAGAACTCTGCCATTTTCAAAATTCAAATGCAGTAACTTGTTCACTGTTGCGGTAGAAATATCTACATATTTTAATTTTGGGAACTTTGCACATTATACAGGAGCCACATTAGAGTAGAATTATTGTGATCGAAATCATTCTACTCCATCTTCTAGATAGCTATCATCATGTTTGCAATTTTTTTCCTTCTGGGCTTTGTGTACATGCACTAAAATGGTTTAGCTAATAAAAGATTTCAGTCAAAGTGAAAGACTCACTTTTTTGTTTGTTACGGGGGTTATGTGCATGGTGCTGTTATATTCTTGACACATCATCTCCATGAATTGAATGTAAGCTTTGAAAACAAATATGCAGATGTGTATGGTAGAGACTACGGTGACTTAGTGGTTAAGATGCTGAACTTGATGATTGCAAGGTTGGCAGGTCAGCAGTTTGAGACCTGAGTGCTGCATGATGGAGTGAGCTTCCATCTCTGTTCCAGCTCCTGCCAACCTAGAGGTTTGAAAGCAAGAAATGGCAACTTGATAAATAGGTACCACTTTGGTAGGAAGGTAAACAGGATTCCATGCACGCCAGTGTCTAGAAACATCTGCAGACACAGTGTCTCTTTGGCTATAAACAGAGTTGAGCACTGAACCCTAGAGTTGGATATGACTGACTTTCAAGTAAGGGTGACCTTTACCTTTTACCTATGGTAGATAATAAAATAGTAATGGTGGACATAGTTTTCAAGTAAGTCTGTCTACCATTACTTATCTTCTCACTGAAGAACTGTGAAAAAGACTGGAAGAAGGGGAAGGAAAATCTCCCACTACCTTAGGTGGCAAGCAGAAAGCTACTTCCCCTTGCCATGGAACTGGTTCAAACACACCTCCTCCAAGAGAAAGAGGAAGATGAACCTGGCAGTGACATTGTCCAAAGAAGTAGAAGAAGAGTGACACGGGCAGCTTCACCTCTCCTACAAGAAGAACACTAATAGCCACCTACTTCTTCAGTGTCTGACTCTGAAGGTTCCTAGAGTTAAACACTCAGTAAGTAGCCACATTAAAGAGCTGCACAAAGCACCAGGAGCACTCAAGGAGCATCATGTAAGTGGTTCCAAAATTTTCATCCGGGGTAGACAATTGATCCAACAATATTCATTTATGCCATTGCAATTTTTGGTCTTCTGAAGAAGCATAGTGTAAACATATACGTGCAACATAGGTGTTCAAAAAGACTCGTACAGTATCTTACATCATTCTTGATTTAAGTAAAAACAATTGTGTCTGGCCAGACATCCCACTATGGTAATGGAGTAGACCGTACAGCCAGCAATTCAATGCCAAGTGTTGGGCGGCAGTAAATAGCCTGATTCCCCAAAGGGGCCAACAGGCAGATGAGCTCCTTTGGGTGGGGTGATGGTCCCCTCAGTGCAGGAAATGCCACTGGAAACCTTCATACTGGGCCCAACGGCAAAATGAGTGGAAAAGGAACCACTTCACTATTCTGATTCCCAATGGTCACAGAGGCGGAAGAGGCCATGCCAGATGGACTGGAAGTGAAGGCGCACTTTGTTAATATCCTCATGGCAGCAGCAGTCCATTGCAGTTCCAGTTTTAAATCCTGCATGTCTCCTTTCATATGTGCTGCAGGAGATGGCTCTGAGATCATAGTGTGTGGGCCACTTCATAGGAAGCTGGGATCCATCTTAAACAAATTCAGACCAGTGGCATTTTTCCTGCTTGCCTCAGAGGATGAATGTGGCCCAGATCCAGCCAGGCTCCAAGACCAGGAAAAAAACATATACTTGGATTGAGTTGCAGCTGCCGCCGCCACCAAAATCCTACAAATAATTTTTCTTCAGGGAACTCCACATTTAAAAATAAATATATGATGTGTGAGTCTAATCTTGGCCAAATGAATCTCCCAGTCTTTGTTGATGACCTATTACTCTGGAGTTCACACACAAAATACTCTTTTCTGATTAAGATTTGATGAGCCCACAAGGAAATTATCGGTGTTTAATTTTGTGTATATCTGTAAATGAGAAGAAAGCTTTGTGAAATGTGCCTGTTTAATTTTTACGATCAATTTCTTCTGAGTCTCAAAATGAGTTTTTCTGGTCTGTCTTCCTCATCAAATGCCGATAGTGTCTTTAGGGAAGCCTTTGTTGCAATTTTTGCATATAAGGTTTCTCTTACATCTAATTCTGATGTAACACATATTGAACTATCTTAATGCATATAGTAAAGTGTCCCTAAAATCACTTAGCAGTGCTCTTTAACAAATTACTTTTGAGACAATTTTCATGTGGTTTGAGAAATTAATCTGTTCCTGCAATCTAATTTAGAAAAAGAAAAAGCAGTGAGAAATCAAAAGATGTGTGTCTCAAAATGGTGGGATTAGAAAATGTAGACATAGTATCCAACCACTGAAGTTTCCTTTTAGCTTACAAACCAGCAGGATGACATTGGTGCATCTGTATGCCCTCTTCAAAGAATTTACAAAAAAGTGTGGTGATTCCAAAAATCAAAATACTGAGTCACTGAACATATATCATAAAGATAGTATTAACACATTTTAGCCCTGAAATTTACATGTACAGTAATACCTCAGATAACGTTTACCTCGGATAATGCTAAAATTGCATAACGTTAAGTAATCTGGGGAGGAGAATTGCATCGAATAATGTTAAGGTCCTATGGGATGGATCGGATAACATCTGCTAAAGCCTGTGCGGTTACAATGTATCTCTATGGAACTTTAACGTTATCCGATCCATCCCATAGGATTTTAACATGCATCGGATAACATAAAAAATTGGATAACACCAAGACTTGTGGAACCAAGTCTTAGCGTTATCCGAGGTATTACTGTACATAAATGAAAATAATTTCTAGTGGCAGTATGCTCAAGTGATGACTGCAATACACTTTAAAAATGAAGGGGTTAAGGTAATTTTGAACAATTTACATTTCTTTTAAAACATTGTCATGCATCATTATAGTGTGTGTGCGCACAGAAATACACACATATGTATTGCCTGCTGGTAGGGAAGCACAATGCCAAAGTACCCTTTAGTACACATACTTGTTATGCCTATCTTCACAGTTTATAACTAGCAGTACATACCAGTTGACCTAATGGACAGGATAACATTTTCTTACTGGAGTCTAGCTCACTCACCTTCTTAGAATTAAAATCTATTTTTTTAATATAGCCACAACTTGGCTAAGTTACCTTTTCTAGGTTACCAGTTGTAGAATCTCAGTGAATATGACAAATGCCAATACTGATTCTGAGTATCATCATTAAAAAGCTCTAAATATAGGCTTTTCCACAAACTATCTTCTTAAAATCCATGTAGAATTGTATGACAGTAGGTTTAGCACAGGTGTGCACCTTCAACAATCCAAGTGATCATTAGGTGTTACGTTTATCATTTACTGGCCCCCTATCAGAATAAATTATTTCTGCTTGACTTAGAATATTTTTTACCAATAGCATGAAAAGGATTTGTGATTAAAACAAAAAAGGTCTAGAAACCCATTTTCAACTAGCCCCCAAGCAGCCTTTTCCAAGAGCTTAAAATCAGAGCATTTGAAAGAAGGACCATACAATTATTTCATCCTCCAGCTATCTATCCCTAGGGGATTTCAAATGTTAATGACAACAGTAGTGAGAGGGAGAAAGGATGGTTCTCATTGTGTTTCTCTTCCCCCATCTGCTTCATAATTGCCCAGCATCAGAGATCCTAGAAGTACTAAACCAGTGAGGACGGACCTTGGCACTCCAACTGTTCTTGAACTTCACTTCCCAGAAACCCTGATCAGCAGGAGTGCTAACTTGGGCTTCTGGTAATTGAAATCAAAGAACACCTGGAGTGCCAAGGTTCACCATCACCATACTAAACTTTTGGAGAATGATATAATTCTGGTCTCCAATAAATGCTGGAACTGAGGGTCAAATTATAACTACATATGTAGAGTTTTCACACTGCATCACACTACAAAGAAGTGGTACAGATAATCTCTAGGCCAGCCTTTACAAAACTTATTCGGTTGTGGAACACTTTACAAATCCTAAACTTTTTATGGAACACTTTGGCTTTTGTAATAGAAAGATAGGTTTGGATTTTTCGATTTTTAATAACAAATAACATTGCCAGCTCCTACTGATTTGCAAATGGTTGCAAAACAAACTTCTCTTGCAAGCTGATGCATCACATTGAAAGAACAGGTGCAAAACAGACTTTGTGGCATTACACGTTTGCCAATGGGTTTTACCAGAAATTCATATATATTTTTCACAGAAAACTTATTGACGTTCTCTGGAACACCAGTATTCTGCTGAACATATTTTGGACTGCTGTTACAATTAGCAGGAGAAATAAGGTCCCAGTAGGAAGGGAACTAAGTGGCATATACCTAAGTGGTATATAAATTGAGAAGCATACATTCTGCCACCCCTTTTGATCCACCTCCTGAGTCACAGGTTCTAAGTGCCTCATGAGAGGGGCTAGTCCAGTGATGGTGAACCTTGGAACTCCAAGTGTTCTTGGACTTCAATTCCCAGAAGCCCAAGTCAGCACTCCTGCTGATCAGGACTTCTGGGATTTGAAGCTCAAGAACAGCAGGAGTGCCAAGTATTGCCATCACTGGGCTAGTCGTTCTTGAAGGATTGTCACCATACAGAGTAGACAAGAACTTGGGTAGAAGAACAAATAGTTTGCATCGATATAGGATAGTTTTATATAGAGTTGTACCTCACTTTAAGAGCATAATGCGTTCCACAGGATTGCTCTTTAAGTGAGTTTGCTCTTTAAGCAAAACACCATTGTAAGTGACCAATTGTGGCTTCTGGTGGGGGTGATTGCAAACCTCAATTTATTTGTTAAGCGAGTTTTTGATTGGTTTTATTTGTTAAGCGAAGCAAACATTCAGAAAAAATTCTGCTCTTTAAGCGAGTTACTCTTTAAGCGAGTCTCTCTTTATGTGAGGTTTGACTGTATTCAACTAATCTAGTTATACAATATAAGAAAGTGGGTTCATATTCAAACATTTCCTACCTAATTGTACATACAGTATTTAGATTTCTATCTCACTTCTTTCAGTTCATTGACATCAGCAAACCAAGTGAAAATTCAGTGGCTTTCAATTGCATAAGGAGTACACTGTTGCTGTTTACAGTAGCATGTTTATTGGATAACACACAAAATGTTTTCTAATATTCTTCAAGGTAAACATTTTTCTTATGTCTTTTAATTGCTAATATTCATGGAACCATGAAGTAAATTACAGGTTGGTCTTGTGTGATTTAAACTCAGTGTGAGATCTGCCACAAACAAAAGAAATGTTTCTCTGTTGGGTTTCTTTCTGCATCATTTACTCCCTGCAGTTTAGTGCAGATTAATGTGCTTAGAGACTGATTGCCATAATTACTCTGCCCTGCTGCCTCACTGTATTATGAAAACAAAAGCTCAATATGGGTCAAACGAAAGTGGAGACCAGGCTGGTGTTATTGAGATTGCCTCCACGGAATTTCATGAAAATTGTGGGAAGCATAGAAAGTGAGAGTGAAAACACAATATTAATACAGTTGTACCTCGCTTAAAGAGCATAATGCGTTCCACAGGATTGCTCTTTAAGCGGAACACCATTGTAAATGACCAATTGTGGGGGGGATTGCAAACCCCGATTTATTTATTAAGCGAGTTTTTGGTTGGTTTTATTTGTTAAGGGAAGCGACCATTCAGGGAAAATTCTACTCTTTAAGCGAGTTACTCTTTAAGTGAAATGCTCTTTATGCGAGGTTTGACTGTACATAATATAGGATATTAGAATTGTTCCTTTATATGTCACCCAACTGGTGCACGCACCACTCTGGGTGGCTCACAGACAGTTGAATACCATTACTGTATCAATTGTGACATGTGACAACCCCTTTCCAGGGTTTGCTGTGTAGAGTACCAAGAAATACCATTCCCTTCTTCTGGAGTGTGCTCTGGGGAAATGCAGATTGCTCATAAGTACACAAACTGGCTCTTCTCCTGAGAAAGCACAGTGGGGAATTGAACTCCCAACTTCTGGCTCTGCAGCAAGATACTTAAACTACTGAGCTTTTCAACAATTATGTATTTTGGATAAAAAGTTACACATGATGAATGATCTGATAGTAAAAAGATATGAGTGTGCATTTAATTTGCTTCTTGATAATGAAATATTGGGGGAGGGAGTGTTCTCTGTGATCGTTATTGCTTGAAGTGCAATGAGCGTCTCTGTTATCACCTTACTTCTTCTACAGAAATCAATGTTTTACACATCTCATGTTTCTGGACGGCTGCTTTCAATTCTCATTAGTTTCACTTACAACGATTCCAGTTAACTTTATGCTATGTTATCTTCTGTAGCTTTTTCAGAAAAGGCTGAATGCTCAGTTAAATGATTTGCACTTTCACAGGCTGCTCCTAATGGTTTCCATTCAAGCACTGAAAAAGAATTACAGAAAATTCTTTGCAAAATTGTTATTTCACTGTCACAATGTAAGCAAAGTTAAGAACATGGAGAGCAGGAAGTTTAAGTGGGTCTGTGTTTCAATTACCTAGTCTCCATTTCCCTCCAACCAAAAGTAAGAGCAGGGTACAATGGCAACCAGAAATTGTGATCTCCCAAGAATGTTCCACTCAAGGACCTACATCAGGGGTTCGCAACCTCCAGGCCAGCTCCTGACACCATTCTATCCAGTCTGAGGTGAAAACCCCAGAAGCAGATGCGCCCACGCATGCGCAAATGTGCCCATGAATGAATAGACATGCTCAAGCATGCACAAATGTGCCCACTGCCTTTTTGTCCAGCCTGCAGAGCGATCTGAGGGGGAGTTGTCCAGCCCATGGCATGGTAAAGTTGAGAATGTTTAAAAACTGCACATAATAGAATATATACATTTTCAAAAAGAGCAGAAGTTAAGCACACATGTGAAAGCATATGCATGAGAGCAATGTTTTGGGGGATGATGCACAAATTTTGATGCCTACATTTTGAGAAAATGTCCAAAGTTTTGGATGGTTTTTAAAAAAAGAACAATACAGTAAAACCTCGCATAAAGAGTGTCTTGCTTAGAGACTAACTCACCTAAAGAGCAGGATTTTCTCTGAATGGTCACCTTGATTAACAACTAAAACCAACCAAAAACTCACTTAACAACTAATCAGGGTTCACAATCCACCACACCAAAAGTCACAATTGGTTACTTACAATGGTGTTTAGCTTAAAGAGCAAACTCACTTAAAGAGCAATCCCGTGGAACACATTATGCTCTTTAAGTGAGGTACCACTGTACTTCACAAATAAAGGAATGACATGGGGGGGGGGGGTTTGAGGTGAAAATCACATCTAGCTCAGCAGCAAACTCTAGAACAGAGATTCTCAACTGTGGCCTGTGAGCCGGATGTGGCCCATGGCACCACTTCATTTAGCCCCCCACTCCTCCATCACACCAGGATTACTGGAAATTATGATGAAAAGTGCACTTTCTCTCCGCAATTTATTTATTTATTTATTCTTCAAATTTATACCCAGCCTCGCTCAGGCGAACCTGACTCTAGGCGGCTTCCATACAAACAAAACAATATCCCACCAACCAACCCCCCCTATTGAGTCCTCCATAGCCGCCCAAGACCCCCAAGTTCTCTCCCTTCGAGGCCGGGTGGCCGAGGGAAACCCCTTTTATCTTCCTCCCGGCCGGTGACGGGGGCCGGGAGGGTGCAGCGTCGGCGTCAGCGTCTGGCGCAGCGGCGGCGGCAGCGTTTCTTCGGGCCTCCCCTGGCCGAGGGAGGCCCCTTTTATCTTCCTCCCGGCCGGTGACAGGGGCTGGGAGGGTGCAGCGGCGGCGGTGGCGTCTGGCGCGGTGGTGGCGGCGGCGTTTCTTCGGGCCTCCCCTGGCCGAGGGAGGCCCCTTTTATCTTCCTCCCAGCCGGTGACGGGGGCCGGGAGGGTGCAGCGGCGGCGGCGGCATCTGGCGCGGCGGCGGCGTTTCTTCGGGCCTCCCCTGGCCGAGGGAGGCCCCTTTTATCTTCCTCCCGGCCGGTGACAGGGGCCGGGAGGGTGCAGCGGCGGCGGTGGCATCTGGCGCTGCAGCGGTGGCGGCGGCGGCGTTTCTTCAGGCCTCCCCTGGCCGAGGGAGGCCCCTTTTATCTTCCTCCCGGCTGGTAACGGGGGCCGGGAGGGTGCAGCGGCAGCGGCGGCATCTGGCACGGCGGCGGCATTTCTTCGGGCCTCCCCTGGCCGAGGGAGGCCCCTTTTATCTTCCTCCCAGCTGGTGACGGGGGCCGGGAGGGTGCAGCGGCGGCGGCGGCATCTGGCGCGGAGGCGGCGGCGTTTCTTCGGGCCTCCCCTGGCCGAGGGAGGCCCCTTTTATCTTCCTCCCGGCCGGTGACGGGGGCCGGGAGGGTGCAGCGGCGGCGGTGGCGTCTGGCGCAGCGGCGGCGGCGGCGGCGTTTCTTCGGGCCTCCCCTGGCCGAGGGAGGCCCCTTTTATCTTCCTCCCGGCCGGTGACGGGGGCCGGGAGGGTGCAGCGGCAGCGGCTTTTATCACAATGGGATCTCTACTCATACCCAATAAACTCTGCACATCCCTACAGATATTTTGTTATTTTTTCCAGCCTTCCTTATGAAAGGATTGTGTTGTTTCCTCTGGGGGCTTTTTTCTGACTCAGTAAACCGAAGTTTCACATAAGGAAAAGGTAGCTCTGAATTGTAGCCACTTTTACATTTCTGAAATAGAAACACGCCATATCCTCCCCATCCTTACAGGAACTATTAGGTGTAATCTGATCTCTATCCCTTAGCAATTACTTATCCATTCTGAAATTTCCAATGTGGGCCTAAGTTTATGTGTAGACATAATTGGTTATTGGTTTTTCTTATGATAGTGTACTTTTATGTTGTATGTCTTACATTGGTTGAATTCCTATTACTTAGTATAATAAGCAGCAACTAGAGTAGGTTCATTGAAGCACAGGCAATGCTTATAGCTGGTAAGTCATTTTATGGATCACAGAATCTTGATATCTTATTATGTGACTTGCTAACTATCACCTTTATCAGGGTGGCATTTCAAACTTGTGCATCTCATAGGACACCAGTGGAGTGGTCCTGAGTGATGAGTGATGCTTGCCTGATCTGCCTCTACTTTAAAAGTACCTGGAGTTCTATGGGGTGGAAGGGAAATGATTCAGAAATTTGGTGGTAACTGACGTAACCATACCCCTACCTCACGGGTTCTAGCAAATTCATCTTTCTTCAAGAGCTTTTACACCTATGACTCTTCCCAACAAGGAATAGGATATTTATCAACTTCAGTGTAAGGATGAGATTGTTTGAGAGGTATCTTTTAACTGGATGTCTATACTAGTCTTCCTAAGGCTCTCAGCATGGTATGTGAGGGTTCGACATTTTGTCTGTCAAATCTGTGGCCTGATTAATTCTAACCAGTGCAGCCACCCTTTCATTTGTGTCCCCTTGCAACATACAGCTTGCAGAAAGACAGTATGTTGGCTATGAATCACAAAGGCTCCATGCCAGGTCATTGTTCCTATCTTTCAATCATAAAATGATTGGATACTATTAATATGCTCTTCACACATACTGGCTGCCAGAAATAATCCTTGTGTTAAATCAATCTCCTGTTTTATTCATAGTCACTGTTTCATATTATTTCTTTGACGTGGGGAGGGAGGAGAGTAGACATCTCTAGAAATCAGGAAAATAATCCCAAATATTTGTTGTTTCAGAAAACAAGATAACTCACATTCTGTAATCCTGTTCAGTGGAATGGGAAAGATCTATGTTGGGTATAAATTAATGAGTTTTACTCTCTAGACAGCTTCCTTAAATCCATATGAAGTTGTTCAGGCTGTACATTCTGAACAGTATACAGTATTGTAAACAGAAACTGCAATGAAAGGTGCTGGTGCTGGGGGTAAAGTAGCTATTAAATGCTGCCTGTGTGGCTGCAACATGCATGGGGCTTCAGATCATGTCTCCCAATTATGCATATGTATGCGTGGCATAATAGCTATGGCCTAGATCCAAATAAACAATGGTTTGGTTCCATCAGTCTGAAGCAGAATTAGTCTAAGCTTATGCATGTTTATTTAGATGCATCCTTTGACAGGTGAGAAAGAGAAGCCTTTAACTTAAAAAAAAATGCTTCCACTAGCTTCCTGACAATGAAAAGAATTCCACGCGTAGCACACTTAAAACCAGTGGTGGGTTGTCAAAAATTTTACTACCCCACCGTGACATCATCATAGTGTGGGTGGAGCTAATGTCATGATGTCATGACATCATGGGCAGGGCCAAAGAAAGAAAAGAAAAGAAAAATAAGCACACACACACCAAACACAAACCCGTCACTTACCTGTTAGTATAAGTGCCTGGGCAGCACCATGTTGTAAGATGGATATGGTCATAGTACCAGTTCTCTAGGATAATATGACTTAATGTAAATGTAAAACAGCTGTACCTCCTTAAGGGTTCTCCAATTGGAACAGCACAGGTGTAGCTTATTGATGAGGTAACTCCAAGACTTTGCTTAAAAACCCCAAGCCAGGCCGCCAGGATTGCCAGCTGCCAGGCCTTTTTAGGAACTGTGGTAGTATGTCAATATAGGTAAGGGTATTAAATACACATTAAAATACACACAGACACACCACATCCAAAGGTGAGTCACTTACCCTGGGGAGCAGGCTATAGGGAGCTTCAGGCTAGCAGCTTCTCTTCCTCCTCCCCGCTTGGGAGGACAGCAAGGAGGCCGTGCATACGTGCCAAGCACTATAGGCATGCATGCACACCAAGTGCTTGGCGTGCATGCGCAGTGGGGGAACCAGTGAAAAGGTAAGCCCTGAAGGTGGTTCCCCCAAAAAGCTGCTACCGGTTCTCCGGGACACTGGGGAAAGTTACTACTGGTTCTGGCGAACTGGTGCAACCCTGTTACATCCCATCACTGCTTAAAACATTTGAGGGAGAAAGTGGGAATGTTTTATTTCGGGGGGGGGGGAGGCTGAGTTTTATGACATCAGCCTTACGTGGCATAACTTACAACTACAATTATTTATTTATTATCAATTAATTATAGTGTATTTATACCCCACCCATCTAGGAGATTTTCCTACTGTGGGTGGCTAACAATGAAAACTCACACATTAAAAACAGTCACACATTTTTTTTAAAAAAATACATATAAATATGCCAGGAACAAAAAGCCTATTGGCGATGGAGAGAAATAAAACAAAATACCTAATGCTCAGCCGTTGGCAACATACTCCCAAAAGCCTCTTTAAAAAGAAATGATTGTAACTGTTTTTCACATACAAGAATTCAGCCACTGAGTTCAAGGCAATCCAGGCTGCCTTATTTCTTATGCACACTTCCTGAAAAAGTTTCCCACTACAATCAGCAAGCCTTGCCTCTGCTTTGAGTAGATATACACAGAGTTGATGACTCCCATGAAGTTATACACAGCATTACAGCCACAAAGGGTAGTGCTTGAACAGCACACCCAACTCCTTACTCTGCATGCATGTGGCCAACTGCTTTTGAAATAGAAAGGGGCTTGAAAAGTAAATGTAAGACAACATAAATTGCTATATGCCCCTCATGGTGTGTGTGGAGGGAAAGCCCAAAATCTCACTCACACAGAGCATGTTTAGGCTTATGTCTTTGGACTACAAACAAATAATGTGTAGACGGGATATATTCTGTGTTTTAGTACAGTCCCTTTAAGCATGTTTCCATTGACAACATCTTTTCCAAGGTACTTGGAGACAGCAGGGTAAATGGAGAGAAGATGATGGCATTGTCCTTAATATGAAATCTCAGCCCTTTGATTTTCCAAGTCCTGGTTCCACTATTCATCCACCTATTTAGAGAAAATGGCATACATCGCAAAGATATTCTATGGGTATACTTCAGAACAACTTTTGCATATTTGTAAGACACTAAGAGGGTGATGTTTTAAAATAAAATAGAAAGTTTGTTTTCATTATATAGAAAAGTTAATAATAGGGAGTACTGGTGCAAAGAAATGAAGAATGAGTTCTGGTGAAAATAGCTTCGATGCTTGGAGGAATGTCTCTCTTTCAATCTCTCCCACCCCCACCACTTTTCAAATCAACGAGCATAGAAGGTTATTCATATTGCTATGAAATGTCTACTGACATAGAAACAATGGTATATTTCCTAACCTTTAACCAGTCTTTGATTGGGTGATCCCTGCCTGTGCATCAAGGGAATGGCTCATTGGCAACAGAATTGAATTCTGTCATACTGAGTTGGTTGGTTCCACAATGTGGTAAACTCATCTAAAACTGAATGCATTTAAACAGAACTCAAGAGTTACCGTATATACTCAAGTGTAAGCCAAGATTTTAAGCCCAAAAATGGGCCCCAAAAATGGGGCACATCTTATACTTGGGTCAATGACCATGAGGGTCCCAAGACCTCACCAGATTGAGACACGCTGACAATTTAATTAATTTAATCATATTTTCATGTATTTTGATTATTGAAACTCACTAGCAGCTGCTGCGTTTCCCACCTTCAGCTTATACTCGGGTCAATCTATTTTTCTGTGTTTTCATGTCAAAATTAAGCCAAGTGTCTTGGCTTATATTCGGGTCGGCTTATACCCGAGTATATATGGTAAATTAATAGAATCAAAGAAGATCTAAAGTATGGGGGGAATTGTTGAGTATTGTAGAGCAACCACAACATGCAAGGAGTTGTTAGTGTTAATTTACCCCTGACTAACCAATAGAAAAGTCTTCCCACCTTTAGGGCTACCTGACATGTTTTTTATGTATTAAGTCCTTGTTCTGGTCTCTTCCTTCTCTCTTTCTTCTTGTTATTTTTCGCCTTACAAGCAGAAGCGTGTATGCATAAAATCACCATTTTGTTTTAGCACATGGCAACCTTTCTGAAAAGAGTGTTACACAGCAGAGCACATGTTTATCTCTCTGAATTAATAGTAAATAATACTTTTTTGCTATCATTCTAAACATTGTATTTAATGGCTGGGCTAAACACACGGAGTAAAAGCCTTGGAGAACCTGCAATTCAAACTGAAGCTGCTTGTAAAAACTGTCCTGCTTTACTCCTGCATAAAAATCTTTTAAAAATTAGTGATGTCATGCCAGTTATTCCCTTCCATATCTATCGCTTGCTTTTGACAGGTTCCTGAAATAGCTTCCGTGCAGCAACTTTCCTGACTAACAAAACTTACTTTTAAAGAAAAAGAGGACTTGCCTCTTGTTGCTGGAAGATAGAAATGTTTATGCAATAAGTGTAAAGGCTGGGTGTCAGGGGAAAGACAATGTAGCTGACCTACTGAAACAGCTATTTTTAAAGCTTCAAGTTATTTCCCTTACATCACCAGGGAATAATTCTACCCTATAGCACAGGGGTGGCCAACCTTTACATGCCGTGGGGTGGACCACACCCTCTCAGAGAGATGTGGGGGTAGGTTGAGATATGGAGAACAGGTTACTCCTACCACTCCCACCAGTTCTGACAGCGGTAGCAGCAGCTGGTGCATTCATGGTGGGGGTTTTTTTGCCTGTTTTTGCTGCTTCTGCCACTTCCCATGGTGGCGGGGGGTGAGGGCAGTGCATTTTTGCCATTTTTGGGTGAATTTTTGGTGGGGTTTGGCATATTTGGGGCACTTTCGCTGCATTTTTGGCACCTTTGAGGCACTTCTGGTGCGTTTTCAGTGCATTCAGGGTGCTTCTGGTGATGGTGAGGGGTCTTATGGCCCAGATTAATTGGCACCACTATGTTGAAGACCATCCCTTAAATAAATTGAGAAGTAAAGTGATTTAATGTTGGATACAAAAAATTGTTGTTCACTCACACAGTCAAATCCGACCCTTTGAGACCCCATGGACCACTGCACCCCAGGCACCTCTGTCCTCTGACATCCTCTGCTGCCCAGCCAGATCTACGCCCATCGCATTAATGATTCCATCCACCTCATTCTCTGCTGCCCCTTCTCCTTTTGCCTAATTGTTTCAATACTGTTGCATTTTTAATTAGTTTTAAGTAATAGTTTATTGTGGTTTTTGTCAGTTTGTTTTTTAGTAATCTGTGAGCTGCTTTGGTCCCATACCCTAGAACAGGGGTCTGCAAACTTGGCTCTCCAGGTGTTCTTGGACTTCAATTCCCAGAAGCCCAAGTCAGCACTCCTGCTGATCAAGGCTTCTGGGAACTGAAGTCCAAGAACAGCTGGAGAGCCAAGTTTGCTGACCTCTGCCCTAGAAGAACAATGATGCAAAAGTGAATGTAAACAGAGGCAAACAAACAAGCAAAAAAAAAAAAATCTCTACATGACCAGTGACTGAAATGTCACAACATTTATTTTCAGTCCTTCACATGATAACATTAAAGAATGACTGCCTTATAGGTCCATATTTGTTTGGAGTCTGAAGCAAAATATAACTCTGGGAGACTAAATTGTCCTGTTGTGATGTTCTTCCCTGATCTTTGCAACAAATAGGCAGAACCTTCCATTGAAGGCAACAGATGATCTAGCTTGCAGCTATAGATATAAATGTCTGAATACAGAATGTAAGTTTCTGCAGAGACACATGCACCATATGCAGATATGAACAATAGAACAAAACATACATAAAAGGCATCAGTATTTCTTCAGTGCTATTATGAAATATTTGAAAATAAACTGCAAGCATGGAATTTAATCAGTCTCTCTGAGCAATAGCAGCATTCAGTATTCCAGAAGTCTGGCAGCTTGGCTTGGCAACTTCTCCCTTACCATCTGCAGCCTCTCCTCTGCTGTAAGAAAAACACAATTCACCTACTGAGGACATTTCCTCCACTCCGTTCCTTCTGGTTACTTAGGGAAAATATAATGTATTGCCAGACAGCAGACTCCTGTTGGGCCTGCAATTATCTAATTCCTCCTTTTGTACTTTATTTCATATTATATATTTTTTTAAAAATGATACAGTGATCTACATAATGCTGAGCTCTGATGCCGAACATCCTAGGGGACTGGAATAGAACTGCCAACACTACACTATTACATGGCAAAGCAAAATATGCAACTTTGCCAAAACTTGTTTTAAAGGTAAGTTTTAGGAAGGGCCAAAACCAGGAAATCAGGAGTGACTAACATTGAGCCTCCTCAAAGACTGTGGTATTTTGGACCACAATCAGGTGTACCTTGGGTAAGCTAATCTTTCTCACACTTGGTCAAGCAAAAGGAACTACAGAATGAATTCACCAAAAGGTGGCTTCATTTTCTCAGTTTCACATCTGGCCTCAACACAGAAGACGACAGAGAAGACGACAGTTTGCAATATAATCATGTATCTTGAGTTTCTACCTACAAACTGGTCCATAAAGTACATCTACTGAATTCCAGATTTAGGTGGTAGTTTGTTGCCTATAAAGTGCATATAGTAGGATTCACAGTGAATAGAGTTTAATTTGTTTATTTTGTGAAGAATAGCACCAACCCCTCTTTGTATGGTAGAAATAATGGGGTAAGCAGTAGGACTGGGAAGACAGGTGGGAAAGGGTGGGAATTCCTGTAAACCCATTGCAAGGGCACTGTGCCTCCTGTAGAAGCATAGGGATCTATGATAGTTATGCTCAAAGTTCTTCACAGTCATTTCTTCAATAATCCTCACAGCTCCATCATATGATACTTTTATTTCTCCTTTCCAACTTACATATATGATACTGAAACTAAGTAGATATCAAGTCAACCTAGTGGTTCATGTCTAAGAGAAGATGTGACCAGTGGTGGGCATCAGCAGGTTTGAACTAGTTCACCAGAAATTGTAGCAGAAGTTCTGGCTGCCCCCCCCCCCAAAAAAAATAATAATCCAAGTTTTGAAATAAAGTAGTCCTAATTCAGGTGCAGTGCAGGGCTTTTCCCTTAGCCATGCCAACCATACCATGCCCACAGTGTGGTAGTAATTTTTTTTGTAGCCCACCACTCGTTGTGACCCAAGAACTTCATAGGTAGCTGACAGTTCACACTTCAAACTTAGTTAACTTTCTTTATTCTTTATTCATGTCAAAAGCATCACAATTAAAATAAACACTATAAGGTAAAGTTTAAATATAAAGTGTAGCATTTACATTATTTATGAGTCTGAATTAGACAGTTTTTCCTTCAAAGCAGCCAACATTAATTGCATTCTGTTGCACTTCCATAATGTACTTGCAATCCAGAAGCATCTAAAGAGATATAGAGCTTTCTAAAGAAAAGAGGATTTTAATCTCATTTGTTACAAGATGCTTATTTGGTTACCTGAGAAGATATTAGGCATTACTCTTTTAAAATTTACATTCAACACCCACCCAAACAAAATGCATGTCACAGACAAATGCTTACCTTAGATACTTATGAATTCTAAAAAAAAAGTTAGTAGATACAATGAGAATTATTGATTCTGTTCACCTGTGGTTTTGCTTGGGATTATAATTAGTGAACAATGGAGATTTCTTCATGCCATATCATGCAGTTTTTAAGCAAAATCACTAAGGAAATGCAACAAAAAACAGACTCCTATTCCCATCTGTTTGAGTCCTTTAAAAGTACAGTGGTACCTCACTTAAATATCATAATGTGTTCCACAGGATTGCTTTTTAAGTGAGTTTGCTCTTTAAGCAGAACACTATTGTAAGTGACCAATTGTGACTTCTGTTGTGGGAGATTGTGAAACCCAATTTATTTGTTAAGGGAGTTTTAGTTGTTAGTTGGTTTTAGTTGTTAAGTGGGGTGACCATTCAGAGAAAATTTTGCTCTTTAAGCAAGTTACTCTCTAAGCAAGGTGCTCTTTATGCAAGGTTTTACTGTAGTATCTTCAACACCTTTAAAACAGGGGTTCCAAACGTTGTCCTGTCGGGGCCATTCCCACCCCTGACACTCAGCTGTGTGTGCCAGAGGCATGGTTGTTCCCAGTGCTTACATTTGAAGCAGCAGCAGTGGCAATCACACCATTTTTCTGGCTTCTTGCACAGCCTGCACTGCTTCCCACAGCAGTAGGAGTGTTTTCAGAATATGTAGTGAAAAATTTCCCAAATGGAGCAAAAATGCCCTGAAAACACTCCTGCTGCCGTGGGAAGTGGTGGAAGCTGTGCAAGAAGCCGTAACTGGCACAATTGATGTCGCTGTGGAAAGTGATGTTTTGAGACTTCCGGTGGTGGTGGTGGTAGCTTCTGGCTGTGCCTAGGTGGCCACTCCAGACCAGATTAAGCCTGTGGGCCATTGGTTGGGAACCCCTTCTTTAAACAATCTTCAGATGTTGGGATTCATCATTTCTGTATGCCATTCATCAACCAGGTTTGATCAATATATAGAGGGCCAGAAAATCCTGCCTTGACTTACTTCTCACTCATATTTGATCTCCATACAGTAGAAAAAAGGTGAAACTTCAAGTTGCAATGAACCCATTCTTCACAAAATGTGTATCTCTACTTTAATTTAAATGTAAGGGAATGAAGGAGAACATTAGAACCAAAGTCATGTAATTGTATTTAATTATTACAGCTATGCATCTGTTTATGTACAGTCACCTAGAAGTAAATGCTATTGAATACAATGTGAATGTTACACTAAGTCATTTGACCTAGTATACAAGAGCAAAATCAAAGTAGAAGGAAGAAGGCGCTCACTGAACAAAGAATATTAATATTAAAAGAGGATATGGCTGAGGAACTTGACTTCTCCTATGTCTTTTGGAGGACCCTGAATGGGCTGAAGTTTGGAATCCCAACATGCTCAAGTGGGGGTGCTGGTGGATAACACGGTGTGTTAATGTGAAGTGATACAGAATCCAGCTCATTTCTTGGTCTGCCAGTTACTACCAGAAACATATACTGATACAGATTTAAGTTTGGTCATCAACAAAACCATGGAACTAGCTTCATTTTGGCAGTCTAAAGTTTGATATAGACATGAAAGAAGTTTTGGAATAGCTTGGTGCAGTGTTTAGAGTGTTGGTTAGGAGTCATGAAATCTCACTAGCACACGTCAATAGTTAGCCACTCCTTGAACATGTCATATACTGTATCTCAAAAATGATTGTGAGGGTCATCATTAATCAAACGTGAATTGACTGCATATAACAACAATGAATATGTATACAGTTTACAGCACTACCATGGAGAATAGCCAGGATCAAGATACTGTGGATGAGACCTGTACAGATTACACACTAATATTATAAGCATAAAGTGCTTGTGTCTGTCACTGACTTGTATTTAGAATACAAATAGTAATGTAGAAGAGAGCAATCAGAAACTTTTTCAAAAGCAGGAAAGAGTTGTTCAGTTTTAGCTCTGGCTTCTCAAAACTGTTAACTGTCTCCAAAAGTCTGGGGGAAAGATGAGTTTTAATGTGTATCCAGCTGGCTTGTGGTTGGATCCAAATCCTGTTGAAGTTAGTGAAAATTGTTTCATTTCCAGACTGTAAACAAACTTCTTGTCAGAGCTTTGAACTAATCTTTAAAGAAAAGCTTCAACACATTAAAAGGGTGAGTTGGAAAATGTGGTGTGTGTTTTATTTATTGTTAGTGTATGGAATAACACAGATTATCACATGTGGTCATTACAAATGTCACAACTGTGTCATATGCAAATTTTTCTGGGAAACAAGACTGTATCTTTTCCAGAAGTTGATTTCCCATCTTAAATTCAAACACTTTTCAAACTGCAATCACATTATTTGCATTTATTTATGGATTTGCCCTTGTAAGAAATATATTGGAAAATTTTCAAGATCCATTAAGATACGAATTGGAGAACATAGGTCTAGAATTAAAAACCAGGTATTACAAGCACATTTAGTCATGCACTGTATCAGGGAGGGTCACACAGACAAGCATTTCAAGTTTGTAGTTCTTGAAGTTGTGCAACCGAAACCTTTTGAAAAACCCAATATTGATACGTTGTTGTTGCAGAGAGAAGCATTTTATATTCACCATCTAAACATTTTGGTTCCATCAGGTTTGAATAATGAGTTGGACTTTTCTTATTTTTTATAATCATTTGTATGGTTTATAATTCTGAGGCTGTTGTCACTTTAAATAATCAAGCCATTTCTGCCTCCTTACTGTATCTTTAAAAGAAAAAGAAAATTATTTCTCATGAATACATCACTAGGCACACAATATATATTGCAAACATTCTACCATATGTTTTAACATCTTTAAGCTCATCATGATAGGATGTTTTACTCCCTGAAGTTAGTAGGTGCGTAAATGTATACATTTACATATCTAAATGTATTACATTTAGATATCTTCGTTTAAGACTCACAGCCAAACTAAAATGTGTTGTCAGAGTGTATGATTTTGTTTTCATTTTATTGTCTACAGAAAAATACTTAAGATTATATCCTGGTGAAGAAAAATTCTTTTGAAAAACTGGCAATATTGGAACAGTTTTGATGATATTTTATTTCTTCACCCCTTTGCATTCTAGCAGTAAAAGAGACTTGAAAAATACTCCTGCCTCAAACGGTTTCTTTCTCTCATTTGCATCTGCACCATTTGGCCCAATTTTTATGGATGTATTTTTGAGACATTTCTCAAATTGGGTTATTAGAGCCATGCCTTCAGTATATGTTCAGGTCTCACAAGGAATGTTTGTGTGAAACACACATGTCCTTGGATAAAATATAATTTTCCATCTATGTTTTCTGAAGTACAATCATGGGTGCACAGACATAGATTAGCACAAGGGCCTGGCTCAGTTGTTTAGCAGAGCAAAAATCCTCTTCTCTCAGTGGAGAAATGGGAGGCACTGAAACTATTTTCCTCAGCAGATACTTTTAGCCCACCTTCCATCTTCCTGCAATTCCAAATTAAAAAGGATTACAAATGTACATGTACATTAAATTGTGTGGGGTAGATCTTTTATCATACCAGCCCAATATCATGAACTCTGATTGACAACATCTCTTTAAGGCTTCATGTACAGTTGTACCTCGCTTAAAGAGCATAATGAGTTCCACAGGATTGCTCTTTAAGTGAGTTTGCTCTTTAAGCAAAACACCATTGTAAGTGACCAATTGTGACTTCTAGTGGGGGGGGGGATTGTGAACCACGATTTATTTGTTAAGCGAGCTTTTGGTTGGTTTTATTTGTTAAGCGAAGTGAACATTCAAAGAAAATGCTGCTCTTTAAGCGAGTTACTCTTTAAGTGAGACACACTTTATGTGAGGTTTGACTGTATTATTCTTTTCTAGCTCAGTTCCTGAGATCTATGAAAATATTTGAGAGCTACTATGGTGTTATGAATCTGGCGTATATACTCATTGGTGGTACAGGGATTGTACCATACAGCATCCCCTTCCTGCACATGGAGAGCAATGAGTCTGACATGGGAGAACTCGGCTATACATTGGTGCTCTTCACATAAGGTATGATGTTGGAAAAGCATCACAATCATTAGCAACAATAAGGGCAGCTTCCAATTTAAATGTTGACATGGACACTCTGCACATATACCCATGTGCACAGAATCCTGACCTGTATCCATCTCAGAAATTGTGCTAGTGAAAGGTTTGAAGGAAAATGGAGCATGATTTTCTACATGGAACAAGAAGTGAGGAAAGGTGATTTTTTTTCTTGACTGGTCCATAAAGCCAAGTGCAATGCTTCCCCTACCTTAGCATCAAGCTATGTTTAGCCATCAACTCCTACCTGATTTCTTATGAACAGCATGGGAGGGCTAGTCCCCTGCCTGTGTTTCCTTCCCAAGGAACCCCCAGCCTCAGAATCTGTTTGAACAGGGGAAGAGCAAGAGAAGGCGAAAGCACTAGCAGGAACCAGTAGAATTTTTGCATTTTGATCTACTACCATTAGCTAATGAGTATCTTTTGCCCCACAAAACCACAATGGGCACCAACCAACATTAGAATCTGATGTCAGTGAAGGGTTTCATCATTTTTATGACATCTATATACAGTGCACTTTTGATAGCAATGTTCTGCGAGTGTTACTATCTTGTCAAATGATACAAATGTTCAGGGGATTTACCATGTGCAGCTTTATGGCTTATGCGAATTTAATTCTTCTTTATATGCTTCAGATTTGAGAAGACTTCAACTGTCTTTTACAATCTCACCCAATAATGTTGTCAAGTTCGAAGTCTTTAATTCAAAAGACTATCCATGACAGCTGTTGGAGAATTATCTAGCAAGGCTGAACTGGCAGTGAGTGGATTCACAGCAGGCAAAGAAGAATGAACACAGCAGTGGTAGTTTGAACCAGCAGTGTGGCTGAAACATCTTGGAAGAACTGGTTTGTGTAAAATAAATATTTAAAGCAAAAGTTTGGAATTCTGCCTGTCACTTTTTTTGGGTGAAGATCAAATAATGTAAAAAACAAAAACAAAAGTAAAATAGGGCTGGGGAGGGGCAGACACAACCCAGCATAGGGTTTACAGAAATAATTGGAACTTTACATTTAGTCTATAAACATTTGTCTAAGATTAAGTCTTTGGCTAAAACAATATCATCAGTCAATTTAATCTACTGAGGGAGTATAAGATTTCAGAGATTCAAATCATGACATTATTTGTGTGGGAAGGAGGAGTTGGTCTATCAGTCACAGTCTTGTCAACATTGTTGATTTTTTGGGTCACACTCATTTTGTCTCAGTTGTGTATACTCTCAGAATGGTTCCTACTCTATCAAATTTCCATTCAGAATTCATTATTTTTCTACTGTGCATTTTCTCTAAACGTACATACAGTATGAAACAAAAGGCAATTTGGTTTCTATTTTTCCAAAATATACGCATTTTAAGTGCAATTACCCTTAAAATGTGGAATTTTGTGCACTTTTTCTAAAAGCTGCATCTCATATTTACCCAGATTCAAATACGCAATTTAGTTTTTGCTCAGATAAGAGGTCTCAAGAAGTACTAACTAGGGGAAACTGCTCTTTAAAAATCCTTCACAGAACTCAGAATTAACATTGTGGCTGGGTTTGTTTTGTGCGAGAAAAAATGTGTTTATCAAAATGCACACATTTAACTGAATAAATACAAAATAAATTAACCAAATAACATTTTAAAAATAAAACAAGCATAGAAAGGGGGGTGCCACCCACACATCTAGAAACAAAGAAACAAAAAACCAAGAAAAGCAAGCTAAGACAAAAAATAATAATGAAATAGGCACCACCACCCAACCAAAAATATTATCAGATAGAGAAATTTTGTTCACCCCTTTCATTTGATGTCTTTTCCCCTCTTCCCTGATGGCATCAGGGGACCAGGCCAGGCAGCTGCAAAAATAATCAAAAAAATGAAAGAAAAAAACACCAAAGAAATATTTTCCATTTTCTGGTTATTGTGCAAGAAGGCACATTAGCACAGACAGCAACAAAGAAATGGAATGGGAAAACTCCCTAAAAGTCAAGAAACATGCAAAGAGAGAAAAGGAGGAAAGGATCTACGATGGAGGCATAGAAAGCAGACAGGCAGTAATCAAAGAATGAAGGTACAGTAATACCTCGGATAACGCTAAGACTTGGTTCCACAAGTCTTGGTGTTATCCGATTTTTAGTGTTATCCGATGTATGTTAAAATCCTATGGGATGGATTGGGTAACGTTAAAGCTCCATAGAGATACATTGTAACCGCACAGGCTTTACCGGTTGTTATCTGATCCCATAGGACCTTAACGTTATTCGATCCAATTCTCCTCCCCAGATTACTTAACGTTATGTGATTTTAGCGTTATCCAAGGTAAACATTATCTGAGGTATTACTGTACTGAGAAATCAACAGCATACAGTAATCCCACCAGCAAAAACAACTGGAGCCAAAGATACAACATTTCTGCTTCTCCCCTCCTCCTGGATAACAGCAGCCTCAGAAAACTAACAGGTGACAAATTCTCAAGCAATTTGAGCAACAAAGGGTGAAAGGGCCCAGTAGGTTACACAAGAAAGGGAATATGAAATAAACATAAAACATTTGTGTATGCCTCCTTTCTAACAGTCATTCATGTTTTATAGACACTAATCACCAAAAAGAACATGAACTACATTTAGCTGTAGAGCCAGATGTTGAAAATTCAATTCCCCAATGTACCTCATTGACAAGGAATGCTAGAGTAGATGCATAGGGACCCTTTCAGTTTTACAGTTAGGAAGAGGAGGAGGAGGAGACACAAAAAACATAGTTGAGCATAAGTATTATTTAACAGATACAGTAAAACTGCAATTTACATAAAAAGTCTGTTCCATAGTAATTTACATAACTCGATTTTTATGTAAATCGAGGGATCCCTATAGGGATGCATTGAAAAAAAACTACAATGTAAATATAGCGATCTCTCTACCTTTTGCATACTGTTGTTGCTGCTTCCTCCTGCCCGTTCAGGGAGCGAGAGCTGCTGCCACCTTCCCCGCTGTTTCTTCACTCAGTTCCGCTGTTCGTCAGAGCCAAACCTCTGTATCCTGGTGTTCATCGGCGCTTTCTCTGAGGTGTGGTTTGGCTGGGAAGCCCATTCAACAGAGCCATTACTGATTTTCTGGCCAAGCATGGGATTGCCCACCGTAGATCTGCTCCCTACAGACCTCAGCATAACTCATTTGTAGAGAGGAGGGGTCAAACACTCCAGGCCATGACCAGAGCTATGCTGAATGACTCAGATCTCCCTCGCACACTCTGGGCTGAGGCTATGAAGCGTGCGAACCATCTGCTAAACAATGTTTATCATTCAGGGATTGAAGATATCCCAGCAAGCAGGTGGCATGGAAGGAAGCCAAACCTGGGCTATGTTCTGGTCTTTGGCTCTCCTGCGTGGGTGCGCATCCCAGGGCAGCCTCGCCCTCGCAAACTGATCTTTATAGGGTATGAGGCGAACCACAGGAAGTATAGATTTTTTTATGCCTGGGTCCAATCAGATTAAAAACAGTGTGAGTGCTAAATTCCTGGAGCACTCCCAGTGGGAACATGTGGAAAGAGTCCACATTCCTGGACCTCTGTTTGAGGAGGCGGCGGCAGATAAGCCAGTTTTTCAACCCAGCAGAAGCAAGGTAGTCAGCAAGAGTCCCACTGACGGTGAAGCTAGGGTAGGAGATGAGATAAGGGGTGAGTCAGAATTGTCTGACATTTCTGGGGAGTCTGTGGGAGACTCTCCTCATACTGTCTTACCACGTAGGTCCAATCGGACAAGATGGCCACCTGATAGGTATCAGGCCACTGTGGCGTTAGTGGCTAGAGCAAAGCCAAGGACCTCTACTGGGGTTGCTGCATTGCCAGGTGCAAAGTTGGGTGCACGCTGGGCGGCCAACCGTCCCGCATTCTGCGCGGCAATCCCATTTAGGGAGGGGGAATTTCGACTTACCCTTGTTTCGAAAATGGTACCGGACCTCCCCCGTTGCGTCACGGAAGCACCGGTTCCCACTCCGACCGGCAGGCAGTTAAAGAGAAACGGAGCCAAAAAGGCTCCAATAAACTGCGCCTGCGCAGAAACCCAGTTTGGTGCCAGATTGGGTCTCTGCACAGGTGCAGTTTATTGGAGCCTTTTTGGCTCCGTTTCTCTTTAACTGCCTGCCGGTCGGAGTGGGAACCGGTGCTTCCGTGACGCAACGCGGGAGGTCCGGTACCATTTTCGAAACAAGGGTAAGTCGAAATTCCCCCTCCCTAAATGAGATTGCCACGCAGAATGCGTGATAGTTGGCCACCCAGGGTGCACGGCACGCAGAGTTAGACAGGGAGGTACACCCACCTCGGGACCTGTCAGAGTGTATGCCAGTTACTGATAGGCATAGGATGTGTAGGTCAAGGAGACCAAGGTAATTTCAAAAGTGCAGTAAGAAAAGGTAGCAAACTGTATCCTCCTGCAGATGCCTATAGCCATGTGCAGAGTGCACACTGGTGATGTAAATAGTGGAATTTTTGTACTGTAAATAATTCTATACTGTAACTGTGTGTATGTATATATTACTATTATGTTCTGTTCTGTATATTGTGGCATCCATCTTGTAGAATAGGAGGAGCATGTTAGGGCATTTTGTGGAGTATTGTACAAAGATTTCTGTCCAGTGTGTTATTACAGCTTTAAGGCCCTGTTAGAGCCTTAAACACAGGTGTTTAGGATTGAGGCACAGACTGATTGCACGGCTGTGCCTACCTGGTGTATGTGCCTCAGCAACAGCACAGCTGTGACTGATTAGAGGAATAACCCAGCAACACCACAGTATAACTATGGCCAACTGGGAAGGTTATACTGAGGAGGGTATTCAACTGAGAAGGAAGGACTGCTGACAGACTGACCACTGACTCTTGGAGGGAGAAGATGTGCTGCGTGAAGCTCTGTTTCTCTGAGAACTGACAGGTATCTTAAACCACTGAGAAGTAGCCCACTGACTTTGTCAGCCTGCAGTCACTGCTTTGCTACCAGGACTCTGTACATGCTCTTTGGACTGGAGCCATCAGAGGAATCCAAGCTCTGTAGCAACTGTGGGGCTTGGAGAGGGAGACTGGTACCTTTGTATTTATTTATTTTATTTTATTTATTTCCTTCGACTTATTATCCCGCCCAATCGGGTCAAAAACCCAACTCTGGGCGGTATATAGATCTGTGTATGTTGTCTTCCCCTCACTCACAAGTAAACTGCACCTTTCACTGAAGCTATATGTGTGTGTGTCATTGCACCTGAAGTTTTCGCTGCGCAACAGCTTAAAGTGCTACTCTGCTATCCTGACACACATATCGCTAGGGAAATCCCTGACATCTCCATCCCCAGCCAAAATCCCTGACATTCCCATCCCCAGCCAAACTGTTACATCCTGGTGTTCATCAAAACCACCTCTGGGGTGCTGTTCCATAGCAATTTATGTAGATCAATTATTATTTTTTTACATAAATCGGAGCCTTCTCTGGGGCACCATTTGGCTGGGGACAGGCTTCCCAGCCAAACCATGTCTCAGAAGAGGCTCAGATGAACACCAGGATATAGTGGTTTGGCTGGGGGCAGGCTTCCTAGCCAAACTGTGCCCCAGAGAAGGCTCTAATGAACACTGGAATGCAGCAGTTTGGCTGGGGAGGAGCTTCCCAGCTAAAACACGCTCCAGAGAAGGCTCCTATGAACAGCACAACACTTTCCCAGTCCCCATAGAAATAGCAGGGACTCCAGAAAATGTGCCAAAAGTGCCACCGCTGCCTCCACCTCCACTGCCACTGCCACGGTAAGTGATGTCTTGCGATTTCCAGTGGTGGGGGCGGGTGGTATGGGGTGGAATTTTAAAGCTTAACATGGCTGCACAGTCTTCTTAAGCGCTAAAGACATCAGTAAAACCCCTTATGTAAGTCAATAAACATTTTTTTCGTAAATCGGGACATGATTTATGCAAAAAAAAAAAAACCTTATAAGTTGACTTTTATGTAAGTAGAGGCATACATAAATCAGGGTTTTATTATACCAATTTTAACCAAAACCCTAAGTTAAATAACAGAGTAGTATATATGCTGTTCCCATATTGCAGCTCTGATATGTTATTTAAAAGATATGAAGTTGGTTATAATATTTTATGAAATTCTGCAGCATTGTTCCCAAGAACCCTGAGGTCTATAGGAACCACTGAAGTGTTGATTGATGCATATCTGACTTATTCATATTGCCAGATCTCTTTATTTTATTATTTTTTTTCCAGTTCTTTATCTTCAACTTTGGCAACTCCTGGAATTGCAGTGTCAATTATCCAGACATTACTTTGTTCTTTTTCTGTTATGTCTGGTATTTTATAATCAAGGCTTCTGTCAGTTCAAATCATAAAATCTCACAAGATCTTAACTTGGTCATTTTTAACACCTTATTTATTTGATGTTCCCATTGATTCTTGAATACGGGCAGATTCTATTTTTCACATAGTAACCAGCATATTAAATTTTCAGCTCTATTGTGTCTTGCCTTGTATTTTTTCTGGGCACTCTTTGAACAAGCACAGATGAGACGTGACACAATTCAGCTCTTTTTTATTTTTTATTTTTGATAGTCAACATTTGTTGTTTGCACTAATTGCTTGAATTTTAGCTTTCATAAAATTTGTTTGGAGTGCTTTTTCTTATGTAGCAAAAAAAATCAAACTTTCCATTTCTTTCTTAACAGTCCCCAGTTTTAGCCATGCCATAATCCCAAATGTATGGGTGTGAGAGTTGGACCATTAGGAAAGCTGAGTGCAGAAGAATAGACTCCTTTGAGATGTGGTGTTGGAGGAGAGTTTTGAGAGTCCTCTGGACAGTGAGGAGAACAAATAGGTAAATCTTAGAATAAATCAACCCTGACTGCACCTTAGAAGGTCAAATAATAAAGATGAAGCTAAAGTATTTTGGACATCAAATGAGAAGAGAGGATTCACTTGAGAAAGCTTTGATGCTTGGAAGGGTCGAGGGCAAAAGAAGAAGGGGACGGCCCAAGATGAGGTGGCTAGATGGTATTGTAGAGACAATGGGCACACAGCTGAGCGAGTTGAGGGGGATGGTGGAGGACAGGAGTGCCTGGCGGACAGTGGTCCATGGGGTCACAGAGGGTCGGAATCGACTGTGCGACTGAACAACAACAAAAATCCCAAATTATTATTATTATTATTATTATTATTATTATTATTATTATTATTATTATTATTATTATTATTATTATTATTATTATTATTATTATTATTATTATTATTTAGACTTGTATGCCGCTCTACTCAGTAAAAACTGACTCAGAGCGGCTCACAGCATTCACAAATAACAATATTACAATGCAAACCAAAATACACTAGCATATAATATAACAAAACAATTAAATACAGTAAATACTATACAGAACAATACACATACAATATGATAGTGTAATCAAAATACAATAAATAAATTTTTTAAAGGTAAAAGATCACCCTTGCTCGAAAGCCAGTCATATCTGACTCTAGGGTTCAGTGCTCATCTCCGTTTATAGCTAAAGAGATAGTGCTGTCTGCATCTGCAGATGTTTCTATTGACATGTGGCAAACATGCATGGAATGCTGTTTACCTCCCCCCCGAGGTAAATTATTTATGTACTTGCAATTTCTTGCTTTCGAACTGCTAGGTTGGCAGGAGCTGGGACAGAGATGGGAGCTTACTCCATCATGTAGTACTCAGGAATCGAACTCCAGGCATCAAGTTCAGCATCTTAACCACTTGAGCCACTGCAGTCCCTGGGTTTAGACAGCTGTTAATCAAATGGTGTAGCAATGAGTCACATGCCTTTTTACAATCTATTCAAACCTTGCAGCTTTCAAATGCTCCATCCAAAGTTATTTTCCAGTACGGTATCTTGAAGTGGTTTATGAGCTGCAAATCTGTGGAAGGGCAAGACAAGTGGAATTATTTTTATTGTGTCTGCTGACGTGTTGAATCACTTTGGTTAGATTTAAAAATATATTCTTCTTTGCTTTTCTGTGTACTACTGATCAAAATATCACCTGCAGTCATGGTTTCAATTGGGAGTACAGAGAAAGGCAAAGAGAAACATTTTCTTTTAATTTAATCTAAGTGCATCAGTGAATCAGCGACAATCTAGCAGACACACACACAAAAACCCCAATAGTTTGATTTTCCTTGCCCCTCTGCAGATGAGCTGTGGGAGTGTTCGATTCGCAATGCAAGGAGCTGAAAGTCAATATGACATTTAGACACCAAAATCACATCAAATGGCATATTTCCTCTTCCCAGTCACTGAAACCCTGTTTGCACTGCACCAGCCTGCTCCAAAAGGAACAGTGTGGACAGGCTGTTGTTTTCTTAAGAAAGATCATGTCGTGGTTAAGTAGTAATTTAAATCAAGTACTAATATGATGGTATTTGCAGTAAGAATCTGTATCTTCTCTGACGGTAAAGATATATCCCCATGGTACCTCTAATCCGTTTACTTAAAAGATAATGCAAGCCCAAAGGACTATTTATTTAAAATCAATTTGCTTGTGTAAAGAACTCACTGTCACTAAGTTTTGGTAAATAATTCCTAATGCTAGCTTACTGTACAGATGCCATTTAATTTATGATTCAACTCTAGTGGATCATATGAGGTCAAGGATTCTCCTCATCTGTTTAAGATGTGTTAATAGAGCCTTCAGCTTAGAGTTCTGCTACACCATAACTGAAATTAGAGTATTCCAATGATCTGAAAAAGACATGAAAGTGGGTTTTCTGGTGGACAATTGGAAATAAAACGATTGTTGTTTATTATCATCAGAAGGAAAATAGATGTATAGGCCAAGTTTAAAAGTAACTAGTTTAAAATATAAATTAATTAGTTTTGCAATAAATGAGACATAACTAAGGGACAAAATATATTACAGAGATTCTTATTTCATTTAATGAGATTTGCTCGCAGGGATGAGCTTCTACAATCACACTTCAAATTAAGCCCATGATTTACATCCCATGACTAATCACAAATCAAATTATGCTAAATGCAAGAAACATTGTTATGGAAAGCTAAACAGATTGCTTTCACAATTTGAGGGAGCACCTGTTCTTAAAAATAATTTTCAGTCATTGAGTGGCAACAGCAATTTTCAGTAAGTAAAAACTTCCCTCAACCTGTTTCATGCTGCCCAAAAGCTTCCTGGTGGTTGAAAAGATCTCACAGAAGACTTAGGAACTTACCTGAGAAATTGGAAATGTTTAATTTCCCCCAAAATCACCACGGTCTCTGACACTGTCAATTTACACAAAACTTATAGCAGCAGGATTTCAGTCATTTTTAATGTAATCATAATGTAAGCTTACATTAAAAATGACTGAAATCCTGTTCACTTAGTGGTTAAGATGTTGAACTTGATGACTGGAAGGTTGGCAGATCAGCAGTTCAAGACCCAAGTGCTGCATGACAGAGTGAGCTCCCGTCTCTGTCTCAGCTCTTGCCAACATAGCAATTCAAAAGCAAGAAAATGCAAGTACATAAATAGCTGCCGTGTGTGCTCTAGTGTCTAGACATGCCTGCCATTGAAATGTCTGCAGACGCAAGCTCTTTGGCTGTACTGTATTAGCAAATCGTATAGTCTTAGTAATTTCAAAACTTTCTGCCACTATGTATTTTCATTTTTTTTACTATGTATTTTCAAATTTTTGAAAATGATGTTACAGAAGAACATACTGCTCTTTAAGTACTATATCAATTTTTTGACTGTCCTTCAAGTATAATCTCATCCACAAATGAAATTACTGAGTATTTTTGGGATACAGTTATTTTCCACATTTGTTTACATGAAGTTGTTCCTGATGGGACAACACTTTGTGATGTGGCTGATGTTACAAGTGGAGCAGGAAGAGGATTTTTTGAATGTGAACATTGAGGAAAGCTATCTGCACTTTCATCATTATGGTACTCTTCACTTACATCCATGAAGGATTTTTAAATAACTACAGGACACTTGTTACATACAGGAATGTGTGTGGTCATCTTGGTAGTACAGTAAAACCTCATATAACACTAAAACCTGGTTCCACAAGTCTTGGTGTTATATGATTTTTAGTGTTATCTGATGCATGTTAAAATCCTATGGGATCCATAGAGATACATTGTAATCACACAGGCTTTAGCGGCTGTTATCTGAAGCATCCCATAGGATCTTAATGTTATCTGATGCAATTATTCCCCCCAGATTCCTTAATGTTATGCGATTTTAGTGTTATTTGATACTAATGTTATATGAGGTATTACTGTATTTGTAAATGCATCTGACAGTATTGCCAAATCACATTTTTATTGTCAGAAGAACTTGTACTGTTTTGACTTGGACCTTGTTTATGTCGGCCTGAATTAGGGGCCAATTCAATCTGACTCCAACAAACAGTCCTAAAAGTGATAATCCCTGTTTTCCATTTGTCATCCCAGGGTGAGAGCTAATTCCTTTAATTCCTTTAATGATCCATAGAGTAGCAGAAAAATGTGATTTAATAATAATCAGGTCAACAAAGTAGGGGAGTTCTTGTCCACTTGTGATGAAAATAGCTGTACCAACAGTATTGCCTGATAGACTAGTGGATGCGGGGGGGGGGGGGGTGCCAAAGAGGTTTGCCATGAAAAGTACTTGGCTTTTATATCCACCTGCCCCCAGCCCTGCCCACTCAATGCCCACATAAATCAGATTGAATTATTCCAGCTTTCACACCTCTTGCATTAACTCGATGGAATACTCACACATCTTAACACTTGCAATTTGGGATGATAGAAAATGGAATTATGCGTTCTTTCCTTGTGAATCACCTTTGCTGACAAGCTCAAACACAAGAAAGGTTCCTTGAGTCCTTAAATCCACTATTTATATAATTCATTAATTGTGTCCATGAAATCTCTCACAAAGAAGAGAATATTTAGACTGCTGTACAATATTAGCCCCACCACTCAGCAAATAATGTCCATGCTTATGGGTATGCTTTAGAAAGGTTAAATGGTATTCCAGGTAATAATCTCTCTCTCTTTTTTTCTCTTTCATTGACTGTCCTGCTTCTTGTTTGACAACATTGGCTCCTGACAGATGAAGATTATCCTTTGGAAGCAAGCAATTTGATCAAGCCTTTTGGTAAACAACATGTTCAGAGCACTACTGCTGTTTCTGGCTCTGAATCATGCCCCACAGACAAACATTTGCTTTTTAGACTGCTATGCCATTTTTTTCTGTTATTGCTGCTTTTTTAAAAAAAATATGGGAAAACAAGTAATTCTCTGAAGCATCATTAAAGTTACAGCTCTGCCACAAAGCTTGAAAAAATTGGCAGTGAGAAGCAGTGAGAGGCTGACTTGAGAGAACCACAAGCGCTGAGGTACAGTGCAAGGGCAAAAGACAGGCAGATTGTATTGGCTGATCTGAGCCAGGCTTTCTCTGGTAGAGAAATCAAAATTCACAGTCTGCTGTCAGAACAAAAATATGAAGCTTGTGAAAGAACTCAACAAGGATAAAAATGCAGAGAAACCTAGGTATGATAACAATCAACACTCAGTTGAACATTGGAAGCAAAAGGAAGCACAGGGCTTTAGTGTAGGAAGCTGAGATCAATCATAACAAAGCACCTAAGCAATTTTTGTGGGACCTGAAACAGTTACCTTTGCTCTTTGGATTCGATGTTTCCATTGTTGTGGTGGTGATGTTAACAATATAATATAATATCAATTGTTTGATCATCTAAATTACAGATATTTATAGGGACACAGATACACAATCAACAATAAAATGAACTTGTTGGTTTAAAGCCATAGTTAGGGCTGCTTCATGCTAACTCAAACTCAACCAAACCAAACCACTGAAAAGGAAGCTAAGGATTACGCCTTAATGAACATGGCTCATTGTCAGGAGTGAAGCACAAGGTCTGGCTTGGGGCCAGAAAATATGTCCCACCTTGTCATGAATCCTCTATTGCTTCATGAAGCATGCGAGCTTTAATGCATCTGAACCCACACTTCAGAGAGTGCTGTCATGCTTACAGAAATGAAGTGGTCAAAAGTGATCTTCCACATATTGTTGGATTGGAATTCCCAATCTAGATCTAGCCAACATAGCAAAATGGTAAGGAATGTTGAGAGAGTTGCAGTTGAAGAACATCTGCAATGCTGTCCTTGGCCTGCCTCTGCCATAGGATGATAGAATTGAAAAGGACTTTGGCATTCACTCAGTCCAATCGCTTGCTCAGTGAGATTAGGCACAGGTAACACATTCCTCCTTACTCTCCCGTGTATCTCTTATAGAGGAATTTGAGAAGATTTCTATTCTTGAAAGTGAAGAGGGATGGCATTTTATAAGTAATTAGTATATCAAAACAAAGGAAAAGCTTTGTATTGAAGTTAAATATGACACAGTAAGAAATACAAATTTAAGATGAGCTAGAGAAATCGAAGACTTCTTAAAAGCAAATATTTTTTTTTGTCTTTCCTTGCTTTTCTTATCTGTGTGGCATGAAGTTATCTGGACTTTATTTGTAGCACTACTTGACTTTAGGGCTCCAGTCCTGGAAGTTCTAGTACAGATTACAAACTTGGTTCCATTTATTTTATTTTGAAAACAAATACACAAACAAAACCCTGTAAAACTCTGTTGAAATTCATTTACATTTCCTCAAAATTCCACTTGTGTCCCATGACACTCCTGCAGGGATCCTGCAACTTAAGGAGAACTCTCCAGTTTTGCTATGAATGTTATCATCTCAAAATGACGGAGTGGTTTGGAATAGGAAAAGGGGTAACACAAGGCTGCATTTTGTTACCCTGTCTATTAAACTTATATATGGAGCACATAATGCACAATGCAGGGATGAACAAATCACAATTTGGGATCAAAGTTGCTGGGAGAAACATCAACAATTTAAGATACACAGATGATACTACCCTAATGGCAGAAAGAGAGGAAGACCTAAAGAAATTCCTGATTAGGTTGAAAGAAGAGAGTCCATAAGCTGGTTTGAGACTCAACATCAAGAAAACTAAGATAATGGCAACAGGCCCTATCAGTCCCTGGAAAATAGATGGGGAAGAAGTAGAAGCAGTGGCAGACTTTACTTACCAAGGATCAAAGTTCATTACAGATGGTGATTGCAGCCATGAAATAAAAAGGCGACTGATTCTTGGGAGACAAGCTATGAGAAACCTGGGGAACATAGTTAAAAGTAGAGACATCACCTTGCAAACTAAAATTTTCATAGTCAAAGCAATGGTATTTCCTGTAGTAATGTATGGTTCTGAGACCTGGACCATAAGGAAAGCTGAGCGCAGAATAGATGCCTTTGAAATCTGGTGTTGGATGAGAGTTTTGAGAGTCCCCTGGACAACGAGGAGAACAAATAGGTCAATCTTAGAAGAAATCAACACTGAATGCTCCTTAGAAGGTCAAATAGTAAAGAAGGTCAAAATACTAAAGTACTTTTGGATGTCAAATGAGGATTCACTTGAGATAGCCTTGATGCTGGGAAAGGTGGAGGGCAAAAGAAGAAGAGGGCAGCAGAAAATGAGATGGCTAGATGGTATTCTAGACACAATGGGCACAGAGCTGGGCAGGTAGAGGAAGATGGTGGAAGACAGAGGTGCCTAGTGTGCAATGGTCCATGAGGTCGCAAAGGGTTGAAACAACAACAAAATCACAAAATGTCATTGTCACTTTAGAATATACAGCACTAGCCTAGAAGGAAGACATTGTGAAACACCAGAAGTCAGATTCAAGTGTCCATATTCTGTCATATTGCTATATGCACTGAATAAAATCAAACTGCATCATTATCCCAATAATTTAGGAGGGGTTATTACTTTTTTATACTTGAATAAAACAGAATCTGAAATTCTTGTGTAAATTGTGGACAATGAGGAATTTGTTACGGTGTGCCATCTGTCTTCTAATCCAATCAACTACTTTTTCTGCCAAATCATATTATCTTTCATGCAAAATACAGTTCTACAATCATTGTTCCATTATTCATATCCTCTTTCTGACTTTAGAAATGATTATTCTAGTCAATATCAAGTCATAAATTTGACTTTGGTGAAGGAATATGAGACAGCCACCTGGCATATTTTGCTCACTGGGATTTTGTTATAGTTACTATGTGTATATTTGTAGAATTTATTTATTTTTTTCTAAATAAAAAGACCTATAAAGTAGTAGAACATGAAATGGGAAGGTATTTGTTTGTTTAGCTCCTTTGTTCATGATCAGTACTTCTGTAGTAACAAATTCAAATGGGATCAGGTCTTCGTTTTTGCATGCATAACTTGAAAATCTAATGAGAGTTTTAACAAAAAGGTTGCAATGAAATGCTTCATCTAGTTTCGCTAACTTGTGAGCTCCACCTGTTCAGCTAGAAGGCATTCTTCAGCCATGAGAAAGCTCAAAGCTGAATTTACACTTCAGTTGCTACTTCAGTTTCATTTATTTGCTTGAGTGAGCACAGCACTCAGAAGGCAGAACATGTGGGTGACAAAAAAAAAATCAGACTGCAGTTAGTTACAGATTTTTTTAATGCAACAAAAACTCCAGAGGATTTTTTCCAGTCCAAGAAAGATGCTCCATATTTTGAAGATTCAGGAACTGAGGAATAACAGTTTCATTTTTCACAAGTATATCTATCAAAGACTAATGTTAAAGGTAATTTAAGTACATTAAAACAATAATCATTTCACTGTTCGTTTCATATTAACAAAGATGATCAAGTCCAGGATGGGAAGACAGGAAAAATGCATGGATCTTATTAGCATGTGCATTGTCTCATCAGCAAGGAGAAAAATGAAGTGGCAGTTCTTACAAGTTACTTTTACCAGATAAATGCTTTGTTTGTAGAAGCCCATAGATATTTTAAAAAGTAATGATAACATTTTTGAATGAATAGAAGAGCCTCTCCATTTAAGCGATGATTAGTTTTAAAATTGCTTATGAAAAAGAGGCCTGGAATAAATAAATGGATGTTTAATAATAATATAATTGATGTATAAAAATTGATTGTGTTGTACATATCTGGTCTAGTCTGAAATGTCTAGTCTTAAACTTGACTATTTATTTTAGACATAAGGCTCACTGGGGGTCACCTGAACTTTCTCCCAGCTAAGTGTCTGTAGGGTGAAGCTTTTAGGATCTAATCGAGCTGTGCTGTGTAAAGTGACATGACAGAGTGCACCCAAGGGAATGCATGTGAACCCAGAATTGTCATGCATGTGAATCCCGGTCGTGGGATTTAGCAATTCTTTTGTTTTTGTTTAGTTCTGTTTTTTGTGTAAACTTGATTGAGATATGGAACTTTTTGACTATTACTTGATATTGATGTTTATTGAATATTTTTGTTACTGTAATTATATTGATATTTTGATGTTCTGTGATATTGAAATTGATTATTTACGATTTATTGACAAGTTGTGTTTATTAACTTGTAACTTTACATGTATTGCGAACCATCCTGAGTTGGTCCTACCAAGTAGGGCGGTATAGAAATATAATAATAATAATAATAATAATAATAATAATAATAATAATAATAATAATAATAATAATAATAATAATAATAATAATAATAATATACACTGTTAATGTGAGTCAGTAATTGAGATGTAGACTGAGCAAAGTAAATAATTCTTTAGAGTTAGTAGAAACTTTGTCTGTTTTGTAGCTACATGAAGGTCATAATAGACAGGATCCATACTTAGAGGAGACCCTCTGAAATCCTTCATGATTAGAGGAGCCCCATTGCAAATCAATGTTGTGAAAACTGTCCAGATAATTAACACTGCTGTACCTACTCATCTTTAGCTCAAAACAGACTTACTATGGCCAAGCTGTACTATCCAATAAGATGGTTTTGCAATAGAGATATGCCCTTGTTCCATCTCATCTTATATACCCATTTCTGACATCAGCTCACTGACTCGCCCAGACATGCCCAGCCACTGCTTGAACATGCATGCCACCAGGGGATGTGATTCAGCTGAGGCAGCAGCAGGTTTAATGGTAGCTGCAATTGTTATAATGTTCCCATGTAAAAATACATTACCCATTTGAACAGCTATAGGACACAAAATCTGTACGTGATACGCAAATTCTGAGTTTAGATTTGGAATCAGCATACTTGATATCAGGTAAATCACATGTGTCATTTCCGGTAGCAAAATCGTTGTTGTGTAGTGATAATAATGCATATATCTTGTACTGAGGCAGCTATTGCCAACCAGATGCCCTTCAGATGTGTTGTCTTACACATATTATCTCATGAGGGAAACAGATCAAGCAAGAGAGAACTAGCCTTGACTTTCATCATACTCCAAAAAAATAATACATTTCGGTTACTTTTAAAGCAAATAAAGATACGTTAAGTAGATATGTTTTAAAACATCATCAGGCACTAATAGTTGCTATTAGGAGAATAAAAAAGATTTGGACAGGCTGAAAGGCTAGAGCATTTTGGTGGAGCTGAGGAAAATCTGCACCTCTTGGGTGTACACAGAATTACCATTCCTGGCATGGGAATAACAGATCCTTGCCAGTAGAAAACACCTTGCTAAGGAAACAATACCACTCCAGAGAATAGATAACTACTGCTCCACACTCCCTTCAGCAACAGGAGCACGTAGATAAGTCAGGCCGTGATCTGTTAAGTTGTATAGCACATGTTCACTCAAAAGAGACCCACTGGGCTTGCATCTTACATTGATAAAATCTAGTAAAATCTCTTTATTAGATTATTGCAGGAGCTCTCAACCTTTTATAGCTGAGGGCCGAATCACGTTCCCTCACCAGCTTCGGGGGCCAGACAGCCATTTTGCCCTTCTTCCGTCATACGGCACTTCCTGGTGTGGTGGAGGTGGTGCGGCCCCACATGAAATGGTGCCATGGGCTGCAGGTTGAGAATCCCTGGTTTATTGCATGGAAACCAGATTGCCAGTTTTTGTGATCCATAATAAAAGCCTTCAGCATATGACTACAGTGGCTGCTGGCACAAGGACTATTCTTGTATCGCTTTTGCGTACAATGGTACAATATTATGCAAGATACAACTCTTGTTGGGGAACCAGTTTTTAAAAACTGCCCTTTACATGGTTAGTCTTTCTCCTTACAATTGTACCTTTCAGGAATTGAAACTAGCATGATGGATATTCCAGCTGTAATTGGTTAAACATCAGACAGTGAAACCATGCTATGCAGCTGAACATCTATCTCTGTCTCTCCACAGTCGTTGCTCTTAGTTTTATTAGATGCCAACCCATACTTTGGAAATCATTTCAGTGCACTTGTCACTTTTCTTTTGACATTTAACAAATATATCTCCCATCCATCAATGTTCATCTAGAAATGCTCCAGAAATTCAGAGCCATTTTTTTAGCGTGGGAAAGGGGAAAATACTCCCTTTCCCTCTTTGTAAAAGGCTATCTTGAGCTGATCATCAAAATATAATTCATTTAAAAATCATCAAGGGGCTGCACTGGCTCAGTGGTTAAGAAGCTTTCCTTGTTAGCTGGAAGGCTGACAAGTTGGCAGTTCGGGGCCAGGGTACTGCATGACAGATTGAGCACTTGTCTCTGTCCCAGCTCTAGGGGACCTAAAAGGAGGCTCATTTGGGTGTTCTCTGAGCAGATTTTCTTCTGCAAAAATCTTTTCAACTCAGAATAATTTCAGAAACAAAATTATTATATTATTATTTAAATAATCCACAGTGGCTAAAAAGTAATCCAAAGAGCTTCATGATGGCAAACTAATTATCAGTTCTGAGAAATTGTCTCTGATTATTATTTTTAAAATAGTAGCCAGGTTAGTCTGTGTTTCAAGCATATTCGAGAATAAACTAAACTAAAACAAATATGTTGTAGCAACTTGAAGACTGTTATATTTTAATGTTAGCTTTTGTGGATCAAGTCCACTTAGTTAGACCTGGGAGTGAGACTTCATGGCATCAGTTTTAACACATTGGGTACAAAGGTACAGAGTGATTGGTTAGCATAACAGTTAAGTGCAAAATTTCTTTTTCACATGGGCACAAAACTTTTCCAAGGAAAGAAGAAACCTTTATTTTCTGAATGGTGGTTTATCAGGATAATATATAATGAACTGGCCTTGCTCACAACTGATACATTGGATTGGAAACAAACATTTTCAGGCTGAAGAACCTGAAAACATGAATCCTAGACTATGATGGGGGGTTAAAATTTAGTTCCTACTTGTTCAAAACTACCAAGGAAACATAATAAACATGTGTTGTTTCTAAATTTTATTCTATTTTTGGTGTAACATGCTTCAAGAATGAAGTTGGGCTAGTTTATGCTAGGAATGCACTTTTAACCTAGAAAATAATTTAGGTATAATATCATGCCATCTTACTTCCCATTGAATCAGGAATATGTTTCATTGAATTCAATTTTATTTACTCATGAGTAGGTGAATGCTATACCCAGTGGTGGGTTGTCAAAAATTTTACTATCCCACCGTGATGTCATCACAGTGTGGGCGGAGCTAGCATCATGACATCATGATGTTGTGGGCAGGGCCAAAGAAAAAATAAAATAAAAATAAGCACACACACACCCCTCAACCAACCACACACCCACACAGAGCACAAACCTGTAAATAAAATTAAATAAATAAATAAAATTTACATTAAAATACACGCACCCACCCACCCCAAACACAAACCCGTCACTTACCTGTTAGTATAAGTGCCTGGGCAGAACCATGTTGCAAGATGGATATGGTCATCGTACCAGTTCTCTAGGATAATATGCCTTAATGTAAATGTAAAACAGCTGTACCTCCTTAAGGGTTCTCCAATTGGAACAGCAATTGGAACAGCACAGGTGTAGCTTATTGATGACATAACTCCAACACTTTGCTTAAAAACCCCAAGCCAGGCCTGCCAGCTACCAGGCCTTTTTAGGAACTGTCGTACTACGTCAATATAGGTAAGGGTATTAAACAAACATTAAAATACACAGAGACACACCACATCCAAAGGTGAGTCACTTACCCTGGGGAGCAGGCTATAGGGAGCTTCAGGCTAGCAGCTTCTCTTCCTCCTCCCTGCTTGGGAGGACAGTAAGGAGGTCGTGCATACACACCAAGCACTGTCGGTATGGATGCACACCAAGTGCTTGGCGTGCATGCGCAGTGGGGGAACCAGTGAAAAGGTAAGCCCCGAAGGTGGTTCCCCCCAAAAGCTGCTGCCGATTCTCCGGGACACTGGGAAAAGTTACTACTGGTTCTGGCGAACTGGTGCTAACCTGTTGCATCCCATCACTGGCTATACCTTTCATTTTTAAAAGACAAAGGTTTTCTTTTTTGTTATTTGCTTGATATTCCTATTTATATTTTTCATATTAATTCCCACTACCAATTGCATACAAATTTCATTTCCTCCTTAGGAGCAAGCCTTTGAATGTAACCCCATTGCTAGAAATTTCTTCTCAGTTATGCATTAACAGCTTCAGTGTTTCATAATGTTCCTAAACTTTGGCTTGGAATAAGTTCCAATTAATTCAGTAAAAGTTATTTCTGAGCTGAGTTTTGTCAGTTATGAGATATATTATGAGATATGATCTTGGATAACATAAAATTCAAAGAACCACCATTTTCTAGAAGAAATCCAAACAAAATTAATATGAAAATAGCTTTGATGGATCTTTCATATAATCCTATGAAAATATACCATTTGAGTAGGGTCAAAAAACCTAGTTTACATCAGGATTTGAACAGGTCATATTCATTTGTCTTTTTGAAGTATGACCTAATTCAATTCCTTGTCATTTTTTTTAACCAAGTGCTTGTTTCTTTGTTTTATAAGTACTGGAGCTCTTAGTTATTTTAAGAGTTGTGAACTTTGGGGTTACTCAAGAAGAAATTAAATTCCATGAAAGCCATGTGTGTTCATGAGAGTTACTTGCCCACTGGGGCATGTAAAATTTTCTGCCTCACTCATCTGTACACATTTATCTGAGCAAGGCTACTAAAATGGAACAGCTGAAGCTCTTGCTTGTATGAATGAATGATTCTCTACTTGGCAAGGCCAGCAGAAGAAAGAAAGAAAGCTTCTGGCAAGCATTCTACATTTGAAATCACTCTTTTGCAGATGGATTACACCTATATTTGGACATCGAGAATTTCTATTCATGAAGGATAAGATAAAATCTCTACAGAGAATTTATAAGAAACTGGAAAGGAACAGCAGACTAAGGAAGGAAATGTGTGTGTAAGTAATTTTATTTGAGCAAAATACACAGAATACAAGGCTCTCTGAAATATTGTTTCAGCCTTGCTTCTAGCAACACCATTACATGTGATGTTCTGAAATCTCTTTTTTAAAGGTAAATTGAAAAATTAGTAAAGGTAAAGGTTTCCCTTGCTCGAAATCCAGTCGTATTCGACTCTAGGGTTGAGTGCTTAGCTCTGTTTTAAAGTTGAAGAGCCAGCACTGACTGCTTCAGCAGATGTTTCTGTGGTCATGTGGCAGGCATGACATGTCATGTGGCAGGCATGACTAGACACCGGAGTGCACAGAACGCTGTTTACTTTCCCACCGAAGTGGTCCCTATTTATCTACTTGCAATTTCTTGCATTCAAACTGCTAGGCTGGCAGGACTTTATTGGCCACAGTTTAGCATTGGGCATGGATCTGGTTCACTGGGAGGTCCAAATGTCACCCATGGCCAAGCATTGTCTCTTCCAGATGCCAAATTGAGGGAAGCCTAGGAATGGCAACCACAAGCTAGACTAGGCCATGGCTTTGCCCATTGGTCCCCTTAAAGGAATTCTGCTACAACCAAAGCACACAGGTCTCCACCTGACACCCTTCTGCCACGTGGATGCATCCCAATGTTTCCAGCCACCAAATAGTTGTAGCATATCAGAAAACAAAAAATAAAATAAAATAAAAACACTGCAGCACTTTAAAGACTAACTGCTATATTTTTACTGTGAGCTTTCATAGATCAAGTCCACTTCTTCAGACAAAGGAGTAAAATGACCAGGTATGGTTTATATACACCAGATATTGAGGTAAAGAAGTTACAAGCTAAAGAGTAATCAAGCAGAATGACAGATAAGCATGCATATCAATACAGCTTCCTGCAGCTAGCAGTAACAAATGATCCATGGTTTGTTTATTTATTTGTTTGTTTGTTTATTTATCTGTCACATTTATATCCCACCCTCATCCAGAGACTCAGGGTGGCTTACAAAATTAAAAAAAAACACAATTAAAACACATTGAATACATTAAAAGGTTAAAAATATAAAAAGTTAAAAGGGTTAAAAAGTTAAAAAGATAACGGGGAGAGTGGTGGGGGTGAAGAGAGCCTGCCGGCTGAGCTCACTGCCTGGCCCGCATCCCATACATGCCTGAAGGGCAGTAGCTCTGTCTGGAGGCACAACTCACATGGCAGGAGGTTCCATAGAACTGGAACGGACACAGAAAAGGCTCTCCTTGGCAGAACCAGAGAGCCTATCCTGTCCGTTCTGGTGGGCTTGTTATTCAGATTAGTTTGTTATTCAGATTAGCTGTATTAATATAGATGCTTATCTGTCATTCTGCTTGATTACTTTTTACCTTGTAGCCTCTTTACCTCAGTATCTGGTGTAAATCAAATCAAATCTTTATTATGGTCCAAGACCAGCACAGAACAGCAAAGGGAACAGAAGTTAAAATAAACATATCAAGAAAATGGGGGAACTAAAATATATCAAGAGACAAAAGATAACATGAAGGGGCTTAAAAAAGAGTATATGGTGTATATAAATCATACCTGGAAATTTTACTCAGAGTAAAAATATAGCAGTTAGTCTTTACAGTGCTTCAGTGTTTTTACTTTATTTTTTTATTTTTGTTTTATGATATGCCTGAACCACAGACTAACACACAGCTACTATTCAAAAAAAAAATCAAATCATTGTGATAATAGTACAAAGCAACAAAGAACTCTACACCAAATTATACTATACACTGACTGCCATTCCATAATCCAGTAACAAGTAAAACATTCCTCCAGTTTGAATTTCTACACTTTAAAACATTTACTTTCTTCTTCCTCCCACCTCCTTCTCTCCTTCCCTCTGATGCCAAGCCCATTCTCCACTCTGTCCCTATCCTTTGTCTATTTCCCTCCCACAGGAGATGTAGTGGTAACCGTCATTAAAAGATTTATTGATCAATTATTATTGTTGTGCTGAACAGTATAGCTGTCTGTTGTTTTAACTGTTGTACATCATCCAGAGGGGGAAACATCCCAGATGGGTGGTATAAAAATGAATGAATGAATGAATGAATGCGATAGTCCATATGGCATCACAGATTATGTTAGGGAACTGGGCTTCTTTGGATAAAAGACAGGGCCAACACATTTGGGGAAATAACTTTATATGAAAGGCAATTATTCTGAACTCTAAGGGAAGTGGAAGATATCTCCAGTAATCATATAAACCCATTAAGCCAATACAAATCAGTGGACAATGGAACTACCTCTATAATGGGGCCCAAACGATGTGTGGATAAATACATAAAAAGTGAGATGGGCAGGCATTTGGTGTCAGGCAAAATCAAGATATTCTCTACCATCTTCCACAGTTCTATTTATGAAGGAGCGTAATTCCAGTGTTTAAAAAATACTTGAAAATAATCAGGACTTTTTCATCACGGGTGTTTTTCCATTTTATTTTAATTTGCTATGGCTTCCTTCCGCAAGACTACCAAATGATATAAACCACTCTAATCACACACCAACAGCAAAATACCTTCAGTTACATTAGTCCAAGCTTGATTGAAACAAAATGCAAGATTTATAATGACAAATGGCATGCAAGATTTATAATGGCATTTCCTTTTGTTGGGACATTTCTCATGCTGAGAAATGATACCCTATGTTTAAATAGCAGTGTGTTCTCTGCCCCCCACCCACCCGTAATGGACCTACCCATCTGTGAATAATTGCTCGTAGAAGGGAGAGATGGTGTAATAAATCAGCTCCCCTCCTAAGTCAGTCCTAACAGTTAGGAGTATTAAGCTCTGGGTGTTGTAATGAGCACAATGGAGCACAAAAGTAGAAGGGGAAAATTCACCCAGCCACTAACAATTTTTTCAGCACAGTCTGCAGAGTCATTGAAGATGGAGCACACACACACCAGTGGTAGAGTTTAATGTGTTACCATGCCTGTGATGCTTCCTGCCATGTAGACCACACTGAGCTACAGTTTGGGTTGCATCATCAGTGATCCCTGATAACAGAAAGCCAGAGAGAGTACATGTTAATAAATATTTCCTAGGCTGGGTACATTTCAGATAGACTCATTGGAAACTAATTGCTTGTAAGGGGTTTCAAATTACAATCTCTGAACAAAGAGGATCAATTTCAATTTAAAACAAAACATTAAGGAGATGAAGGCAGAGCCAAGTACTGACATTCACATTATGAATCAAACATTCAACTTCGTGCATTTGTTTAACTCACAATTACTGTTTAACTTTCAGCTTTTCATTAATTCCTGCCTATTAGCAGATGGAGCTGTGTTTGCAGTTAAGAACTGTGCATAAATTCAGGGGGGGGGGGAGAGACTATCACCAGCAATATGCTATGTATGTGTGGGGATTAAAAGTTTATTTTACACACTCAATCTTTTGCGAAGAAATATCACCCCCGTTTATGGTTGCACTGTCAGATTGTGATCTAACCTTCCTCATTAAAGGAGGATATGGTCCAAACTGCTGCTTCTGTTCTCTGGACATAGAAAATTTTACATATTCTAATATAAAATGCATCCTAATGAGATTTTATACTGATTTATCACTGCATGATTTCTGGTAAAAGAAGACAAAAAGTGGAATGATGAAAGACAGGCTATCCATGTGATGTATCCCAGTAATGCGATTTCACAACTCTGCATTTCCCCCAATATTATCTCTCTATTTGTATGAAAAATGGTTCAATTGGATAAGAAAAAAAATGGACAAAGCATTTAACTGGCAGAATGTAAGCTCTTATCATGAATCTTCCTATATGAGTTTAGATATCATGCTATGAATTTGTTGCCAAAATTATGACTTCTTATCATGGGGATCTAAAGATATTTAAATATATGAATTATCTTAAAATAACATTTGATTAGGGCAGGGCATTCCTATTAGTTCACACCCCCGTGCCAAACCTATAAAACATATAGGCATTAGGGCATGGATGTGTGTGTGTGTGCCTATATATATATGCAAACAAAATTGAAATATTTTAATTAGTCTCTTAAAAATGTGGACATTTCTTTCCATTTCTAATTTTCATGCACATCTCATTAGCAAGTTATCTTTTAAGTACATACAAGACTCAACTCATTTTTGAAAGCTCAATGGAGACGTTATTATTTTCTGGCTGTGCTTTAAAAACCAGCTTGGTTTAATTTTTTTTACTGTCCACATTAATAAATTAACATTTATTAAAGCAAAGCAGAGCGAATTTTAAAGGTTCTAATGATTAATGCTATTAATACATGAAGTATAAGGGATGGGGTGAAAAAAACCCTACTTAAATTAATTACTCTCAAATAGGTCAATAAAAGACAATGGAGGGAAGAAGATCAAAAGGTAAATTTAACCCTGGGGGTTTTTTTGTTGTTGTTCAGTCGCACAGTCGATTCCGACCCTCTGCGACCCCATGGACCACTGACCGCCAGGCACTCCTGTCCTCCACCATCCCCCTCAACTCGCTCAGCTCTGTGCCCATTGTCTCCACAATACCATCTAGCCATCTCATCTTGGGCCGTCCCCTTCTTCTTTTGCCCTCGACCCTTCCAAGCATCAAAGCTTTCTCAAGTGAATCCTCTCTTCTCATTTGATGTCCAAAGTACTTTAGCTTCATCTTTATTATTTGACCTTCTAAGGAACAGTCAGGGATGATTTCTTCTAAGATTGACCTATTTGTTCTCCTTGCTGTCCATGGGACTCTCAAAACTCTCCTCCAACACCACATCTCAAAGGCATCTATTCTTCTCCGTTCAGCTTTCCTAATGGTCCAACTCTCGCAACCATACATTGCAACAGGGAATACCATTGCCTTGACTATGCGAATTTTTGTTTTCAATGTGATGTCTCTACTTTTCACTATGCTCCCCAGGTTTCTCATCGCTTGCCTCCCAAGAATCAGTCGCCTTTTTATTTCATGGCTGCAATCACCATCTGCAGTGAGCTTAGATCCTAAGAAAGTAAAATCTGTCACTGCTTCTACTTCTTCCCCATCTATTTTCCAGGGACTGATAGGGCCTGTTGCCATTATCTTGGTTTTCTTGATATTGAGTCTCAAGCCAGCTTTTTCACTTTCTTCTTTCAACCTAATTAGGAGCTTCTTTAGGTCCTCCTCACTTTCTGCCATGAGGGTGGTATCATCTGCATATCTCAAATTGTTGATGTTTCTTCCAGCAATTTTGATCCCAAATTGTGATTCCTCCATTCCTGCATTGCGCATTATGTGCTCTGTGTATAAATTGAATAAGCATGGTGACAAAATGCAGCCTTGTCTTACTCCTTTTCCTATTCCAAACCACTCCGTCATTCCATTTTCTGTCCTAACTGTTGCTTCTTGATTCATGTACAGATTTCTCATGAGGCATATAAGGTGTTCTGGTATTCCCATCTCCTTAATTATTTGCCACATTTTGTTGTGGTCGACACAATCAAAAGCCTTCGTGTAATCAATGAAACAGAAGTAGACTTGTTTCTGATATTCCTTTGTTTTTTCCATGATCCATCTTATGTTGGCGATGTGATCTCTAGTCCCCCTGCCTCTTCTGAAACCCGCCTGCACTTCTGGTAATTCTCTCTCCACATACTGTTGCAGTCTATCCTGTATTATCTTGAGCATCACCTTGCTAGCGTGAGGGATGAGCGCAATTGTTCGATAATTTGAACATTCTTTGGCATTACCCTTTTTGGGGAGTGGAACGTATACAGATCTTTTCCAATCCTGTGGCCATTGTTTTGTTTTCCAAATCTGCTGGCATATAGAATGCAATAATTTGATTCCATCATCTTGTAGTGCTTTGAAAAGTTCAACTTGGATACCATCAACTCCACTGGCTTTGTTGTTTGCAGTGTTTTTTAGGGCCTTTCTGACTTCACTCTCTAGAATGTCTGGCTCATGTTCAATGTTCTCATCATTGTGATTATCAGGGGTGTTGAGGTCCTTTTTGTATAGTTCCTCTGTGTACTCTTTCCATCTTTTCTTAATCTCTTCTGCATCTGCTAACTCCTTGCCATCTTTGTCTTTTATAATGGTCATTTTCGCTTTAAATGTTCCCTTGAGTTCCCCAATTTTTTTGAAAAGATCTCTAGTCCTACCCCTGATATTGTTTTCCTCTATTTCTGTGCACTGTTCGTTCATGTACGTTTCCTTATCTCTCCTTGCTTTTCTTTGAAATTCTGTATTCAAGTGATTGTATTTTTTCCTTTCTCCTTGGCATTTTGCATTCCTTCTGTCCTCCGCTATTTTAAGAGCCTCCTCGGATAACCACTTAGCTTTCTTACGCTTCTTTTCTTTTGGTATGGTTTTTCTTGCTGCCTCCTGCATGATATCCCACATCTCTGTCCATAATTCTTCTGGCACTCTGTCTATCTGGTCCAAGCCATTAAATCTGTTCCACACCTCCACTGTGTATTCCCAAGGAATGTTTTCTATGTCATATCTTTCTGGCCTAATTGTTTTTCCTATTTTCTTTAGTCTAAGCCTGAATTTTGCAATCAGTAGGTTGTGATCTGAGCCACAATCTGCTCCTGGTCTTGTTTTTGCTGACTGTATGGAAGTTCTCCATCTTTGACTGCAGAGTATATAAACCTGTAATGGATAAACCTGGGGGTTTATCCATTACAATTTAGAAGCACACCAAAGGATAATCTTCGATCTTCGATCTGCTCCTGTTCCTGTTCTGTGGTATGTGTGCGTTTATGTATGTGGGTAGTGTAAAATAATCCTAAATTAACATACATATAGATTTAATAGAAAGTCAGTAAATCAGATTTAAACCCACTTCTTCTAATATGTCTACTTTACTGTTGGAGGAAATTAATATATCTGTTACAGGAATAGATTATTAATGGAAATGCAATTTGCTGTAAATCATGGTATATATGTGGGATTCATTTAGGTTCCTACAAGGATGTGTTATCTTAATCTATCAACTGACCCTGAGTTGTACTCAAAATAATATTGCCTTGAGATAAAACCATTATTTCAAGGCTATATGAGAGGGTAGAACATCATGTGATCAAACAATATTTTTTTAAAAAAACTTAGAAAAGTGCTATTCTGCCAAACATACACTAGCCCATCTGTATACAGCAGTTGAAAAATGAGTCCTCAAAGAATAATTATTTATTGGATTTATGCATTGGTGTGTTAGTTTCATTCCAGATAGGCAAACCAAGATGTTGAAAAGAATCTTCCAATGGAGAACAATGATAAAAAGACTTCTGTGAAAGACAAAAATAAATAATGGCCACAGAAGTTAAATTGCAGATAAGTTAAAACTAATATACCAATGAAGGTACTGGCATCTGTGATGGAATCTAACTCAGTTTCAAAGGAGTGCAGGTGAAAGAACACCTGTTCTTTGGGGCATTACAATTAGCTTATACAGTACATGACTTGCTATGGATATGCTGTTGATTTTATATTTATGGATTAAGGTTGCTCCATAAATCAGGTGTGAAAAAAGACATCAGACACATTTTTGACATTTTATTTTCTTACATTAGCCTTTAGAGCTGCTCAGGATGTACAGATTTTCTCATTTTCTCTATATGCTGATAATGAGCTACACTATAAGCATTGGCCATTTTCCAAATCTCCCTTGGCCATTGATACTGTAATCTAGAAATTTAAAAGGAATTCAACTCAAGAGCATAATCCATTGTATGATTAATGACAATATTTCTTCAGTGTATGAGCCAAGCTTAATTATCTTTACAGGATTCCATTTGAATATATTGTAATGCACCAGAAGTCCCAGTAAATTTAACATCAGCTGTTCAGTACAAGCTGAGGATATCAGCCTGTCTCCATGCTGTGTGCCACAAAAGCCCTCTCTTTAATCTATTAGGATTTAGAAAATCACAGAAAAATGTAAAAGATGGAATTTTTATTGAAATCTAAAATAAGTAATGCTAAAAAAGTATGCTAAAATAAGCGATGATGCCATTAAGCAGGAGCTAATTGCCAATGAGATGAAAATCTTACTTGTATCCTAATCTAGATTTACTGTATTTATAACAGCTTCAGTAGTAGATTACATAAAATGACTCTGAGACAATACTTCATATACAAGCAGATGGAGTGTGTGTGCATGTGCGTGTGTTCACATGCATGCAACCCAGACCATCTAAGGCAGGACTTCTCAACCTATGGCCTGGAGGCCAGATCCAGACTGTGAAACCAAATCATCCAGGCCATGCCCTTGCTCCAGCTCCTTCTTCTGCCACTGCCGCCACATCATTCCTTGTTTCCTCTGCTTGGTTTTGCATGTGCTCTGAAGTGGGGCAGATGTTGTAAGGCTTACAACAGGAGTTCCCACCCTATGGCCCATGGGCTGGCTCTGGCCTGTGGCACCATTTCATGTGCCCCACGCTGTCGCCACACCCAGAAGTGGAAGCTGACACATTTACGTCAACCATAAAACACGCCTGTCCATGTGTAAATGTACCCACAGCTGTCGTAAACGTGGAAGTGGGCACATTTATGACAGCCATAAATGTGCCTGCTTCAACTTCTTGGGGGGCATGGTCCAGCCCACTTAGCTGTCTGGGGACGTGGTCAGGCCCGTGGCATAAAAAGGTTGGAAACCTCTGTCTTACAACATTTGCCCTGCTACGGAATACCATTAGGGACATGCCAAGCCAAGTGGAGGGAATAAGAATTAAGGTGGAAGTGGAAGTGGTAGCTGGAGCGAGGGCACAGGTCAGATGATTTGGTGCCATGCAGCTCCTCCAGGCTAGTAAGCAGGGAAGTGGTGTGTGTGTGGGGAGTGATAGGTGGCTTGGGGTTGTCGCTGGCAGCGGCAGTGTGGGTCGAGTGGTGTGTGGTTCAGGCGGTCACTGGCAGCAGTGGGACCACCCCAGTTCCCACCACTCCCTCTGCTGCTGCCACCTTTAGAGGCTGTGGTAGCACTTATCCAGCCCGCCAACAGTCTAAGGGGTGTGATCTAGCCTGTGGCTTAAAAAAGTTGAGGACCCCTGATCTAATGAAAGGCTCTTCTGTGGCCATCTTTAAGAATTATTGTACTATGGTGGCAAAATAAAATGTGGAACAGCAGATGGAATTGTTCAATCATACTTTGGCTTAAATGAAACATAATCATAGAATTAATGAGTTCTAAGAGGCCTATAAGCCATCAAGTCCAACTTCCTGCTCAGTTCAGGGATCCAAATCAAAGCAGATCTGATAGATGGTTGTCCAATTTTCTCTTGAATGCCTGAAGTAATTGGTTCCATTGTTACAGTGCTTTAACAGTTAAGAGGTTTTCCTGATATTCAGCCTATATCTGGTTTCTTGTAGTTTCAGCCCATGTCCTGCACTCTGGGATAATCAACAATAGATCCTGTCCCTCCTCTTTATTACTATCATTCAAGTATTTGAAGAGTGCTATCATATACCCTCAACTCTGCCATTGCCGGTCCCAAGCACCTACATAGTGATCCCAACAACAGTCTATGCCTAGCAGACTTGGAAAGTGTTAGCATCAACAAAGGACTTGATGTCTTCCAGCACAGGTGTCTCTGATGAATTTTAAAGATTCCTATTTTGACCACCTTACCAAAGGAGAAGTGCTTTGAAGGAGTGGCTCATACAAATTACATAACATAATTGAATGACGAAAACTCCAAATGACAGGCCATATTTTCCATATGGAGAAAAACAGGATCCCTAAGGTGGCAATAGGTTGGATGCCTCCTAATGCCAAATGACAATAAGGACACCCTCAAAATATATGGTGAAGAACTTTCATGGGAGACTTGAAGACCCTGGAAATGACATGGGAGGTGCTGAAGCATTCACCCAAAATTGAGGCTGCTAGAAGTCCCTTGCTGCCCAATATGCTACACAGCATGGGAGGATCTAAGTAAGTAATCATAGCCACTCTCAGTTTCCTTTTCTCAAAGCTAAACATGTCCAGTTCTTTCTGCCTTTTCTCATCAGGTTTGGTTTTCAGTCTCATACTCAGCCTTGTTGCCCTCCTCTGAAATTGTTCCAATTTGTTGGTCTCGTTCTTAACCTGCAGTGTCCAGAACTGAACACAGTTCTCTAGATATGGTCTGACTAATGTCAAATAGAGGGAGACTAGTACTTCATGGGTTTTAGAGATTATACAGTTAATGCAATCTGAAATAGCATTTGCCTTTTTTGCAGCTACATTGCATTGTTGACTTATATTCAGAATGTGATCTACAACAGTTCCAAGATCCTTCTCATTCATAATATGGCAGAGCCAAGAATCTGTCTTGTAACTATGCATTTGGTTCCCCCCCCCCTTAAGTGTAGAACTTTACACTTGTTCCTGATAAAGTACATTTCTTTTGAGAAACTCCCACCCCTCTCAGACTCCATTGACTGAAAGGATCTTCTGCCATGCAATTTTATCTATCATTGTTCTGAGTTTATTGAAGTTTGCTTTTTTTAAAGTCCAGAGTGTACATGCAGCTACACTCTGCTTTTGTTTTCTTTGAGATTGAGAACTCAAGTAGAGCATGGTCACTTTCCCTCATAGTTAATCTTGCTGTTACTTCTTCTATGAAGTCAACTCTATTGGTTATAATCAAGTCAAGGATAGCTACTCCTCTAGTTTCTTCCTCCTCTTTGTGTAGGATAAAATTATCACCCACATAAAACAGAAATTTCTTGGAAGGGACATATTTAGCAGAGTTTGTCTCCCTACAGATATAAGGATAATTGAAATCTCCCATTACTACTATGCCATGTATATTTGACATTTTTGCAATTTGTTTGTCAAAGGTTTTATCCATATCTTCTTGTTTGTGCAATCGGTAGTAGATTCCCAATACCATGTTCCTTTTGTCTTTGCCCCAATTATATTAATCCAAATAGTCTTAATGGGTCAACTGAGCTCATCCTCCTGTATTTCTATGCAGGCACATAGTTTTTTTTAAAAAAAAAATACTACTACTCCAGATTGCTTTCTACTCTTTTGTTTCTTCTTGAACATTTCTAACCCTCAATTGCTGTATTCCAGTTGTGAGAGCTATCCCACCCACTTTCACTTATCCCTTTCAAGTTATGTTTACCCTCCTGAACTAAGATTTCCAATTCTTCTTGTCCGGTTCCTATACTCCTGGCATTGCTATATAGACACCAGAGATTTTTTGATTTTATGTGATGATATCAGTTAGTTTGTTAAGGGCACATGCAGCCCCTTTGTTCTTTTTTTCTTTTTCTTTTTTTAGAAAACAGCATATAAACTAGGAACTCTTTAGTAAACACTTTTCTTGTTTCATTCAGATTAGGGAACTATAGAGAAATGTCTCGTGAAAGGGCAGGATATGAAACCAGCTTTACACCATTATTTATTATATTGATGCACCACCCTTCTAGGAGATTTTCCTACTTTGGACAGCCATGGCTTCATATTTTGGCTAGTTCTAAATATATTACCTAGAGGCTGCAAAGGGGGAAAGTTTGCTTCAGAAGCTATTTCACATAGTGGAATACTTCAGATAACAAATGGATATCTTTCTTCTTGTAGGATCCATAGGAAAAACTCAATTAATTTTCTAATGCTTCAGGTGTATATCACACCTGTTTCGTGTGATTAAATCTAGGTTTTAGATCACAAATACAATTTCAAAATAATTCCCAACAATAGAAGTTTTAAAATAAATGTAGAGGAATTGTGGTGTTAGAATGGAATTGCAATCACACACACACACACACACCACCACCACCACCACCACCACCACCACCACCAGAGTACTTTAAAGATACCTGTCATAGTATCCGTTACAGAAGGGATAATTCCATATATGAACAAAGAGGAACCAATAAGATTAACTTTTACACTTCAGTTACAAAGTGAAATTTATGACTCATATCATTAATTACCATCCCTTAGTTTACAAATTTTGTACCTCAGAGTTAAACTTTATGTTAATTTTTTAAAACTGTCAAAGAAGAGAGAAACCACATCTGGGGAAGATGCCAATTACTGCTTAGCATCTTTAGTAAATAGCATATATAATTAGCAGGTACCTATGAGAACATTAGCAGGCAATAATAAAGAAGACTTAGTAGACAAAAGTGCACTGGGATATGAAATTTGCTGTGTAACTGGCCAACTACTCTCCCTCCGTCTGATCTACCCTTAAGGCTGTTGTGAAGATAAGTAGATACAATTTCTACTTGGGGGCAAAATACACTTTTCTATTTATATCTGAGTAACAAAGTAACAAAGCAATACATTACTGTATTTCTTACTGTATGATTATTTTCTTTGTATCAGATATGAATTGTATTTTGATTATGGACTGTATTTTGATTATATTGTGTTTACATTTATGTTGTGTACCATGCTGCGATTTTGCATTTTTGATTTGTTATATTGTATTGTATTCAATTTTATGATGTAAGCCGCCCTGAGTTGGTTTTCGCCAAGTAGGGCGGCATATAAATCGAAATAATAATAATAATAATAATAATAATAATAATAATAATAATAATAATAATAATAATAATAATAATAATAATAATAATAATAATAATAATAATAATAAGTGAATGAGCAGAGTGGGTAAGGCAGTCTGAGTAAATGCTTGAATCTGTACAAGTGTGCATATATGCTTGTTTGGTTGCCTACTTGTTCATATTTCTGTACTTGTATGATGTATCCCCATTTTTACTCCAGCTTTATCTGATATTGGCATTTTATGCACCATTGGCTGCTGTGTTTTCAACCCCCTTAATAACAAAGGAAAACAGTCAGAACTGACAAAGGGGTTTATGTTGGAGGAGGAGATCTGTATGAAGTTGTAAATTACTTCTGTGTTCCTTCATTGTTAAACCAGAACATGCAAATACAATAATCCTTAAGATAAAATGAGACAACTTTTGTTGTTTTTAATACTTTAAATAGTACATTTGCAATACTGGCCTGTGTGTATTTTTATCAATTCACAAAGGGCACAACAACATTAAGCACTTCATTCTTGAATGGACTATTATACTGTACATGGAAGCAGTGGTTGGGCTGTTTGCATCAACCTGAGAAAACGCTTGTCCTTATATGTGCTGAATGTCTATGCTCAGCTTAACAACAGGAAAATTCACAAGATCCATTTTGCAAAATGGAAAAAATATGTTTCTTGTCTCACTTTCTTACTGGAGATGAGATCTTTCTGGGTGTTGAGAATTCTTGATAACTGTCTCACTAGGTTGAGGCAACCATCTTCACTGCAAAGAAGACACTGGCAACATTTCTACATATCCCTGCATGTAAATCTCCATAGCTTTCACTGAATGAAGTAGAACCAGAGCATGATGAAAACATGATCTGCAAATGTTTGCATTGTTCTAAAAGGTGGCTTTTACTGAATCAACTGTTGCTAGGGAATGCGATGTTTAACACTGACTGTTGTTAACAGACTTACCATCCAGCCTTTTGTGTTTTCAGAGGCCAACTTCCTAGTTTCAAAACAATAGCATTAGAAATACAAAGGCTGACTAATATAATGTGCCAATAATTTCCCCCTTGAGCTACCAGAGAACAAGCATTAAACTACAAAGCGGAATGTAAATGTGATCATCCATTCTTTTCTTGTCTTCAGTCCTAGTCCTTGCTTATGTTATTAAACCAATGAGAGTGTTGGACAAGGATTCAAGAGACCTGGGTTCAAATTCTTGCTTAGCCATGGAAGCTCACTGATGACATGGATCTGGTAAAGCCTGTCATATCTCCTTTACCTTGGAGGCCCTATTGCAGTGGTGGCAAATCTATGACATGAGTGTCACAGGAAGCACTCAGAGCCCTCTCTGTTGGCATGTCCACCATCTCCCCAGCACAGAGTTTGCCCTGCCCCTCTGCCCAGCAGCCCAATGGGAGTGCTCCCTCCCTCTCCCAGCACAGAGTTCACCACACCCATCTATTTGGGCACTCAGTCTCTAAAAGGTTCGCCATCCCTGCCCTATTGTGTTCATTATCAATCAATTCCAATCTGACAGCACAACATTTCCTGAATGGGGAACCAGCTCCCTTAAGGTCCATCCAATAGGACTAGTGTTCAAGTATGGAAGTTCTAGTACAACAATATGATTCCCCACTCGTATTCTACCGGATTGAGTGGAAGTTTACAGTATATTCTTCAATTTGTGTGAAGAAAACACTGATGAAAGGCATTATAGCAATTAACCTGGAGCTTGAGCTACTACTGTTGATCTAACAATAATTTCAAATCAAAGCTATTATTCTGTTAACACAGCAGGGAATGCTTTGATAAATCCAGACAAGCAACATGTAATTTAAAAACACACACACACACAAAACAGCTTGCACACATCAAATGAAGTGAGACACAGAACTCAAAACAAGGTTTGATCTTCTTGGTGAGTTGATCTCCTCCCACCAAAAAAAGAGAGAGATACAAATGAGAAAAGAGGAATACAGGAAAGCTAAACGATAGTGAATTAAAAACTTGTAGCACTCAATAGATGCAAACTACTGCAATATCATTTAATCAATGTGAAATATTTTAGTCCCTCACACAAAAAATTACAGCCCACACAAAAACAAGGAAGAGCTGTGTTTAGCGGCAAGAGCTACACCAAGGGTCCCCACATCCTTCATATTTATGACACACTAATTCAATGCAGTGGCAATAATAAAGACTGTTACCAAAGATTGTAAAATAAATCAGTGTGTTTTAAAAAATAGACAAAACAAAGTTCAGTGTAGAAGTTTTTCTGAAAAGATACTCCAAAGCAGCCAAGCCAAATTCTCTTGCCACAACCATAATAGTAGCTAAAGAGGAGTAGCTGAAATGTTATTTTCTTGTATATAACAACTTTAGTTCAGTGGCCTCCCTTCATCTGAGGTTTGTTAACTGAAGTTTCAGCTATGGACCCAAACATATTTAATTTAAAAAATCCTGCGCGCACGTGTGCATATATGTGTGTGTGTGTGTGTGTACAGTCAAACCTCCCATAAAGAGTGCCTCGCTTAAAGAGTAACTCGATTAAAGAGCAGAATTTTCTCTGAATGTTTGTTTCACTTAACAAATAAAACCAACCAAAAACTCGCTTAACAAATATATCGGAGTCCACAATCCACACACACACACACAATTGGTCACTTACAATGGTGTTTTGCTTAAAGAGCAAACTCGTTAAAGAGCAATCCTGTCGAACACATTATGCTCTTTAAGCGAGGTACAACTGTATATGTATATGCATACGTATCTATGTATTTTCAAGACATATTACCACAGCTGACCAATAGAGACCACTATCCATAATGGAACATTGCTCAGATTCTGGGGGTGGTGCTCATCAACATTTACAGCGAACGGGCCAGTTCTGTCCATGTCTGCAGAACCTTTCCATGGTCATGTCGCAGGCATGACTAGACTCTGGAGCACACAGAATGCTGTGCTTTCGAACTGCTAGGTTGGCAGGAGCTAGGACAGATGACAGGAGCTCACTCAGTCATGCAGCACTCAGAATTCGAACTGCTGACCTACTGACCTTCCAGTCATCAATCTTGGCATCTTAAACATTATTGCTGTTTTAATGAATGGCATTTCCAGGGGAATTATTTCATGAACATACATGAAAGGTCTTTGCTTTCTTGGCAGGAAACTATTAATCCGTCTTCCGGCTTATAACAGATAGATAGTGGCATTTACCACCAGACTATACATACACACCCCTTGTATGCCTCCAGTATGTGTAACACAGGGTCAGTGACTGGATGTTACTGGTTTGGTCCGGTTCGCCCAAACCGGTAGCACCCATCACAAGGGGTTCGCCAGGGGGATTCGTAGAACCCAGGGTGACCAGTTCTGTCACCTCCCCAAACCCCATCTTGAAATTTTTTTCCAGACAGCCAGAATAGCTGCCCGTAACTGTGCTTGCATCAAACCTCTATTTGACACATGTGCAGTAAGAAATAGAAGTGCACATACATCAAATAGAGGAAAGGAAACTCAGGCAGCGCTTCAAGTGGCGGTGGCCTTTCCTTGGTGCATCTTGCCGCCAGGCCTCTGCAATGGTTTGCCGCTGTGCTGCCGCGTTTCCTGACTGCCTGATGCCTGCCCAATGGCTGCTGCCTGCCTTGCTAGGTAAGGTAAGTGGCAGGTTTTTTTTTTGTGTGTTGGTGGTGGTGGTGGGTGGGTTGAGGTGTGTGTGTGTGTGTTTATTTTTATTTTATTTATGTCATTTTTATTTTATTTATTTCATTTTACAGTAATACCCCGGATAACGTTATGACTTGGTTCCACAAGTCATGACATTATCCGGTTTTTAGCGTTGTCCGATGCATGCATCGAACAATGCTAAAAAAAATTAGCCATGACTTCAGAGACAAACCGAGCAGGCAGTGGAGTGCCTTTAAAGCTACCCACCACCACTGTGACTGCAGTAGGATCGGGGGGAAAGCACCTTTCCCCCCATTCTACTGCAGTCTTCCCTCCGTGCTTACCTGCACTCTCCGATCGAGGCTTTTTGTCTCTTTATTTCCCTCCCTGTACATTTAAACAGGGAAGGGGGAAAGAGAGAAATCTGATTGGTTCTCTAAAGAGAACCAATCTGATTGGTTCTCTCTCTCTTTTCCCCTCCCTGTATTGTGAATACACAAAGTGAAAGAGAAAGAGCGATCAGCTGCATGTCGGAGCTCAAAAGCAACAAGAAGGTATAGCTGGGCTGGATTCTCTCTGAGCAGGCAGTGGGGAGTCCCCAAACTGGGGGTGGGGAAGGGGGAAAGGATGGAGGGAAGTGGCAGGGAGAGGAGCTGTGGCCTCCTTCTTTAATACGATGGATCGGATAACGCTAAAATGAGCATCTAAAATGAGCGTCTAAAATGAGCGTCTAAAATGAGCGTTATCCGGTGCAAATCTTCCCCCCAAATTTGTCGTCGTTATGCGATTTTAGCGTTATCCGGTGCAATCGTTATCCGGGGTATTACTGTATTTCATTTTTTTTCCTTTGGCCCCACCCACAACATCATGACATCATGCCGTTGGCTCTGCCCATGACATCATGATGTCATGACGTCAGCTCCACCCACACTGTGATGATGTCATGGTGTGGTAGTGGAAATTTTGACAACCCACCCCTGCACAGTGTTCACTGCCTTCTGTAGCTTCAGGCATCAACATTAGATCTTGGACCATATGGCAGGGGTCTACTCTATATCTCACCCTACGTTAAATCTAAACCCTACAAATTTAAGCACAAAAGGGATTTCCACCACTCTCTTCCTTTAATACTCATAGGTTCATTCTGCAATGTTTTTTATATTTCTGGAATCTTTGCTGATTTCTAAACAAAAATAAATAAATATTTCCATCTTGTGTGATAAAAATTTCCCCCCATGTTTTCTCATTTACCATTCAAGGGCAAGTCAGCATTTAAAACCCATATCAGAGAGAACATTTTTTTTAAAAAAAAATTTTTTAAAAAAATGCAAACTAAAAAAAATAAGAAAGAAAGCTAAGGGGTGGGGAAGTGGAAAATAAAAGAGGAGGTGAAACATAGAATATAATAATGGAGTACTTGGAAAAACGTAGGTGGCTATATTGGCTGAGGGTTTCTGGGATTTAGTAACCAAACATAGATTTTTTCCAGGCACTGCTTAGCTATCCATGATGGACTTGTGGACCTAAAGAGTCTCAGTGTATGCTGGCTGATGGTGTGGTTTTAACTATTAGCCGTGAAATTGCAGGTAGGAATAAGGATGTATTAGCAGCATAGCAAGAAAGAAACTAATTATAAAGAAATAAGAGTTGCACATCTTCCCAAACTCCTTATGCTTAATGCTTAAGCTCTGTGAAGAAAAGCACTAGCTGGCTGGATAGCTCAATGAGTTTGGCATTTGTGCCTGTTCCTGGACCGGGATACCTTGCTCATGGTCACTCATGCACTGGTCACCTCCTGGCTGTAATGTGCTCTACATGGGGTTGCCCTTGATGACCATCCAGAGGCTCCAGCTGGTCCAGAATGCAGCCACTTGCATAGTGATGGTGTGTGGAC